>CM065117.1:51839814-53039814 GCA_033026305.1 Cirrhinus molitorella
TTTGTATTTTGTAATGGTTTTAATGGTTAATATCTGATGGTTTGTAATGGTTTTGTAATGGAAACCATTAGGATTTCTGTAATGGGTTCTATTGTTTTTTTCAGTTTGTAAAGGTCATTTGCACTAATTTTAATAATTTGGACGGTTTGTATTTTTATTTGACACCATGGCTATCAAGTACATTTGGAAACACTTAAAGAGTTTCAAAGTCGTGATCAGATTGGTTGAATTATACAGGATTTCCGGGAGACGAATGTGCAGGCACGTGCAGAGGAGAGGGCCTTGGGGGCTTGAGCCCCTGCCCTTTTTCCAAAAGTAATTAAAACCCCTCGCAATATTTATCAACAAAAATATTGCATATAATAATATGCATTTGAATCATAAATAATATGAGAACGTGTATAAAATAGTAAATATAACTCGAAACAAAGTTTGGATAATCCCCCTTTTGTTCAATGCCCTTAGACCAGTGCTTCCCAAACTGTGAGCCGTAGGGGTATTGCAGGGGGGCCGTAGCTAGGCTACATCAAAATATTAAAATGGGGTGCGCAAAAGAAAATATTTTTCGGAGGTAAGCGTTAAAACAATGCCCTGACCGTACAGTGCAGTAAAGAATAACTTAAAGAGGTTGCCAACAAAACTGGACAAGCTGTCTCTTGCTACAGGTGAATCCTCGCTATGCTGTTATGTTTTAAGTGTCAGTTCATTTGCACTTGTAATGTATATTTTTATTCGTTGTTACTAAATAAACGATCGAGTGTGAGACTGTTCTGTCATAAATCGCATACCTTTTATTCCTGAAATTTCTACTGTCTGTTATTGGAAACGAAAGCTACTGGTTGATGTCTTGGTCTCAAGTTTACACGCTTTTGGTCCGTGCACTAGATCTCGCCCAGAACTCGTGCTGTCTGTGGTAGTTTGGAAATCACTGAGGCTGTTTGTCCCTTCCATTGCTTTGGTTTTCACTATGTTACTGTGCTATTTCAATAATGAATCCAGCATAGATATGTGGATGACATTCCCAAAACACTGCAGCGTGTGTGTGTCCGAAAACGAAAGTTGCATATAAACTCTGAATGGGTTATAGTCAGTGGTGTGGTTCCTGAAGAAGTGGGCATGCTCTTCGCATACATGCATATCTCTAATAAAATGGGTCGGGTTTTCTCTGTGTTAGAGTCGTTTTTAACTTACTATTTTACGTATTCGTTTACTGGATCCTTTGACAGAAAAGTTAACTGGGTTTACTGCTCTAGGGCATTTCTGATCGTAAGAACCTGCTTATTTTTATTTGTAAGGTATTGTTTTCGTTATTATAAACTGATTCAAAGGTAATCAATCATAAATATTACCTTTTCCAGTCGCGCGCCTGCCCTAATATGCTTTCGCTTATGAACAGCAACATCTGCGGCGCGGGAGAAAGAGCGGGCGCGGGCGCATCAGCCACAATCATCAAACATATTTCAAAGCAAGCCAGCGCCACGGTGCTGACCGCATTATCACTATCTCTACAGTGTCGGGATTGTGGCTAATGCAGGACACGAATGATGTGCGTAGGGGGTAGTGTTAGAATTGGGTATACGCAAAGCCGACTGAAACCCTCCACTACATCACTGATTACAGAAAGTGCGCAACTCGCGCTCCCTTTAACTACAAAGCGTCACTCAACTTCACTGCGATCTCAGAAAGATCCTTTATAAACAATTAAGGTCTCAAAAATACAAAACGAATCTCTAATTACATCGCATTTGCACTTAGTTAATGAGATGATTCACCAGCGCGCAAAACGAAACCAGGGCTTTCAGCGGTGAGTGCATTCTGACAAAAACGTTTCTAATTGTCCATTGCGTTCAAGAACAGCTATGCATGTGATTGGGCTACATTGCTTGTGCAACCATGCAATAACACATTGGATAGCTTGCTTTCGTTT
This sequence comes from Cirrhinus molitorella, assembly GCA_033026305.1. Classification (NCBI taxonomy): domain Eukaryota; kingdom Metazoa; phylum Chordata; class Actinopteri; order Cypriniformes; family Cyprinidae; genus Cirrhinus; species Cirrhinus molitorella. The sequence continues at coordinate 51,841,742 of CM065117.1, forward strand.
TGTTTTCGTATTTAGCAGCGTCTAGTACCCCGGGGTGGACATCTAGGATTCCATGATTCCTTTTTAAGATGGCATGAAATTTCCCTTATAACCAAAAGATGGCAGCAGATGTTTAGTTATTGGCTGCAGCTACCATTTAAACGCTCTAGTCTTGCTTTTCGATTAATTATAAAATTAGGGGGCCTTGGAGCCTTTGCTGTGTTTTTGGGAAGCTCTGCGTTAGACAGTCTGACAAGCCGTTGTCATAACAACGTGACGTAAGCATTAACGTTGATATTGCCATATGTGCATGCGTGACTCGTTTCTGTTGCTCCATTGCTTCTTGCATCCGACGGAATTTACGATCATCATCGGTAGATTTTCGAGAGGGCATGTGTTGGTAAGTTAGTAACCTACTTGATGGTCTTGGTGTGGAGGTGAGTTGTGATGAATTTACTAATTATCCAACAAACAAAACACAAAGCGAGTTAATTTTTAAAACTCCTCATATGAGGGTCTACACAAAAAAGTTCGCCCACTTTCCAAGAATGAACGCCAGCGGAGTAAACGAGGTTTGAGAGAGTTGTATGTGTATATATGTATGTATATATATATATATATATATATATATATAATATTATTATTATTATTATTATTATTATTATTATTATTATTATTATATTATTAGTTTAGCTAAGGCAATATATCATGGGCATACCGGTTCTATCAGCCAAGAATTGACTGAATAAAGCCAAAGAAGAGCAGAAGCAGTAAATGGTAAAGAAAGCAGATGATGGTAAATTTATTGGTTAGTTTATTGGTTTATTTTACAATCTTAGTCTCTGCTCAGAATTTTTCTGACAAAAACAAGTTCAGCAAATAATGTTATGTCAAACCGATTCACAACAACATCCCATAAATTTTACATTTCCATAAACATTCCCTCTTATTTCTTATTCGTACAGATCAAACAGTTCAAGAAACCCCACAATCATTAAATTGAACAATAATGAAAATAAGCAAGAAAAAATAATAGGAGATATAAAATATAAAACCATAATAAAAATAATAACTGCATAAATGATAAAATAATTAAAATGATATAAATGATGAAAAGGATCAAATATTAAATCATGTAAATGACTAACGATTCTAAATGATTATATGAAAAAATATTAATTAATAAACACAAGAAAATCAAAACACAACATAACATTTGAGGATCCTTAGATCCTTCAGCCATCAGTCTGAAGGTCTGGCTATGTAAGAATAAGGTATTGTTGGTGGTGGAAACACAAGCCTGATCAGGGTGTACTGTCCCGACTTATACCATACTGTACTGTGCTGAACACAGCTCGGTGGAAACAAGCCATTGGTGATTAAGGGAATTTGGTTGCCATGATGGGATGTTGGCAAAAGAGAGACAGAATTTAAGAAAAGAGGGTTTGGCTACTGTAGCTGAGATCTTTCTCCAGAGTGCAGAGCTGTCTACATTTGCATTCTGTGTGCATATCCAGTTGTTGTACTGAGCAGGGGTGGATCTAGACCCTTTTTAGGTGGGCTTCAGCCCCCCTAAAACAATAATCTGAATGATCAAGCCAGAGCTCTCTTTTCCCCTGTTTATTGTCAATGAGAGAGTGAGTGGAAATGTGTTGTTTATTGCTTTTAGACTAGTTAGACTGTAGGGCAGCATGTTATTTTTCTTTCCTTTTTTTTTTTTTTTTTTTTTTTTGCATTCTAAATTTTCTAAATTCTAAATTAAATTCTAAATTTTTTTTTGAATCCTAAAGATTCTCCTATCCTCTGTTAGTTTGCTCTGAGTGAGGAATTAGTGGATGAGTGAAATATACTGAAATAAAAGTCTGCAGTATCTTCTGGTTCACACAGACTTTAAGAAAAGCATTTATTCAAACTCTCAATAGCATCCTGTTGTGTGTATTCTTTCCATTCATCTGGGATTTTTCCACTACCATCAAATATTTTATCATAATGCTTTTCCAGCTGTCCCTTAAATTGGCACACAAACCATTTCCAGTAGGGCAGTTCAGAGAGATCAGGACTGATGCTCCACTTTTCATAAACTCCTTTTGCATTTCTGTATTCTTTATAGAGAATGCTCTCATCTGATACACAAAATGTTTTATTACTTGTCACTAAAGTTGTACAGAAATCAGCACTGAGAAGTTTTGTTGTTTTATAATGCCATCCATTGATTCCATCCACTCTGTGGAAAGGAACGCTGTGATCTCCATCATGGTTTTCTATGGTGTTGGTGCAGATAGCTTTACAGAATGGACACTGAACCCAACAGCACTGACAGAAGTGATCAGTCAGAAGCACATCTGGCCTGAACTTGACATCCAGTTTTTCATTAAATGTCTCTGTGTTAAATCTATTGCTGATCTCATCCATTATAGCTGGAAGTTCTTGTCTTATCACATCTTCTAGGACATTAAAATCATCAACATCTTCATGTTTCACTCCACTGAGGTCTTTTTCAGAGAAGATCAGCTCATCTGAGAGCTGCTGTCTGAAATTCTTCAACCACAAATCAACATCTCCTCTGTTCACTTGAACATGTTCATTAGATTCATGTGCTGCTTTCATGATCTTCTGCTGTAGGAGTTCAATGCTCTCTTTCATTTTGGGTAAAACACTGTCACTGAACTTATTAGTGATGTACTGATCGACTTCATCTCTGATGAAACACTTGAAATAATCTCTGGGAGTTTCAATGTAGTTCAAGTATTTGTCAAAATCATACTCTTCTGCCAATGTCTTCAGGATGTGTTTCTCCAGTTTCGATCTGTTTCCATTCAGTGATTCACAGTTTGTTCTCATTTCACCTGCTAAATATCTGGCAGTCTTCTTGTAGGCACTCTGCTCAACAGGCTCTTTAAGTTTCTGACAGATGATCTCACCAAAAATGGCAGCTGATGTTGCTCCATGGATATGTTTCTGGAAAATACTATAATACTCTTCTCTCTTCTTCTTAACATATATTGTAGGATCATTGGCATCCCTGAATAATCTGTGCTGGTCAGTGAATGTCTTGTTTGCACAATTGCAAATAGAAAGAACCAAATCCATAAAGAATTCATTCTTAAACACATATTTCTCTTGGCCTTCCTCATGTTGTATTAGTTTTACTTTGATGTAATCTGTGAGCTGTTGAATGCAGCTATTGTTGTAGCCCATCTTTGAAATGTTAAATGACTGAATCATTTTGTCTGTCTTCAGAGCAACATCTGTGATTAATGATCTTATTTCGGTTTCATCCTCTCTAGTTAGACTGTATCCCAACTTCTCTTTAGCTGATATGTAGACATTTGTGAATGAAATTCCAGTGGTTTTTTTTAACTTTACATAATCATTATAACTTTGCACAGTAAAAACGTTCCTCTTCTCCCCCCAGTTGTCTACAGAAACACTTTTATTGATGTCACTAAGGAGGAGTTTCACGTCTCTCATTATGTCAATGTCTTTGATTGGAGGCGTGTCTGTGATGATCTTCATCACACTCTGTTCCCAAAACAAATCAAACTCTTTCTTTAGTGTTTCTTTATCATTTGTTTTGTCTTTGAGTTTTAAGGCAAGTTCTTTGCTCTTTTCATAGATAGTGTTTTCATGATGTGTTCTCTGAGCATCAATCTTTTTCTTCAGGTCTCGCTGCTGCAGAATCTCATTTAATTTCTTCTTTGTTTCTCTCACAATGTTTTCCTGAAGTTCTTTGATTTTGATTTCAAATGATGCTTTCCAGTGAATCAGTATTTCAGCATCAGTGTCTTTCTCAAAGAATTCAGACATAGATTTTTCTACTTCCTCGCTCGTCTTCTTCAGTTCTTTTTGAAGATCAGTCTCCTTAATCTCATGAATTGCTTCATTTTCTATGTTATTGTGCAGTTTGTTTTCTGTTTCCAGCATAGTACTGCGAAGACTCCAGGACCATTTGCTGTATTTGGTCTCCAGTTTCCTGTATGCTGAAATCTCCAGAGAATTTCTGAAGCTGAAGACAAATCGTTCATTCAGTAAAGCCTCCCAAAGATCTTTAATACGGTCTTTTAAGTCTTTCAGCGTCATTCTTTGTGATTTTGAGGCACGAGAAAGAATGGATTTCTTCAGTTCTTGAATGTTCTCACAGTAGTTTGGGTTTGGTGGTGCCATTGGTGGACTGCCCTCCCAGAGCTGAGCAAAATACTTCACATCATTCTGAACATCAAATGCAATGACATCACTGAAACATTCTGCATCACAGACTTCATCTTTTGCAGCAAGTTTTGCCATCTCATTCAGTGTCTCTTGCAGCCGTCTCTTTCCGTCCATGTTTTTCTCTCCAGCTGTGACGTCTGAAACATTCTGATGCACAAACACACAGCTGGGATTTAGTCTGACCTTCTTCATCCTCAGGAAGGCCTGAACAACAATCTGAAGAATGTCCTGCATCTCAGATGGGTTTTCTCCAAATATATTGATCAAGGTTAGATTTCCAAGACCAACAACAAATGTGGCCAATTCATTGTCATGACGTCTTGTTGATTTTCCAGCCAGTTCTAGAGAACGTAGACCCTCAGTATCAACAACCAGAATATAGTCAAAGTTCATCTGTGTTTTCATCGTATCTGATACTCTGACCAGCTGCATGAAAGCTCCTCTGGTGCACCTGCCAGCACTGACAGCAAACTGGAGTCCAAACATGGCATTCAGCATGGTGGATTTCCCAGAGCTCTGAATCCCTAAAACTGACAGCACAAAGACTCTCTGTTTTCCCAGTTTCTGGATGAGTTGATCTAGAACAGCAGATATCCAGACCAGAGGAACATGAGCAGCATCTCCATCCATCAGCTCCAGTGGAAACCCACAGATCATCATCTCTGCAGCAAGACTCGGGAGAGAAGAGAAGTGAACCTGCAGGTGTTCCTTGTTCTCCTTCACAAATGAACATGATTCATAGATCTGACCAATCTCCCTCATGATGTGCTCCAAACCAAAGGTTGCAGCTTGAAGTTTCTCTGATATTACCTCAAGTTCTACTTGTTTAGCTTCAAGTTGTTCAGTCTTATCATTGTCTTTCAGGTCTTTTAGTTCTACAAATGTTGACCATGTTTTATTATATTTTCGATGTAGTGCAGAAAGATCAGCTGATGTATGCTCATCCAGGAGGATTCTGAGCCATTTGAGGAAAAACATCTTCTCATCTTCAACATGTGAGTCCATGCCTTTAATAAAGAGGTTAATAAACTCACTGATGTCAGACATATACTGCTGTTTACGGATTTTCTTCATTTCTATAGTTTTTCTACTTATTTCCTTTTCTAGTTCATCTCCTCGAGGTCGATGCAGTTCTTTGTTCATCTGACTCCACTGATGCCACAGTTTCCCCTGATGAGGCAGAAATGATTCCTTGATTTCTGTGAGATCTTTCTTTCCCAGTAAACACATCATCTGCTGTGCTGCTTCCCTTCCTCTCCTGCAGTCATCATCATCTTCCTCATCAACTCTGATGTCTGAATTTTTAAACTTTGAGTTTGTGAACACATTTTCATGTCTTAAAGTGGAAGATGAGTCTGAGAGGCATTCATTTATAGCACTTCTGAGTTCTTCAGATACATCTGACTGATTTCTATCCTTCAGACCAATTTTGAATTTCCTCTTCTTCATTTTCATTACAGTAGATTCATCCTCCATTAAAAGAAAAATGAGTGGCCTTTTTTTTCTGAACAGGTTCTGGATATGTGCTGCACATCTGTCATTCTTATCTAGTTGTGTTAGAAGAACAACATTGACTGAAGCCATTTCAGAGAGGATCTGCAGCTGTTTCTCATGGTCTCCTGCATCACCGTGTAGATTACAGAAAGCAACACAGTCAGTGAATTTATCTGTGTTTTTCCCAGAGGGGCAGAACCAGGCGATCTCCACCACTCCATCCATCAGGACTCTGGTTCTGCTGCTGCCTGGACAGTTCCTGTGGAAGAACGTGTTGTGTTTCTCATTAATCAGACTGTTCATCAGCTGAGACTTGGATGAAGACACAGAGCCAAACCTGAAGAAAAACACCATTGGAGTTTCTGCCTTGTAGATCGGCTGGGTTAGACCGATAAACTCGTTGTTGTTTCTCATCTTCCAGCTCTTGTTGATTTGTCTGAATGTCCAGAGAGGAAATCCAATCTGTTGTGTGAATGGATCAGGAACAAGCAGAGGCAGAGCATACTGACACTGGGACAGTTTAGTCACCATCATCTGTTTCAGGAAACCATCAGCACAATGAAACACAGCGATCTGAACATCCATCGGGTGGATTCGCTCAGACTGGCTTGTTTTTGACAAAGGGGTGTTGCCAGATATATATTCATAAATATTTTCCTCATCCTCAGATGAGTCATTGTCGCTTTGTTTTGTTTTATCCTGTTCACTAGCCTTATTAACATTAATGTATCTTGCTCTGTAGTTCATCATCAGTAGTTTTTGTATGAAAATCTGTATCTGTTCATCTTCAGCACAAGACTCATTGGATTGCAATGAATGATCAGTTATCTGAAGAACATCTGCAGCTCTCAGTTTGTTGTTCCTTTTAAGATTAAGTCTGCTAAACAGAGACTCTATTTTTTCACTTTTAGTCTTGTCCTGCTGTAGGTGTTGATCTAGATGGACTCTTGCTGCTCCAGTGTCTTTATTCTCTCTCTGTTAAATAGACAATACATACATACATTTTATTCAGTATCATTTGCATGGAATCACATTCAGTATTGATAATAACAAAGGCCATTCAATATAATTAGAATATCATCAAAAAGTTGATTTATTTCACTATTTCCATTCAAAAAGTGAAACTTGTATATTATATTCATTCATTACACACAGACTGATATATTTCAAATGTTTATTTCTTTTAATTTTGATGATTACTGACAACTAATGAAAACCCCAAATTCAGTACCTTGTGAAAAGGTTCAATATTGAAGACACCTGGTGCCACACTCTAATCAGCTAATTAACTCAAAACACCTGCAAAAGCCTTTAAATGGTCTCTCAGTCTAGTTCTGTAGGCTACACAATCATGGGGAGGACTGCTGACTTGACAGTTGTCCAAAAGACAACCATTGACACCTTGCACAAGGAGGGCAAGACACAAAAGGTCATTGCAAAAGAGGCTGGCTGTTCACAGAGCTCTGTGTCCAAGCACATTAATAAAGAGGTGAAGGGAAGGAAAAGATGTGGTAGAAAAAAAGTGTACAAGCAATAGGGATAGCCGCACCCTGGAGAGGATTGTGAAACAAAACCCATTTAAAAATGTGGGGGAGATTCACAAAGAGTGGACTGCAACTGGACTCAGAGCTTCAAGAACCACTACGCACAGACATATGCAAGACATGGGTTTCAGCTGTCGCATTCCTTGTGTCAAGCCACTCTTGAACAACAGACAGCAGAAGCATCTCACCTGGGCTAAAGACAAAAAGGACTGGACTGCTGCTGAGTGGTCCAAAGTTATGTTCTCTGATGAAAGTAAATTTTGCATTTCCTTTGGATATCAGGGTCCCAGAGTCTGGAGGAAGAGAGGGGAGGCACAGAATCCACGTTGCTTGAGGTCCAGTGTAACGTTTCCACAGTCAGTGATGGTTTGGGGTGCCATGTCATCTGCTGGTGTTGGTCCACTGTGTTTTCTGAGGTCCAAGGTCAACGCAGCCATATACCAGGAAGTTTTAGAGTACATGCTTCCTGCTGCTGACCAACTTTATGGAGATGCAGATTTCATTTTCCAACAGGACTTGGCACCTGCACACAGTGCCAAAGCTACCAGTACCTGGTTTAAGGACCATGGTATCCCTGTTCTTAATTGGCCAGCAAACTCGCCTGACCTTAACCCCATAGAAAATCTATGGGGTATTGTGAAGAGGAAGATGCGATATGCCAGACTCAACAATGCAGAAGAGCTGAAGGCCACTATCAGAGCAACCTGGGCTCTCATAACACCTGAGCAGTGCCACAGACTGATCGACTCCATGCCACGCCGCATTGCTGTAGTAATTCAGGCAAAAGGAGCCCCAACTAAGTATTGAGTGCTGTACATGCTCATACTATTCATGTTCATACTTTTCAGTTGGCCAAGATTTCTAAAAATCCTTTCTTTGTATTGGTCTTAAGTAATATTCTAATTTTCTGAGAAACTGGATTTGGGATTTTCATTAGTTGTCAGTTCTAATCATCAAAATTAAAAGAAATAAACATTTGAAATATATCAGTCTGTGTGTAATGAATGAATATAATATACAAGTTTCACTTTTTGAATGGAATTAGTGAAATAAATAAACTTTTTGATAATATTCTAATTATATGACCAGCACCTGTATATTTAAAGTTCAAGGGTGTTGTTGTTTTTTTTTAATGTTAAAATATATTCTGTTCAACCAAGTTTATCATTCATTGAGTACTATTAGTTTGCAATTAATGGGTTTATCTCCCCCCAAAAAAGCTCAACCTACAGTGAGAGTTTACCTTTATGGAATCATTTGAATCAAAACCTTTAGTTACCTGCTCGCAGGGGCTGTTTTCTGTTTCACACTTCTCTGTGTTTTCAGGTGAATCTGAATGAGGAACAAACAGCACTAGTTAAATTTTACCACTGAAGAATTTAAGGTTCAACTGAAAACAAAAATTTTGTCATCATTTGCCCAGGCTTTTTTCAAACCTATAAGATTTACTTTCTTTTGTGGTACGCCAAATGCAGACCTATGCTTTAGCATTATCTTTGTTGTGCATTAGCTAATACTAAATCTGCGGTTCCCCTACGTTCTCTCGAAGTTGCGTCGGAAACGCTATGGGAACGCCCCCGGCGAGACACCGTACTGAAGTGTGTGTAGAATCAGCCAATGGAGACATGCCACGTCATGAGCGAGATGATGTAGCGATCCAGGAAGCATAAGAGCGCACCGGCAACACGCTCATTCAGCTTTTTGCTCTTCAGCGAGCACGTCTGTGTGTGTGTCTGCTAGTCAGTCAGAAAACTCTGTTAGAGAAGCAAGACAATATCATGTCAAATGTAAAAAAAAAAGTGGCGAGCAAATGGCGTTACAGACATTGTGTTCCTCCCTGCCTTTTCTATCTGGCAGAGGAGAACATACACGCTATGTGCGTCATTTGTTTGGGTGCGGAGCACGCACAGTCAGCCCTCGAGCGGGCTTCAATGAGACCGGTCAGGCTCGCGATCCCGCTGGCAGTGGTCCCGCTGTTGCCGGGGCATGGCGTTGGCTGTTGTCATGGGGATCGCAAGCGGATTTAGCGGAGGGACCCAAGACGGCTCCTCCTTATCTCGGTCCTCACCCGTTAGATTCGTGGCTCCTTCTCAGGGTTCGGAAGCATGCAGTGCGGTTTCTTCCTCCCAGAGAGAGAGAGCCTGGGGCTTCATCTATCTTCCTCTGAGGAGGTTGATGTGATGAGCATCAAAACTGAGGAGACCGTGAACTTGCCCCACAGTCCCTTGTGTATGAGGAGCTTGTGGAGTCTGATTTGTGCCAAAAAAAAAAAAAGAGCGAGCAAATTACGTGAATACTACCTGCGTGTTCATTCACAGCCTTCCCACCGGGGCCTTCCTTTTCCCCCCGATCTCCACACTGAGGTGTCGAGATTGTGGGAGAATCCTTATTTGTCCTGACTAGTCGGCCCTACTGTTTACATATTCCTATATTGTGGAGCTGAATGAGTAGGGATATGGGGTGATGCCAGCGGTGGAGCAGATGCTTGCTAGCTATCTCTCCCTGTCTTCAGCATTGTCCCTGAAGGCCCCGAAGCTTCCCACCAAGGCTCTAACCTAACTTCTGCTTTGGTTGAGAATGCTTATATGGCAGCAGGTCGGGCTGGTTTATGTCTGCACACTATGTCAGTGCTGTGGGCCAACCATGCTGACCTCAACGAGGCCCCCAGGGTTGCTGGGCGAGAGCAGCCCAAGCCATTAAGCTCCTCATATCACCAGCGTTCCCAGCTGCTGCCCGGCAATGGTATGGCACAGGAATGCTCGTTCCCTCTAAGGAGGGTGCTAGAGGGGATGAATCAGTCACTTCCTGCTGGTTATCCACTTCAGGACACCGAGCTAGAACCTCTAGCAGATGCCAGCCCTGAGGGTCAACTGACCCTGAGGGCAGCCCCCCTCAGGGAGGGATGGTGTACACCTCATTATACGGTGCCCGTTCCCCCAAAAGGCCCTCAGGGAGCCTCGCTGATGTCCCTGCCACCCCCGGTGCTTCAGGGCTCAGTAGGTTCCATGGAGTAAGCCGCTCTGTTGCCGCCCGGAAAATGGTATGGCACGAGTGTGCTCGTACCCCCTAGGAGAAGCCAGCCCTGAGGGGCTGGTTGCTCCATGCCAGTTAAACACTCTGGCCACACCAGAGGCCAGCCTCGAGAGGCTGGTTCCCTTAGTAGACTTTCTGGCAGCGTGGAAGCTTCTGCCGAATGTCTCACAGTGGGTCCTGCAGATTGTAGAGAGAGGTTACAGAATTCAATTCGGTTCTCGTTCGCCTTGTTTCTCAGGGGTTCTGCCCACACTCGTGGGCCCCCAGCAGGCTGTGGTGATGGAACAAGAAGTAGAGTCTCTCTTGAGGAAGGAGACCATCGAGGTGGTCCCTCCTCTCGAACGAGAGTCCGGGTTCTACAGCCGCTACTTCATTGTTCCAGAGAAGGATGGAGGGTTGCGTCCCATCATAGATCTGCATTCCTGTCTCAAGGCCCAGTGTTGGGGGCTCCTTGTCGTCACATAACGCTAATGACGGATGCCTCCCTCACGGGCTGGGGAGCGGTCATGAGTGGCCGCTCTGCCAAAGATCTGTGGGAGGGCCACCATCTCATGTGGCACATCAATTGCCTGGAGATGCTGGCCATGTTTCGAGCACTGAAACATTTCCTCCCAGACCTCAGGGGCCATCGTGTACTGGTTCGCACGGACAACACATCGGTGGTCTTCTATATCAACCGGCAGGGGGGTCTGCGGTCACGCCCCCTTTACAGGCTGGCGTACCAGATCCTCCTCTGGGCTCAGGGAAAGCTCCTCTCACTGAGAGCAGTTTACATCCCTGGGCATCTCAATCAGGGAGCAGACATCCTGTCGAGACAGGGGCTGAGGCCCGGGGAATGGAGACTCCACCTTCAATCGGTGGAGCTCCTATGGAAGGAGTTTGGCCAGGAAGTGGACTTGTTTGCGTCTCGAGAGACGACACACTGCCCGCTCTGGTTCTCCCTCACGCATCCAGCCCCATTGGGGTTGGATGCCATGGTGCAGACGTGGCCGAGGCTACGTCTGTATGCCTTCCCCCCCCCCGATTGCTCTGCTCCCGGGAGTTCTGGAGAGAGTACGCCAGGACAGGGTCAGTCTACTTCTGGTAGCTCCGTTCTGGCCAGCCTGAGTATGGTTCTCGGACCTGATGTCCCTTCTAGACGGCTCTCCCTTGGAGATTCCGCTCAGGAGGGACCTCCTCTCTCAGGCAGGGGGCACCATCGTGCACCCCCACCCGGAGCTGTGGGCGTGGCCTCTGAGGGGGCACACCTCATAGCGTCCGGTCTCTCAGCTGAGGTTGTTGAGATTATCCTCCAGTCCAGAGCTCCTTCCACGAGGAAGCTGTATGCCTTGAAGTGGAGACTCTTCACTTCTTGGTGCGGACAACGGTTGCAAGATCCAGTCAACTGCCTGATTGGTACAGTTCTGGAATTCTTGCAAGACCGCTTCTCCACCGGGTTGACCCCTGCCACCCTGAAGGTGTACGTGGCGGCCTTGAGTGCTTACCATGCCTTTCAGGACAGGCAATCTATTGGGAAAAACCCACTGGCCATTCGCTTCCTTCGTGGCACGCTGAGGCTGAGGCCTGTGCAGCGCAACAAGGTTCCACCTGGGACCTGGTAGTGGTTCTGGAGGGCCTCTGCGGAGCTCCCTTCGAACCTATTCAGGAGGTTCCAGTCAAGTTCCTGACACTTAAGACTGTGTTCCTCCTTGCCATCTCCTCCCTCAAGCGGGTGGGAGACCTGCAGGCACTTTCTGTATCATGCCTGGAGTTCGCTCTGGGCATGGTCAGGGCATTTCTCTACCCCAGGCTGGGGTATGTCCCGAAAGTGCCTACAGAGGCGCCAGGTCCCGTTGCGCTGCAGGCCTTCTGTCCTCCGCCTTTCCAGGAGGTGGGTCGAGAGAGACTGAATCTGTTGTGTCCAGTTCGGGGGGAACGTCTCAGGTTACGTATGTAACCATGGTTCCCCAAGGGAACGTGAAGCTGCGTCTCGTTGCCATACTCCTGGCACTCCTGCACGCGCTTGCTTCGAGGCAAGCAGAATGAGCATGTTGCCGGTGCGCTTTCATGCTTCCTGGATCGCTACGTCATCTCGCTCATGACGTGGCATGTCTCCATTGGCTGATTCTACACACACACTTCAGTACTGTGTCTCGCCGGGGGCGTTCCCATAGCGTTACGACGCAGCTTCTCATTCCCTTGGGGAACCATGGTTACATACGTAACCTGAGATGTTATACCTGTAGATAGGAATGAGGGAAGAAGACCAGAGGTCATTTTATGATTGGCTGAGGTGCCTCACATGACTGAAGTTAGCTGTTAGTCTTTTTTCCATGGTAATTAATACAGACCCTCTCATCTGACAATCCAAGACAATCTCTGCTGCAAATTTCCTGGCAGGTGACATGGCCCTCTAGGACAGAGTTTGGGTACACCAGGTATATGTGAACAAACCAAATGATCTCAGATTCCAGAGTTCATTTGTGGTTCGATTTCCTCTTGATTTGTGAAAGCAATCAGGTCCTGGTCTGCTTTTTATTTTTTATTTTTTTTATTTTTGTTTTTTGTTTCCTCTATACCAACACAGTAATGCTTGAAGTTGAACTAAGTGGTTCATTATTATTATGGTTTTTATGTATAGTATATAAGTATGTGATTATTATTGGATTATTTGCAGGTGTAAATTTCAGACATTTCAGTCTGTTTTTCAAATTTGTCAAATAAATAAATAAATAAATAAATAAACACAAATTGTTAACGATCAATACAAAACAATTATGTTGTCATTTATGTAATCTACGGCTAGCTGTGCATTAAATGATTTTATTTTGTGACATGGCAGCAAAAAACAACTCAACATACACCAGAGATCTAGCATTCTGCTGACATAAAATCAGACACAGAGATGCAGTAACACATAGATTTATATCTGTTTTACCTGGTATAGGAGGAGATTCATCTCTCTTTAGAGATTTTTTTGTCTGCAGAGGTTCATCTGTGTTTGGAGATTCATCTGTTTGTGGAGGTTCATCTGTTTGTGGAGATTCTTCTGTCTGCAGAGATTCATCTATCTTAGGAGATTCTTCTGTTCGTGGAGATATATTTGTTTTTGGAGAGTCATCTATCTGCAGAGGTTCATCTGTTTTTAGAGATTCATTTATCTGCAGAGGTGCATCTTTTTTTTGAGATTCTTCTGTTTGTGGAGATTTATATATTTTAGGAGATTCATCTGTCTGCAAATGTGCTGGTTTTGGAGATTCATCTGTCTGCAGAGATGCATCTGTTTTTGGAGATTCTTCTGTTTGTGTAGATTTGTCTGTTTTTGGAGATTTGTCTGTCTGCAGAGGCTCATCTGTTTTTGGAGATTCTTCTGTTTGTGGAGATTTATCTGTTTTTGGAGATTCATCTGTCTGCAGAGGTGCATCTGTTTTTGGAGATTCTTCTGTTTGTGGAGATTTATCTGTTTTTAGAGATTCATCTGTCTGCAGAGGTGCATCTGTTTTTGGAGATTCTTCTGTTTGTGGAGATTTGTCTGTTTTTGGAGATTTGTCTGTTTGCAGAGGTTCATCTGTTTTTAGAGATTCATTTATCTGCAGAGGTGCATCTGTTTTTTGAGATTCTTCTGTTTGTGGATATTTATATATTTTAGGAGATTCATCTGTCTGCAAATGTGCTGGTTTTGGAGATTCATCTGTCTGCAGAGATGCATCTGTTTTTGGAGATTCTTCTGTTTGTGGAGAGTTATCTGTTTTTGGAGATTCATCTGTTTGCAGAGGTTCATCTGTTTTTGGAGATTCTTCTGTTTGTGGAGATGTATCTGTTTTTAGAGATTCATCTGTCTGCAGAGGTTCTTCTGTTTTTGAAGATTCTTCTGTTTGTGTAAATGTATCTGTTTTTGGAGATTTGTCTGTTTTTGGAGATTCGTCTGTCTGCAGAGGTGCATCTGTTTTTGGAGATTTTTCTGTTTGTGGATATTTATATATTTTAGGAGATTCATCTGTCTGCAAATGTGCTGGCTTTGGAGATTCATCTGTCTGCAGAGATGCATCTGTTTTTGGAGATTCTTCTGTTTGTGGAGATTTATCTGTTTTTGGAGATTCGTCTGTCTGCAGAGGTTCATCTGTTTTTGGAGATTCTTCTGTTTGTGGAGATTCATCTGTTTTTGGAGATTCTTCTGTTTGTGTAGATGTATCTGTTTTTGGAGATTCGTCTGTCTGCAGAGGCTTGTCTGTCTGCAGAGGGTCATCTGTTTTTGGGGATTCATATGTCTGCAGACGGTAATCTGTTTTCTGAGATTCTTCTGTTTGCGGATATTTATCTGTTTTTGGAGATTCATCTGTTTGTGGAGATTCATCTGTCTGCAGAGGTTCATCTGTTTTTGGAGATTCTTCTGTTTGTGGAGATTTATCTGTTTTTGGAGATTTATCTGTCTGCAGAGGTTCATCTGTTTTTGGAGATTCATCTGTCTGCAGAGGTGCATCTGTTTTTGGAGATTCTTCTGTTTGTGTAAATGTATCTGTTTTTGGAAATTTGTCTGTCTGCAGAGGCTCATCTGTTTTTGGGGATTCATATGTCTGCAGACGATAATCTGTTTTCAGAGATTCTTCTGTTTGTGGAGATTTATATGTTTTTGGAGATACATCTGTCTGCAGGGGTTCATCTGTTTTTGGAGATTCTTCTGTTTTTGGAGATTCTTCTGTTTTTGGAGATTCATCTGTCTGCAGAGGTGCATCTGTTTTTGGAGATTTTTCTGTTTGTGGATATTTATATATTTTAGGAGATTCATCTGTCTGCAAATGTGCTGGCTTTGGAGATTCATCTGTCTGCAGAGATGCATCTGTTTTTGGAGATTCTTCTGTTTTTGGAGATTCTTCTGTTTTTTTAGATTCATCTGTTTGCAGAGGTTCATCTGTTTTCAGAGATTCTTCTGTTTGTGTAGATTTATCTGTTTTTGGAGATGCATCTGTCTGCAGAGGTTCATCTGTTTTTTGAAATTCTTCTGCTTGTGGAGATTTATATATTTTAAGAGATTCCTCTGTCTGCAAATGTGCTGGTTTTGGAGATTCTTCTGTCTGCAGAGGTTCATCTGTTTTTGGAGATTCTTCTGTTTTTGTAAATGTATCTGTTTTTGGAGATTTGTCTGTCTGCAGAGGCTCATCTGTTTTGGGGGATTCATATGTCTGCAGACAATCTGTTTTTGGAGATTCTTCTGTTTGTGGAGATTTATATATTTTAGGAGATTCATCTGTCTGCAAATGTGCTGGTTTTGGAGATTCATCTGTCTGCAGAGATGCATCTGTTTTTGGAGATTCTTCTGTTTGTGGAGAGTTATCTGTTTTTAGAGATTCATCTGTTTGCAGAGGTTCATCTGTTTTTGGAGATTCATCTGTCTGCAGAGATGCATCTGTTTTTGGAGATTCTTCTGTTTGTGGAGAGTTATCTGTTTTTGGAGATTCATCTGTTTGCAGAGGTTCATCTGTTTTTGGAGATTCTTCTGTTTGTGGAGATGTATCTGTTTTTAGAGATTCATTTGTCTGCAGAGGTTCTTCTGTTTTTGGAGATTCTTCTGTTTGTGTAAATGTATCTGTTTTTGGAGATTTGTCTGTTTTTGGAGATTCGTCTGTCTGCAGAGGTGCATCTGTTTTTGGAGATTCTTCTGTTTGTGGAGAGTTATCTGTTTTTAGAGATTCATCTGTTTGCAGAGGTTCATCTGTTTTTGGAGATTCATCTGTCTGCAGAGATGCATCTGTTTTTGGAGATTCTTCTGTTTGTGGAGAGTTATCTGTTTTTGGAGATTCATCTGTTTGCAGAGGTTCATCTGTTTTTGGAGATTCTTCTGTTTGTGGAGATGTATCTGTTTTTAGAGATTCATTTGTCTGCAGAGGTTCTTCTGTTTTTGGAGATTCTTCTGTTTGTGTAAATGTATCTGTTTTTGGAGATTTGTCTGTTTTTGGAGATTCGTCTGTCTGCAGAGGTGCATCTGTTTTTGGAGATTTTTCTGTTTGTGGATATTTATATATTTTAGGAGATTCATCTGTCTGCAAATGTGCTGGCTTTGGAGATTCATCTGTCTGCAGAGATGCATCTGTTTTTGGAGATTCTTCTGTTTTTTTAGATTCTTCTGTCTGCAGAGGTTCATCTGTTTTTGGAGATTCTTCTGTTTGTGGAGATTTATCTGTTTTTGGAGATTTGTCTGTCTGCAGAGGTTCATCTGTTTTTGGAGATTCTTCTGTTTGTGGAGATTTATCTGTTTTTGGAGATTCATCTGTCTGCAGAGGTTCATCTGTTTTTGGAGATTCTTCTGTTTGTGGAGATTCATCTGTTTTTGGAGATTCGTCTGTCTGCAGAGGTTCATCTGTTTTTGGAGATTCTTCTGTTTGTGTGGATTTATCTGTTTTTGGAGATTCGTCTGTCTGCAGAGGTTCATCTGTTTTTGGAGATTCTTCTGTTTGTGTAGATGTATCTGTTTTTGGAGATTCGTCTGTCTGCAGAGGCTTGTCTGTCTGCAGAGGGTCATCTGTTTTTGGGGATTCTTCTGTTTGTGTAGATGTATCTGTTTTTGGAGATTCGTCTGTCTGCAGAGGCTTGTCTGTCTGCAGAGGGTCATCTGTTTTTGGAGATTCTTCTGTTTGTGGAGATTCATCTGTTTTTGGAGATTCGTCTGTCTGCAGAGGTTCATCTGTTTTTGGAGATTCTTCTGTTTGTGTGGATTTATCTGTTTTTGGAGATTCGTCTGTCTGCAGAGGCTTGTCTGTCTGCAGAGGTTCATCTGTTTTTGGAGATTCTTCTGTTTGTGTAGATGTATCTGTTTTTGGAGATTCGTCTGTCTGCAGAGGCTTGTCTGTCTGCAGAGGTTCATCTGTTTTTGGAGATTCTTCTGTTTGTGTGGATTTATCTGTTTTTGGAGATTCGTCTGTCTGCAGAGGTTCATCTGTTTTTGGAGATTCTTCTGTTTGTGTAGATGTATCTGTTTTTGGAGATTCGTCTGTCTGCAGAGGCTTGTCTGTCTGCAGACGATAATCTGTTTTCTGAGATTCTTCTGTTTGCGGATATTTATCTGTTTTTGGAGATTCATCTGTTTGTGGAGATTCATCTCTCTGCAGAGGTTCATCTGTTTTTGGAGATTCTTCTGTTTGTGGAGATTTATCTGTTTTTGGAGATTTATCTGTCTGCAGAGGTTCATCTGTTTTTGGAGATTCGTCTGTCTGCAGAGGTTCATCTGTTTTTGGAGATTCTTCTGTTTGTGTAGATGTATCTGTTTTTGGAGATTCGTCTGTCTGCAGAGGCTTGTCTGTCTGCAGACGATAATCTGTTTTCTGAGATTCTTCTGTTTGCGGATATTTATCTGTTTTTGGAGATTCATCTGTTTGTGGAGATTCATCTCTCTGCAGAGGTTCATCTGTTTTTGGAGATTCTTCTGTTTGTGGAGATTTATCTGTTTTTGGAGATTTATCTGTCTGCAGAGGTTCATCTGTTTTTGGAGATTCATCTGTCTGCAGAGGTGCATCTGTTTTTGGAGATTCTTCTGTTTGTGTAAATGTATCTGTTTTTGGAAATTTGTCTGTCTGCAGAGGCTCATCTGTTTTTGGGGATTCATATGTCTGCAGATGATAATCTGTTTTCAGAGATTCTTCTGTTTGTGGAGATTTATATGTTTTTGGAGATACATCTGTCTGCAGGGGTTCATCTGTTTTTGGAGATTCTTCTGTTTTTGGAGATTCATCTGTCTGCAGGGGTTCATCTGTTTTTGGAGATTCTTCCATCTGTGGAGGTTTGTGGTCTGTGGAAGTTCCTCTGTCCTCGAAAATGATGATGCTGGTGTGTTACAAATTACACATGAAAAAGATTTTTAATTACATTTTTAAATTTTTCATTTCACAAAAAAGAAAGATCAGTTTGGTCTTTGAAAATGGAATTTACTGAAACCAAGAATCAGGGTATCTTCCGTTCATTAGTTTATATATATATACCAATACCATATACCGGACAACCAAATATTAAACCGTGCCATCATCAGTTCTTTTGCAGTTCCATGCAGCAGAAAACGGTCATGTTGCTACAGTTGTATGCATTCTTAAAGCATTTATTGCAACTATATTTAATCATTTTCTCATCAAACAACTAGATTAACAAATTGCTAAGTGTAGTGTATCAATAACGCAAAAAGCAAGCTCTGAGCAAGCCAGAGGCAATAGCAACAAAGAAGTAAAACTCCATCGGTGACAGAAATGGAGAAAAAACCTTGGGAGAAACCAGGCTCAGTCGGGGGGTCAGTTCTCCTCTGACCAATAAACAGTGTTGGGAGTAATGCGTTCCAAAAGTAATGTATTACAGTAAAGTATTACTTTTTGCTGTAACGCTGTAGTGTAAGGCATTACTAATCAATTTTCAGTAATATTTTACTCGGTACATGTTCAGTAACACTTGCGTTACAACAAAAGTTTAGCCTACGAGACATTA
Organism: Cirrhinus molitorella; assembly: GCA_033026305.1. Taxonomy (NCBI): domain Eukaryota; kingdom Metazoa; phylum Chordata; class Actinopteri; order Cypriniformes; family Cyprinidae; genus Cirrhinus; species Cirrhinus molitorella. The sequence continues at coordinate 51,860,440 of CM065117.1, forward strand.
ACAAATCAAAAATCCCACAAGTAAGTTCTATTTCCTGTTTGTGAACAGACCCGTATGGTGTCATTCATCTCCCTTTTGCTGGTGGAACCTTGTATTTTTTAACGTGGCATGATTTCAACCTCTGAGCTCGAGGTCCGCGGCTATTGGACCCATCTGGTTTGCTGTTAGCCCTAGCTCGCACTGGCCAGTGGAAAAGCGGCAAATGGATAAAAATGGCACGCGACAGTACAGTGGTTGAATGCTTTGTGCATGACAGTTTTGTGTTGTGAGCCACTTGAATTCAAAATGAATAAAATGGCACTGGAGTTTACATAGTCCTGTTGTGTCTAATATGAATATACCCAAGCTATTCACAGATATTGCCAGATAATCACTTTACCTCTACCATACTTTTAACAGACTTAGATCATTTGTGATTTTGGCTGTCATCCTTTCATGCATTGTCTTGGACTTTCACTTTGACAATTATAAACTATATTGTTAGTAGCTTGGATAGACCACAGTAGAGACCTGTGCGGGACAGATTTTTCAGTCCCGCTCCCACAGAAATATATGTAATCTGGTCCCGCTTCCGCCCACAAAAACCTGCATGAATGTAACCTATATAAACATATATAATGATAAGAACAGCATATAAGCAAGGTGGCCACACCGCACAGCTGAAAGAGGCAACACAACACCATCTTATCACAAAGCACCTGCAAAAGTAATTACAATGAATGTGTGGGGGAAACAGTAAGGAGATACTTGAATAATTCATTCAGTGTATTTTAAGAGTGTCGCAAAGACCCTGACTCGTAATCTCCTCTTTGGATGCACCAGAGAGAAATGCATCTTAACGGATTACAAAATGAAAGATTTGTTTTATTTCGTTAAGTAATAATTTAAAGCTTTCTATTTAAATATTTATCACGTTTGTGAGGCATGTATGCACTGAATTTTGGTTAATTTTTGTGAAGCGCTGCTATTTAAGTACAAGACGGCAGAATGCGCATCATGTTTGTTTTCTTTATTTTAAAAGCATTGTGTTGATATTGTGGGTGCACACAAAAAAAAGCAGACCCTTAACATTTTCAAATGATGTATTTCTCTTACCTTTGTAAGCAAAAATGACGGATAATTTAAATTATTTCCTCTAAAAAAAATTGCGAATGATTGCGCTGGCGCCTCAAAGCAAAGCGGCTTCAGCATCCCCTCTCCACAAAAAAATATTGGATATGCACCTAATAACTATCTGTTTAACATTTAAACTAACATTGTTTTATAGCTACTTGAGCTGTTTTATATCTATAGATTTAATTTGATGATTTGAGAAGGTAAATTGATCAAACAGACTATGTACGTCTTCCGCTGGCCGCTGTTCCTTACTTAAAAAAAAACAAACAAACAAACAAACAAAAAAAAACGTATATTTAACAAACAAAATAAATGCTCCAAACATTTTTCTAAATTAACTTAATAAGAAAACAATACGAAATATAATCACTTTGGCATTGCATGCAAAATTTTATTATTTTAATACCTGAAACAGTAACTTAATCGAAATTGCCTATTCTTGCGCTTGCTAATCACTTTTATGTTATGTGAGTTGTTCTTGCTGCCTGTGTGCAATAGATGAATAACAATTTATTTGTTTTTAGATATTTAATGTTTAGATATTTATATATATTAATTTTATTGTCCCGCATCCTTTTCTACCCGCCCGCACCCGCACTCGCCCATTAAGTTTTGTTCCGCGTCGCACTCTGTAGTGTCGGGTACCGCGGTACTCCCGCGGGAGTGCAGGGGTGTGTTGTACAACGGCGCAACTCGCTGGTTAACCTCCATAGTACGATGCATTGTTGTGGAAACTAACTAGCTAGTCACGACTGTTTCCCAAACACGGTCGCATCTCCGTTGTTTGAACCACATTAGTTCAACAATGTAGGGCCGTTGTTAATGACGTCACCAAGTAATAACTTCTGCTATTTAACTGATTATAAATCTTAGAATGCCGCTACAATAAACATACCACATGACTAATTTACTTTTTTGTTCCCTGTCATTTCGCTTTATTTGACGTTTGATTGATCTCGGGTTCCCTCTTACATCATACTCTGGGGTTCCCTTTAGGCATTTACACACATGCGCACTATTCAAAAATGGCGCATATGGGATGCACAAAAATACATAGATTAAAATGCATTTATATGTAGACTGAATGGAAGATATTGATTGTACTGCATGTTAGCTTGCTTATTGTGCCCAAGAGCATAATTTATTGAGCCCATACGTCTTACTAACAAGAAACTATGCTTCTAACCACAGGTCGAGAGCTGTAGTTCCAACCACGTAAGTTTGTGATGCTGTTTGAGAATGTTCGTTTGAACTATGGTTTCGGGAAATGCAGAATCGTTGAACTATGATGGTAATGACGGAACTTGCGATCATAGTTGGCTAACGATGCTTTTGGGAAACGCACCCCAGATCTCTAGACCAAAGTCATTAGGCTACATCAGTGGTTCCCAACCACGATCCTGGAGGACCCCCAACACTGCACATTTTTTATCTCTCCTTTGTCTGATAGACCCATTTCAGGTCTTGGAGTCCTTACTAATAAGCTAATGATCTGAATCAGGTGTGTTTGATTAAGGAGACATGGAAAACCTGCAGTGTTGGGGGTCCTCCAGGATCGTGGTTGGGAACCACTGGGCTACATCATATCACCTTCTTCTGGATGTAAAATGATCTGAGGTACATTTTGTCATTTTAGGATGTTAAGTTCTACTTCTGTAGTTATTTTGGTGAAAGGAACTCAGAAGTAATACAGGAGTCATGTAGCGTATTACAATTCTGAGACAGTAATATTGTAAGGTAAGGGATTACTTTTAAATAACAGTAACAAGTAATCTGTAATATATTACAATTTGGAAGTAACTTGCACAACACTGCCAATAAACAAGCAATTTGTAACTGTAGAGGTCATCTATAGGTGCTGATCCACCATCCGAATATGGACTGGATCAGTGGATTGCAGTGACCATCCGATCAGGATACAGACTGGATCTGAGTGGCAACAATGATCTCGGAATACGCAAGAGACAGACTCATATTAGCGTAGATGCCATTCTTCTTATGATGCAACGAGTACATCAGGTGTTATGGGAAGTGCTCCCGGTTCCAGCCTACCTAATTAATGCAGCCTAACAATCCTTTAACGGATTTGAATTATAGACAGTTACATCATCAAGTTTAGCTGAGCTATTGGATATACTGAAGAATTCAGATAAGTCAGGTAGATTATTTATAAAGCAGTCTTTTGTGGTATAAGTGATGGTTCTATCATACTTGTAGCAAGGAGTGGAATTTACAGTTTTAGCTGTCTGGAGTTTACACGAGACTAGATAATGATTCGAGATATCATCGCTTTACTGCAGAATTTCAACACCATTAACATCAATTGCATGTGACAGTATTAAATCCAGAGTATGATTTCAGCTATGAGTAGGTCCTGACACATGTGGTCTAACCCCCGATAGCGTTCAGAATGTCTACAAATACTGACCGCAATGCATCTTTTTCATTATCAACATGGATGTTAAAATCACCCACTATTATGACTTTATTTGCAGCCATTACTAACTCGGATAGAAAATCAGCAAATTCTTTAATAAAGTCTATATGGTGCCCTGGAGGCCTGTATACAGTAGCCAGTACAAATGTCACAGGGGATTTATCATTAATACTTTTTTCTCTGGATAATGTTATATGAAACACCATTACTTCAAATGAGTTATACTTGAAGCCCGTTCTCTGAGAAACTTTGAGAAAAATTGCTATAAATTGCAGAAACACCTCTCCCTTTACCTTTTAGATGCAGCTCATGTTTATAACAGTAATCTTGGGGGGTAGACTTGTTTAAAATAATGTAGTCATCTGGTTTTAGCCAGGTTTCTGTCAAACAGCACATCTAGGTTATGGTCAATAATCCTATCATTTACAAACAGTGCTTTTTTAGAAAGGGACCTGATATTCAATAGACCAAGCTTTATCCTTTCTCTGTTTCTCTGTATGTACATTTTTTATTTGTTGAACATCAATTAAATTGTTACTCTTAAATTGGTTTGGACGTTTTTCATATTTTCTAGTTCTAGTTAGCCTACATCTTTGCCACATCACCTGTTTTATTGACGGTTTTATCTGCACAGACGATAAATTTCAATGATATTAAAAAAAAAAAAAAATTCTGTTCTTCTCAACAGTTTTGGGGGAAATTGGACGGTTACCAATTAAAGCAATCATGTATTGATTATGTTCACCTACAGAGGGCGCTTCAAGCTACACTGATTACACAGTTACTTTTTAGCCATGAAGAACTGAATTTGGACAAGAGCAGAATATTTTTATCATCAATTATAAAAACACACCGTTATTGGTTAAGGTATAGTCTCATACTAACTGTTCATGTTAAATTAAATTAATACTGTTTGTATGTACTATATAATATGATCTGAAATGCATGATGGATTTTACACAACTTTAAACGTTGCTAAAAGTTCCACTGTCAAAACCCAATACCACTTGGGTAAAAGTACACAATGTTATGGGTAAATGATGATAAGTAATTGGTAGAGTTGGGGTACTCGGACTCGAGTCCGGTCTCGAGTCCGGTCTCGAGTACAATTTTTAGTGGACTCGGACTTGTCACGGACTCGGATGCATTTTTACTCGGACTTGACTCGGACTCGAGCCTTTCGGACTCGGAAAATATTGCCGAGTCCAACCGAGTCCAGGGACAGTATACGGAAATGTAAATGACTCATGCATTATTACAAATGTGACATTCAGTATTCTTTATTGTTTTTAAGTCTTGCCAGTACGTAAAAGCCGGCCAGAATCGGAATGCAAAAAAAAGTTATAGAATAGGCTACTGTCATCAAAGACGCCGTTTGAAGCTGAACGCAAACGCTTAAACGGACAGATTAATGGATGAACTTGCTGATTGCTTTTAAAACATAAATTTGATTTAAACAATATGTCTACATAATTTTCACATATCGTCGCTGTCGGGCGGAAACCTCGTATGTCCAAATTTTGTACATTTCATATTTTTTCACAAATCGATGCTATTGGTCAGTGCCCACGTGGATCTGTAATTTTTACAAATTATTAACCAATCTAAAGTGTTGAAAATAGCTTGAGAGCAAATCTCTTAACTCATTTGAACACTTCAACTGTCTGAGAAGAGCTCGTATCTCCACCTTTTCTTCACTCCGCTGGAGCGTCGGGGCATATGTCCCCTTCCATCTTCTTGTCACAAAGCACCGGCAAAAATATTTAGCATTGAATGTGTCGGTGGAAACAGTAGGGAGATATTTGAATGATCCATTAATAAACTAGTGTATTCTGAGATAATGTAGCAAAGACCCTGACTGGCAATCTCTTCTTTGGACGCAACTTTTGAAGGAAAGCATCTTTCCGGATTACATAATGAAAGCGTTTTTTTTTTCTGATTTGTTTTATTTCGTTAAGTAATAATTTAAAGCTTTCTATTTATTTATTTATTTATTTATTTACTTGTCATGTTTGTGAGGCATGTAGCCTATTCGCTGAAAAATGTGATCGCGCTGACTCCTCACGTCCTGCAAAGCGATTTCAGCTTCTCCTCTTCAAAAACAATATTCACATAATAGCGCACATTTATCTAGGTTTAATGTTTAAACTAAAATTGTTCTATAGCTACTTTAACTGTTTTAGATCTATAGATTTTATTTTATGCAAGTCGTAATAATTTAAAAGGCAAAAGTCTTCCGCTGGCCGCTGTTCCTAAAAAACAAAAACAAACAAACTGATATTTAACGAACAAAAAAATGCTCCAAAAGTTTTTCTAAATTAACTTAATAAGAAAACGAAACGAAATATAACCACTTTGGCATTACATACAAAACGTAACTATGTTAATAGCTGAAACAGTATAAGCTGTTCTGGAAGAATTAAGGGGAAAAAAGACGGATTCAGTTTTTTTGTATTGCATCATAGCTCTTAAACCTTTAAAATAGAGTTTAGGAAGATGTATGTAACCACAGTCGTTAGCTTTGGTTAACTATTGAAGCCTTTTCTCTTGTCAAAAGGCTCAATGCGACCACAGACTTTGTTTGCCTGCAGATTAATTTCCGCCTATTAGACAGTTTATCGCTTTATTTTGGTATTGCATCACTCATAGCTCTAACCTTTAAAATAGAGTTTAGGAAAATGTATGTAACCACAGTCGTTAGCTTTGGTTAACTATTGAAGCCTTTTCTCTTGTCAAAAGGCTCAACGCGACCGCAGACTTTGATGAACACTGCTGGCAGCAGCGAAGTCTGTGTCTGTACCATTCTTATCAATGACGGCGTAATCTCGTATCTCCCTGCTCCCAAGTCATAAAACCTCGTATCTCCGATAAAACATGATTTTGGGGAAATGTTGTCTTAATGTTGGTACACAACAGTGTATGATAGCAATATATGGTATAATACCAACTTTAACGATAAAATATTTAATAACTCAAAAAATATGCAGTTTTTTTCATTTCCTGAAAAATGACGGTTTTGGAGATACGAGGATTCCGCCCGACAGCGACGATATGCAGTTCATAGGTAACGTATTTTATTAGCCCTGCAGCATGAACTATTATATCCTATAACATTTTACATTTAGGCCGACCTATTTTATCTCACAATTCAGATTTTTTCCCCTCGCAAATGCAAGTTTTCGTCGTATTTCGGACTTTATATCTCAATTTAACTGAACAATATAAAGTTTGTCATTTCTGAGTGGAAAAAGGCAGAATTGTGGTATATAAACTCGATTTTTTTTAATGATTTAAGCCGAGGAGAAAAAAAAGAAAATTGCACGTTGATTTTTCTTATCAAAATTGTGAGATAATCTCGGAACTGCGAAAATAAATTCAAAATATTGAAATACAAACTCAAATGTAATTTTTTTTTTTATTATTTATTCTTTTAGGGCTGTGCAATTAATCGAAATTACATTCCGATTTCGGATTCTAACGATTCTGAAAATCGAGATAAACCATTATTGCTCCCGATTCCGCCCCCTTTAATGCGCATTTGCTCCTCAATAAAAGCCTAATTTCACATGCAAATCAGCAAAATCATGTAAGGTGACTTGCATAAAATGGGACGAGAAGAGAATTTGCGCTGTTCTGTGTGTGCATTCAGAGACAGAACAGAACACGGACAGCTATTTAAACAATTCAGTTTTGTATGTAATGGAAAATGTGATTAGGCATTTTGTTTCCTTTTTTTTTTTTTTTTTTTTTTTTTAATCAAGTTAATTTGGAAAGTTGTTGTGAGGATTTTTGTTGTTGTTGTTGTTGTTGTTTGTTAAATATAAGTTTAGTTTCATAAGTTCCAAGTTCATATTCTGTTTAAACAATTTGCCTTCTGAAATCATCACGACTTGACTAAAATAAAATCTATAGATATAAATCGGAGAGTGGAAGCTAAAGCCATATTGCAGGTATAGTGGAGGCGCCAGCGCCATTGCTTGCATTTTTTCCAGTGGAAACAATTAAGAATTTCCCATGATAGACGTGATAAATACATATATAGAAAGCTTTAAATTATTGCTTAAGGAAATAACCAAATCAAAAACAAAAACGTTTTAATAATGTAGCTAATCCGGAAAGATTTATTTCTCTCTAAAGGCGGTCAAAGAGGAGATTTTGAGTCAGGATCTTTGCGACACTGATTCAGAATACACTAGTTTATTCATAAATAATTTGAAAAATCTCCTTACTATTTCCCTCCGACACATTCATTGTTATTTATTTTTGCCGGTGCTTTGTGGCAAGTTTCAGCCTGTTGAATGCGAAGCTGCACTGAAGGCACTGCGGCTGGCTGAGGCACAAAACGCCTTCCGAGCCGCTCCCGAAAGAGAAAGCGAAAGTGAAGTCTGACTATATTAAAGTGCCAATTTTTTTTTTTATCACCATAATTGATGGATGTCTAATTAATGGAAAACATAAAAATAAGGAGAAGCCTAAAACAGCGATACCCGGCCCGCGTCTGAACTATTGCGTGACTAAGCCCGGTATTTGAGGCGTAAAAAAGGGACTGAAATGCAGGGCTCTAATCAATCAAATAAAGTTCTGAACCCACTCATAATCGTGTTAAATAGTCCTGATAACAATATTGACCAAAATAATCCCGATTATGATTTTTGCCGTAATCGAGCAGCCCTATTTTATTCCATGGCTTTCCATGACTTCTACTTGATAACTGTCAGATAAGCTCCGCCCACAAAATCTTCATCATTGTTTGCAAACACCAAATTGATATTCCATACATAACAAACTTTATTAACTATAAATGCATTAAAACCTATAACAGTTTTATAAATATAAATAAAACGGTTGTGAGTTATGGAAAGAATGTAGGCCTCATTTTCATCCAAGAAAAAAAAAACAAAAAGTAAAATGCCATCTACTCTGTCTATGGTCTAACCATTCATTATATAAAACCCAAAACACACAAATCAGAGTTATGAGGTACATTTTCTGCTCTTTAGGTCCCATTCACCAAGCTACCTACCCAGCCCCCAGCCCCACCCTTAAATTCAACATGTCCTCCAATTTATACGACCGACTAAAGTCGTTTTCACAAATCCTCAAATACGTCTCTGTAAAGCGTATTCAACATTTGCTCCCTTATCAGTAACAGGTATCTAACTTAATCTTAGCATTATGTGTAGGTCAATTAGTAGCGCGTTGCACTGCGGAGTGGAATAATCATATGAACACAGGTTCGATTCCAGAGAACGCATATGTTTTCATTGTATGTTTTTTTTTTTAAATATGCACTAGAAATCATGATTTTGCACTATTTCTGTAAGGGGTAGGTTTAGGGTAGGGTTAGGTGTGGTCATATATACGAATTACACCTAGTAAAACACCTTTAAATTACCCTGAAATCGTATAAAAACTCATACGTCATTCGATGACGTCAGATCCAACGCGACACTGTCATTATTTTTACGACCGCTAGAGGGCGCTTAACTTTAAAACGTAAGAATGGATCGTATTTGGTCGATTCAAAAACGTACAACTGGGTCGTATTTTCTTTGAGGACAGTCTCTTCTGTAAGCTGTTTCTCTCTGAAAGATGTCACAATACATAAATCAAGTTACCCATAACTTCTGTTACATGCCTTATTTCTAGTTATAAAGGTTAAAACAATGTCAAGATACCGAAAAACAGTAGTGTTTCATCGGACTCGGACTCGACTCGGACTCGGCCCTTTGGGACTCGGACTTGAGTCGGACTCGGCCCATTTTGAACTCGGACTCGTCTCGGACTCGACTGGTCAAGGACTCGGACTTGACTTGGACTCGACTTAGGTGGACTCGAACCCAACACTAGTAATTGGACATGCAACAGTACATTTTCAGAATGTAATTACATTTTAAGCTCAAAGAGGCTTTGCAACATTCATTTGGAAAAGCACAAACATAATCACATTCAAAAAGTTTTACATTTAATATTTTTCATAGTGTGATTTTTTTTTGGTGTACTGTATTAAAACCAGTCGGTTAGTTAGAATAATACATAGAACCCACAAAATTATATATATATATATATATATATATATATATAAAAAAAAATGCACGTCTCTGTTTTTCAACTGATAGATAATAACAGGTCAAATTTTCATTATAATTTGATTTTGAACACTGAAGCAGTGTTCCTTTTCTTTGTTACATTTAGATTGCTCTGGACTAACCTATATTATACCCACATGCAGGGATAGATAGACTTTGCCCTCTATAGGGCATGGAGAGATGAAGAAAGCCTTGATTCTTCTGGGTATTTTTTTCTGGTGAGAAAATCCTATTCTCTCTAGCTCTATACTGTCATGCTAAATTGTAATATTTTACATTATGTACTGGCAAGCACAAAGACACAAATGTAAAAGAGCTAATTCACCCCAAAATTCAACTTTTGTTATCTTTTATTCATCTTTATGTTATTCCACATCAGTATGAGTGCTTTTTCTGCTGAACACAAAATATATTTTACATTCATAGCATGAATAAAAACACATTCTTCAAAATCTTTTGTGTTCAACAGAAGACAGAAACTCAAACTGGTTTGGAACAACTTGATGATGACAAAAGTTTAGTTTTTGGGTGAATTATGCCTTTGAGCAATATCACACAAACAAGAGTGTGTTTGTGAAGATACTGTGAAGATGTCTTTACATAGCTGAGTTAAAAGAAAAGCTCACTTCCAGAATTTAAGAAATCAGTTGGAAAGCTCTATTGAACACTTGGCAAGATGTAAAACCTAGAAAGTTTGTCTATTTTGACCTTTATAAAACTTTTTTTTGGTTGTTGCTGTTGCTGTTTAAATAATTGGGCATCGTTTTAAAGCTTAGCGATTTGAATGCATCCAACAATTTATCAACTTCTAACCAAAAATAATAATCATATTTTTCAAAATCACTGCATTGATCAACAAAAAACAACAACAACAACAACAACAACAACAACAACAAAGGTGTCATTTGAAAGCTAGGAGTCTGACCTGTACAATGCATGCAACATGTAGTTATTTGCAGATAAATGGGAAAAAAAAAAAAATGGGACAGACTTTAGGGAGTGAATTTAAAGGGTTTTAGGCTTTTTTTTGGTTAAAGTGATTTCCATATTTACCCATTCAAAAGACTATGAAAGCGATCCCAGTTCTGCATACAAACAGTGTAATACAAGCTAAAAATGGGATATTTGCTGCGCAGTGCACTCTTTTGCCATAATACCTGCAGACTGCAGCCAATAGAAATGCTTCTCTATCGATGCATGTCCTGCTCCTCACAGCAAAGATCGTGAAAGCAGGCTGTATGTTTTGCCATTCATTATAGCAAACAAAGTGTAGAGACTATGTAAATAATAGGTTCAGTGTGCAGTGTAGAGAGCTTTATTAATTAAAACGCAATGTGAGATCGCGATGAAGACTTTTTAGACCGTTTTTTAATAATTATAAAGGAAGTTTGCAAATGTGAAATTGAATTTTGAACAGTTTTATACACTTTTGATTTTATGCAAAAGTTAAAATTACAGTGACTTACATTTTAGGAACACTGTTGACTGATTGTGCTCTATTTTGAAACATCAACAAAAATAGTTCCAAACAAATCCACAGCTGAGTGAATGAAACTGCGCTTTTGAACGAATTTTCATTTGAACTTATTCAGCCTGATTGAATCTTATTTTAATTGAATTTATTGTTTAAAGTCTAATAAATGTTAAAGTGATAGCTCTTATACTGTAATGTTGAATGGTTATATTCCATGGTTAAATATTAGAAAGAATAATAGAGACATCAGTTGGAATTGGGGATACTTGCTTTCAGTCATTTAAAAAGATGGCAGTAAACAAATATTAAAATATTCAGAGCACAGTTGACACCGACCATAAAATACAAATTTTCACACGCTTTAAAATAAATAAATAAATAAAATAAAATAAAATAATAATAAAAAATAAAATAACAAATGAAGATGACACACAGACAGACAGACAGATAGACAGATAGATAGACAGATAGATTTGATTATTATTAATTATTTCAGAGGGTTACTAATGACACATCATCTGGATATTTTCATGTCTGGAAAACATTTGGCATTAAACGAGTTACTCGTTTCCTTACTAAGAGTACCGCCCTAGCTGGATGAGGAAAAAAAAAAAAAAAAACTGACGAAACTTCTCGGCTGACATAGTCCTTCAGATATAACACAGTAACTACACGCGATGCGACAAGTCGTATTATTGGAAAAATTTAAACCATGAAGGCGAACCAATCACACAAGCAAAGTGCAAACTTTGGTAATAGTTATGCCGGTGAACGTATTAACATCATTCACTATACAGAAAGTGAAAGGAAAAACACCGATTTCCAGATTTCTAACGCTGCCCGTCTCATATTCTCTCGGAGACGACGAATGACGAATCTACTTCAACATGCTACATGATAACGATATATAACGGTCTTAAATTATTCCCTTAATATTTCTAGATATTTAAGGTGTGTAGTTAGGACAAGATGTAAGGACTTCATATGGGAGAAAAATTATTAACGTGCAATATAGCATGTTGCTTTCAGATTCTAATCTGGGCTCAACCACTTGCCTGTATAAGTGTGTAGTAGGATATAGTGTATGAGAAGGGTCCTCCAATATCTTTATACTTGCACAACCTACAAATATTTAAAACTAACAAAAAAAGATTGAAAGATTTAATTTATTTTTTTTTGCAATATCACAGAACAGGTCTGAAGATGTATCGGAGAAAAATCATTTATGCTCGAGAAAAGTATTTAAAAAAACAAAACAAACAAAAAACAAATAAATAAATAAATAAATAACAATGCTGTCTGTACACTGAATGAAAACCATACCAAGGTAGTCTATTAAAAAAAAAAAAAAAAAAAAAAAAAAAATGCAGGCCTGTGAAAGGAATCTCTTAGTTCTGTTGTGGGAGTGTTCTGACCAAAAACAACAACAACAACAACAAAAACAATCAATCAATAAATTCCAGCAACCCAAAATATTTAGCTTACGCTAAATGAATAAATGATAAAATAAAAGTCAAACCTGAGGAAATCTGGATTCCAAACAGCAAGCTGTAGTTTCTGCTAGATGAGATGACGTATAAAAGATGTATCTTTCTTCATTTCTTTTACTATATCCTTTTGTGACTGTGCACTGCAGATTTAAATATATATGGTCGTATTATACAAGATGCATGTCAGCCAATTAGAATGTTTTGGTGGGTTATGTGATATTGCATGTGATATCAGGTTATTTAGTAGATCACATGATTTTAAAGAAACCCTCAAGAGAGGGTGGGGGTCAGATCAACAGGTGGTGGGTGTGGGATTCCAGGACTGGCCAGACTGGACTATGGCAAGCCATTTTAACATTTAATCTACAAACTGTACCCCGACAACAAACATACAGTACATCTGGCCATTGCCGACCCAAGAGCGGAATGTCAGCCTTTTTAGCTATAACATCCAAGCACAGAATTTGTCTTTGCATCTAAAAACGCCAGACGCAGTGCTCAGGGTGAATGCAAGTGTCTCAAGACACGCTCTGAAACGTGATGCAATAACGACAACAATGGAAATAATATAAAAAGGCCAACAGCAGAATAATAGTCATAATCAATAATAATAATAATAATAATAATAATCGCTTGAAGAAATGTTATACAATTCAGGGTATCCAGACACAGCCACTGTGAGAGCCTCCTCCTACATGTTGCCATCACATAACATAACAGTTGTCATGCCAACTTGCTTCTGTAAACAAAAGCTAGCAACACTTGCCTCTCACAGAAGGCCACCAGGCAACTTCCAGGATCTGTAGGAGGGTCTTTAGACGTCCATGATGTTTGCCTGCGGTCCTCTGGTGGAAATCTGTATCGTCAGCTGGGTCAGGGTCTTAGGGACGACGAGCTGGATCTTACAGATGTCTTCCACCTTCTGGATCTGCTGATACAGCAAACGCTGGTGTTCACCAGTGTTGGGGTTAGTTACTCAAAAAAGTAATATATTACATATTACATATTACTCTCAAAAATAGTAATGCCTTACTTTACTTTATTACTCCCTGGAGAAAGTAACTAGTTATATTACTAGTTATATTACTAGTTACATTTTTTTTCTTAATTACTCTATAATTGCCTGAGATGCATCAGATGGAGGGAGAACATACAAAGGAGGAGTGTTCTTTAGGGTCTTTATTACGCCAACAACAGGCTGGCACTGTCTAGCACAAATAAGTACAAACAACTGTACTTGTGCAATCAAGTACACACAAGTATTAACTTCCTCAGTGTTTAACAAACACTGTCTGGTGCAAAGAATCAATCAATTTGATTGTCAATTTATAACAAGTCCAAACATATATTAACTTCCTCAATGTTTAACAAACACTGTCTAGTGTAAACAATCAATTTGATTGTCAATTTATAACAATCGGAAAACGGCTGGTCTGTCCCTGCTATCGGTATTTTGCTGATTATGTTTCGAAAAGACAGCGATTTGACGGTAGAAAGAGGTAACATTTCTTCTACTACGTACGAGGCAACAAGCTTATTTATCTTGGATTTTGATGTTGGTAGTACTTTATGTTCAAATGAAAGTTTTTGCTGCTTGGGGGGCTGCTCGTTCATGTCACTCCGTCGCTTCGCAACGAGCTTGATGTGTCCGTGCTGTCGCTCCAGGTGCTTCTTCAAGTTGGAGGTAGAGTTACAAGCGGTGGAGAGCAGCTTTCTCCCCGGGCAGAGTGTGCACTTCACCGTCAAATTATTTTCCTTCCGTTGAACATATTCAAAATAATGACTGAATCTCCACCCGTCGAAACTAGCTTTCTGTTGCTGGGAACCTTCCTCTGAAAAAGAGCTTGCCGTTGTTGACGCTTCCATTTTTTCCCATCTGTCTTTGCGGGTGCCGCTCTGCTGCCGGCTGCTGGGTGTCGACCAATCGGTGATGGTAAATGATACCTCGTGCCAAACCCAGACCAATCACTGTTCCATTCACGCCCCCCTCCCCTTCCCTTCTGTTCTCTGTATTGTGTGCCTTGTGTGTGATGAAGGTGCTACTGGCAAATGTAACACAAGTAACTAGCTCGGGAAAACTGTAATAATATTACCATTTTCAGACAAGTAATGCCTTACACTACTAGTTACTGAAAAAGTAATATTATTACAGTAACGCATAACTTTGTAACGCGTTACACCCAACACTGGTATTCACGCACTTCTATCCAGTTGGCCGGTGGAGTGGAAGGAGAGATTCAAAGTCTCTGGAGAATGTTGTCGTCACCTAGCACGCTGCTCAGTTGCTCTCTGGTGAAGGGGAGGATGGAGAAGATGGTGTCGAAGTCTGACCCTGTTGGAGTAGTGATGCAGAATTATCCATCGGTGGCTCTGTTGATAGTCCATGAAGTGGCTGAGGTGCTGGGATGGTTGGCCGGAGGAAAGGCAGGAGTTGGTGTGGGAGGCACTGGGCTGGTTGTCGCAGTGGGAGGAGAGATGGCAACTCCTGGATCCCTTGTCTGCTCCAGCAGTTCCGCCCATTTCTTGTCTCTCCTCTTAGACAGTCAACAACCTCTCTCTCTAGTGTCGCCACGGCGTCCTTGATACATTTGTCCATTTTTTCAAATTTAAACTCCACAGCGTCTCTAAAATACACTTCACGGTTAAGATTACTTTCAACAGAGTCTTTAAAATCCTTCTCCAGTTTTAAAACAGTGTTTTTAAGAGCAACCACCTCAGTACAAAGCTGTACACACTCAGCATGATGTAAAATCTGTTCATCGTTAAAAACAGCAGATGTATCAAAAGAAGCAGCATTAACCTGATTTGTCGTCATCTTAAAACACTCTTCTTAACACAGCTTTTAAAATATTTAAACGTTCCTGGTACGGGCCATCATATGTAACGTTCGGCCTTATCGGACAAGGTTTTAAAATGGGGTAAGTTTAAGCTGTGTGAGATAAAATAAGTGTTTTAAAAGACAAGACAACAACAAAAGTAGAATAAATAGTGTATTTAACAATTTTACAAGGAACTTAAAACTAAAATAACTTAGGCTGTTAAAAGCAGATTGTGGAATCATACCCTAAAACAGTCCTTAAGAGACCCAGCATTCCCAATGTAAAAGTGTCCACTGGTGTATATACAGTCCAAAGTGATAATCTAATAGAAGTGAAAAGCTGAATGGCAATTCCATAAAAGAAATGACCCTGAATGTTTGCCATGCTGCCTACTTTATCCATGAGTTTCATGTGACGTCACTGTAGTTTATTGCCGCCATTTTTGTGTCCGTGCTACCTGTTTCAGTCTATAGTCACAGCAGCCACAGCTACAAGAAGATCAGTGAAACACTCCCAGAAGGTTCACAAAAAGGTTATAATATGAAAGGGATATATTGTTCTGATAGCTGTAACAACTGCCATCAGAAAGATACCCAACTACAATTTTATTCGATCCCAATCAGTGCTTGAAGTGGGCCGGTATGCGTATAGCCTTTAGTGTACTGGCACTTCCGACATGTTACAAGTCCAAGCTGATCTATTAAAAGAGAAAGCATTCAAACAGTAAGTTTAAAACAGTGCTAATGCAGAGAATAGCGACTTACAGTACATCTAGATGCCGGTAAATTATTCATTTTAGTGTGTATTTGGCTTAACAGGAAACGTGTTTTATAATGAATGTCATTGCCATGTCTGCAGTAAAGTAAGTAGATATGTACAAAGGTTCTCAAAAATAATCATATTCGTTTTGCTAAAACTATTTATGTACAATATTACTCAAAAAAAAATAATTTGTCATACAAAAAATAGCACACAAGTTACACACAAACCATCGTCCTGAGCAAAATGTACATTTGTGAATTGTGATTGGCTGCACAAGTGGTGTAATAATTTAGGAGGTGGATATACTGTGAAACTGCATAACCTACAAACACATGTATGGCATAAAACTTGAAAGCATATCAGAGAAAGTCTGAAACATCAGTAAAGCATTTTTTTTAAACAATGGCAAAATTTAACTAAAATGTTATTGCATCCAAATGGCCTATGAATATATGAAAATGCATATTTTTAAATAAAGAAATCGCATGCTTTTGGTGTTTAAATTTGTGCTTAAAAAGTAAAAGATGTCTTCTTTCAGGTATATATCCATGTTTTCTTGGCTTGCTGGATGTTGGGCTCATGCTCATATATATATATATATATATATATACGCCAAAACTAATTTGCCGAAATCAAAGCGCAGACTGTAAGGGAATTAGTGCCGTCAGAGCCAGTCCCGCCAGCCGGCATAGGATTCTTCAAGGTCTTAAAGCCTTCATCGAGCGACTATGTTCACAATCATTTACACTTCCTGCCCTAAACTTACAATCAAGTCAAAGTCTCAGTGTGGGAAGTGGTAGTAAAAAGTAATTTCTTCTTTCAATATATTTTTAAATCTCATTTAGATGTGTCGTGTCTCTTGTCATATCGGACACAAATATGGCGGCGAGCATAGCGGAAGTGACGTCTTTGGTACTCATGGATACTGTTTAGTTCCTGATTCCTGTCATGTGACTGATCACATGACAGGCAGACCCAAACTCATTTAAAGACATACACACATTAAAAGGTTAAGAGTAAAAAAATGGCTAAGGCATAATGTAAAACCATTAAAACTTCTACAACATGTGTCCTGTGTGACAGAGAGAGAGAGAGAGAGAGAGAGAGAATATTGAAAGAAAACTTTATTAACAATTAGCCAAAACACATTATTTCACAAAATCACAATGTGTTTAACAAAAATAAGTTAAATACAAAAATGTAATTCCTCATCAACAACTGTACACAACACATCATGACTACACCATCTCGAATCAAAGGTAGAAAGATCACTCATAACTTTATAAAATCGAAAAGCAAGCAAAATACTTGCCTTGAGTAAAGACTTAAAGACAACAGTGACATCATCATTGCCCTTTTGCTCAATTATACTTTTCCTACTCATGTAGAAAAAAAAAAAACATTTGTTAAACTTGTTACACATTGCTTGCACCATTGCAAACAAAGGTTTAAGTCTACAACACTGCATGAAGGCATGAAACACAGTCTCCCTTTGAGAACAAAAAGGACAATTTGAGTTATTATTAGAATCCAGAATTGAAACAAAATAATTCACTGCAATAGCTCCGTGGAGAATTCTCCACTGCAAATCTCCAGTTCTTTTTGATAATGGTGGCTTGTACTCTCCATTCAGGTCTTACATCGTTACCCAATTTTAAAACAGAATGCCAAGGGGTATCAATTCTTATCCAGCATCTTTTTGTTAAGAATGAGTAGACACATTTTATATAAATTTTTCCCCACACATGAAAAAAAAAAAAAAAATTCAAAAGGTGAAAGCTTTCTTTGTTGAAAAAAACAACATGAACACTCTTCAAAATTTGGTTGAATTAACAAACAAGGAAAGGGATCCTCACTGTCAGGGACACTAGTCCCTAAAAAGAAGTCCTCTAAAATCATTTTTTCTTCATCCGTGAAAACTTCTTTTAGCCTGGTCAAAAAATGAGTAACTGAACGAACAGATCTCAAACCCAGCTTTTCAGCTACGGCTTCTACATTCTTAAAATAAGGCCAAGTTAAGCACAGTAATGTAATATCCTGGTAAAAAATTGAACAAAGAAACATCCAGTCTTGCCTTAAAAATCAGAGGTTCATTCAACAGCCAAAAAATAGAATGAAAATTTTCAGACTGTCACGGCGTGCCAGAGAGGAGAGAAGACAGCAATCAGGTTCAGTGGTTTTATTTACAAGTGTGACATACAACACTGGTGAATCAGGTAAGTGTTCATCAATAGTCAATCACAGCCAGATAGCAGGTAAGTAAGAGTTCAGAAAGTCTTTGATCAACGTGGTACTTCCCTTTAGCTGAGTATGAATGATCCTTTATAGGTTTGACGTGGGAACAAAGGAGAGAGCAGGATCATGGCGCGTGTGAACGCGATTCTGGCTGAGGATCAACTGGAGATGGTGAATATAAGTAGGGGTGAGTAAACAAGGTGTACATGTGATGGTGATTAGAATTCTGGTGAAGGTTCGCGGGCAAACTGGAAGCGTGTTGGTGATTGGGTGGCTGAGTGACTGGGTGAACGAGGCGTGGGCGTGTCTGTCACGGTTCACGGATCTGTTGTGTTCTCAAGTCTCGTGATCTGTTGGTTTGTCATGTGATCTGTGCTCGCTCAGCTGAGCTGCTAATCAGTCCGGCACAGGTGTTCCCCGTTACCTTCAGCCTATATATACTCACCTCTTCTCTCCCCCCCTCGTCCGATAGTTCAACTGGATGTCGCGGTGTTTGGTCCTGTCTTCGTGTGTGTGGATCGTCTGTGTGGAGTTGCTTTCGTGTCTGGATTTCGTCGTGTCTCTTCGTCACCTCCTGGACTTCTACCACCACGGGACTCACGCCACTGCACCGTCTGTCATCTAACCCCTGCCTCACCCAGCCGAGAGATTCCATCAAAGACTTTTGTGCACTTTCCGTCATTTCAATAAACATTCACTTCATTCACTGCAATTGCTTCCTTCCTCATTTCTCGTCACAGAACTATCGGACCGTCATGGAAGCAGCAGGCACCTCACAACCCACCCTGGAGGATTACGTACAGGACTGCATCTCTCGGCTGGAGAAACAGGAGAAGAGCACGAGCGAGGTTGGTTCCGCGATCCGTGCTCTTGTGGGGCAGGTGTCCGAGCTGACCCAGCGCATGCAACAGCTGCAACCTCCCGCTACGCCAGTCACGCCACCCACGCTGCCCGCCCCTCTCGCGGCCGTCGGATCATCTGCTGCGGCTCTACAGCACGAGCCCCGCCTTCCCCCGCCGGAGGTTTATAGTGGTGAGCCGAACTTTTGCCGAGCTTTCCTCACTAAATGCTCTATGCATTTTTCTCTCCAGCCACGCACGTTTTCTAGTGAGGAAAGCAAGGTGGCGTTCGTGCTCACCCTATTGACGGGGAGGGCGGCACTTTGGGGTACGGCGGTGTGGGAGAATCAAGATCCCTGTTGTGCCTCGTTCACGGCTCTCTCCGCCGAGATGAAGAGGGTGTTCGACCGCGCGGACATTGATGGATCTCCGACAGGGGGGGAGATCCGTCTCCGATTACTCGATCGAGTTTCGCACCCTGGCGGCAGAGTGCCAGTGGAACGAGGAGGCGCAGTGGGATAGGTTCCTGCATGGGCTGGCTGATCGCGTCCAAAAGGAAATCTACGCCCTGGATCTACCCGCCAACCTTAATGGACTCATCGACCTTGCCTTGCGGGTAGACTCTCGTCTCTCCCGAGCTGAGCGGCGGGGATTATCCGCTCGGCTTCCCCCTGGGGAGGGAGCTCCACCTCGAGCCAGCGGCGGTGACGCGGTCAGTCAGTACGACGAACACGAGCCCATGCAGGTGGGTCGAGCTCGGCTTTCTCGGGAGGAGAAGGAGAGGCGGAGGTCCCAGGGCCTTTGCTTGTACTGTGGTGCTGGGGGACATTTTGCCTTCAACTGCCCGGTAAAAGGGCCAGCCCGGCAGTAAATCTGAGGCTACTGTCGGGTGGGATCTCCGCTAAGAAGACCTCATCCAGCTCGACCTCCACGCTCCTCCCGGTTAGGTTAAGATGGCAGAATTATGATCATCACTGTTCTGCACTTCTGGACTCTGGGGCTGAAGGTAACTTTATGGACTACAGTTTTGCTTTACACAATCATGTTCCTCTCTCTCCCCTCACCAACACCATCGCCGTCTCCGCACTCAATGGCCAGACTCTACCCAAGATCACTCTCACTACTGTTCCCATCACTCTCACTGTGTCTGGCAATCACAGTGAGAGTATCCCCTTTTTCATTTTGGACTCCCCTCATGCACCCGTTGTTTTGGGACACCCGTGGCTCATCAAACACAATCCCCGGATTGATTGGCAGCTTAAGTCTGTGTCTGGGTGGAGCATTAAATGTCATGAGTCTTGTCTTGTGTCTGCCTGTCCCTCTGTTTCTACTTCTGTGTTTCAGGAGAAGGCAGTGGATCTGTGTAACGTGCCCATAGAGTATCTCGACCTGAAGGAAGTGTTCAGTAAGTCTCGGGCTGCTTCTCTTCCTCCTCATCGTCCCTATGACTGTGCGATAGACTTATTGCCAGGTACGTCTCCGCCTAAGGGCAAATTATATTCGCTCTCAATTCCTGAGAGAGAGGCTATGGAGAAATACATTTCTGATTCTCTAGCAGCCGGGTTCATTCGACCCTCCTCTTCTCCAGCGGGGGCGGGGTTCTTTTTTGTGGGGAAGAAAGACGGATCTCTGCGACCTTGTATTGATTACCAAGGGCTGAATAATATCACGGTAAAGAATACCTATCCTTTGCCATTGATATCTTCAGCTTTTGAGAGGTTGCAGGGAGCGTCAGTCTTCACTAAATTGGACTTAAGAAATGCATATCATTTGGTCCGCATCAGGAGGGGAGATGAATGGAAGACCGCCTTTAATACCCCCAGGGGGCACTTTGAATACTTGGTCATGCCCTTCGGTTTGTCCAACTCCCCAGGGGTCTTTCAGGCACTCGTCAATGACGTGCTGCGAGACATGGTCGATCAGTTCATATATGTCTACCTGGATGACATATTGATTTTTTCCTCATCTCTCCAGGAACATGTGCAGCACGTTAGGCGAGTGCTTCAGAGGCTGCTAGAGAATGGGCTTTTTGTCAAGGCGGAGAAATGCGTTTTTCATGCACAGTCTATTCCTTTTTTAGGGTACATCTTGTCGGCTGAGGGAGTTCGCGTGGATCCAGAGAAGGTTAAGGCTGTGGTGAATTGGCCAACTCCAGATTCCCGTAAGGCCCTACAGCGGTTTCTGGGGTTTGCCAACTTCTATCGGCGCTTTGTTCGCAATTTCAGCCAACTAGCCTCACCTCTGACCGCCTTGACCTCCCCCAGAACTACGTTCAGGTGGTCAGACGCAGCGGAAGCTGCGTTTGCCAAACTAAAAAGCCGCTTTGTTTCGGCCCCCATTCTAGTGACCCCTGATCCATCACGTCAGTTCGTGGTGGAGGTTGACGCGTCAGAGGTGGGGGTAGGAGCAGTCCTGTCCCAGCGTTCGGCCACGGACGACAAGATGCACCCATGCGCATTTTTCTCTCATCGTCTGTCACCTGCAGAGTCAAATTATGATATTGGTAATCGAGAGTTGTTGGCAGTCAAGTTGGCATTGGAAGAATGGCGTCACTGGTTAGAGGGGTCGGGGGTACCTTTCATTGTATGGACCGATCATAAGAACCTCGAATATATCAGAACTGCTAAAAGATTGAACTCTAGGCAGGCTCGGTGGGCATTGTTTTTCGGACGTTTTAACTTTACACTTTCGTACCGCCCGGGTTCCAAAAATGTCAAACCCGATTCTTTATCGCGAATTTTTGACCATTCCGATTGCCCGTCTACTCCCGAGAGCATTTTTCCGGAGACGCTTATCGTTTCAGCTCTCACTGGGAGGTCGAAACGAGGGTTAAGACAGCCTTAGAAGGGGTAACGCCTCCAGTCGCTTGTCCACTGAATCGCTTATTTGTGCCAGAGGAATTACGGTCCGAGGTTATTCAGTGGGGACATTGTTCTAATGTGGCTTGTCACCCAGGAGTTAATCGTACCCTATTTATGGTTAAGCAACGATTCTGGTGGCCTCTCATGGCTCGCGACGTTCGCAGTTTTGTCTTGGCTTGCTCAGTTTGTGCCATGGGTAAGACTTCTAACAGACCCCCTGATGGGCTCCTTCAACCGCTGTCGGTTCCTTCAAGACCCTGGTCCCACATCGCGCTAGATTTTGTCACCACCCTCCCGCCCTCCCAGGGCAACACGGTAGTTTTGACCGTGGTGGACCGATTCTCGAAGGCGGCCCACTTTATTCCCTTGCCCAAATTACCCTCAGCCAAGGAGACAACGGTGACTGTCGTTGACCACATCTTTCGGTTACATGGCCTCCCGAAGGACGTGGTCTCAGATAGGGGACCCCAATTTGTGTCCAAATTTTGGCAAGAATTCTGTAAATTATTGGGGGCAACTGTTAGTCTTTCTTCAGGATTCCACCCTCAGACCAATGGTCAAACTGAGAGAGCCAACCAAGATTTGGAGAGAACGTTGCGATGTATGGTTACCAGAAATCCTTCCTCCTGGAGCCAACAACTCTCAATGGTGGAGTATGCCCACAATTCATTACCAGTATCAGCTACGGGCCTATCACCATTTGAATGTAGTTTAGGGTACCAGCCACCAATTTTTCCTAGTCTGGAATCCGAAGTCGCGGTCCCCTCTGCCCACGCCTTTGTTCAGAGGTGTCTTCGCACTTGGACTAGAGCCCGCGAGACTCTACTCCAGGTGGGAGCGCGCACCAAGGCCAAGGCTGATCGCCACCGGTCGAAGCCTCCCGTATACGTCGTCGGCTCTAAAGTGTGGCTTTCTACCAAGAACATTCCGCTCCGATCCGTGTCTAATAAACTTGCGCCTAAATTCATTGGCCCGTTCCCTGTCACCAAGATCATTAGTCCGGTGGCAGTCCGCCTCAAACTTCCTCCAGTATACAGGAGGATCCATCCCGTCTTCCATGTTTCCAAAATTAAACCCGTGTTTTTCGCACGTATTAATCCGCCAGTCCCGGTTCCCCCACCGCCGCGACTCGTAGACGGGGAGACCACCTATTCGGTCAATCGCATTCTGGACTCTAGGCGGAGGGGACGCGGATACCAGTACTTGGTGGACTGGGAAGGTTACGGTCCGGAGGAGAGAAGTTGGGTACCTGCCAGGGACATCCTGGATCACTCTCTTATTGATGATTACAATCAACAGGTAAGGGGTTCTGGGGGGGCGGGGTACTGTCACGGTTCACGGATCTGTTGTGTTCTCAAGTCTCGTGATCTGTTGGTTTGTCATGTGATCTGTGCTCGCTCAGCTGAGCTGCTAATCAGTCCGGCACAGGTGTTCCCCGTTACCTTCAGCCTATATATACTCACCTCTTCTCTCCCCCCCTCGTCCGATAGTTCAACTGGATGTCGCGGTGTTTGGTCCTGTCTTCGTGTGTGTGGATCGTCTGTGTGGAGTTGCTTTCGTGTCTGGATTTCGTCGTGTCTCTTCGTCACCTCCTGGACTTCTACCACCACGGGACTCACGCCACTGCACCGTCTGTCATCTAACCCCTGCCTCACCCAGCCGAGAGATTCCATCAAAGACTTTTGTGCACTTTCCGTCATTTCAATAAACATTCACTTCATTCACTGCAATTGCTTCCTTCCTCATTTCTCGTCACAGTGTCACAGACTTTTTATTTTGTGAGTATGTCCCTAGATGTGCACAAAATAATGTTATGATGGCATCCCTCCAGGTGGGGGTGACGTCACCAACTTTTCCAGTCTTCGAGATGGCGTCAGGTGTGTTTCGGCGAATAGTTTGACGGCAGGAGACTTTTTTTTTGGTATCTATATTTTATGACCAAGGCTGTGGTGTGGTTTTTGTGAAGAGGTCCAAGACTGTCATTTGATAAGCAACAGAATTGTGGTAAGTGAAGATTGTTGTTTTACCACTTGTTGTGTCAACCACCAGGGTAACCGTATAGAACGAGCTTCAATTTAATTCGAATGATAAAATAGAGAGAGGACTTTCACGTTACGGAATGTTTGTTAGCGCGATCAAAGCGTTTAATGAAAATTAAGTTAAAACACTTAATGTTTCTTAGAAGAGAGGTATACATGTTTTTGAAGGAACCAGGTTCAGATGTGTGTTTTAAACTGTGGCACGAAGGAAAGGCCTGCTTCGAATGTGCTGCGACCGTAAGACAACACTCAACTATTTGAAAACGAGCTGGCTGTCCGGGCTAAACTGAGCTATCGGGGGAGAAGAGCCTTGGTGAGAGAGGTAAAGAAGAACCCAAAGATCACTGTGGCTGAGCTCCAGAGATGCAGTCGGGAGATGGGAGAAAGTTGTGGAAAGTCAACCATCACTGCAGCCCTCCACCAGTCAGGGCTTTATGGCAGAGTGGCCCGACGGAAGCCTCTCCGACACATGAAACAAACACCTGAAGGAATCCAAGATGGTGAGAAATAAGATTCTCTGGTCTGATGAGACCAAGATAGAACTTTTTGGCCTTAATTCTAAGCAGTATGTATGGAGAAAACCAGGCTCTGCTCATCACCTGTCCAATACAGTCCCAACAGTGAAGCATGGTGGTGGCAGCATCATGCTGTGGGGGTGTTTTTCAGCTGCAGGGACAGGACGACTGGTTGTAATCAAGGGAAAGATGAATGCGGCCAAGTATAGGGATATCCTGGACGAAAACCTTCTCCAGAGTGCTCAGGACCTCAGACTGGGCCGAAGGTTCACCTTCCAACAAGACAATGACCCTAAGCACACAGCTAAAATAACGAAGGAGTGGCTTCACAACAACTCCATGACTGTTCTTGAATGGCCCAGCCAGAGCCCTGACTTAAACCCAATTGAGCATCTCTGGAGAGACCTGAAAATGGCTGTCCACCAACATTTACCATCCAACCTGACAGAACTGGAGAGGATCTGCAAGGAGGAATGGCAGAGGATCCCCAAATCCAGTTGTGAAAAACTTGTTGCATCTTTCCCAAAAAGGCTGTATTAGATCAAAAGGGTGCTTCTACTAAATACTGAGCAAAGGGTCTGAATACTTAGGACCATGTGATATTTCAATTTTTCTTTTTTTAATAAATCTGCAAAAATGTCAACAATTCTGTGTTTTTCTGTCAATATGGGGTGCTGTGTGTACATTAATGATTAACTTAAATGATTTTAGCAAATGGCTGCAATATAACAAAGAGTGAAAAATTTAATGGGGTCTGAATACTTTCCGTACCTTGTGCTTCGTTCCCGCCCCTCTGAATTATGTTGCATTGATAAGGAGTTATCACAAACTAAGTCTGTGTTTACAATCAATATATAATAAATGTAAGTTAAAGTGTTGCCTATGTAACCAGTTAAAACTTAAAGCGATGATGAGGTCTTAAAATATAATATAATATTATACTGTAAAATTTACTGTATTTCTTTTGACTTACTTTTTTGTTTTTTGTTACTGTAACACATTGTGCCTCATTCATTCGTTCATATATGTATACAAATTGTAAAATTAATGTATCTCAGCAGTTCCATTCATACAACAATGAAACAAAAACAATGACAACTGTGATTTTTCATATTTTTTATTGTTCAGTTAGGCTATGTCTTTTCAGTAATATTTTTATGTTTTTCCAGGACCACCCCAACCACCCGACCACCAACAAAACCTAACCTTTTACATAAAATAACTATAATACATTATTTATACAGGAATTTCTAACTCTACATACACAGCACTTCCAATCAACATTTCGAGCCCTTCTGGACTGGCTATCTGTCATTGGAATGCATGCCACATGGAACTACTTAGTAATGTGTAATATATTATTACACTTTACATACACCTGAGACACCTGAGTTTATCTGAGATATTAATGATGTGAAATGTTGATTAAGATGATTGATGTGAATGTGGTTTGATTTCAGTCTCAAGCTGAGAACACGGAGCATCTGATTAAACAGCAGTTTGAGAAGCTTCATCAGTTTCTCAGAGATGAAGAAGAAGCTACAATCACTGCACTGAGGGAGGAAGAGGAGCAGAAGAAGCAGATGATGAAGGAGAAGTTGGAGGAGATTAACAGAAACATCTCAGCTCTTTCACTCACAATCAAAGACACAGAGGAGATGATGGAAGACAGTAACGTCTGCTTTCTAAAGGTCTGATTTCAGGTCATTGATTGATTTCTGATTGATTGATTAAGTTGTTGATGATAAATTGTGTGTTTGCTCTGCAGAAGTTTCCAGTCATAATAGAAATGTGAGTGATCTGCTGGTGTCTCTGGTCTCTCTGTTTCTGAAACCAAAGTCACTGCAGTTCTGCAATTCCCATCCAAAATAAAAGTTTATGTTTACATACTATATAATTGTGTACTGTGTGTATTTATTATGTATATATGAATACACACACATGTATGTATATATTAAGGAAAAATATTTTAGATTTATATCTAAAATATTTATATTTATTTATAATCTGAATTGTACACAGGTATAAATATATATACATATAAATATTTTGTTTTAATATATACATGTATGTGTGAGTATTTATATCTACATAATAAATAAAGTAAACACACATCTAGTATCTAAACATAAACTTTTATTTTGGATGCGATTAATCGCGATTAATCGTTTGACAGCCCTAGTAGGATTATTTGTTGGTAGAGGAAGTTGAGATGGGAGTTTTTTCGACATACCCTTACTGTATTGAACCAGACAGAAGAGTGCAATCAAAGCTAGACAAGACGGCCATTAAGGTTAAAATTTATATACATTTAAATTTTTTTTAGAAAATGATCTATAATTTTACTAGATAAGACCTTTATTCCTTGGCTGAGACTGTTTAGATCCTTTTAAAGCTGCTTTTAAACTGCATTTTGGAAGTTCAAACTCACAGGCACCATAGAAGTCCTCTATATGGAGATAGTTCCTGAAATGTTTTCCTCAAAAAAACATAACTTCTTTACGACTGAAGAAAGAAGGACATGAACATCTTGGATGACAACTGGGTGAGTACATTATATTTAAATTTTGTTCTGGAAGTGAACCCTTCAACCACTTTTTTTAAACAAGTTACACAAACTTTGGTTTTTGGTTTATGGGCTCAAAGCACAGAATTAAGAAATGTTTAGTTAAAGTTACCTAATTATTTAAGTAAAGGCAACATTTGTTTTTACAGTGTGAGTCATTTGTCATCAATTCATTTTATTTTTGTTTGTTTTACTCCCTTCAAAGAAAGGTTTAAAAAAGTAGACAGGCATGTCAGGAAAATTAATGGATGGTTTTTGTTTTCAGATGAGTAATGTAGGCATGTGCTCACTGCAGACTATTCCATGCATTTATTGCTGATGACATGCAGGATGATGCAGAGCAGATGGAGAGATAGAAACTAATATCCTCAGAGACTGATTGTCACGAGCGCGGTCTCTGTGGCTCCCTCCGAACGCCGTCAGCGGGAACAATCTCCCGACTTCTAATCTCCCTGGACTACATTCCCCACGACCCCGTACCTGGGCCGCGCTTCCGGTTCCGGGTCGCTCGCGTCGGCGGCCATTTTCTCCAGCTTAAAAGCGGCCGCCATTCCGCGATCTGATCGCGAAGTTTTGATCTGCCTTTTTGCAACGTTTTCAGGAAATGTTCCAGCCCACGTCAGCCGGCGGAGAGGCAGGGGAGCAGCTGATGGGCCTGCGTCAAGGGAGGAGAACCGCGGCGGATTATGCTCTCAGCTTCCGCACCCTTGCGGCCCAGAGTGGTTGGAACGATGAGCCCCTTAAGCTCCATTATAGAAAGGGGCTCAACCCCGACCTACAAGCGGAGTTGGCCTGCAGGGATGAGGGCATCACCCTGGATCAATTCATAGATCTCTCCATTCGTCTGGACAACTTAATGCGAACCCGTAAACCTCCCCGCAGCAGTCTCTCTACCTGGTCCACCTTCTCCAACCCGGAACCCACACCTGAGCCCATGCAGATCGGAGTTACACGCCTGACCGTCGAGGAGAGAAAGAGGAGATTACGGGAGAATCTATGCCTGTATTGCGGCCAACCAGGACATATCAGAGCCAACTGCCCCACCCGTCCACCCCGCAAGAGCTCTTCGGTGAGTAACCTTTCCCTACCATCTAATCGTTTGGAAATTCCAGTTACCCTGAGTTCTGATAAAGTCACTGTTAAAACTACAGCCCTAATTGACTCAGGAGCGGCTGGAAATTTTATTGATGCTGCCTTTGCTAGTGCACATAACTTACCCCTGGTCTCTTGTACTCCACATGTGGCAGTGGCTGCCCTCGACGGGCGGCCGCTAGGCTCTGGACGGATCCTTTACACCACCCAGGACCTCTCTCTCCTCGTCGAACCCCAGCATCAAGAAACCATCCGTCTGTTCGTCATCTCCTCGCCGCAAACCCCACTCATACTCGGATTCCCCTGGCTCAATCTCCATAACCCCGCTGTTGCCTGGTCTCAACGCTCCATCACTCACTGGTCTGCCTTTTGCCACCAACACTGCCTCCTAGGTCAAACTTCCAGTCCTCCTGCTCCAGCCACCACATCTGCCCACGCCGTGGAGGGCGTGCCATCCGAATATCAAGATCTCCTACTGGCCTTCAGCAAGGCCAGGGCCTGCCAACTCCCTCCTCATCGCCCCGGCGATTGCGCTATAGACCTCCTTCCGGGCTCCTGTCCTCCCAAGGGTCGTATATTTCCCCTCTCTCATCCTGAATCGGAAGCCATGAAGAACTACATCAGGGAGGAATTGGCTAAAGGCTTCATCCGACCCTCCACTTCTCCGGCGTTGGCGGGCTTCTTCTTTGTGAAGAAAAAGGACGGAGGGCTACGTCCCTGTATCGACTACCGTGGACTGAATGACATCACCATCAAGTTCAGGTACCCTCTACCACTCGTACCTCCTGCCCTAGAACAGCTTCGCTCGGCCCGCTTCTTTACCAAACTGGACTTGCGTAGCGCCTACAACTTGATCAGGATAAGAGAGGGAGACGAGTGGAAGACGGCCTTCTCCACCACCTCTGGCCACTACGAGTACCTGGTAATGCCCTTTGGGTTGTCCAATAGTCCTTCCTGTTTCCAGGCATTTGTTAACGAGGTGTTCCGGGATATGCTGAACCGCTGGGTCATCGTATACATTGACGACATCCTGATTTATTCTAACACCTTGGAGGAACACATCAGACAGGTCAGGGCGGTCCTCCAACGCCTCATCCAACACCAACTGTACGCCAAGGCCGAGAAATGTGAATTTCACCAAACCAAGATCTCCTTCCTGGGTTACATCATAAGTGCAGAGGGCGTGGCTATGGACGACAAGAAAGTTAATGCTGTGCTCAAATGGCCACGTCCGTCCACACTCAAAGAGCTTCAAAGATTTCTCGGATTTGCCAACTTCTACAGACGTTTCATTCGGCACTTCAGCTCAGTCGCAGCCCCCCTTACAGCCATGGTCCGGAAAGGTACTCACCGTCTCGCCTGGTCTCCTGTTGCCCAACTCGCCTTTGAGGAATTAAAACACCGGTTCTCTACTGCACCCATTCTCCATCATCCTGACCCAGAAAAGGAGTTCATTGTAGAAGTCGATGCTTCCAGCACAGGAATCGGAGCCGTGCTCTCTCAACGCCATGGCAACCCTCCCAAAATGTACCCCTGTGCTTTCCTCTCTCACAAGCTCAGCCCGGCCGAACGCAATTACGATGTGGGCAACCGAGAGCTCTTGGCCATCAAGACTGCCTTGGAGGAGTGGCGGCACTGGCTGGAGGGGTCTAAACACCCATTTACTGTTCTCACGGATCACCGAAACCTGGAGTATCTACGCACAGCCAAACGCCTTAATCATCGCCAGGCCAGATGGGCTTTGTTTTTCACTCGATTCAACTTTCAAGTCACTTACAGACCTGGTTCTCAAAATATCAAAGCTGATGCCCTCTCCAGGATGGACGAACACAACTCTCAGCCACCATTTCCTGATCAGATCCTTCCGGCCTCCATCATCGTCGCTCCCATCATCTGGGACTTAACCACTGAAATCGCTGACGCCCAAGCTCATGAGCCTCCTCCTCCAGAGTGCCCCCCAAATCTCACGTATGTACCTCTCTCCATCCGCCAACGTCTCCTCTCCCAAGTCCACTCCTTGCCCAGTTCAGGTCACCCAGGAATCACTGCCACCATCCATCTGCTCTCTAACCTCTATTGGTGGCCGTCTCTCCGTGCAGATACCATCCAGTTTATCAAGAACTGTCAGACATGCAATATCTCCAAAGTCCCTCACCATCTCCCTGCAGGCCTACTTCAGCCCTTACCCTCACCACAGCGCCCCGGTCTCATATTGCTGTAGATTTTGTCACAGATCTTCCCCCCTCACAAGGCAACACAACCATCCTCACGGTTATCGACCGTTTCTCCAAAGGCTGTCGACTCATTCCCCTACCCAAACTCCCCTCTGCCATGGAAACCGCTGAGGCCCTATGCAACAATGTCTTCCGTTTCTACGGCCTCCCTGATGACATCATCTCGGATAGGGGCCCTCAGTTCACCTCACGGGTTTGGTCCAATTTCTGCCACCTCTTGGGAATCAATGTCAGCCTCACCTCAGGTTACCACCCGCAATCTAATGGCCAGGTAGAGAGACTCAACCAGGAGTTGACCCGCTTCCTTCAAACGTACTGCCACAATAACCAGGAAGACTGGAGCCGCTACCTTATATGGGCTGAGTATGCACAAAACTCACTACGCAAACCATCCACTAATCTAACACCTTTCCAATGCATCTTAGGATTCCAGCCACCTCCATTCCCCTGGTCCGGAGAGCCCTCCGATCTCCCAGCGGTCAACTCCTGGTTCGAACGCAGCGAGGAGACGTGGAATGCTGCTCATGTTCACCTCCAAAGAGCCATCCGCCGCACCCAGGTCCAGGCCAACCGTCGCCGCAGCCAAAATCCACCCTACACCCCTGGACAATGGGTGTGGCTGTCCACCCGGGACCTGCGCCTCCGACTACCATCCAAGAAACTCAATCCCAGGTACGTGGGTCCCTTCAAAATACTCAGACAAATCACTCCTGTTTCCTTCCGTTTGGAACTGCCCTCTCATTACCGCATCTCTCCTACGTTTCATGTATCTCTGCTTAAGCCTGCTGGCGGTCCGGGAGGAGTGGAGAACCTAGAAGAGACCGCCACACAGAGACCCGCCCCCACACTGGTCGATGGCGAGGAAATCTATCGAGTCAACACCATTCTGGACTCCCGGCGCCGGAGGGGTCACCTACAGTATCTGGTTGATTGGGAGGGCTTCGGTCCCGAGGAGAGATCCTGGGTCTCTGCAAAGGACATCCTGGACCCATCACTCACCACTGACTTCCACCTCGCCCACCCAGATAAACCAGCCCCACGAAGAAGGGGTAGACCCCGGCGTCGGTTACCTCCTTGCGCCAGGAGTCGCTCGCGGGGGGCGGGCTCTGTCACGAGCGCGGTCTCTGTGGCTCCCTCCGAACGCCGTCAGCGGGAACAATCTCCCGACTTCTAATCTCCCTGGACTACATTCCCCACGACCCCGTACCTGGGCCGCGCTTCCGGTTCCGGGTCGCTCGCGTCGGCGGCCATTTTCTCCGGCTTAAAAGCGGCCGCCATTCCGCGATCTGATCGCGAAGTTTTGATTTGCTCCGGCTGTCATCACCAAGCGTTATTTCTGGATTATTGCTCTGCCTGTGTACGACTCGGACTGTTTACCCTCGTGTGACGAACTCTGCCAGCCTTTTTGACCCCCGCTTGTCTTACGGATTATTCTTTGGATTGCTAGTGGCCCCGACCTCTTTGCCTGGACTCTGTTTATTCTCTGGATTTGTCTCGGTCACACTCGTTTGCCGTTGTCGACCCACGCCAGTTTAACCTTGATTTATTGTCTGTGAATAAACCGTTGCAAATGGATCAACCGACTTCTGACACCTCATTACACTGATAATCAGCACCATAAGCATTTAGACAAAGATTTGTTTATGACAGACCTTGGAGAAACTTTGTGAGCTTCCACATACTCACCAACAAATAAAGCACAATAAATACTAACCCTAACTTATACAAAAAAGTATCTTGAGTTTTGTTTTCTGATGTGTTCTATTGTACTCTTTTGAATGCATTTTTTTACTTATTAACTTGAAGTAATCCTGATGTTCCTATCTGACCTGCTCTACAACATACCTAAGGATCATCATAAGCTGATCCACCCTCTTAAAACACTTACCAAGAAGAAACATTTGCATTATTTTACTCCTTCGGTCATACTGGTGTTTTTGTGCTATTTCTGGATATAATCAGAAAGGAATCAGCAGTCAGTGGAGAACAAAAACACTTCCAGGAAGATTTTTGAGAAGTTTGTTTCTGAACAGTCAACAGATCTTTGTGTTTCTTTTGCTTATTCACTTCACTTTTATCAGAAAGTGAAAGTAAAGTTTAGATTGCTGGACTCAAAACAGTCAAAATGGATTCACTATCTGAAGAAGATTTTTCTTGTCCTGTGTGCCATGATATCTTCCAGACTCCTCTTGTTTTATCATGTAGTCACAGTGTCTGTAAAGAGTGTCTTCAAAAGATCTTGAGAAGTAAGGAAACGCAGGAGTGTCCTGTCTGCAGGAGAAGATCCTCAAGTGATGATCCTCTGTTTTTTAAGCATAACAATGGGAAATGTTCATCAGGGTCTGAGGAGGTCTGCAGTTTACACAGTGAGAAACTCAAACTCTTCTGTCTGGAGGACAAACAGCCTGTGTGTTTAATGTGCAGAGATTTACAACAACATGTCAATCATACATTCAGACCCATCAGTGAAGCTGTTTCATCAAATAAGTTAAGACAAATATCTCTTGCTTTATACAGCATTTTAAGGACAAAAAGCAGCATATCGTTGTTGTTTTTGGCTCACTACTTGTGTACTTATATGGAGTTAATAGCTCTCACAGTGGTTTATTGAGTCCCAGAGCCTTAAAATAGTTTGTAACACCTTCAATCACTTTGTTCCTCATTATTATATTACTGCATTCTCTTAGCATCTGGCATTTTATGTATTTTATTTTGTTCAATTCTAGGAGGAGCTCAGAACAGCACTGAAGTCCTTAAAAGAGAAACTTCAACATAATGAAAACATTAAAGAAGGGTTTGAGAAAACTGTTCAACACATCAAGGTGAGGAAACAGAACTTTTTGTTAAAATGGTTTGTAAAGACATTCACATCCTTCAAATCAAAACATCATAAAATAAATAAATGTATGCAGTGTGTCCAGATGTTTGACTGGTGTCGTAGATGATCTGATGTGATGGGGTATGTTGATTGATTGAGATGACTGAAGTGAATGTGATTTGATTTCAGTCTCAAGCTGAGCACACAGAGCATCAGATTAAACAGCAGTTTGAGAAGCTTCATCAGTTTCTCAGAGATGAAGAAGAAGCTACAATCACTGCACTGAGGGAGGAAGAGGAGCAGAAGAAGCAAATGATGAAGGAGAAGCTGGAGGAGATCAACAGACACATCTCAGCTCTTTCACTTACAATCAAAGACACGGAGGAGATGATGAAAGACAATGATGTCTGCTTTCTAAAGGTCTGATTTCAGATCATTGATTGATTGATTGATTGATTGAGTTGTTGATGATAAATTGTGTGTTTGCTCTGCAGAAGTTTCCAGTTTCAATGGAAAGGTGAGTGATCTGCTGGTGTCTCTGGTTCTTTGTTTCTGAAGCCAAAGCCAATGCAGTTCTGACTCCTGAATGTCCTTCCAGAGTCCAAATCTCACAGCCGGATCCACAGATGCCTTCTGGAGCTTTGATTCATGTGCCACGATACTTGGGCAACCTGGCATTCAGAGTCTGGGAGAAGATGCAGGACATTGTCCAAAACAGTGAGTCTGGAGAACATCTGTGTTTCTACTGGATACATGTGGGAAGATTTACAGATTTTAGCATTATGTATGAACAACCAGATGCGCTACTGCACCAAATGATCCTAAACCAATAGAAGAACATGATATTTACAGTTACACCGATACATGAGATCTCTACAGTTCAGTTTGATTGATTTTGTAAATACCAGTTTCTGTTGACGTGA
Source organism: Cirrhinus molitorella (assembly GCA_033026305.1). NCBI lineage: Eukaryota > Metazoa > Chordata > Actinopteri > Cypriniformes > Cyprinidae > Cirrhinus > Cirrhinus molitorella. The sequence continues at coordinate 51,894,749 of CM065117.1, forward strand.
ATGCAAATCTAAAATTTCTTCCATCACATACTTACTAACAACACTGAAAGTGATCAGATTAAAATGTGATCAATAGGATAAATCTTCATAATTCAGAATAATCTGTGTTCAGCTCACTCTTGTCTTGTTCATACATGAACATCAGAATAAATTAACCTGTTAATTGTGTCTCATCAGCTCTTGTGATTCTGGACCCAAACACTGCAAATCAGTGGCTCGTTCTGTCTGATGATCTGACCAGTGTGAGAAACAGCAGGAACAAACAATCGCTTCCTGATAATCAAGAGAGATTTGACTATTATCCTTGTGTTCTGGGTTCAGAGGGTTTTAACTCAGGAACACACTGCTGGGATATTGAAGTTAAAGACTGTTTAAAGTGGAGTCTTGGAGTAACTACAGCATCAAACCAAAGGAAAGGAGGTGATTTCTATACCACCGAAGTCTGGGGTGTACAGTATGGGCTGACTACACTGTATGGTTTTCCTGTTGAACAGGATCTTGATCGTGTAAGAGTGTATCTGGACTATGACAAAGGAACATTGTCATTCTCTGATCCTGTAACTAACACACATCTACACACGTTCACAACCACCTTCACTGACACTGTTTTGCCATTCTTCTGGATTTCAGCATTTTCCTCCCTGAGAATCTTACAGTACGGTTAGTAAATATTGCACCTGTAGGTCTTGATAGACCTGCCTTTACTATTGGTAAGGATTCATCAGAAGAATCTTTAATAGTTGGGAAATAAAAATGAAATAAGAAATGCTAAAATCTACTTATCTTGTGCTGATAATTGTGCTAAGGGTATCTTATCAGTTTTTTTTGTGCATCACATATTTAATAAACATTGTGACAAATAAAAATAAAAAGTCAACCAACTAAATCAAACACGGATCTCTAAAATTATGATTTCCAAAGAACCTTATAGTGTTAATGATCAAGTTTCCGTTGTGCTAAACAAGGTGCTTTTCAAGGTAACTTGAAAATTACTTGCACATGTTTTGCGCTAATTACTGCAGACTAGCAGCTCTCCAGGAGCCAGATTGGAGACCCCTGATCTAGATATAACCACCTATCCTGCAGACACACCTGCAGACCCTAAAAGAGACACACCTGAACCCACTCAAAAAAAATGTGCCATTAAACAACAGGAATTTACTGGCAGCAGGGTTTACAGCTCTCAATTGTTAATTTACAGCTCTTACACTTTTTACAGTATTTACCGTAATTCTACCATATAAATTAACCCTGCACCAGATAGCATTCCTATGAAGTTAATACTGTAAACTTATTCCATTTGCATTCACTGAGAAGGAATTTTTTTTTATCATAAAACTTCAAACAATGAATGTGTAATAATAAAATAACTAAAACATGACTTTGACAGATGTATGTGCTGAAGTACTTAACACAGAGATCTCTGTATCAGCAACCCCACAGTTACTGTCTTTAAATAAAGCAGCAGAACATCAGTGTGTGTGACTCATATTGACTGTGCTGTGGTTTTTCAGCACAATAGTGACCCACAAAACCAAATTAAACTAACAGACCTCTCTTGTGCAAAACATATTAATACAGTTCAGATACATATTTACTCTCACTTAAAAAAACACGTTCAGTTTCTCAACATCTGATTAAACAACAACTAAAACAGCATTACCTCCTTCACACATTACTAACCAAACTGACAGTATTACATTATTTCTGGCAGACGTTCACAGAAATGCACTTCCGTCTTGGATATCAGTGTTTGCTTTAGTTGTGCTCTTGAAACTTTGGCTGCTGTAAACATGTTTTAAACATTTGTTGTGGCAAAAAAGGATGTTGTTTTCTTAATGACATAACCATCTTTTAACACAATGTTCATTGATATTGTTTTGATATTTTTTCTAATATCTTCTCTTTTACCAAAGGTATATTGTAGTAACACACCAACAAATGAAAAAGAAACAAGAAGTTTATTAAAAAGTCAAGGGTCAAGAGCGTAACTAAAGCAAACCCTGATCACCACAATGATATGGTCAAACAAAATGTTTCCAGTAAAATATAAAATATGTAAACCTCTGTTTATTCTCAAAAACATTTTGTAGATGTATGACAGAAATCAACTCACACTCTAATGCTGCTTGTTGAGATGTTTAATCATCTCATCTCAATAATCTGTTTTATTTCACTTGATTTCATCTAAGGCAGTGGTTGAAGTCAGTTGTAGTTCTTCAGTCTTTAGCAGCTGTTCATCATTGGTTGAATTCATTCATGTGTTGTCATTCTCTCTGTCAGGTGGACTATATTAGTGAACTCAAGTAGGGAATAGTGAATGATTGAACGCTGTTAATTCACGATATATAGCAGCAGGCTACTGTCTTGAAAATTACAAATATTACCTAGAATGCACAGTTTTAATGGGAAACAGCATGTTTTGAAATCTGAATCTTTAGGATTCATTGAAAATCCAGACAGAAGACCACTAATATGTAGTGTTGACATTAGGGGTTGCATCGAATAGTTGACTCTGCCATGACGCTTTATGCTTGACGTCGACAAGTTGCTGGTCCTATAGAGGACACAACAAGTTGACATAGAAACCTTATACTTTTAATACTGAGGATTTTGCTTTTGCTCTCAATGGTCTTGGTTTTGGTCTTGTCAAGGTCTTGGAGAGTCACCCACCTCTGGTCTTGGTTTTGGATTTGGTCTTGGTCCTGAAATACTGGTCCATCCCAGCTTACAATTTTTGGTTCTAGGAAATTTTCCAATCATTCAACTTTAGTGATGGGAATGTGAAAATGTCCAAGTCCAAGTGATGATTGGACATTAGTGAAGAGTCAGACATCTGATGATAGCAAGCATATCACTGAAGGAACTAACAAAAGCAGAGAAAAGAGAAATAACAACGGAAGACACTAAAGACATTTAATCTGCGATGATCTCTGAAGAGGAGAAATAAACAACAAAAACAGCATTACAAGCTTCACTTATTGCAAACAAGTTTGACTTTATTTCAGTAATACATGCACAAATGTTATTATTGAGAATTAAAAGAGATTTAGGTGTTAATGGTTTATTGAAAATAATAACTTGGTTGGATTTTGATTAGTATTTTCATCTTTTGATATGCTAAACAATGTTAAAAATATGTGCACTGAACATTTTGAACTGCATTATTGTTCAGACAAACACCCACAATCAGCATATAAAACTCAAAAAAGAATGTATTGCATTGATGGTGATTACATTTTAATGCATTGTATGTACAGGGTTTGCATTTTTAGGGGTTGGATTTCAAAATAGCTGTAAATATTTCAATTCAAAACATTTCACACATTAAAGCCTATAATATACTACTGCAGTAGAATACAGATGCATATGATCCATCAGCAGTTTTAGTTGCTCACAAGCACAAATACTGATGTATGTATGTAGAAAAGCTGATCAAGACACAAAAGCTGTATATACTGTTAATTCAATGTCTTCACAGTTACTCTTTTCTTAGGTAGATAGTGTACATTTAAGCAGCTTCTACCACAAAGGTTTCTTCTGAAATGCACGAGGAAGAGCTAAACATCTTATATACTGTGCTTAAGCGAGAGGAAAAGGTCCAATTATGTGTACTAAGATAGAAGCATACATAGAAATACACATGATTAAATGACATATTTAGGAAAAATGTTAAAGGATAAATGAATGACTTTAAAAAGTGATTAAAAATAAAATGAGTAAAAATGAATACAAATAGGGAAATAAAACACCAGACATATATGATTCAAGAATACTTAAATCTTTTAATTTGCCCCAAGTGGAAAGCATATTTATACTGACTGAATTGTTCACTATCCTTTCTATAGTGCACTATGCTCCATTCACTATATGAAAAACAGTGTAAACAAGTGCCTTGTTTATAAGAAACAGCTTTGAAGTCTTACAAAGGGAAATGTATGTTTATATTTTAGATTTATCTTTGAATGAGTGGTATAAAAGGGGGTTTAGGTTTTATCTGCTCCATTAGTTTGTAACAATCAATTTTTTCAAACTCTGAATGGCATCTTGTTTTTTGTTATTTTTCCATTCAGCTGGAATCGCACCCTGACCTGTGAATGTTTTATTATAGTAATTTTCTAGTTTTTCCTGGAATGTGCACACAAACCATTTCCAGTATGGAAGTCCATGCGGGTCAAAGGGGATGTCCCACTTTGCATAAACTCCTCCTGCACTTCTGTAGTCATTGCATGGAAAAGACTTATCTGATACACGAAAGTGTTTTTTACTTGTCACTAACGTTGTGCACAAATCACTACAGAGATCCTCTGTTTGATAGTAACTGCATCCTGTAATTCCACTCACTCTGTGGAAAGGAACACTGTGATCTCCATCATGGTTTTCTATGATGCTGGTGCAGAAGGCTCCACAGAATGGACACTGAACCCAACAGCACTGACAGAAATGAGCAATAAGAAGCTCATCTGTTCTGTACTTTAAGTCCAGTTTTTGGTTAAATGTATTTGCACTGAATCTACTTTCAGACATTATCACAAGAAGTTCTTTTCTCATCACATCTTCTAGGAGCTTGACATCAACATCATCCTGTTTCACTCCAATGAGGTTTTCTTTAGAGAAGATCAGCTCATCTGAGAGCTGCTGTGTGAAATTCTTCAACCACAAACTAACATCTCCACTGTTGACTTGAACATGTTCAGTAGATTCATGAGCTGCTTTCATGATCTTCTGCTGCAGGAGTTTAATGTTCTCCTTTATCTTGGGTGAAACGCTGACATTGACCTTATTAGTCATGTACCGACTGACTTCATCTCTGATGAAACTCTTGAAGTGATTTCTGGGATTATGAATGTACTTCATGTATTTGTCAAAATCATTCTGTTCTGCCAGTGTCTCCAGGATGTGCTTCTCCAGTGTTAATCTGTTTCCTTTCAGTGATGGACAGTCTGTTCTCATTTCATTTGCCAGCTCTCTAGCAGTCTTCTTGTAGACACTCTGCTCAATGGGCTCTTTAAGTTTCTGACAGATGATCTCACCAAAAATGGCAGCTGATGTTGCTCCACGACAGTATTTCTGGAAAATACTATAGTACTCTTCTCTCTTTTTCTCAACATATATGACAGGATCATTGGCTTCTCTAAACATCCTGTGTTGGTCTTTGATTATCTCGTTTGCTCTCTTACAGATGTAAATAACCAAATCCATGAAAAAAACATTCTTGAACACATATTTCACTTGTTCTTCATGTTCTGCAATTTTATCCTTGATGTAACCTGCGAGTTGTTGAATAAAGCTTTTGTTGTAGCCCATCTTTGAAATGTTAAATGACTGAATCTCTTTGTCTGTCTGATCAGCAACATTTGTGACAAATGATTTTATTTGGGTTTCATCTTCTTTAGATAAAGGACCATAACCAAGCATCTTTTTAGTTGAGTTGACAGCATATTTTAAGTGTTCTGTAAATCCACTGTTTTTTTTTAAATGTGCATAATCTGAATAACTCTGCACAGTGATAAGATTGTTGACCTCACTGCTCTCCATCCAGTGATCTACAGAAACACTTCCATAAATGTCCCTGAGGATCTCTCTCACATCTCTCATTACGTCAATCTTTTTGATTGGAGGAGTATCTGTGATGATCTTCTTTCTCCACTGTGCCCAAAAGGAATCAAACTCTTTCTTTAATGTTTCTTCATCATTTGTCTTATATTTGAGCTTTAAGGCAAGTTCTTTGCTCTTTTCATAGAGACTGTCTTCACCACGTGTCTTCTGAGCATCAATCTTTTTCTTCAAGACTCGCTGCTGAAGAACCTCATTTAGTTTCTTCTTTGTTTCCCCCACAATGTTTCCCTGAACGTCTTTGATTTTGATTTCAAATGATGTTTTCCACTGAATCAGTATATCTTTATCTTTGTCTTTCTCAAAGAATTCTGACATTGATTTTTTGACTTCGTCACTTGTCTTCTTCAGTTCTGTTTGAAGATCATTTTCTTCAAACTCATGAATTACTTCATTTTCTATTTTGTTGTGCAGTTTGATCTCAGTCTCCATCATGGCACTGCGAAGACTCCAGGACCATTTGCTGTATTCGGTCTCCAGTTTCCTGTAGGCTGAAATCTCCAGAGAATTTCTGAAGCTGAAGACAAATTGTTCACTCAGTAAAGCTTTCCAGAGATCTTCAATTCGAACTTTTAAGTTTTTCAGCCTCATTCCATGTGATTTAGAGGCATGAGAAAGAATAGATTCCTTTAGTTCTTGAATGTTCTCACAGTAGTTTGGGTTTGGTGGTGCCATTGGTGGGCTGCCCTCCCAGAGCTGAGCAAAATACTTCACATCATTCTGAACATCAAATTTAATAACATCACTGAAACATTCAGCATCACAGACTTCATCTTTAGCAGCAAGTTTTGTCATCTCATCCAGTGTCTCTTGCAGTCTCCTCTTTCCCTCCATGTTTTTCTCTCCAGCTGTGACGTCTGAAACATTCTGATGCACAAACACACAGCGGGGGGACAGATTTACTTTCTTGATCCTCATGAAGGCCTGAACAACAATCTGAAGAATGTCCTGCATTTCAGATGGGTTTTCTCCAAAAATGTTGATCAAGGTCAGATTTCCAAGACCTACAACAAATGTGGCCAATTCATTGTCATGATCTCTTGTAGATCTTCCAGCCAGTTCTAGAGCACGAAGACCCTCAGTATCAACAACCAGAATATAGTCAAAGTTCATCTGTGTTTTCATCTCATCTGACACTTTGATCAGCTGCATGAAAGCTCCTCTGGTGCACCTGCCAGCACTGACAGCAAACTGCAGTCCAAACATTGCATTCAGCATGGTGGACTTCCCAGAGCTCTGAATCCCTAAAACTGACAGCACAAAGACTCTCTGGTCTCCCAGTTTCTGGATGAGTTGATCTAGAACAGCAGAGATCCAGATCACAGGAACATGAGCAGCATCTCCATCCATCAGCTCCAGTGGAAATCCAGAGATCATCATCTCTGCTGCAAGACTCGGGAGAGAAGTGAAGTCAAATGGAAGGTCTTTCTTGTTCTTCTTCACAGATGAACAGGATTCATAGATCTGACTGATCTCCCTCATAATGTGCTCCACACCAAAGGTTGCAGCTTCAACTTCCTTAGATATATTCTCAAGTTCAGTTTGTTTAGCTTTATGTTGTTCTTGTTCAGATTTATTACTGATGTCTTTCAGTTTCATGACTGCTGACCATGTTTCATCATATTTGTGAAATAGAGCAGAAAGGTCACTTGATGTATGTTCATCCAACAGGATTCTGAGCCATTTGAGGAAAAACATCTTTTCATGTCCATTATGTAAGTTCATTTCTTTATTAAAGAGTGTCAGAAATTCACTCACGTCAGATTCATGCTGTTGTTCACGGATTTTATTCATTTCTATTTTCTTTTCACTTATTTCCATTTGTATTTCTGCTCCTCGAGGTCGATGTAGTTCTTTGTTCTTCTGACTCCACTGGTGCCACAGTGTCCCCTGATGAGGCAGAAATGATTCCTTGATTTTTGTCAGATCTTTCTTCTCCAGGAAACACATCATCTTCTGTGCTGCTTCTCTTCCTCTCCTGCAGTCATCATCATCTTCCTCATCTACTCTGATGTCTGAATGTTTGGACACATCTTCAAGTCTGAAAGTGGAAGATGATTCTGAGAGACAATCATTTATAGTTCTTCTAAGTTCTTCATATACATCTGATTGATTTCTGTATTTCAAACCAATTTGAAATTTCCCTTTCTTCATCTTCATTACAGTTGATTGATCCTCAGTCAGAAGACAAATGAGTGGCTTTTTGATTGTGAACAGGTTTTGAATCTTTGCTGCACTTCTGTCATTCCTGTCCAGTCGTGGTAGAACAACAACATTGACTGAGGCCATTTCAGTGAGGATCTGCAGCTGTTTCTCATGATCTCCTGCATCTCCGTGTAGATTACAGAAAGCAACACAATCAGTGAATTTATCAGTGTCTTTTCCAGAGGGGCAGAACCAGGCGATCTCCACCACTCCATCCATCAGGACTCTGGTTCTGCTGCTGCCTGGACAGTTCCTGTGGAAGAACGTGTTGTGTTTCTCATTGATCAGACTGTTCATCAGATGAGACTTGGACGAAGACACAGAGCCAAACCTGAAGAAAGACACCATTGGAGTTTTTGCCTTGTAGACCAACTGGGTTTGACTGACAATTTCATTGTTGTTGTTTCTCATCTTCCAGCTCTTGTTGATTTGTCTGAATGTCCAGAGAGGAAAGTCGATCTGTTGTGTGAATGGATCAGGAACAAGCAGAGGCAGAGCGTACTGACACTGGGACAGTTTAGTCACCATCAGCTGCTTCAGGAAACCATCAGCACAATGAAAAACGGCCACTTGAACATCCATCGAGTGGATTCGCTCATTTTGGCTTGTTTTTGACAGAGGGGTGTTTTCAGGAACATAATCAAAAATATTGCCCTCATCCTCAGATGAGTCATTGTCTCTTTGTTGTGTTTGGTCCTGTTCAATGGCCTTATTAAAATTGATGTGTCTTGCTCTGTAGTTCATCATCAGTAGTTTTTGTAGGAAAGTCTGAATCAGTTCCTCTTCAGCACAAGATTCATGGGATTGTAATGAATGTTCAGTTATCTGAAGAACATCTGCAGCTCTCAGTTTGTTGTTCCTTTTAAGATTAAGTCTGCGAAATAGAGACTCTATTTTTTCACTTTTAGTCTTGTCCTGCTGTAAGTGATGATCTGGATGGACTCCTGCTGCTCCAGTGTATTTATTCTCCCTCTGTTAAATAGACAAATAGATACATACAAATTTTATTTTATTCAGTTTCATTTGCATGGAATCAGATTCAGTATTGATAATAACAAAGGCCATTCAATATATGTTTTAAGTTCTAGGTTGCTTTTTTGATGTTAAAATATATTTTGTTGAACCAAGTTCATTGAGTACTATTAGTATCCAATTAATGCATTTATCTCCCCCCCCAAAAAAAAAACTCAACATACAGTGAGAGTTTGGGTGGCTACTGTAGGCTGAGGGTTGTGGCTGGAAGGAATACAGCTCTGACTGTAAACTAACAATGAAATTAAATTTTCTAGCAATTAGATTGTGTTTTATTAACTTCTACACCCCAGCCCTAAGCGGTTAGGGTTAGGTTAGGTGACGCGTGACGTCAGACTTAACAACCGGATAACACAAAAACAATGTTTTTTTTTTTTTTTGTACAGTGTGACAAAAATTACACTATTGATGTGCACATGCCCAGTAGCCACAGTTTTATACCATCTAGCCCAGTGGTCGGCAACAGGCGGCCCGCAAATAATATCTGGTCCACGCCCACAGCCAGATTATTTTGATAGCGGTTGTTTCTGAAATAGATCTGTCATGACAACAACAGCTACTCACAATCACTTTGTCTCTATTGATTTTGCCTTCAAAATAAAAGTATGAGAATGTTTTTGCAGCAATGTTTTAGTTTAAGATTAACTGAGAGCTTTAACTTTGAAAAGTTCTGAAAGACATTCAAGAGTCTGTTAATCGCTAGACTCGCCACTAAAATAGCCCTCATGAAATGCAGTTTGGTACATAAGGATGCCAAGAAATATGCATGGAAAAGACTTATCTGAAACACGAAACTGTTTTTTACTTGTCACTAACGTTGTGCACAAATCACTACAGAGATCCTCTGTTTGATAGTAACTGCATCCTGTAATTCCACTCACTCTGTGGAAAGGAACACTGTGATCTCCATCATGGTTTTCTATGATGCTGGTGCAGAAGGCTCCACAGAATGGATACTGAACCCAACAGCACTGACAGAAATGAGCAATAAGAAGCTCATCTGTTCTGTACTTAAAGTCCAGTTTTTGGTTAAATGTATTTGCACTGAATCTACTTTCAGACATTATCACAAGAAGTTCTTTTCTCATCACATCTTCTAGGAGCTTGACTTCAACATCATCCTGTTTCACTCCACTGAGGTTTTCTTTAGAGAAGATCAGCTCATCTGAGAGCTGCTGTGTGAAATTCTTCAACCACAAACTAACATCTCCACTGTTGACTTGAACATGTTCAGTAGATTCATGAGCTGCTTTCATGATCTTCTGCTGCAGGAGTGTAATGTTCTCCTTTATCTTGGGTGAAACGCTGACATTGACCTTATTAGTGATGTACCGACTGACTTCATCTCTGATGAAACTCTTGAAGTGATCTCTGGTATTATGAATGTAGTCCATGTATTTGTCAAAATCATTATTTTCTGCCAGTGTCTCCAGGATGTGCTTCTCCAGCGTTAATCTGTTTCCTTTCAGTGATGGACATTCTGTTCTCATTTCATTTGCCAGCTCTCTAGCAGTCTTCTTGTAGACACTCTGCTCAATGGGCTCTTTAAGTTTCTGACAGATGATCTCACCAAAAATGGCAGCTGATGTTGCTCCACGACAGTATTTCTGGAAAATACTATAGTACTCTTCTCTCTTTTTCTCAACATATATGACAGGATCATTGGCTTCTCTAAACATCCTGTGTTGGTCTTTGATTATCTTGTTTGCTCTCTTACAGATGTAAATAAACAAATCCAGGAAAAAATCATTCTTGAACACATATTTCACTTGTCCTTCATGTTCTGCAATTTTAGCCTTGATGTAACCTGCGAGTTGTTGAATAAAGCTTTTGTTGTAGCCCATCTTTGAAATGTTAAATGACTGAATCTCTTTGTCTGTCTGATCAACAACATCTGTGACAAATGATTTTATTTGGGTTTCATCTTCTTTAGATAAAGGACCATAACCAAGCATCTTTTTAGTTGAGTTGACAGCATATTTTAAGTGTTCTGTAAATTCACTGTTTTTTTTTAAATGTGCATAATCTGAATAACTCTGCACAGTGATAAGATTGTTGACCTCACTGCTCTCCATCCAGTGATCTACAGAAACACTTCCATAAATGTCCCTGAGGATCTCTCTCACATCTCTCATTACGTCAATCTTTTTGATTGGAGGAGTATCTGTGATGATCTTCTTTCTCCACTGTGCCCAAAAGGAATCAAACTCTTTCTTTAATGTTTCTTCATCATTTGTCTTATATTTGAGCTTTAAGGCAAGTTCTTTGCTCTTTTCATAGAGAGTGTCTTCACAATGTGTCCTCTGAGCATCAATCTGTTTCTTCAAGACTCGCTGCTGAAGAACCTCATTTAGTTTCTTCTTTGTTTCCCCCACAATGTTTCCCTGAACGTCTTTGATTTTGATTTCAAATGATGTTTTCCACTGAATCAGTATATCTTTATCTTTTTCTTTCTCAAAGAATTCTGACATTGATTTTTTGACTTCTTCACTTGTCTCCTTCAGTTCTGTTTGAAGATCATTTTCCTCAAACTCATGAATTACTTCATTTTCTATTTTGTTGTGCAGTTTGATCTCAGTCTCTATCATGGCACTGCGAAGACTCCAGGACCACTTGCTGTATTCGGTCTCCAGTTTCCTGTAAGCTGAAATCTCCAGAGAATTTCTGAAGCTGAAGACAAATTGTTCAATCAGTAAAGCTTTCCAGAGATCTTCAATTCGATCTTTTAAGTTTTTCAGCCTCATTCCATGTGATTTAGAGGCATGAGAAAGAATAGATTCCTTTAGTTCATGAATATTCTCACAGTAGTTTGGGTTTGGTGGTGCCATTGGTGGGCTGCCCTCCCAGAGCTGAGCAAAATACTTCACATCATTCTGAACATCAAATTTAATAATATCACTGAAACATTCAGCATCACAGACTTCATCTTTAGCAGCAAGTTTTGTCATCTCATCCAGTGTCTCTTGCAGTCTCCTCTTTCCCTCCATGTTTTTCTCTCCAGCTGTGACGTCTGAAACATTCTGATGCACAAACACACAGCTGGGGGACAGATTTACTTTCTTCATCCTCATGAAGGCCTGAACAACAATCTGAAGAATGTCCTGCATTTCAGATGGGTTTTCTCCAAAGATGTTTATCAAGGTCAGATTTCCAAGACCTACAACAAATGTGGCCAATTCATTGTCATGATGTCTTGTTGATCTTCCAGCCAGTTCTAGAGCACGAAGACCCTCAGTATCAACAACCATAATATAGTCAAAGTTCATCTGTGTTTTCATCTCATCTGACACTTTGATCAGCTGCATGAAAGCTCCTCTGGTGCACCTGCCAGCACTGACAGCAAACTGCAGTCCAAACATTGCATTCAGCATGGTGGACTTCCCAGAGCTCTGAATCCCTAAAACTGACAGCACAAAGACTCTCTGGTCTCCCAGTTTCTGGATAAGTTCATCTAGAACAGCAGAGATCCAGATCACAGGAACATGAGCAGCATCTCCATCTATCAGCTCCAGTGGAAATCCAGAGATCATCATCTCTGCTGCAAGACTCGGGAGAGAAGTGAAGTCAAATGGAAGGTCTTTCTTGTTCTTCTTCACAGATGAACAGGATTCATAGATCTGACTGATCTCCCTCATGATGTGCTCCACACCAAAGGTTGCAGCTTCAACTTCCTTAGATATATTCTCAAGTTCAGTTTGTTTAGCTTTATGTTGTTCTTGTTCAGATTTATTACTGATGTCTTTCAGTTTCATGACTGCTGACCATGTTTCATCATATTTGTGAAATAGAGCAGAAAGGTCACTTGATGTATGTTCATCCAACAGGATTCTGAGCCATTTGAGGAAAAACATCTTTTCATGTCCATTATGTAAGTTCATTTCTTTATTAAAGAGTGTCAGAAATTCACTCACGTCAGATTCATGCTGTTGTTCACGGATTTTATTCATTTCTATTTCCTTTTCACTTATTTCCATTTGTATTTCTGCTCCTCGAGGTCGATGTAGTTCTTTGTTCTTCTGACTCCACTGGTGCCACAGTGTCCCCTGATGAGGCAGAAATGATTCCTTGATTTTTGTCAGATCTTTCTTCTCCAGGAAACACATCATCTTCTGTGCTGCTTCTCTTCCTCTCCTGCAGTCATCATTATCTTCCTCATCTACTCTGATGTCTGAATGTTTGGACACATCTTCAAGTCTGAAAGTGGAAGATGATTCTGAGAGACAATCATTTATAGTTCTTCTAAGTTCTTCATATACATCTGATTGATTTCTGTATTTCAAACCAATTTGAAATTTCCCTTTCTTCATCTTCATTACTGTTGATTGATCCTCAGTCAGAAGACAAATGAGTGGCTTTTTGATTGTGAACAGGTTTTGAATCTTTGCTGCACTTCTGTCATTCCTGTCCAGTCGTGGTAGAACAACAACATTGACTGAGGCCATTTCAGTGAGGATCTGCAGCTGTTTCTCATGATCTCCTGCATCTCCGTGTAGATTACAGAAAGCAACACAGTCAGTGAATTTATCTGTGTTTTTTCCAGAGGGGCAGAACCAGGCGATCTCCACCACTCCATCCATCAGGACTCTGGTTCTGCTGCTGCCTGGACAGTTCCTGTGGAAGAACGTGTCGTGTTTCTCATTGATCAGACTGTTCATCAGCTGAGACTTGGACGAAGACACAGAGCCAAACCTGAAGAAAGACACCATCGGAGTTTTTGCCTTGTAGACCAACTGGGTTTGACTGACAATTTCATTGTTGTTGTTTCTCATCTTCCAGCTCTTGTTGATTTGTCTGAATGTCCAGAGAGGAAAGTCGATCTGTTGTGTGAATGGATCAGGAACAAGCAGAGGCAGAGCGTACTGACACTGGGACAGTTTAGTCACCATCAGCTGCTTCAGGAAACCATCAGCACAATGAAGCACGGCCATCTGAACATCCATCAAGTGGATTCGCTCATTTTGGCTTGTTTTTGACAGAGGGGTGTTTTCAGGAACATAATCAAAAATATTGCCCTCATCCTCAGATGAGTCATTGTCTCTTTGTTGTGTTTGGTCCTGTTCAATGGCCTTATTAAAATTGATGTATCTTGCTCTGTAGTTCATCATCAGTAGTTTTTGTAGGAAAGTCTGAATCAGTTCCTCTTCAGCACAAGATTCATGGGATTGTAATGAATGTTTAGTTATCTGAAGAACATCTGCAGCTCTCAGTTTGTTGTTCCTTTTAAGATTAAGTCTGCGAAATAGAGACTCTATTTTTTCACTTTTAGTCTTGTCCTGCTGTAAGTGATGATCTGGATGGACTCCTGCTGCTCCAGTGTATTTATTCTCCCTCTGTTAAATAGACAAATAGATACATACAAATTTTATTTTATTCAGTTTCATTTGCATGGAATCAGATTCAGTACTGATAATAACAAAGGCCATTCAATATATGTTTTAAGTTCTAGGTTGCTTTTTTGATGTTAAAATATATTTTGTTCATTGAGTACTATTAGTATCCAATTAATGCATTTATCTCCCCCCCCCCAAAAAAAACTCAACATACAGTGAGAGTTTGGGTGGCTACTGTAGGCTGAGGGTTGTGGCTGGAAGGAATACAGCTCTGACTGTAAACTAACAATGAAATTAAATTTTCTAGCAATTAGATTGTGTTTTATTAACTTCTACACCCCAGCCCTAAGCGGTTAGGGTTAGGTTAGGTGACGCGTGACGTCAGACTTAACAACCGGATAACACAAAAACAATGTTTTTTTTTTTTTTTGTACAGTGTGACAAAAATGACACTATTGATGTGCACATGCCCAGTAGCCACAGTTTTATACCATCTAGCCCAGTGGTCGGCAACAGGCGGCCCGCAAATAATATCTGGTCCACGCCCACAGCCAGATTATTTTGATAGCGGTTGTTTCTGAAATAGATCTGTCATGACAACAACAGCTACTCACAATCACTTTGTCTTTATTGAGTTTGCCTTCAAAATAAAAGTATGAGAATGTTTTTGCAGAAATGTTTTAGTTTAAGATTAACTGAGAGCTTTAACTTTGAAAAGTTCTGAAAGACATTCAAGAGTCTGTTAATCGCTAGACTCGCCTCTAAAATAGCCCTCATGAAATGCAGTTTGGTACACAAGGATGCCAAGAAATAAGTTAAAAGTAGGCTACGGCAAATAATTATTACAATAATTTAGGCTCCACTGTGTAACAAGCAAATTATAATGATACATATTTATTATTCACAATATGGAAAAGAGGAAATAAAACATAGTTCGTTAAGAGCATGACTCAAACATGCCATTAATGGGTTTATTCAAGTGGCTTGTTGTTAATGACTGTCCCACATAATTTAACACAGAGAAACAGCTCACTATCAGTAACAAAAGACACTGTAAAATTCTGTCACAGGGAATTTGTAGTTGCATTTTTTAATCAATTAATTTCTTATATTATCATTTGCCTATGTTCTGGCCCGCTATCTAGTGGCGAAATTTTTTTTTGGGCCCGATGCCAAACTTACTTGCCGACCCCTGATCTAGCCTTAACCCAGACTGAGGTAGAGGTTGTTTAGCCATTTGTTGATCCATGACTGAGAGATATGCTTTATTTTTGTAATTCCCCTAGCTGCCACTATTGTCTCAGAAAACGATAATATGTTTTTGGTAACACTTTATTATAGTGAAAAAAAAAAATAAAAATCACTATTAACTAGTAGCACACTAGTATTATATATTAGTATCACATATTAGCATATTATTAACATGTTGACTGTTTATTCTGCATTGCCATATTCTGCATCCCTATTCCAATAACTAACTTAACTATTATTAAACAGCAAATTAGGAGTTTTTGAGGCAAAAGTCATTGCTAATTGTTTGTTAATAGTGATAACTGGACCTTAAAATAAAGTGTGACTTTTTATTTTAGTTATTTATTTATTTTGTAATTAAGCTATCCTTTCTGAACATACACATGCCCAAGACTTCACAGAACTTCTCCAGTATCTGTCATCTCTATGTGTAGTGGCACAGATTATGAAAAATGGCATTAATATAAAATATAAAACAAGTCTAAAACTTCTGTAAAGAGTTCCTATCTAACTTTATAGAATTATTTGAATCAAAACATTTTTTTTTTTTGTTTTTTTTTTTTAACAGGGACAACAGATCAATTTGACTCCCCCAGAATTAGCTACAAAGCTAAATTTCATCTGCGATTTTAGTGAGTTACCTGCTCACAGGATATGTTTTCTGTTGCACACTTGTCTTCAGGTGAATCTGAAAGAGAAACAAACAGCACTAGTTCAATTTTACCTCTAAAGATTTTGAGGTGAAAACTAAAAACTAAACTTTGTCTCCGTTTGCCCAGGTTTCAAGATTTACTTTCATTTGTGGAACACCAAATGCAGAACCATGCACCCGATTATGCACCTAACTTACATGACGTGTGCATGGAGTGCCAGCAAAATCATTAGCTTTTTTTTTTTTTGTCTGTATGGATAATAGATTCACCATTTTGGATTCCTGCCTTTTGAACTTTTGAACGTGAACACAGAATTGACTCATCTGGTGTGTGATTCCATTCAACAATCATCAGGCAGCAGCAACCTCCCCCAGGTCTTGTGCCCACCCAAGAAGTGTTATTCATTTAGGGGGCAGGGGCGGACTTGTCGTCGGGAGCACCAGGAGAATACCAATTTGACCATTTTTTTTTATTGTTGTCATTTTTGTTGCCTGCCAAATGTACTAAAGTCATTATTTCCGAATTCACAGTTCAATAGTAAAACTTGAATAAATCATGAATCCATTAGTCTTGACTGGCAATGCTCTGAGCATTGCCAAAAAGATGCAAGACTCGAAAATGGAGTGGAAAGGCAAAACTGTCCTGTTCAGGACTTCAACTGCAGGTCACTTACATCTGTAAAAGGCTATAGTTTTGTCTTTGTTTACTTAGTTAAGCATCAAACTGCCCTGCCTCTGCGAGGTCCAATGCTAAAGTGCCCTTGTGAATCGGTATATGTCATTTTTAGAGATGAAGATTAAGGATGTAGCTATTCTTGTACCAATTTTGACATTTAGGCTAGATAAAACAATAACACATGGTCCTAATGTAATACTTATTTTTTCTACAATAAATGTACTATGTGCAAACAAATTACAATGAGGTGGCTGTTTTGCAACAAGGTGGAGATGTGTTGCTGAAAAAGTGGCGGGTATTCTTTTAGACTATAAAGAACCCTTACAGTATTTGAAAGGTTTCATGAATGTTTAAGGTTCTTCATAGAACCATTGATGCCATTAAAGAACCTTTATTTTTAAAATTGTAAAAAGGAAATTAGAAGTTCAAGAGATAACCTTTAATTATTTTGCACGGAGATTTAAACTTTTTTATGTGATGATGATCATGGCCATACAAAAGCATTGTTGTCCGTTGTTTCAAAATTTGTTGTAGGTGAATTGGATGGCCTGGATGAATATGAGATTTCTCTACCTGAAATTTTGTCCCAGTCCACTCCTGTTGAGGGTAATGTATTTGCTAGACTAATAAAATTACAAATCCTTACGTTTCAGAATAAATAAAGCACAAATTTTACTAACATGGCAAACACAAATCACAAACTTGTGAAATCACAAATTTGTAAAATATAGCCGCAAGCAGCAATTACGGGGCCAAGCACACCAGAGGCAAAATAAGGAGCTAAACATGGCATGGAGCACCAGACCAACTGAAACAATGAGTAACTGAAGCAAGTTTAGGATGATTGTAATGGAAATAGATTAAAAAATCATAAATACAACCTCTGGTAATATGATTTAATGGCTTATCGCTTTTGACCTATAGCTGGCACTGTTATCAAATCAATGTGGTGTCAGTGTAAAGAGATAATTGCACATACAAAGTTTGGTGTCAAAATGTCAAAGGTTTGCAGAGATACAGCCTTAGATGTAGTCTGGCATCATGCCTCAAATTTGTTGTGTTGCTATACAAAAACAGTTTTGCATATCATCATGAAATCCATACATTTTCAGCAAAGTCTGAAGACTCGATTTTGATGAAAATCAAAGCAACGGTCTAGGAAGAAGTTCAAAAAAGTAGGTTTTTAACATAAATCAATATGATGGACAGGAAGTTTGACCAACTATGGCATAATTGGTAACTATGTTGTCGGCATGACCCAATGACTATTTTGAGACCAGTTTCATTATAATAAAATAATGCAATCTAAAATTATTAGGGAATTAAAATTATTTGGCCATTTCAAAATTAATGGTTAATCAGTGTTTTACTACTCTTGACAAATAGGTGGTGCTGTAATCAAATTGGTCATTGTGAGGTGACATTGCACATACAATATTTTGTGTTAATACAGGTCCTTCTCAAAAAATTAGCATATTGTGATAAAGTTCATTATTTTCTGTAATGTACTGATAAACATTAGACTTTCATATATTTTAGATTCATTACACACAACTCGAAGTAGTTCAAGCCTTTTATTGTTTTAATATTGATGATTTTGGCATACAGCTCATGAAAACCCAAAATTCCTATCTCAAAAAATTAGCATATCATGAAAAGGTTCTCTAAACGAGCTATTAACCTAATCATCTGAATCAACTAATTAACTCTAAACACCTGCAAAAGATTCCTGAGGCTTTTAAAAACTCCCAGCCTGGTTCATTACTCAAAACCGCAATCATGGGTAAGACTGCCGACCTGACTGCTGTCCAGAAGGCCATCATTGACACCCTCAAGCAAGAGGTCTGTGGGAAGGAAAAAGTGTGGCAGAAAACGCTGCACAACGAGAAGAGGTGACCGGACCCTGAGGAAGATTGTGGAGAAGGACCGATTCCAGACCTTGGGGGACCTGCGGAAGCAGTGGACTGAGTCTGGAGTAGAAACATCCAGAGCCACCGTGTACAGGCGTGTGCAGGAAATGGGCTACAGGTGCCGCATTCCCCAGGTCAAGCCACTTTTGAACCAGAAACAGCGGCAGAAGCGCCTGACCTGGGCTACAGAGAAGCAGCACTGGACTGTTGCTCAGTGGTCTAAAGTACTTTTTTCGGATGAAAGCAAATTTTGCATGTCATTCGGAAATCAAGGTGCCAGAGTCTGGAGGAAGACTGGGGAGAGGGAAATGCCAAAATGCCTGAAGTCCAGTGTCAAGTACCCACAGTCAGTGATGGTCTGGGGTGCCATGTCAGCTGCTGGTGTTGGTCCACTGTGTTTTATCAAGGGCAGGGTCAATGCAGCTAGCTATCAGGAGATTTTGGAGCACTTCATGCTTCCATCTGCTGAAAAGCTTTATGGAGATGAAGATTTCATTTTTCAGCACGACCTGGCACCTGCTCACAGTGCCAAAACCACTGGTAAATGGTTTACTGACCATGGTATTACTGTGCTCAATTGGCCTGCCAACTCTCCTGACCTGAACCCCATAGAGAATCTGTGGGATATTGTGAAGAGAAAGTTGAGAGACGCAAGACCCAACACTCTGGTTGAGCTTAAGGCCGCTATCGAAGCATCCTGGGCCTCCATAACACCTCAGCAGTGCCACAGGCTGATTGCCTCCATGCCACGCCGCATTGAAGCAGTCATTTCTGCAAAAGGATTCCCGACCAAGTATTGAGTGCATAACTGAACATAATTATTTGAAGGTTGACTTTTTTGTATTAAAAACACTTTTCTTTTATTGGTCGGATGAAATATGCTAATTTTTTGAGATAGGAATTTTGGGTTTTCATGAGCTGTATGCCAAAATCATCAATATTAAAACAATAAAAGGCTTGAACTACTTCGAGTTGTGTGTAATGAATCTAAAATATATGAAAGTCTAATGTTTATCAGTACATTACAGAAAATAATGAACTTTATCACAATATGCTAATTTTTTGAGAAGGACCTGTATGTTAAAGCTTTGCAGAAATACAGCCTCAGATGCAGTTTGGCATCTTTCTAGCAAATTTGTTGATGCACTAAATGAAAACTGTTCTGTATATCAACACAAAATCCATAACTTCTTGCCAGCATTGTGTGAAGATGATCTGATTCAAATTTGGTGAAAATCGAACTACCGGTGAATATGAGACTGAATACTGTATCTGATGCAGGTAATCACACTCCTTCCGTCCTTCTGTCTCTCATAATATACTTCATTTGAGCTTTCTAAATTGTTTCGGAGTGCTTTAGTTTGTATGTGGTGCCCAAACGTGGTCCTGGAGGGCCAGTATCCTGCAGACTTTAGCTCCAACCCCAATTAGACACACCTGAACCAGCTAATTAAGCTCTTGCTAGGCATACTGGAATGCACAAAGCCACTGGAAGGCAAACCTGCAAAGCTTTGGCCAAAAAAAGCATAACAGCTAACACTAACGTTGAGGCAGGTTGGAGCTAAACTCTACAGGATATCGCCCCCCCAAGGAACAAGTTTGGGCACAGCTGGTATATGTGAACAAACCAAGTGATTTCAGACCCCAGAGTCCATTTGTGGTTCGATTTCCTCTTGATTTGTGAAAGCAATCAGGTCCTGGTCTGCTTGTTATTTTATTTATTTATTTATTTATATTTTGCTATTTACACAATAACACAATAATGCTTGAAGTTGAACTAAGGAGTTCATTATATTATATTATATATATATATATATATTTTTTTTTTTTTTTTTTTTATGTACAGTATATGATTTTTATCGGATTATTTGCTGGTAAAAACAGGTTTTTTTATTTCAGTCTGTTTTTCATTTTTTAAATAAATAAACAGAAAATGTTAACTATCAATACAAAACAAATTTGCTGTCATTTATGTAATCTACAGCTAGCTGTGCATTTATTTTATTTATTTTGTGAGTTTAGTTACATCTAAAACAGCGAATTTAACCCCTCATTGCTAAGAAATATAATATAGCAGTTCAGTATTGAAGCTAGTAAATTAAGTCACGGGGCATGCTTTTTTTTTTTTTTACTGTGAATGAAAAATAAACATTTTTGTCTTATTTGAGTAAAAATGAAGTTAAATAACTTTATACATAATGTTCCCTTTGAATTTTAAATTTAAATGACATGCATTAAAGCCTCCCCCCCCCCTCTCTATATGTCTCTCTTTGGAGTTTTGAGATTTGAGTTTGGATATTCATGTGTCTGTCTGCCAAAGTTCACCTTTTTTCATAGATTCATCTGTTTGTAGAGTGTCGTCTGTTTGAGGAGGTTGATCTGTTTTTGGAGATTCTTTTGTTTGTGGTGATGCATCTATTTTCAGAGATTCTTCTGTTTGCAGAGGTTCCTCTATTTTTGGAGATTCATCTGTTTGCAGAGGTTCCTCTATTTTTGCAGATTCATCTGTTTGTGGAGATTCATCTGTTTGCAGAGGTTCCTCTGTTTTTGGAGATTCATCTGTTTGCAGAGGTTCCTCTGTTTTTGGAGATTCTTCTGTTTGTGGAGATTTATCTGTTTTTGGAGATTCATCTGTTTGCAGAGGTTCCTCTGTTTTTGAAGATTCTTTTGTTTGTGGAGATTTATCTGTTTTTGGAGATTCATCTGTTTGCAGAGGTTCCTCTGTTTTTGGAGATTCTTTTGTTTGTGGAGATTTATCTGTTTTTGGAGATTCTTCTGTTTGTGGAGATTTATCTGTTTTTGGAGATTCATCTGTTTGCAGAGGTTCCTCTGCTTTTGAAGATTCTTTTGGTTGTGGAGATTTATCTGTTTTTGGAGATTCATCTGTTTGCAGAGGTTCCTCTGTTTTTGGAGATTCTTCTGTTTGTGTAGGTTCATCTGTTTTTGGAGATTCATCTGTTTGCAGAAGTTCCTCTGTTTTTGGAGATTCTTCTGTTTGTGGAGATTTATCTGTTTTTGGAGATTCATCTGTTTGCAGAGGTTCCTCTGTTTTTGGAGATTCTTTTGTTTGTGGAGATTTATCTGTTTTTGGAGATTCTTCTGTTTGTGGAGATTTATCTGTTTTTGGAGATTCATCTGTTTGCAGAGGTTCCTCTGTTTTTGGAGATTCTTCTGTTTGTGTAGGTTCATCTGTTTGTGAACATTCTTCCTTTTGGAGAAGCTCATCTGGTTGTGGAGATTTATCTATTTTTGGAGATTCATCTGTTTGCAGAGGTTCCTCTGTTTTTGGAGATTCTTTTGTTTGTGGAGATTTATCTGTTTTTGGAGATTCTTCTGTTTGTGGAGATTTATCTGTTTTTGGAGATTCATCTGTTTGCAGAGGTTCCTCTGCTTTTGAAGATTCTTTTGGTTGTGGAGATTTATCTGTTTTTGGAGATTCATCTGTTTGCAGAGGTTCCTCTGTTTTTGGAGATTCTTTTGTTTGTGGAGATTTATCTGTTTTTGGAGATTCTTCTGTTTGTGGAGATTTATCTGTTTTTGGAGATTCATCTGTTTGCAGAGGTTCCTCTGTTTTTGGAGATTCTTTTGTTTGTGGAGATTTATCTGTTTTTGGAGATTCATCTGTTTGCAGAGGTTCCTCTGCTTTTGAAGATTCTTTTGGTTGTGGAGATTTATCTGTTTTTGGAGATTCATCTGTTTGCAGAGGTTCCTCTGTTTTTGGAGATTCTTCTGTTTGTGTAGGTTCATCTGTTTTTGGAGATTCATCTGTTTGCAGAGGTTCTTCTGTTTTTGGAGATTCTTCTGTTTGTGGAGATTTATCTGTTTTTGGAGATTCATCTGTTTGCAGAGGTTCCTCTGTTTTTGGAGATTCTTTCGTTTGTGGAGATTTATCTGTTATTGGAGATTCTTCTGTTTGTGGAGATTTATCTGTTTTTGGAGATTCATCTGTTTGCAGAGGTTCCTCTGCTTTTGAAGATTCTTTTGGTTGTGGAGATTTATCTGTTTTTGGAGATTCATCTGTTTGCAGAGGTTCCTCTGTTTTTGGAGATTCTTCTGTTTGTGTAGGTTCATCTGTTTGTGAACATTCTTCCTTTTGGAGAAGCTCATCTGGTTGTGGAGATTTATCTATTTTTGGAGATTCATCTGTTTGCAGAGGTTCCTCTGTTTTTGGAGATTCTTCTGTTTGTGGAGATTTATCTGTTTTTGGAGATTCATCTGTTTGCAGAGGTTCCTCTGTTTTTGAAGATTCTTTTGTTTGTGGAGATTTATCTGTTTTTGGAGATTCATCTGTTTGCAGAGGTTCCTCTGTTTTTGGAGATTCTTTTGTTTGTGGAGATTTATCTGTTTTTGGAGATTCTTCTGTTTGTGGAGATTTATCTGTTTTTGGAGATTCATCTGTTTGCAGAGGTTCCTCTGCTTTTGAAGATTCTTTTGGTTGTGGAGATTTATCTGTTTTTGGAGATTCATCTGTTTGCAGAGGTTCCTCTGTTTTTGGAGATTCTTCTGTTTGTGTAGGTTCATCTGTTTGTGAACATTCTTCTTTTTGGAGAAGCTCATCTGTTTGTGGAGATTTATCTATTTTTGGAGATTCATCTGTTTGCAGAGGTTCCTCTGTTTTTGGAGATTCTTTTGTTTGTGGAGATTTATCTGTTTTTGGAGATTCTTTTGTTTGTGGAGATTTATCTGTTTTTGGAGATTCTTCTGTTTGTGGAGATTTATCTGTTTTTGGAGATTCATCTGTTTGCAGAGGTTCCTCTGCTTTTGAAGATTCTTTTGGTTGTGGAGATTTATCTGTTTTTGGAGATTCATCTGTTTGCAGAGGTTCCTCTGTTTTTGGAGATTCTTCTGTTTGTGTAGGTTCATCTGTTTGTGAACATTCTTCTTTTTGGAGAAGCTCATCTGGTTGTGGAGATTTATCTATTTTTGGAGATTCATCTGTTTGCAGAGGTTCCTCTGTTTTTGGAGATTCTTTTGTTTGTGGAGATTTATCTGTTTTTGGAGATTCTTCTGTTTGTGGAGATTTATCTGTTTTTGGAGATTCATCTGTTTGCAGAGGTTCCTCTGCTTTTGAAGATTCTTTTGGTTGTGGAGATTTATCTGTTTTTGGAGATTCATCTGTTTGCAGAGGTTCCTCTGTTTTTGGAGATTCTTCTGTTTGTGTAGGTTCATCTGTTTGTGAACATTCTTCCTTTTGGAGAAGCTCATCTTGTTGTGGAGATTTATCTATTTTTGGAGATTCATCTGTTTGCAGAGGTTCCTCTGTTTTTGGAGATTCTTTTGTTTGTGGAGATTTATCTGTTTTTGGAGATTCTTCTGTTTGCAGAGGTTCCTCTGCTTTTGAAGATTCTTTTGGTTGTGGAGATTTATCTGTTTTTGGAGATTCATCTGTTTGCAGAGGTTCCTCTGTTTTTGGAGATTCTTCTGTTTGTGTAGGTTCATCTGTTTGTGAACATTCTTCCTTTTGGAGAAGCTCATCTGGTTGTGGAGATTTATCTATTTTTGGAGATTCATCTGTTTGCAGAGGTTCCTCTGTTTTTGGAGATTCTTCTGTTTGTGGAGATTTATCTGTTTTTGGAGATTCATCTGTTTGCAGAGGTTCCTCTGCTTTTGAAGATTCTTTTGGTTGTGGAGATTTATCTGTTTTTGGAGATTCATCTGTTTGCAGAGGTTCCTCTGTTTTTGGAGATTCTTCTGTTTGTGGAGATTTATCTGTTTTTGGAGATTCTTCTGTTTGTGGAGATTTATCTGTTTTTGGAGATTCATCTGTTTGCAGAGGTTCCTCTGCTTTTGAAGATTCTTTTGGTTGTGGAGATTTATCTGTTTTTGGAGATTCATCTGTTTGCAGAGGTTCCTCTGTTTTTGGAGATTCTTCTGTTTGTGTAGGTTCATCTGTTTTTGGAGATTCATCTGTTTGCAGAGGTTCCTCTGTTTTTGGAGATTCTTCTGTTTGTGGAGATTCATCTGTTTTTGGAGATTCATCTGTTTGCAGAGGTTCCTCTGTTTTTGGAGATTCTTTTGTTTGTGGAGATTTATCTGTTTTTGGAGATTCTTCTGTTTGTGGAGATTTATCTGTTTTTGGAGATTCATCTGTTTGCAGAGGTTCCTCTGTTTTTGGAGATTCTTCTGTTTGTGTAGGTTCATCTGTTTGTGAACATTCTTCCTTTTGGAGAAGCTCATCTGGTTGTGGAGATTTATCTGTTTTTGGAGATTCATCTGTTTGCAGAGGTTCCTCTGTTTTTGGAGATTCTTTTGTTTGTGGAGATTTATCTGTTTTTGGAGATTCTTCTGTTTGTGGAGATTTATCTGTTTTTGGATATTCATCTGTTTGCAGAGGTTCCTCTGCTTTTGAAGATTCTTTTGGTTGTGGAGATTTATCTGTTTTTGGAGATTCATCTGTTTGCAGAGGTTCCTCTGTTTTTGGAGATTCTTCTGTTTGTGTAGGTTCATCTGTTTGTGAACATTCTTCCTTTTGGAGAAGCTCATCTGGTTGTGGAGATTTATCTATTTTTGGAGATTCATCTGTTTGCAGAGGTTCCTCTGTTTTTGGAGATTCTTTTGTTTGTGGAGATTTATCTGTTTTTGGAGATTCTTCTGTTTGCAGAGGTTCCTCTGCTTTTGAAGATTCTTTTGGTTGTGGAGATTTATCTGTTTTTGGAGATTCTTCTGTTTGTGGAGATTTATCTGTTTTTGGATATTCATCTGTTTGCAGAGGTTCCTCTGCTTTTGAAGATTCTTTTGGTTGTGGAGATTTATCTGTTTTTGGAGATTCATCTGTTTGCAGAGGTTCCTCTGTTTTTGGAGATTCTTCTGTTTGTGTAGGTTCATCTGTTTGTGAACATTCTTCCTTTTGGAGAAGCTCATCTGGTTGTGGAGATTTATCTATTTTTGGAGATTCATCTGTTTGCAGAGGTTCCTCTGTTTTTGGAGATTCTTTTGTTTGTGGAGATTTATCTGTTTTTGGAGATTCTTCTGTTTGCAGAGGTTCCTCTGCTTTTGAAGATTCTTTTGGTTGTGGAGATTTATCTGTTTTTGGAGATTCATCTGTTTGCAGAGGTTCCTCTGTTTTTGGAGATTCTTCTGTTTGTGTAGGTTCATCTGTTTGTGAACATTCTTCCTTTTGGAGAAGCTCATCTGGTTGTGGAGATTTATCTATTTTTGGAGATTCATCTGTTTGCAGAGGTTCCTCTGTTTTTGGAGATTCTTCTGTTTGTGGAGATTTATCTGTTTTTGGAGATTCATCTGTTTGCAGAGGTTCCTCTGTTTTTGAAGATTCTTTTGTTTGTGGAGATTTATCTGTTTTTGGAGATTCATCTGTTTGCAGAGGTTCCTCTGTTTTTGGAGATTCTTTTGTTTGTGGAGATTTATCTGTTTTTGGAGATTCTTCTGTTTGTGGAGATTTATCTGTTTTTGGAGATTCATCTGTTTGCAGAGGTTCCTCTGCTTTTGAAGATTCTTTTGGTTGTGGAGAATTATCTGTTTTTGGAGATTCATCTGTTTGCAGAGGTTCCTCTGTTTTTGGAGATTCTTCTGTTTGTGTAGGTTCATCTGTTTTTGGAGATTCATCTGTTTGCAGAGGTTCCTCTGTTTTTGGAGATTCTTCTGTTTGTGGAGATTTATCTGTTTTTGGAGATTCATCTGTTTGCAGAGGTTCCTCTGTTTTTGGAGATTCTTTTGTTTGTGGAGATTTATCTGTTTTTGGAGATTCTTCTGTTTGTGGAGATTTATCTGTTTTTGGAGATTCATCTGTTTGCAGAGGTTCCTCTGCTTTTGAAGATTCTTTTGGTTGTGGAGATTTATCTGTTTTGGGAGATTCATCTGTTTGCAGAGGTTCCTCTGTTTTTGGAGATTCTTCTGTTTGTGTAGGTTCATCTGTTTTTGGAGATTCATCTGTTTGCAGAGGTTCCTCTGTTTTTGGAGATTCTTCTGTTTGTGGAGATTTATCTGTTTTTGGAGATTCATCTGTTTGCAGAGGTTCCTCTGTTTTTGGAGATTCTTTTGTTTGTGGAGATTTATCTGTTTTTGGAGATTCTTCTGTTTGTGGAGATTTATCTGTTTTTGGAGATTCATCTGTTTGCAGAGGTTCCTCTGCTTTTGAAGATTCTTTTGGTTGTGGAGATTTATCTGTTTTTGGAGATTCATCTGTTTGCAGAGGTTCCTCTGTTTTTGGAGATTCTTCTGTTTGTGTAGGTTCATCTGTTTGTGAACATTCTTCCTTTTGGAGAAGCTCATCTGGTTGTGGAGATTTATCTATTTTTGGAGATTCATCTGTTTGCAGAGGTTCCTCTGTTTTTGGAGATTCTTTTGTTTGTGGAGATTTATCTGTTTTTGGAGATCCTTCTGTTTGCAGAGGTTCCTCTGTTTTTGAAGATTCTTTTGTTTGTGGAGATTTATCTGTTTTTGGAGATTCATCTGTTTGCAGAGGTTCCTCTGTTTTTGGAGATTCTTTTGTTTGTGGAGATTTATCTGTTTTTGAAGATTCTTCTGTTTGTGGAGATTTATCTGTTTTTGGAGATTCATCTGTTTGCAGAGGTTCCTCTGTTTTTGGAGATTCTTCTGTTTGTGTAGGTTCATCTGTTTTTGGAGATTCATCTGTTTGCAGAGGTTCCTCTGTTTTTGGAGATTCTTCTGTTTGTGGAGATTTATCTGTTTTTGGAGATTCATCTGTTTGCAGAGGTTCCTCTGTTTTTGGAGATTCTTTTGTTTGTGGAGATTTATCTGTTTTTGGAGATTCTTCTGTTTGTGGAGATTTATCTGTTTTTGGAGATTCATCTGTTTGCAGAGGTTCCTCTGTTTTTGGAGATTCTTCTGTTTGTGTAGGTTCATCTGTTTGTGACCATTCTTCCTTTTGGAGAAGCTCATCTGGTTGTGGAGATTTATCTATTTTTGGAGATTCATCTGTTTGCAGAGGTTCCTCTATTTTTGGAGATTCTTCTGTTTGTGGAGATTCTTCTGTTTGTGGAGATTCATCTGTTTGCAGAGGTTCCTCTGCTTTTGAAGATTCTTTTGGTTGTGGAGATTTTTCTGTTTTTGGAGATTCATCTGTTTGCAGAGGTTCCTCTGTTTTTGGAGATTCTTCTGTTTGTGGAGATTTATCTGTTTTTGGAGATTCATCTGTTTGCAGAGGTTCCTCTGTTTTTGAAGATTCTTTTGTTTGTGGAGATTTATCTGTTTTTGGAGATTCATCTGTTTGCAGAGGTTCCTCTGTTTTTGGAGATTCTTTTGTTTGTGGAGATTTATCTGTTTTTGGAGATTCTTCTGTTTGTGGAGATTTATCTGTTTTTGGAGATTCATCTGTTTGCAGAGGTTCCTCTGCTTTTGAAGATTCTTTTGGTTGTGGAGATTTATCTGTTTTTAGAGATTCATCTGTTTGCAGAGGTTCCTCTGTTTTTGGAGATTCTTCTGTTGGTGGAGGTTGATCTGTTTTTGGAGATTTATCTGTTTGCAGAGGTTCATCTGTTTTTGGAGATTCATCTGTTTGCAGAGGTTCCTCTGTTTTTGGAGATTCTTTTGTTTGTGGAGATTTATCTGTTTTTGGAGATTCTTCTGTTTGTGGAGATTTATCTGTTTTTGGAGATTCATCTGTTTGCAGAGGTTCCTCTGTTTTTGGAGATTCTTTTGTTTGTGGAGATTTATCTGTTTTTGGAGATTCTTCTGTTTGTGGAGATTTATCTGTTTTTGGAGATTCATCTGTTTGCAGAGGTTCCTCTGTTTTTGGAGATTCTTCTGTTTGTGTAGGTTCATCTGTTTTTGGAGATTCATCTGTTTGCAGAGGTTCCTCTGTTTTTGGAGATTCTTCTGTTTGTGGAGATTTATCTGTTTTTGGAGATTCATCTGTTTGCAGAGGTTCCTCTGTTTTTGGAGATTCTTTTGTTTGTGGAGATTTATCTGTTTTTGGAGATTCTTCTGTTTGTGGAGATTTATCTGTTTTTGGAGATTCATCTGTTTGCAGAGGTTCCTCTGTTTTTGGAGATTCTTCTGTTTGTGTAGGTTCATCTGTTTGTGACCATTCTTCCTTTTGGAGAAGCTCATCTGGTTGTGGAGATTTATCTATTTTTGGAGATTCATCTGTTTGCAGAGGTTCCTCTATTTTTGGAGATTCTTCTGTTTGTGGAGATTCTTCTGTTTGTGGAGATTCATCTGTTTGCAGAGGTTCCTCTGCTTTTGAAGATTCTTTTGGTTGTGGAGATTTTTCTGTTTTTGGAGATTCATCTGTTTGCAGAGGTTCCTCTGTTTTTGGAGATTCTTCTGTTTGTGGAGATTTATCTGTTTTTGGAGATTCATCTGTTTGCAGAGGTTCCTCTGTTTTTGAAGATTCTTTTGTTTGTGGAGATTTATCTGTTTTTGGAGATTCATCTGTTTGCAGAGGTTCCTCTGTTTTTGGAGATTCTTTTGTTTGTGGAGATTTATCTGTTTTTGGAGATTCTTCTGTTTGTGGAGATTTATCTGTTTTTGGAGATTCATCTGTTTGCAGAGGTTCCTCTGCTTTTGAAGATTCTTTTGGTTGTGGAGATTTATCTGTTTTTAGAGATTCATCTGTTTGCAGAGGTTCCTCTGTTTTTGGAGATTCTTCTGTTGGTGGAGGTTGATCTGTTTTTGGAGATTTATCTGTTTGCAGAGGTTCATCTGTTTTTGGAGATTCATCTGTTTGCAGAGGTTCCTCTGTTTTTGGAGATTCTTTTGTTTGTGGAGATTTATCTGTTTTTGGAGATTCTTCTGTTTGTGGAGATTTATCTGTTTTTGGAGATTCATCTGTTTGCAGAGGTTCCTCTGTTTTTGGAGATTCTTTTGTTTGTGGAGATTTATCTGTTTTTGGAGATTCTTCTGTTTGTGGAGATTTATCTGTTTTTGGAGATTCATCTGTTTGCAGAGGTTCCTCTGCTTTTGATGATTCTTTTGGTTGTGGAGATTTATCTGTTTTTGGAGATTCATCTGTTTGCAGAGGTTCCTCTGTTTTTGGAGATTCTTCTGTTTGTGTAGGTTCATCTGTTTGTGAACATTCTTCCTTTTGGAGAAGCTCATCTGGTTGTGGAGATTTATCTATTTTTGGAGATTCATCTGTTTGCAGAGGTTCCTCTGTTTTTGGAGATTCTTTTGTTTGTGGAGATTTATCTGTTTTTGGAGATTCTTCTGTTTGTGGAGATTTATCTGTTTTTGGAGATTCATCTGTTTGCAGAGGTTCCTCTGTTTTTGGAGATTCTTCTGTTTGTGTAGGTTCATCTGTTTGTGAACATTCTTCCTTTTGGAGAAGCTCATCTGGTTGTGGAGATTTATCTATTTTTGGAGATTCATCTGTTTGCAGAGGTTCCTCTGTTTTTGGAGATTCTTCTGTTTGTGTAGGTTCATCTGTTTGTGAACATTCTTCCTTTTGGAGAAGCTCATCTTGTTGTGGAGATTTATCTATTTTTGGAGATTCATCTGTTTGCAGAGGTTCCTCTGTTTTTGGAGATTCTTTTGTTTGTGGAGATTTATCTGTTTTTGGAGATTCTTCTGTTTGCAGAGGTTCCTCTGCTTTTGAAGATTCTTTTGGTTGTGGAGATTTATCTGTTTTTGGAGATTCATCTGTTTGCAGAGGTTCCTCTGTTTTTGGAGATTCTTCTGTTTGTGTAGGTTCATCTGTTTGTGAACATTCTTCCTTTTGGAGAAGCTCATCTGGTTGTGGAGATTTATCTATTTTTGGAGATTCATCTGTTTGCAGAGGTTCCTCTGTTTTTGGAGATTCTTCTGTTTGTGGAGATTTATCTGTTTTTGGAGATTCATCTGTTTGCAGAGGTTCCTCTGTTTTTGAAGATTCTTTTGTTTGTGGAGATTTATCTGTTTTTGGAGATTCATCTGTTTGCAGAGGTTCCTCTGCTTTTGAAGATTCTTTTGGTTGTGGAGATTTATCTGTTTTTGGAGATTCATCTGTTTGCAGAGGTTCCTCTGTTTTTGGAGATTCTTTTGTTTGTGGAGATTTATCTGTTTTTGGAGATTCTTCTGTTTGTGGAGATTTATCTGTTTTTGGAGATTCATCTGTTTGCAGAGGTTCCTCTGTTTTTGGAGATTCTTTTGTTTGTGGAGATTTATCTGTTTTTGGAGATTCATCTGTTTGCAGAGGTTCCTCTGCTTTTGAAGATTCTTTTGGTTGTGGAGATTTATCTGTTTTTGGAGATTCATCTGTTTGCAGAGGTTCCTCTGTTTTTGGAGATTCTTCTGTTTGTGTAGGTTCATCTGTTTTTGGAGATTCATCTGTTTGCAGAGGTTCTTCTGTTTTTGGAGATTCTTCTGTTTGTGGAGATTCATCTGTTTGCAGAGGTTCCTCTGTTTTTGGAGATTCTTTCGTTTGTGGAGATTTATCTGTTATTGGAGATTCTTCTGTTTGTGGAGATTTATCTGTTTTTGGAGATTCATCTGTTTGCAGAGGTTCCTCTGCTTTTGAAGATTCTTTTGGTTGTGGAGATTTATCTGTTTTTGGAGATTCATCTGTTTGCAGAGGTTCCTCTGTTTTTGGAGATTCTTCTGTTTGTGTAGGTTCATCTGTTTGTGAACATTCTTCCTTTTGGAGAAGCTCATCTGGTTGTGGAGATTTATCTATTTTTGGAGATTCATCTGTTTGCAGAGGTTCCTCTGTTTTTGGAGATTCTTCTGTTTGTGGAGATTTATCTGTTTTTGGAGATTCATCTGTTTGCAGAGGTTCCTCTGTTTTTGGAGATTCTTTTGTTTGTGGAGATTTATCTGTTTTTGGAGATTCTTCTGTTTGTGGAGATTTATCTGTTTTTGGAGATTCATCTGTTTGCAGAGTTTCCTCTGCTTTTGAAGGTTCTTTTGGTTGTGGAGATTTATCTGTTTTTGGAGATTCATCTGTTTGCAGAGGTTCCTCTGTTTTTGGAGATTCTTCTGTTTGTGTAGGTTCATCTGTTTGTGAACATTCTTCCTTTTGGAGAAGCTCATCTGGTTGTGGAGATTTATCTATTTTTGGAGATTCATCTGTTTGCAGAGGTTCCTCTGTTTTTGGAGATTCTTCTGTTTGTGGAGATTTATCTGTTTTTGGAGATTCATCTGTTTGCAGAGGTTCCTCTGTTTTTGAAGATTCTTTTGTTTGTGGAGATTTATCTGTTTTTGGAGATTCATCTGTTTGCAAAGGTTCCTCTGTTTTTGGAGATTCTTTTGTTTGTGGAGATTTATCTGTTTTTGGAGATTCATCTGTTTGCAGAGGTTCCTCTGCTTTTGAAGATTCTTCTGTTTGTGGAGATTTATCTGTTTTTGGAGATTCATCTGTTTGCAGAGGTTCCTCTGTTTTTGAAGATTCTTTTGTTTGTGGAGATTTATCTGTTTTTGGAGATTCATCTGTTTGCAGAGGTTCCTCTGTTTTTGGAGATTCTTTTGTTTGTGGAGATTTATCTGTTTTTGGAGATTCTTCTGTTTGTGGAGATTTATCTGTTTTTGGAGATTCATCTGTTTGCAGAGGTTCCTCTGCTTTTGAAGATTCTTTTGGTTGTGGAGATTTATCTGTTTTTGGAGATTCATCTGTTTGCAGAGGTTCCTCTGTTTTTGGAGATTCTTCTGTTTGTGTAGGTTCATCTGTTTTTGGAGATTCATCTGTTTGCAGAGGTTCCTCTGTTTTTGGAGATTCTTCTGTTTGTGGAGATTTATCTGTTTTTGGAGATTCATCTGTTTGCAGAGGTTCCTCTGTTTTTGGAGATTCTTTTGTTTGTGGAGATTTATCTGTTTTTGGAGATTCTTCTGTTTGTGGAGATTTATCTGTTTTTGGAGATTCATCTGTTTGCAGAGGTTCCTCTGCTTTTGAA
Source organism: Cirrhinus molitorella (assembly GCA_033026305.1). Classification (NCBI taxonomy): domain Eukaryota; kingdom Metazoa; phylum Chordata; class Actinopteri; order Cypriniformes; family Cyprinidae; genus Cirrhinus; species Cirrhinus molitorella. The sequence goes on from CM065117.1 coordinate 51,927,205, forward strand.
GATTCTTTTGGTTGTGGAGATTTATCTGTTTTTGGAGATTCATCTGTTTGCAGAGGTTCCTCTGTTTTTGGAGATTCTTCTGTTTGTGTAGGTTCATCTGTTTGTGAACATTCTTCCTTTTGGAGAAGCTCATCTGGTTGTGGAGATTTATCTATTTTTGGAGATTCATCTGTTTGCAGAGGTTCCTCTGTTTTTGGAGATTCTTTTGTTTGTGGAGATTTATCTGTTTTTGGAGATTCTTCTGTTTGTGGAGATTTATCTGTTTTTGGAGATTCATCTGTTTGCAGAGGTTCCTCTGCTTTTGAAGATTCTTTTGGTTGTGGAGATTTATCTGTTTTTGGAGATTCATCTGTTTGCAGAGGTTCCTCTGTTTTTGGAGATTCTTCTGTTTGTGGAGATTTATCTGTTTTTGGAGATTCATCTGTTTGCAGAGGTTCCTCTGTTTTTGAAGATTCTTTTGTTTGTGGAGATTTATCTGTTTTTGGAGATTCATCTGTTTGCAGAGGTTCCTCTGTTTTTGGAGATTCTTTTGTTTGTGGAGATTTATCTGTTTTTGGAGATTCATCTGTTTGCAGAGGTTCCTCTGCTTTTGAAGATTCTTTTGGTTGTGGAGATTTATCTGTTTTTGGAGATTCATCTGTTTGCAGAGGTTCCTCTGTTTTTGGAGATTCTTCTGTTTGTGTAGGTTCATCTGTTTTTGGAGATTCATCTGTTTGCAGAGGTTCTTCTGTTTTTGGAGATTCTTCTGTTTGTGGAGATTTATCTGTTTTTGGAGATTCATCTGTTTGCAGAGGTTCCTCTGTTTTTGGAGATTCTTTCGTTTGTGGAGATTTATCTGTTATTGGAGATTCTTCTGTTTGTGGAGATTTATCTGTTTTTGGAGATTCATCTGTTTGCAGAGGTTCCTCTGCTTTTGAAGATTCTTTTGGTTCTGGAGATTTATCTGTTTTTGGAGATTCATCTGTTTGCAGAGGTTCCTCTGTTTTTGGAGATTCTTCTGTTTGTGTAGGTTCATCTGTTTGTGAACATTCTTCCTTTTGGAGAAGCTCATCTGGTTGTGGAGATTTATCTATTTTTGGAGATTCATCTGTTTGCAGAGGTTCCTCTGTTTTTGGAGATTCTTCTGTTTGTGGAGATTTATCTGTTTTTGGAGATTCATCTGTTTGCAGAGGTTCCTCTGTTTTTGAAGATTCTTTTGTTTGTGGAGATTTATCTGTTTTTGGAGATTCATCTGTTTGCAGAGGTTCCTCTGTTTTTGGAGATTCTTTTGTTTGTGGAGATTTATCTGTTTTTGGAGATTCTTCTGTTTGTGGAGATTTATCTGTTTTTGGAGATTCATCTGTTTGCAGAGGTTCCTCTGCTTTTGAAGATTCTTTTGGTTGTGGAGATTTATCTGTTTTTGGAGATTCATCTGTTTGCAGAGGTTCCTCTGTTTTTGGAGATTCTTCTGTTTGTGTAGGTTCATCTGTTTGTGAACATTCTTCTTTTTGGAGAAGCTCATCTGGTTGTGGAGATTTATCTATTTTTGGAGATTCATCTGTTTGCAGAGGTTCCTCTGTTTTTGGAGATTCTTTTGTTTGTGGAGATTTATCTGTTTTTGGAGATTCTTTTGTTTGTGGAGATTTATCTGTTTTTGGAGATTCTTCTGTTTGTGGAGATTTATCTGTTTTTGGAGATTCATTTGTTTGCAGAGGTTCCTCTGCTTTTGAAGATTCTTTTGGTTGTGGAGATTTATCTGTTTTTGGAGATTCATCTGTTTGCAGAGGTTCCTCTGTTTTTGGAGATTCTTCTGTTTGTGTAGGTTCATCTGTTTGTGAACATTCTTCTTTTTGGAGAAGCTCATCTGGTTGTGGAGATTTATCTATTTTTGGAGATTCATCTGTTTGCAGAGGTTCCTCTGTTTTTGGAGATTCTTTTGTTTGTGGAGATTTATCTGTTTTTGGAGATTCTTCTGTTTGTGGAGATTTATCTGTTTTTGGAGATTCATCTGTTTGCAGAGGTTCCTCTGCTTTTGAAGATTCTTTTGGTTGTGGAGATTTATCTGTTTTTGGAGATTCATCTGTTTGCAGAGGTTCCTCTGTTTTTGGAGATTCTTCTGTTTGTGTAGGTTCATCTGTTTGTGAACATTCTTCCTTTTGGAGAAGCTCATCTTGTTGTGGAGATTTATCTATTTTTGGAGATTCATCTGTTTGCAGAGGTTCCTCTGTTTTTGGAGATTCTTTTGTTTGTGGAGATTTATCTGTTTTTGGAGATTCTTCTGTTTGCAGAGGTTCCTCTGCTTTTGAAGATTCTTTTGGTTGTGGAGATTTATCTGTTTTTGGAGATTCATCTGTTTGCAGAGGTTCCTCTGTTTTTGGAGATTCTTCTGTTTGTGTAGGTTCATCTGTTTGTGAACATTCTTCCTTTTGGAGAAGCTCATCTGGTTGTGGAGATTTATCTATTTTTGGAGATTCATCTGTTTGCAGAGGTTCCTCTGTTTTTGGAGATTCTTCTGTTTGTGGAGATTTATCTGTTTTTGGAGATTCATCTGTTTGCAGAGGTTCCTCTGTTTTTGAAGATTCTTTTGTTTGTGGAGATTTATCTGTTTTTGGAGATTCATCTGTTTGCAGAGGTTCCTCTGCTTTTGAAGATTCTTTTGGTTGTGGAGATTTATCTGTTTTTGGAGATTCATCTGTTTGCAGAGGTTCCTCTGTTTTTGGAGATTCTTTTGTTTGTGGAGATTTATCTGTTTTTGGAGATTCTTCTGTTTGTGGAGATTTATCTGTTTTTGGAGATTCATCTGTTTGCAGAGGTTCCTCTGTTTTTGGAGATTCTTTTGTTTGTGGAGATTTATCTGTTTTTGGAGATTCATCTGTTTGCAGAGGTTCCTCTGCTTTTGAAGATTCTTTTGGTTGTGGAGATTTATCTGTTTTTGGAGATTCATCTGTTTGCAGAGGTTCCTCTGTTTTTGGAGATTCTTCTGTTTGTGTAGGTTCATCTGTTTTTGGAGATTCATCTGTTTGCAGAGGTTCTTCTGTTTTTGGAGATTCTTCTGTTTGTGGAGATTTATCTGTTTTTGGAGATTCATCTGTTTGCAGAGGTTCCTCTGTTTTTGGAGATTCTTTTGTTTGTGGAGATTTATCTGTTTTTGGAGATTCTTCTGTTTGTGGAGATTTATCTGTTTTTGGAGATTCATCTGTTTGCAGAGGTTCCTCTGCTTTTGAAGATTCTTTTGGTTGTGGAGATTTATCTGTTTTTGGAGATTCATCTGTTTGCAGAGGTTCCTCTGTTTTTGGAGATTCTTCTGTTTGTGTAGGTTCATCTGTTTGTGAACATTCTTCTTTTTGGAGAAGCTCATCTGTTTGTGGAGATTTATCTATTTTTGGAGATTCATCTGTTTGCAGAGGTTCCTCTGTTTTTGGAGATTCTTTTGTTTGTGGAGATTTATCTGTTTTTGGAGATTCTTTTGTTTGTGGAGATTTATCTGTTTTTGGAGATTCTTCTGTTTGTGGAGATTTATCTGTTTTTGGAGATTCATCTGTTTGCAGAGGTTCCTCTGCTTTTGAAGATTCTTTTGGTTGTGGAGATTTATCTGTTTTTGGAGATTCATCTGTTTGCAGAGGTTCCTCTGTTTTTGGAGATTCTTCTGTTTGTGTAGGTTCATCTGTTTGTGAACATTCTTCTTTTTGGAGAAGCTCATCTGGTTGTGGAGATTTATCTATTTTTGGAGATTCATCTGTTTGCAGAGGTTCCTCTGTTTTTGGAGATTCTTTTGTTTGTGGAGATTTATCTGTTTTTGGAGATTCTTCTGTTTGTGGAGATTTATCTGTTTTTGGAGATTCATCTGTTTGCAGAGGTTCCTCTGCTTTTGAAGATTCTTTTGGTTGTGGAGATTTATCTGTTTTTGGAGATTCATCTGTTTGCAGAGGTTCCTCTGTTTTTGGAGATTCTTCTGTTTGTGTAAGTTCATCTGTTTGTGAACATTCTTCCTTTTGGAGAAGCTCATCTTGTTGTGGAGATTTATCTATTTTTGGAGATTCATCTGTTTGCAGAGGTTCCTCTGTTTTTGGAGATTCTTTTGTTTGTGGAGATTTATCTGTTTTTGGAGATTCTTCTGTTTGCAGAGGTTCCTCTGCTTTTGAAGATTCTTTTGGTTGTGGAGATTTATCTGTTTTTGGAGATTCATCTGTTTGCAGAGGTTCCTCTGTTTTTGGAGATTCTTCTGTTTGTGTAGGTTCATCTGTTTGTGAACATTCTTCCTTTTGGAGAAGCTCATCTGGTTGTGGAGATTTATCTATTTTTGGAGATTCATCTGTTTGCAGAGGTTCCTCTGTTTTTGGAGATTCTTCTGTTTGTGGAGATTTATCTGTTTTTGGAGATTCATCTGTTTGCAGAGGTTCCTCTGCTTTTGAAGATTCTTTTGGTTGTGGAGATTTATCTGTTTTTGGAGATTCATCTGTTTGCAGAGGTTCCTCTGTTTTTGGAGATTCTTCTGTTTGTGGAGATTTATCTGTTTTTGGAGATTCTTCTGTTTGTGGAGATTTATCTGTTTTTGGAGATTCATCTGTTTGCAGAGGTTCCTCTGCTTTTGAAGATTCTTTTGGTTGTGGAGATTTATCTGTTTTTGGAGATTCATCTGTTTGCAGAGGTTCCTCTGTTTTTGGAGATTCTTCTGTTTGTGTAGGTTCATCTGTTTTTGGAGATTCATCTGTTTGCAGAGGTTCCTCTGTTTTTGGAGATTCTTCTGTTTGTGGAGATTTATCTGTTTTTGGAGATTCATCTGTTTGCAGAGGTTCCTCTGTTTTTGGAGATTCTTTTGTTTGTGGAGATTTATCTGTTTTTGGAGATTCTTCTGTTTGTGGAGATTTATCTGTTTTTGGAGATTCATCTGTTTGCAGAGGTTCCTCTGTTTTTGGAGATTCTTCTGTTTGTGTAGGTTCATCTGTTTGTGAACATTCTTCCTTTTGGAGAAGCTCATCTGGTTGTGGAGATTTATCTGTTTTTGGAGATTCATCTGTTTGCAGAGGTTCCTCTGTTTTTGGAGATTCTTTTGTTTGTGGAGATTTATCTGTTTTTGGAGATTCTTCTGTTTGTGGAGATTTATCTGTTTTTGGATATTCATCTGTTTGCAGAGGTTCCTCTGCTTTTGAAGATTCTTTTGGTTGTGGAGATTTATCTGTTTTTGGAGATTCATCTGTTTGCAGAGGTTCCTCTGTTTTTGGAGATTCTTCTGTTTGTGTAGGTTCATCTGTTTGTGAACATTCTTCCTTTTGGAGAAGCTCATCTGGTTGTGGAGATTTATCTATTTTTGGAGATTCATCTGTTTGCAGAGGTTCCTCTGTTTTTGGAGATTCTTTTGTTTGTGGAGATTTATCTGTTTTTGGAGATTCTTCTGTTTGCAGAGGTTCCTCTGCTTTTGAAGATTCTTTTGGTTGTGGAGATTTATCTGTTTTTGGAGATTCTTCTGTTTGTGGAGATTTATCTGTTTTTGGATATTCATCTGTTTGCAGAGGTTCCTCTGCTTTTGAAGATTCTTTTGGTTGTGGAGATTTATCTGTTTTTGGAGATTCATCTGTTTGCAGAGGTTCCTCTGTTTTTGGAGATTCTTCTGTTTGTGTAGGTTCATCTGTTTGTGAACATTCTTCCTTTTGGAGAAGCTCATCTGGTTGTGGAGATTTATCTATTTTTGGAGATTCATCTGTTTGCAGAGGTTCCTCTGTTTTTGGAGATTCTTTTGTTTGTGGAGATTTATCTGTTTTTGGAGATTCTTCTGTTTGCAGAGGTTCCTCTGCTTTTGAAGATTCTTTTGGTTGTGGAGATTTATCTGTTTTTGGAGATTCATCTGTTTGCAGAGGTTCCTCTGTTTTTGGAGATTCTTCTGTTTGTGTAGGTTCATCTGTTTGTGAACATTCTTCCTTTTGGAGAAGCTCATCTGGTTGTGGAGATTTATCTATTTTTGGAGATTCATCTGTTTGCAGAGGTTCCTCTGTTTTTGGAGATTCTTCTGTTTGTGGAGATTTATCTGTTTTTGGAGATTCATCTGTTTGCAGAGGTTCCTCTGTTTTTGAAGATTCTTTTGTTTGTGGAGATTTATCTGTTTTTGGAGATTCATCTGTTTGCAGAGGTTCCTCTGTTTTTGGAGATTCTTTTGTTTGTGGAGATTTATCTGTTTTTGGAGATTCTTCTGTTTGTGGAGATTTATCTGTTTTTGGAGATTCATCTGTTTGCAGAGGTTCCTCTGCTTTTGAAGATTCTTTTGGTTGTGGAGAATTATCTGTTTTTGGAGATTCATCTGTTTGCAGAGGTTCCTCTGTTTTTGGAGATTCTTCTGTTTGTGTAGGTTCATCTGTTTTTGGAGATTCATCTGTTTGCAGAGGTTCCTCTGTTTTTGGAGATTCTTCTGTTTGTGGAGATTTATCTGTTTTTGGAGATTCATCTGTTTGCAGAGGTTCCTCTGTTTTTGGAGATTCTTTTGTTTGTGGAGATTTATCTGTTTTTGGAGATTCTTCTGTTTGTGGAGATTTATCTGTTTTTGGAGATTCATCTGTTTGCAGAGGTTCCTCTGCTTTTGAAGATTCTTTTGGTTGTGGAGATTTATCTGTTTTGGGAGATTCATCTGTTTGCAGAGGTTCCTCTGTTTTTGGAGATTCTTCTGTTTGTGTAGGTTCATCTGTTTGTGAACATTCTTCCTTTTGGAGAAGCTCATCTGGTTGTGGAGATTTATCTATTTTTGGAGATTCATCTGTTTGCAGAGGTTCCTCTGTTTTTGGAGATTCTTTTGTTTGTGGAGATTTATCTGTTTTTGGAGATCCTTCTGTTTGCAGAGGTTCCTCTGTTTTTGAAGATTCTTTTGTTTGTGGAGATTTATCTGTTTTTGGAGATTCATCTGTTTGCAGAGGTTCCTCTGTTTTTGGAGATTCTTTTGTTTGTGGAGATTTATCTGTTTTTGGAGATTCTTCTGTTTGTGGAGATTTATCTGTTTTTGGAGATTCATCTGTTTGCAGAGGTTCCTCTGTTTTTGGAGATTCTTCTGTTTGTGTAGGTTCATCTGTTTTTGGAGATTCATCTGTTTGCAGAGGTTCCTCTGTTTTTGGAGATTCTTCTGTTTGTGGAGATTTATCTGTTTTTGGAGATTCATCTGTTTGCAGAGGTTCCTCTGTTTTTGGAGATTCTTTTGTTTGTGGAGATTTATCTGTTTTTGGAGATTCTTCTGTTTGTGGAGATTTATCTGTTTTTGGAGATTCATCTGTTTGCAGAGGTTCCTCTGTTTTTGGAGATTCTTCTGTTTGTGTAGGTTCATCTGTTTGTGACCATTCTTCCTTTTGGAGAAGCTCATCTGGTTGTGGAGATTTATCTATTTTTGGAGATTCATCTGTTTGCAGAGGTTCCTCTATTTTTGGAGATTCTTCTGTTTGTGGAGATTCTTCTGTTTGTGGAGATTCATCTGTTTGCAGAGGTTCCTCTGCTTTTGAAGATTCTTTTGGTTGTGGAGATTTTTCTGTTTTTGGAGATTCATCTGTTTGCAGAGGTTCCTCTGTTTTTGGAGATTCTTCTGTTTGTGGAGATTTATCTGTTTTTGGAGATTCATCTGTTTGCAGAGGTTCCTCTGTTTTTGAAGATTCTTTTGTTTGTGGAGATTTATCTGTTTTTGGAGATTCATCTGTTTGCAGAGGTTCCTCTGTTTTTGGAGATTCTTTTGTTTGTGGAGATTTATCTGTTTTTGGAGATTCTTCTGTTTGTGGAGATTTATCTGTTTTTGGAGATTCATCTGTTTGCAGAGGTTCCTCTGCTTTTGAAGATTCTTTTGGTTGTGGAGATTTATCTGTTTTTAGAGATTCATCTGTTTGCAGAGGTTCCTCTGTTTTTGGAGATTCTTCTGTTGGTGGAGGTTGATCTGTTTTTGGAGATTTATCTGTTTGCAGAGGTTCATCTGTTTTTGGAGATTCATCTGTTTGCAGAGGTTCCTCTGTTTTTGGAGATTCTTTTGTTTGTGGAGATTTATCTGTTTTTGGAGATTCTTCTGTTTGTGGAGATTTATCTGTTTTTGGAGATTCATCTGTTTGCAGAGGTTCCTCTGTTTTTGGAGATTCTTTTGTTTGTGGAGATTTATCTGTTTTTGGAGATTCTTCTGTTTGTGGAGATTTATCTGTTTTTGGAGATTCATCTGTTTGCAGAGGTTCCTCTGTTTTTGGAGATTCTTCTGTTTGTGTAGGTTCATCTGTTTTTGGAGATTCATCTGTTTGCAGAGGTTCCTCTGTTTTTGGAGATTCTTCTGTTTGTGGAGATTTATCTGTTTTTGGAGATTCATCTGTTTGCAGAGGTTCCTCTGTTTTTGGAGATTCTTTTGTTTGTGGAGATTTATCTGTTTTTGGAGATTCTTCTGTTTGTGGAGATTTATCTGTTTTTGGAGATTCATCTGTTTGCAGAGGTTCCTCTGTTTTTGGAGATTCTTCTGTTTGTGTAGGTTCATCTGTTTGTGACCATTCTTCCTTTTGGAGAAGCTCATCTGGTTGTGGAGATTTATCTATTTTTGGAGATTCATCTGTTTGCAGAGGTTCCTCTATTTTTGGAGATTCTTCTGTTTGTGGAGATTCTTCTGTTTGTGGAGATTCATCTGTTTGCAGAGGTTCCTCTGCTTTTGAAGATTCTTTTGGTTGTGGAGATTTTTCTGTTTTTGGAGATTCATCTGTTTGCAGAGGTTCCTCTGTTTTTGGAGATTCTTCTGTTTGTGGAGATTTATCTGTTTTTGGAGATTCATCTGTTTGCAGAGGTTCCTCTGTTTTTGAAGATTCTTTTGTTTGTGGAGATTTATCTGTTTTTGGAGATTCATCTGTTTGCAGAGGTTCCTCTGTTTTTGGAGATTCTTTTGTTTGTGGAGATTTATCTGTTTTTGGACATTCTTCTGTTTGTGGAGATTTATCTGTTTTTGGAGATTCATCTGTTTGCAGAGGTTCCTCTGCTTTTGAAGATTCTTTTGGTTGTGGAGATTTATCTGTTTTTAGAGATTCATCTGTTTGCAGAGGTTCCTCTGTTTTTGGAGATTCTTCTGTTGGTGGAGGTTGATCTGTTTTTGGAGATTTATCTGTTTGCAGAGGTTCATCTGTTTTTGGAGATTCATCTGTTTGCAGAGGTTCCTCTGTTTTTGGAGATTCTTTTGTTTGTGGAGATTTATCTGTTTTTGGAGATTCTTCTGTTTGTGGAGATTTATCTGTTTTTGGAGATTCATCTGTTTGCAGAGGTTCCTCTGTTTTTGGAGATTCTTTTGTTTGTGGAGATTTATCTGTTTTTGGAGATTCTTCTGTTTGTGGAGATTTATCTGTTTTTGGAGATTCATCTGTTTGCAGAGGTTCCTCTGCTTTTGATGATTCTTTTGGTTGTGGAGATTTATCTGTTTTTGGAGATTCATCTGTTTGCAGAGGTTCCTCTGTTTTTGGAGATTCTTCTGTTTGTGTAGGTTCATCTGTTTGTGAACATTCTTCCTTTTGGAGAAGCTCATCTGGTTGTGGAGATTTATCTATTTTTGGAGATTCATCTGTTTGCAGAGGTTCCTCTGTTTTTGGAGATTCTTTTGTTTGTGGAGATTTATCTGTTTTTGGAGATTCTTCTGTTTGTGGAGATTTATCTGTTTTTGGAGATTCATCTGTTTGCAGAGGTTCCTCTGTTTTTGGAGATTCTTCTGTTTGTGTAGGTTCATCTGTTTGTGAACATTCTTCCTTTTGGAGAAGCTCATCTGGTTGTGGAGATTTATCTATTTTTGGAGATTCATCTGTTTGCAGAGGTTCCTCTGTTTTTGGAGATTCTTCTGTTTGTGTAGGTTCATCTGTTTGTGAACATTCTTCCTTTTGGAGAAGCTCATCTTGTTGTGGAGATTTATCTATTTTTGGAGATTCATCTGTTTGCAGAGGTTCCTCTGTTTTTGGAGATTCTTTTGTTTGTGGAGATTTATCTGTTTTTGGAGATTCTTCTGTTTGCAGAGGTTCCTCTGCTTTTGAAGATTCTTTTGGTTGTGGAGATTTATCTGTTTTTGGAGATTCATCTGTTTGCAGAGGTTCCTCTGTTTTTGGAGATTCTTCTGTTTGTGTAGGTTCATCTGTTTGTGAACATTCTTCCTTTTGGAGAAGCTCATCTGGTTGTGGAGATTTATCTATTTTTGGAGATTCATCTGTTTGCAGAGGTTCCTCTGTTTTTGGAGATTCTTCTGTTTGTGGAGATTTATCTGTTTTTGGAGATTCATCTGTTTGCAGAGGTTCCTCTGTTTTTGAAGATTCTTTTGTTTGTGGAGATTTATCTGTTTTTGGAGATTCATCTGTTTGCAGAGGTTCCTCTGCTTTTGAAGATTCTTTTGGTTGTGGAGATTTATCTGTTTTTGGAGATTCATCTGTTTGCAGAGGTTCCTCTGTTTTTGGAGATTCTTTTGTTTGTGGAGATTTATCTGTTTTTGGAGATTCTTCTGTTTGTGGAGATTTATCTGTTTTTGGAGATTCATCTGTTTGCAGAGGTTCCTCTGTTTTTGGAGATTCTTTTGTTTGTGGAGATTTATCTGTTTTTGGAGATTCATCTGTTTGCAGAGGTTCCTCTGCTTTTGAAGATTCTTTTGGTTGTGGAGATTTATCTGTTTTTGGAGATTCATCTGTTTGCAGAGGTTCCTCTGTTTTTGGAGATTCTTCTGTTTGTGTAGGTTCATCTGTTTTTGGAGATTCATCTGTTTGCAGAGGTTCTTCTGTTTTTGGAGATTCTTCTGTTTGTGGAGATTCATCTGTTTGCAGAGGTTCCTCTGTTTTTGGAGATTCTTTCGTTTGTGGAGATTTATCTGTTATTGGAGATTCTTCTGTTTGTGGAGATTTATCTGTTTTTGGAGATTCATCTGTTTGCAGAGGTTCCTCTGCTTTTGAAGATTCTTTTGGTTGTGGAGATTTATCTGTTTTTGGAGATTCATCTGTTTGCAGAGGTTCCTCTGTTTTTGGAGATTCTTCTGTTTGTGTAGGTTCATCTGTTTGTGAACATTCTTCCTTTTGGAGAAGCTCATCTGGTTGTGGAGATTTATCTATTTTTGGAGATTCATCTGTTTGCAGAGGTTCCTCTGTTTTTGGAGATTCTTCTGTTTGTGGAGATTTATCTGTTTTTGGAGATTCATCTGTTTGCAGAGGTTCCTCTGTTTTTGGAGATTCTTTTGTTTGTGGAGATTTATCTGTTTTTGGAGATTCTTCTGTTTGTGGAGATTTATCTGTTTTTGGAGATTCATCTGTTTGCAGAGGTTCCTCTGCTTTTGAAGATTCTTTTGGTTGTGGAGATTTATCTGTTTTTGGAGATTCATCTGTTTGCAGAGGTTCCTCTGTTTTTGGAGATTCTTCTGTTTGTGTAGGTTCATCTGTTTGTGAACATTCTTCCTTTTGGAGAAGCTCATCTGGTTGTGGAGATTTATCTATTTTTGGAGATTCATCTGTTTGCAGAGGTTCCTCTGTTTTTGGAGATTCTTCTGTTTTTGGAGATTTATCTGTTTTTGGAGATTCATCTGTTTGCAGAGGTTCCTCTGTTTTTGAAGATTCTTTTGTTTGTGGAGATTTATCTGTTTTTGGAGATTCATCTGTTTGCAGAGGTTCCTCTGTTTTTGGAGATTCTTTTGTTTGTGGAGATTTATCTGTTTTTGGAGATTCTTCTGTTTGTGGAGATTCATCTGTTTGCAGAGGTTCCTCTGCTTTTGAAGATTCTTTTGGTTGTGGAGATTTATCTGTTTTTAGAGATTCATCTGTTTTCAGAGGTTCCTCTGTTTTTGGAGATTCTTCTGTTTGTGGAGGTTGATCTGTTTGTGGAGATTTATCTGTTTTTGGAGATTCTTCTGTTTGTGTAGGTTCATCTGTTTGTGAACATTCTTCCTTTTGGAGAAGCTCATCTGGTGGTGGAGATTCATCTGTCTTTGGAGATTCGTCTGTTTGCAGAGATCCATCTCTTTTCTGAGATTCTTCCATCTGTGGAGGTTTCTCTTTCTTTGGAAGTTCCTCTGTCTGTGGAAATGATGAGTTACAAATTGCACATGAACATAATTTTTTATTAAATTACACGTTTTCATTTCACAAAAAAGAAAGATCAGTTTGGTCTTTGAAAAGGGAATTTACTGAAACAAAAGAAAAAAGAATTAGGCTTGCTTTTCAGTTTTTATGTTCAGCACTAGAAAATAAATAACCTCTGCATGTGGGTGGGAATAATCTGCTGATCGGTCAACCAAACATTAAACCGTGCCATCATCAGTTCTTCTGCAGTTTCTGTGCAGCAGAAAACAGCCTCAACACGTTTACTGCAACTATATTAGCTATATTATCACTATATACTAATCATTTTCTCATCAAACAACTAGATTAACAAATGGCTAACTAATAGCCTGTACCCAGGAAGAGCATATAGACAGGGCATAGGCTACTTCTGTGTATTCATAAATTCGGCAACCTGTGCGAAAAAATTATTATTTTCTCATAGCCTAAATATTAATTTATTCACATCTACACCCACAGCTACTCCCTAGCCTACATATTTGGTACATCACCTGTTTTATTGACAGTTTTATGTATCTGCACTCTTGATTAATGATACAAGCATTTTATAGCATTTTATATATCAATTTCAATCGTATAAAAAAGGTTTCCTTACTTTTTCTGTTTGTCTCAACTTAACTTGGGTTAAGATTTTTTATATATATTTTAGATATTTAGCTGACTCGCTTGCCTTTTGTGGTAGTAAACCACTGTCTTGTCAATGTATGAGTCAGGTCGGTGGCATTTATTAAATCAATTCAAAATGGGTGATTCATAAAAAAAAAAAAAAGCAATGAAACTGAGCTTATGAATGAGCCAGTGAATCATTGATTGAAAAAAGTGTTAAAAAAAACTAGAGCATGATTTAAATTATTTAATGGCTTAATTTTTCTGCCACTGACCATGCGAATTACGAACCACGCATATAATCACATATAATTGTTGCTACAGTAACAAAAACCTAATTTAGATAATGAGATCGGTGTTATGTTATACAGTAAGATAGCTGAAGCAGCTGTTTTAATGAGCATGAAATCACTGCATTTATTTTGAAAAAAAAATATATATATATATATGAAAAATATTTTTTGCCATGTACTCTATGCCAGAAACATCATACAGCTCAGTAGAATAAAACAAGTATAATTGTTTGGGGCTTTGGCTAAATTTAAGTGAGACAATTAACTTCAAAACAACAAATTCAAAACTGTAAATGGCTAAGAGAAGGGCTTTCTTGGTTCCAAATGCGGTAACGTTTGATTACTTCATGTTATCACTATAAAACGAACACAGCATACAGCACAAATGTTGGTGAACATCACCAAAATTATTTTCTCCTACCTTATTTCTTTCATGAGATATTAAAAATCAAAAAAGTATTTTATGAAAAATTTTCTTTGGCCACACATTTTTTCTTATGTTTTATCATCTATTTTCAACATAATAATATTCAAATGCAATGTTTTCCCCCTGAAAATATAGAAAGATTTACCTTGCAACAATACCTACCTTGCAACTCTCCTTACTACGGTTTTGTAGTTATGAGTCATTATTTTTGTGTATGGCACTTTTAAAATTCCTTCAGGGAGTCAAAAGCTAAACAAAAAGGTCTATTTTGTTTCAAAGTACTGTAACTTTTGGATACATTATGCTATTGTAACCCCTACCACCCAGGTCCAACTTGCACACCACTCCCAGCGGGTCTCGAACCCAGATCTGCCGGCATGGGACGCGGGCGCATAACAAGGAGGCTAAAGGCTACAGCCGCTAGCATCAGTGACTAACGCACCTCTTGAGATCAGGGGAGTGAGGTTTACCTGCACAGCACCTACTATCTGGCCTCCGTTACACTATCACCACAAAAGTTGAAACAGATACAGCTAACATGCTTGGGGACATCATCATTTTTTTTTCCTCTTATGGCCTGAGGTATTGAATGTCAATTAAGCAAATATGAAAAAATTATCATGAGCACTTAAATCTTTCTTACATTTTTATCAGCTATTTCTCAGCAGGACGATGTCTAATGATTTTTTTTTTTCCTATGAAAGTACAGAAAGTTTTCTATCCACTGATACCAATCTTTTGACTATCCTTGCTACAGTCTTCGATTTATGAGTCATTATTGTTGTGTGTCTCTCAGAAAAAAACATCTTCTTCTACTGTAATGCAAAATGCCCCCAGGGCTTAAAAGTTTAAGTGTTGAAATCCTGGATGAGATGATGTAACCTCCTAGAAGTGATTTCACTTGAATAAACATTATTTTATAAGGGTTTTGATGAGGGTAATGGGGTTAATGTGGACACCAATTAAATTATTTAATGATTTTGTAAAAAAAATGCATATTGCTTAACAATGAGACTATATTTAGAATCATATGCAAATGTGATTAAAAAACGTATCCTAAAAATGGCCTTTACTGGAACATTTGACATTGAAACAAAAAAAAACAACAACAACCAAAAAAAAAGATAACTTAGTAAAGTAACGCATTACTTTTTCATTTCCAAGAAAATATCTGAGTTACTTTTTGTTTTCTTTATGTATTTAATCCCATTTTATTAACCAATGTCTTTGCTGCTGACCTTTGTTGATCCAATACATCAGTACACTGCAAAAATACTTTTCTTACTTAGATTTTTTGTCTTGTTTACAGCCAAAATATATTGAAAAAATCTTAAATGAAGTAAATAATTATTTTTTTGTTTTCAGAAAAAACAAGTCAAAATAAGTGACTTTTTACTTAGAACAAGCAAAAATAATCTGCCAATGGGGTAAGCAAAAAATCTTATTTCAAACAGAACTTAACTTACCCCATTTGGGAGATTATTTTGCTTGTTTCAAGCGAAAACACTTACATTTTGACAAGAATGTTTACTTCTCTAGAAAAACCTTCTTGATTTAAGAAATATATTTATAAATATATTATTAAGAGATATTCTGGCTAGAAACAAGACAAAATATCTAAAAAAAATTTTAAAAAAAAGCATTGTTTTGCAGTGTACAAATAAGCAAAACTTACTTTAGATGAACTAACATTTGTGTTTTTTTTTTTTTTTTTCTCATTGCTGAAGAGTGTTGAACTTTCTTTTCCTACAGTTCCACTGTAAAGACGGGAATTTATTTTTCCTTTAGCCTTATTCACTTAATTTCATTTTGATGTGAAAGGGCTTTTACATTTGCTAAGAATCAAACGTTTATATATATATAATAAACAAACAAGCAACCCCTGCCCAGATTTAAAAAGTAACGCAAAGTAACGCAAAAGTAATGCAACGCATTACTTTCCATAAAAAGTAACTAAGTAACGTAATTAGTTACTTTTTTAGGGAGTAACGCAATATTGTAATGCATTACTTTTAAAAGTAACTTTCCCCAACACTGGTGTCACCAAATGCAGACTTCTGGAAAGAGGGTGCACAGAAAAAACATCAGCTTGAATCCCATTCTGCTGATTCTCACCAGAGAGCTTGTCAACTCTGATTGTCAAAAGTACTGAAATTTAACACAACACAAACTCATTTTTACTGTATGGTTTGATTTTGAACAGTAAGATTTTTAATGTTTTTTTTTTTTTTAAAGATGGCCTTTTCTGCTTACTAAGCCTGCATTTATTTGATCCAAAGTACAGCAAAAATAGTACAGTTTTGACAAATTGTTGTTTAAAATAACTGTTTTCTATTTGAACATATTTTAATATTTAATTTATTCCTGTGATTAAAGTTTAATTTTTAGCATCATTACTCCAGTCACATGATCTTTCAGAAATCATTCTAATATTCTGATTTGCTGCAAAAACTACTATTATTATGTTGCTGAAATTGTTTTAAAATTATAAATTATTATCATGCTAAAACAGATTTTTTTTTTTTCAGGTTTCTTTGATGAATAGAAAGTTCAGAGAAACAGCATTTATCTGAAATAGAAATGTAACATTATACATGTCTATCATCACTTTTACATCATCACGTTCTATCATCAATTTAAAGCATCCTTGCTAAATAAAAGTAGTAATTCTTTATAACCCCCCCTCCCCCTATTTGTAATGTGAAAAATGTTACAAAAGCTTTTATTCCAGATAAATGTTGATCTTTGGATCTTTCTATTCATCAAAGAATCCTGAAATGAAATGTTTATCAGCATATTAGAATTATTTCTGAAGGATCATTGAATACTGAAGATGAGTAATAACGCTGAAAATTCAGCTTTGATCACAGGAATGAATTATATTTTACAATATAGTAAAACAGAAAGCAATTATTTAAAATAATACAAATATATCACAAATTGACTGCTTTTGCTGTAATTTGGATCAAATTAATGCAGGCTTGGTGGGCAAAATAATTCTTTAAAAACATAAAAAAATCTTACTGTTCAAAAACTTTTGACTGGTAGTTTACTTGCTTATTGCTTTTCAGTATGTGTATGTTTTGCCATGATACAAAGTCTCCAGGGGACTGTGGTGATGCCATTTTTCTGCTAGTTTATCCTAGAAGTCAACATTTGTAATATGTTCTTTTAAAAAGAAAATGTTCAACAATTAAAAAGAATATTATGCTCATGAGTTATTGTGATTTTTATGTGGTTGGGGTGGTAAAATTGGTTGAATTACAGTGCTGTACCACAATTGGATTATTTTTACAGATAAAAAGTGTTTAAACGAAATGAAAATAAACTCTGTAGTACTGATACTGTAATTAAAAAATACAGTAAAGGTACTGTAGTATAAATTACAGTAAAGTCATTTTAGTACTGTAAATGTGTTTACAGTAATAATACTGTAAGCATTTTACAGTAACTTGCTGGCATCCAGCTGCCAGTAAGTTACTGTAAAATTTACAGCAAACTTTTTGCAGTGTTGTAAATGTCATAAATAATAATAGTGAGAGCAGTTATTCTGGTAAAATTTGTGCCTCTGATTGTCCTTCCTCTTGTGATACATAACTTCCTGATCCTGCCACAAGTCCTCCCACTGCTGCTACTGCTACACCTGTTGCTAGTGCCGCTACTACACCTACTGCTATTGGTGTCCCTGCTGCTGCTACTACACCTCGTGCTCCTGCAGCTGCTAGACCTGGTCCTGCTGCTACACTTGCTGCTGCAAGACCTGCTGCTGCTAGATCTGGTCCTGCTGCTACACCTGTTGTTCTTTATACTGCTGCTGCTGCTGTTCCTGCCCCTGCTGCTGTTGTTCCTACTACTGCTGCTGCTGTTCCTGCTCCTGCTGTTCCTGCCCTTGCTGCTGATGTTCCTACTGCTGCTGTTTCTGCTGATGTTCTTACTGCTGCTGTTCCTGCCCCTGCTGCTGATGTTCCTACTGCTGCTGTTTCTACTGCACTGTAAAAAAAAAAATCGTAAAATAATGGTCAAATGACTGGCAGCTACGGCTGCCAAACAAAAACCATAAAATTACAGCAAAACATCCTAATTAAAATAAAGTGCAAAAACTATAATTTTACAGAAATGTTCATTAAAGGTTTTACAGGGGAAAAAAATTATTTTACAATTTCCCCTCTTGTTTCAATTACATTCTTTTACTTTAATTTTACGGTTTTTGTTTGGCAGCCATAGCTGCCAGTCATTTGACTGTTTTTTAACAGGACATTTTTTACAGTGTAAAACCCTTATTTTACAGTTTTTTCCTTGTTTCATTTACATTCTTTTACTTTAATTTTACGGTTTTTGTTTGGCAGCCATAGCTGCCAGTCATTTGACCGTTTTTTTACAGGACCTTTTTTACATGGTTAAACCTTTATTTTACAGATTTTCCATAGGTTATTATGATCAAATACATTCAATTAAGTAATACACACCAATATTTCTACAAAGAAAACAATGTTATTTAACAGATTTCCCCTAAATCATTACGATCTAATACCTTCAATAAAATTAATACATACACAAGTTTGTAATTTAACAGTTTTATTTTGTAAGATAAAATTCTGAACAATAAAATCATCTTGCAACTTTAATAGACAGCATTTGTATAGTATTTAAAACATGTTGAAGTATAAGTTAAATGGAGTGATTCAGTTACAAATCTTAAATGAAATAGAACTAGAAATAGGATAGATTTACAGTAATTAAAAGAAGAACAGTTTCATGAAATTCTTATTAGGATACAGTAACCCATTCCAAACCAAAAAACAATCAGAAAACTGAAACAATTACAGGATTTTCACGGTTTCCACATGTTCCTGACCTCTGCGTACTCCATGTCATGATAATAAACATTTCACTTGTCTTTTAATTGAACATTCTAAATATACAAGTGAATAAATATAAATAAAATCAAAGCATACATTAATAGGTCCATTATTCCTACCAGACAGATATACAGCACATTAAGAAGAATCCTCCAAACAGACAGTAATCATCTTGATCCTTGGTGTATCTGTGAAGAAAAAAACAACAATATTCAGAAAATTTTTCAATTTTTAATTTCTTAACTTTTCCTTTAAACATGTTCTAATGGGAAAATGCATACATCACCAAAAGAGAAACATAGACTAACAGTAATGGACACTCTTTTCAAGATCACTGCGCACTGTTAAAAACAACAACAACAACAACAACAACAATATTATTATTATTATTATTATTATTTGTACCCCAAAATAATGAATTTATTCCTAGAAAAAACGAGCACATCTATTTCATTTTGAGCGCACAGACATGTGAACGACCCCTGAAGGGTATCTGCAATTTAGTGCTATCTGGTATCCTGTCTAGTTTTAGGACTCCTGCCACTGTTTACATCTGTTCAAAATCCCGACATTTAAAACACAAACAAACTGCTGGCTCTCACTACTTGACACTACGTTGAGTGTTAAATGAAGAAGAGAACCACGTTCTGTATATCTTCGTACTGCATCCCTGAACATTCCTGCAAACTTGGACTAAAAGATAAATGTGTAGAATATGAGCATGTCTCCAAACACCTTGTTGAGCTGCAGGTTTAACAACACAGATGTTATGTTTTGATGAGCCGGAGGTTTAAAGGGTTAGTTCACCCAAAAATGGGTTTGGAACAACATCAGGGTGAGTCATTAATGACATAATTTTCATTTTTGGGTGAACTAACCCTTTAAGTTTAGCAGTGGCTGCACTTAATTTAATTAGGAATAATTAAATTATTAATTTGAATTATTTCGCCTGAAATGTTTACTGCTCCAAAATGTTCTATATGTTTCTTAAAAATAAGATAAACTGTGTTTAATAGAAGAAATGTTGTTGTTTTTTTACCCAGAAATTTAAAAATAACACATTTTAGCGCTGTAATCTAAACACTGTGATAGCATGAAATTTTTATCTAAGGTTATCATACTGTCAAAATCTCATACCGGCCCATGCCTAAGGGTGAGTAAATCATGTTGTATAAAGCTGAAATAAAATTTCATACATCTATAGTATGAAGGAGAGAATATATTGTATTTGTTTTGGATGCATGCCATTAAAACGGACAAAAAGCAAGTTTTGTTATAGATTGCAGATGACACTTACTAGTGATGGGCTTGTTTCTTTGTTGCTGCTTGTTCTGCCTCCAAAACAAGTTTATGGTTCCAATGGTAGATCTATATAGAAAAAAGGTGAAGAGTTTTATCATTAACAGTTTTTATCTATGAAGACAAGTATAATATATATATATATATATATATATATATTTTTTTTTTTTTTTTTTTTTTTTTTTTTCTCGAATTCACATTGCTGGACATGACAATAGCTCTGTCTTTAAGTTAACAGTATTTTATGAGGTCCATTATAATTAATCCATTTAATGTGCATAAAACAGTTACTAAACATGTACTATAAAGCCATGGTTAATTTAACATTGGACTCTGGGAACAGGTCCTTAAAAGCATACTCAAAAATGAGAATTCTCTTATCATTTACCCACTGTAATGTTGTTCCAAACCTGTATGGCTTTCTTTCTTTCTTTTGTGTAACCTTTAATCTTTGTTTAATTCGCCAGCAGCATCTATGGCCATACAGCCATAACGTTAGAGGTTTGAAAATACATTAATTTTGAGAAGACAACATTAATTTTGTGGTGAGCTATAGCCTATATGTAAACTTAAGAAAAAATGTAAAATAGTCTGTTTGATCTAAAGTAATTGTTTGCATGTTATCTCTCTTGTATTTCTATTTTATTTATCTTTTTGCACATAAAGGTCATTCCTATTGAAAACAAATTTAATTAACATGCAGACAAACGTCCAGTAATATGGCTGCTAGTGTGCATACATTAACTGTCTTAATGTTACCATGGCAATACTCACCGCCTGATGGTGTGGCTGGATATTTTTCATTACCCAAATTTCTGGATCATGAGGGAAGCAAACACACACGACATAATTCATATTAGTTACTTACTTTATATTACTTTACAGAGACATTAGAAAAAGAGTTTATAAAGTTTTACTCACCAGCTCCACATAAAATACTCTCATTATAACCGGTCCGGTAAATTAGTCCCACGTTAAGGTGTCCAATGAATTCGGTTTGACTTGCTCTGCTTAACCAGTGACAAAGTAGTTCTCAGTTTATTCATTCAAAGTTCCAGTTATTTTATTCGTAAAACTAACTTAGCAGACACATGCTAGCAGCACTTCGTAACATTAGCTGGCAGTAAACTGAAATATACTAATATCGCTATTGTGCTAATTCGATAAGATTCTCATTTTACACACTGTTAAATACTGACATAGCAGAAACATTTGAAAAGTTCTTACCTTCTGTAGTTTGCAACATGTTCGCTGACTGTTGTGATTCTTGTCCATGTATGAAACACCTAACCGTATCAAAGCACTATTGCAGTCTGCAAATGCCAAGGAGGCCAACGGACATATATTCAAACTTTACCCGAAGGCGCGCAAAGCTGTCATTGGCCAGATCATGCTGAATGATGCACTGAGACGCAGCCAGTAGTGTGATAGCATTCCAATAATAGGGAAATACAACAACAATAAAACAAAAAAAAAAAAAAGAAAAAATCCTGTTTATTTTATTTACACACACACACACACACACACACACACACACTGTATAAGCTATACGTGTTGCGCTGATCCCAGTTCAACTGCCTTCTGTTATTCAGAAAAAGAACTCCTGCACATTATTTGGTTTTCTAGCATCTTCTACCTTTATCAAAAGTCACTATATGATTTTGTGATCCATCATTTTGCACGGAGGATAGCTGAGAGACTCATGAAACTATTGCACAAGTTTCAAATTGGTTCCTGGATCAGCATTATTTTGAAAAAATATAGACTTGACTTAATCCCTACCCCTAAACCTAAATTTTCCTAATTTTCTGATTTTCCTAAAATCAGAGGGAAATGATAACTGATTAAGTGTGTAAAATCATCTGATCCTGTTCGTAAGCCTAACATTTCCTGAAATGCTATGCCTTGATTCTGATTGTTTGAATGGAATGTTGTTCCAGGATCAACAAGGATGTTGATCCAGGAAAATGATTTACTTGGTGAAATCACATTCACCCTTGAACCTACTGCAAACTGCTTTTACCAAATGCAATATGTTCCTGGATCAACTTCTTTTGTTTAGGCTTATAATCAGTGTTTGGTGCTTGTACATCAGTGTCATTCATCTAACATTTCCTCTTAATGTAGGGATTACTGATAGGTAAGGTTAGGTTTAGGTGTAAGGATGTGGTCAAGACTACATTTTTAGATTAAAGTGTTGTTCCAGGTCAACAAAATATGCTGACCCAGGAACACATCAAACTCACAAAAAATCTGGATGTGCACTCAGGACCAATGTAGGACTCACAAACAACAACCTCAAAACAGGAAAACAGTTGTGGATCATCCAGAAAATGTATTAAAAATATTATAGGATTCAATGGTATGAAAACTTTTGTATGGGGTAATTTTTTATAAATTCAGGTTTATTATTTTGTTTTGTGGAGTATCTTTTACTGTGAAATGGCTTATTCAGGACATTACTAAATAAAAACAACATGCAATTTTAATGAGCTCTCTCATTTTATTAAAATTGTTAATATATTAGTCATGTAAGTTTCCTGAGCCAAACATGGAGAAATTTTTAATTGGTAGCTATCCAAATTTGTTATCCAGACTTACATAGTTTAATTGTAAAAACACATTTAAAACAAGGCTTAGTTTAAAATGATCAGAAAACTGTTAAGTTGTTAGTATAGTCATAAACCTTATATTGATTAGGTTATTAGTATAATTTTACCTAAATTTGAAAAATTTAAAATAACAGGAAATGTGCTGTATAAAACAGAAATTTTCCTGTATAAAAGACAAAAAAATGTAATTTTATTCCCCCTAAATTTCCTTAATTTGTAATTCCTAAAATAAATGTCATGTTGTTAATTTACAGATATTGTTTGTAATTTTTCTAAATTTTGAGTGTAATTTAAAATGACAAGAAATGGACTGTATAAATGATATAGTAATTTACCTGTATAAAAAAAAAAAAAAAATGTAATTTGTCTTTATTGATATAATTCCTAAAATAACGGTCAAGTTGTTAATTTACAGACATTGTTTGTAATTTTGCAAAATTTTGAACGTAATTTAAAATTAAAAGAAAAGTACCGTATAAATAATACAGTTATTTACCTGTATAAAAAAAACAAAAAAAAAATGTAATTTGTCTTTACTGATATAATTCCTAAAATAAAGGTCAAGTTGTTAATTTACAGACATTGTTTGTAATTTTGCAAAATTTTGAATGTAATTTAAAATTACAAGAAAAGTACCGTATAAATAATACAGTTATTTCCTTGTATAAACAAACAAAAAAAAATTGTAATTTGTCTTTACTGATATAATTCCTAAAATAAAGGTCAAGTTGTTAATTTACAGACATTGTTTGTAGTTTTGCAAAATTTTGAATGTAATTTAAAATTACAAGAAAAGTACCGTATAAATAATACAGTTATTTCCTTGTATAAAAAAAAACAAAAAAAAATTGTAATTTGTCTTTACTGATATAATTCCTAAAATAAAGGTCAAGTTGTTAATTTACAGACATTGTTTGTAATTTTGCAAAATTTTGAATGTAATTTAAAATTACAAGAAAAGTACCGTATAAATAATACAGTTATTTCCTTGTATAAAAAAAAAAAAAAAAAAATTGTAATTTGTCTTTACTGATATAATTCCTAAAATAAAGGTCAAGTTGTTAATTTACAGACATTGTTTGTAATTTTGCAAAATTTTGAATGTAATTTAAAATTACAAGAAAAGTACCGTATAAATAATACAGTTCCCCGTCTGTCGTTCACGTTCGACGTTGTGTCGAAGTGACGACTAGGGGTCGCTCTTGAGAGCCCGAATACCTCTGACAGCTTTGAGAAAAGGCCAATGAGAATTGGTATGCAGTATTTGCATAGCCCGCTCCGCCCCGGAGATCCGGGCATAAGAGGGGGGGGCTAGGCAACACTCATTGTTCTGTTTCTTCGGAGCCGAATGCAGCGTCTCTTCATTGAGAAGCAGCGTTACTCATCTCTCTCGTCGTTGGATCTACGGCACGGGCAGCGGTCTCTTCCTTCTCGAACGCAGTAGCAGTGAGAGTCCCCTGGGTGCTTCGACGGCGAATCTTGAAGAGCAGATTTCCTCTTAATAAAATCTAAAGAGCAAATTTCTCTAAAAGAGTGCAGACACGGTGGGTTTGTGTGTTTACTATGCCTTTCCTTCCGTGTCCTTCTGGTTGCGGCTTCTTTCTCTCCCAAAACGATCGGCACGAGCTCTGTCTTCAATGTTTGGGTCGTGACCATGCTGAAGCGGCGTTCGGCGAGGGCGGATGTCCTGCTTGCGAGGACATGCCCCTCAGCACACTTCGTTCGCGAGTCGCGTTCTTTACTAAAAGACCGCGGCTCGCATCAACCGCTCCCACGGCTCGTCCTTCTACTTCCGGGTACGAGGCTGCCGCGGCGCGTGTTGATGAAGAGCGAGAGAGCGCGAGCATTTCGCCGGGTAATTCCCCGCGTCCCTCGCGCTCTGTGTGTCTGCCGGTCGAGCTTTCGGATGACTTTGAAAACTCGTCTCAGTACGGGTTGGATTGGTTATTCGGGGCTCCTGCGGGGGAGGAAGAAGTGTCTGCAGCATCGGAGAGTGGGCAGCCATCTGAAGCAGACGCGCTGTCTGAGGCACCCGCTGCGGGGGCGGGTTCTCAGTCAGTAGCAGACGCGGAAATGGCGGCCATGCTCGAACGGGCGGCCAAAGCAATCGGGATTGAGTGGAAGTCTCCGCCCCGTCCTGAGCGCTCACGGCTGGATGATTGGTATCTGGGTAACGACCGTGGTTCTCGGCCACGTTCTACCCCAGTTCCTTTCTTCCCGGAAGTGCATGAGGAACTGACTAAGTCGTGGAAGGCTCCTTTTTCAGCCAGAACGCGTCTTAGCGGTTCTTCCTCTCTCACCACCCTCGATGGAGGTCCAGCGAAGGGGTATACGGAGGTTCCCGCCGTGGAGCGTGCGATCGCGGTGCATCTTTGCCCGCAGACCGCCGCCACCTGGCGGGACCGTCCAGGGCATGTAAGGCTTCTTCCGCTCTCGTGGGGAAGGCTTATGCTGCTTCTGGACAAGCTGCGTCCGCCCTTCACGCTATGGCCGTCCTGCAGGTCTATCAGGCCAAGGTTCTTAGCGAGTTGCACGAGGGTGTTCCCAAACCAGAGCTTTTGCAGGATCTGCGCTCGGCGACTGACTATGCTCTACGAGCTACGAAGGTCACGGCGCAGGCTCTGGGGAGGGCGATGTCCACTATGGTGGTCCAGGAGCGCCACCTTTGGCTGAATCTGGCGGAAATGAAGGACGCTGAGAAGGTTCGCTTTCTTGACGCCCCCATTTCTCAGGCTGGTCTCTTTGGCGACACTGTCGAGGAATTTGCACAGCAGTTCTCCGCAGTGAAGAAACAGACGGAGGCTATCAAACACATCTTGCCTCGTCGGGCGCCGCCCCCCGGGCCCGCACCCCCGAGGCAGCAGCCTCCGCCTGTTTCACGCCGAGGACGACCGCCTTCCAGACCGGCTCAGGGCCCGCCACAGGCTGGTCCTGCACCTAAACCAGCCTTGCGGTCGAGCTCTCGCAAGAAGGTGGCGCCGTTAGCTCAGTCTCAGGCCGCTAAGAACCCTCGTCAGGCTTCGAAGCGTTCCTGAAACGAGCAGCCCGGAGGAGAGAGATCTGCTGACCTGTCTGGATCCACACTCGGCGAGGGGACGAGTGTGGGTTTCGGCTCCACCCCGGCTGTCTGCCTCTCGGCAGACGGCCACCACATGGTCAATAAAAGAGCAATTTTCTTCTCTGGGCGAAAAAATCTATGTGACTGCGTCCCTCCGGGGTACCCAGCCACTAAAACATGTCAAAGCATGCTCAACCGCAGGGCCTGCGCTTCGGCATGCTTTGACGAATCAAGTGCATCCATCAGTCGATCCCCTGAGCTCAGGCGATCTTCTGATGGATCCTTGTCTGTCGGTTCCGATGGTTGATCCTTCCATGGCTGGGTCCCTCCGGGGTACCCAGCCACCAAAACACATCAAAGCATGCTCAACCGCAAAACTTGCGCTTCTGCATACTTTGACAGAGAAACAAGCGCATCCGTCAGTCGATCCCCTGAGCTCAGGCGATCTTCTCACGGATCCTTGTATGTCGGTTATGGCGATCAAAGCACCTTGTGTCCTCCGGGACAGCACGCCCCCGAACAAAGGGCTTTCACCACAACTCAGTCACACCGTACCCACCCGAGGTACGTCGGTGGTCCCCCTGAGACCGTTGGCAGAGAGTTTTACAGCTTGGCTCGAGATACCCAACCTCTCTCGCTGGCTTCTCAGAACCATCCGACTCGGCTATGCTATCCAATTCGCACGCAACCCGCCCAAGTTCAGCGGCATCTTCTCTACCGCGGTTCGGGACGAGAATGCTGCGGTTCTTCGGGCGGAGATCGCGACCCTTCTGGCGAAGGACGCGATAGAGCCGGTCCCCTCGGCCGACATGAAGAAAGGGTTCTACAGCCCCTACTTCATTGTACCCAAGAAAGGTGGCGGTTTAAGACCAATCCTGGATCTGAGGATTCTGAATCGGGCCCTTCACAAGCTCCCCTTCAGAATGCTAACGCTCAAACGCATTCTCACGTGCATCAGATTCCAGGATTGGTTTGTGGCGATAGACCTGAAAGACACGTACTTTCATGTCTCGATTCTTCCAAGACACAGGCCCTTCCTGCGGTTTGCCTTCGAAGGTCGAGCATTTCAGTACAAAGTCCTTCCATTTGGGCTCTCCCTGTCTCCCCGCGTCTTTACGAAAGTCGCAGAGGCAGCCCTTGCCCCTCTCCGGGAGAGGGGCATCCGCATTCTCAATTACCTCGACGACTGGCTGGTCATAGCACACTCTCAGGAGTTGGTATGCAAACACAGGGATGTGGTTCTCAACCATCTGGCCCATCTGGGGTTTCGGGTCAACTGGGAAAAGAGCAAGCTCGCCCCGGTACGGAGCATCTCTTTTCTCGGTATACAACTAGACTCGGTTGCCATGAGTGCACGGCTCTCCCCGGAGCGTGCACAGTCAGTGCTGAGCTGCGTCCAGAAGCTCTCACGCAGCCCGACGGTCCCCCTCAAACAATTTCAGAGGCTCCTGGGTCACATGGCATCCGCAGCCGCCGTCACGCCGCTGGGCCTGATGCACATGAGACCGTTACAACACTGGCTGCGTTCCCGAGTCCCGAGATGGCCATGGCGCCAGGGTTCATACCGGGTACACGTCACACCCGTATGTCTAAAAACCCTCGGTCCTTGGAAAGACATTTCGTTCCTACGGGCCAGGGTGCCCTTAGGACAAGTGTCCAGGCGCATTTTGGTTACGACAGATGCATCCAACACAGGCTGGGGCGCCGTATGCAATGGGCAAGCAGCTGCAGGGCTCTGGTCGGGCCCTCGGCTGCATTGGCATATCAATTGCCTCGAGCTGCTGACAGTGTTTTTGGCCCTGAAGAGGTTCCGACCTTTGGTTCAGGGCAAACACGTGCTGGTCCGCACAGACAGCACTGCGACTGTAGCCTACATCAATCACCAGGGCGGTGTACGCTCCTTTCGCATGTCACAGCTAGCCCGCCATCTCCTCCTTTGGTGTCGAAACAATGTCAAGTCTCTACGAGCCACCCACATACCGGGCGAACTCAATTGGGTAGCGGACGCGCTCTCCCGACAGACTTCGCTTCGGGGCGAGTGGAGACTTCACCCTCAGACGGTTCAGCTGATCTGGAGTCTTTTCGGTCAGGCCCAGGTCGACCTGTTTGCCTCGATAGAGAACACTCACTGCCAGTTGTGGTACGGTCTGTCCGAGGCGCCCCTCGGCACAGATGCACTGGCACACAGCTGGCCTCAGGGCCTCCTCAAGTATGCGTTTCCACCAGTGAGCCTAATTGCACAGACCCTGTGCAAAGTCAGGGAGGACAGAGAACAGATCCTGCTGGTGGCCCCCTACTGGCCCAACAGGGTTTGGTTCTCAGAGCTGGTGCTCCTCTCCCCCGTTCCTCCCTGGCGCATTCCCCTGAGGAAGGACCTCCTTTCACAGGGGAAGGGCACGATATGGCACCCGCGCCCAGATCTCTGGAACCTCCACGTATGGTCCCTGGACGCGACCAGGAGGATTTCAGAGATCTCCCACTGGCAGTGGTAAACACTCTGTTGCAGTCGAGAGCTCCTTCCACGAGGCGGCTGTACGACCTCAGATGGCGCAAATTCACAAACTGGTGTTCCTCCCGGGGGGAGAACCCACGGAGATGTGGCATCCGAACGGTGCTTTCCTTCCTCCAAGGAGGACTGGATAGACACCTTTCTGCTTCAACACTTAAGGTCCAGGTAGCCGCTATTGCCGCTAACCACGACCTGGTGGAAGGTAGATCGGTTGGGAAGCACAATTTGGTTATACGATTCCTTAAAGGTGCACGCAGGCTGAACCCCGTCAGACCGCGCCTTGTCCCCTCTTGGGATCTGTCTGTGGTCCTCCGGGGCCTACAGTCAGGTCCCTTTGAGCCGCTCCAGTCAGTCGAACTCAGTGCTCTCTCCCTAAAGACGGCTCTCCTGACTGCGCTCACATCGATCAAAAGAGTGGGAGACCTCCAAGCCCTCTCCGTCAGTGACTCGTGCCTCGAATTCGGGCCGGCTAACTCTCACGTTATCCTGAGACCCCGGCCCGGTTATGTGCCCAAAGTGCCCACCACTCCCTTCAGGGACCAGGTGGTCACTCTGCAAGCTATCCCTTCTCAGGAAGGTGACCCCAACCTCTCCTTGTTATGCCCAGTCCGTGCCCTGAGCATTTACTTGGAACGTACTGAAAGCTTCAGACGGTCGAGTCAGCTCTTTGTCTGTTTTGGAGGACAGCAGAAGGGGAAAGCTGTCTCCAAACAAAGAATTTCCCACTGGATTGTGGATGCGATTCGTTTGGCCTACCAGGCCACAGGGGTGCCCTGCCCGCTGGGGGTGCACGCCCACTCCACCAGGGGCGTCGCAGCGTCGGTTGCGCTGGCGAACGGGATCTCTTTAACAGACATTTGCAGAGCTGCAGGTTGGGCTACACCTAACACGTTTGCCAGGTTCTACAATCTGCGTGTAGAACCAGTCTCTTCGGGAGTCCTGAACGCAAGCCCAGTAACTCCTGAAGCTGACACGGTGTAGAAGCTTGCTGAAGCGTCGTTCCCCACGGGTGATGACGCTTCCCCAGTTCAGTAAGTTTCCTGGCGTGAACCCTGAACGACAATTTCCATCATGTTGCACCCGCAACGTAGCTATGTTCAGCGGAGGAACTAGCTATCAGAATCTAATATGAGGTTAGGTTGCCTCTCGTGAACTCTCATATTAGGTTGGTGCCCCACATGTAGTGGCTCCTAATGCGGCCCCATGTGTGTATCTCCACCTATACTCCCAGAGATGCGGTGTTTCCCTTAAGACAAAACTTGTCTCCGACCCTGAGCTCAGCAGTCTCTCCTCATGCGGAGCCTGCCTCAGGATCGTCCCCTTGTTGTGCTCCCCTAGTGCGAGCCCTCAAGTGTATTCTCCACACAAATACCTCCCTCCGGGCAGGGTGTGGTCTCCGTAGTGCCCATCCCCCCCCGGGGAGGACGGACACTGGCCCAATGTTCTCCAAGATGTTCAACCAAAGGTGAGGAAAGGCTGGCTGAAGCTCTTGGGCATTGGAAGGTCACGTAGAGGTGAGTGACATTTATCTAACACGCAAGACCTGTTAATATTTGCACTCCATGCACTCGTGACGCGGTCCGCTGGTTGTGGCGTTTTCAACTGGGACCCCTAGTCGTCACTTCGACACAACGTCGAACGTGAACGACAGACGGGGAACGTCTTGGTTACGTATGGTAACCCTCGTTCCCTGAGGGAGGGAACGGAGACGTTGTGTCCCCCTTGCCACAACCTCGGACCGCCTCTGAGTGTAGCCGGGTGCTTCGGCTCCTCAGATCAGAACAATGAGTGTTGCCTAGCCCCCCCCTCTTATGCCCGGATCTCCGGGGCGGAGCGGGCTATGCAAATACTGCATACCAATTCTCATTGGCCTTTTCTCAAAGCTGTCAGAGGTATTCGGGCTCTCAAGAGTGACCCCTAGTCGTCACTTCGACACAACGTCTCCGTTCCCTCCCTCAGGGAACGAGGGTTACCATACGTAACCAAGACGTTATTTCCTTGTATAAAAAAACAAAAAAAAATTGTAATTTGTCTTTACTGATATAATTCCTAAAATAAAGGTCAAGTTGTTAATTTACAGACATTGTTTGTAATTTTGCAAAATTTTGAATGTAATTTAAAATTACAAGAAAAGTACCGTATAAATAATACAGTTATTTCCTTGTATAAAAAAACAAAAAAAAATTGTAATTTGTCTTTACTGATATAATTCCTAAAATAAGGTCAAGTTGTTAATTTACAGACATTGTTTGTAATTTTGCAAAATTTTGAATGTAATTTAAAATTACAAGAAAAGTACCGTATAAATAATACAGTTATTTCCTTGTATAAAAAAACAAAAAAAAATTGTAATTTGTCTTTACTGATATAATTCCTAAAATAAAGGTCAAGTTGTTAATTTACAGACATTGTTTGTAATTTTGCAAAATTTTGAACGTAATTTAAAATTACAAGAAAATACTGTATAAATAATACAGTAATTTGCCTGTATTAAAAACAAAAAATACTCTAATTTGTTTTTACTGATATAATGCGTGAAATAATGTTCCATTTGTTAATTTACAGATATTGTTTGTAATTTTACAGAGTTTTGAATATAATCTGAAATAAAAGAAAACTACTGTAAAAAATTTAGAGTTATTTTCTGTAAAATTACGAGGTTTTTTTACAGTGTGCTGTTCCTCCTGCTGCTGATGTTCCTACTGCTGCTGTTTCTGCTGCTGTTCCTCCTGCTGCTTCTTCTCCTGCTGCTGATGTTGCTGCTGCTGTTCCTGCTCCTGCTGTTCCTGCCCTTGCTGCTGATGTTCCTACTGCTGCTTCTGCTGCTGATGTTCCTACTGCTGCTGTTTCTGCTGCTGTTCCTGCCCCTGCTGCTGATGTTCCTACTGCTGCTGTTTCTACTGCTGTTCCTCCTGCTGCTGATGTTCCTATTGCTGCTGTTTCTGCTGCTTCTGCTCCTGCTGCTGATGTTCCTACTGCTGCTGTTTCTGCTGCTGTTCCTCCTGCTGCTTCTGCTCCTGCTGCTGATGTTCCTACTGCTGCTGTTTCTGCTGCTCTTCCTCCTGCTGCTTCTGCTCCTGCTGCTGATGTTCCTACTTCTGCTGTTTCTGCTGCTGTTCCTGCTCCTGCTGTTCCTACTGCTGCTGTTCCTGCTGCTGCTGTTTCTGCTGCTGTTCCTCCTGCTGCTTCTGCTCCTGCCCCTGCTGCTTTTTCTGCTGCTGCTGTTCCTACCGCTGCTGCTCCTGCTGCTGTTCCTGCTGCTGCTACTCCTGATGCTGCAGTATGCAATACTTTAAAAACAGCTGCTTTTGCTAATCGTGATACTGTTGCTGTGAATCATGCTAATTTTGCTAATTTTGTACACCATGTAGTACTGTTATTGCTCGTTTTCCAAGAGCTAGCACCCACTTTACTGTATCTATTACCCATGGTATCGTTTCTATTACCAATTTTAATTGTGGTCCTGCTATTGCTACGATTACAGCTCCTGCCATTGCTCCAACTACTGCTGATAGTCTTTGTGATGGTTCTCCTAATAGTGATTGCAGTATTGCTCCTGCTGTTCCTGCTATGCCTCCAGCTATTGCTGCTGCACACACTATTGCTGCTTCTGGTCTCATGTCTGCTTCCCATAGCAATCTTAAAATACATAGCCCTGCTCCTGCTGCAGCCCCTGCTACTGTTCCTGCAACTGTGTTGAATATTGATGTTGTTCCTGCCATATGTACTACTATTGCAGCTGCTGCAACTGTTACTGCTATATTTACTGTTAATTTAAATGAAGTTTTTTTTCCATGTTTTTGCTGGTAGTAGTGACTGTATATTTGTCTTGCCTTCTCCTGCTGCTGCATTTGGTGAAGCTGCCTTGGCTGCTTCTGGTTCTGTGCCTACAACATTTAAAGGAATGGGAACTATTTCATAATTTATCCCAATTTAAATTAATGTTCTTAAACATGTTGCTTGATATTAATTTTCCATTATATGGTGGTCTTCTCAAAATCACATTGGTATTCAGCTCAGGTTCGCAGCTCTTCTTGCCCTCCTTTCCCCCCCATGCCATGTATCCTCCTAGGTTTCAGCGACAACTAATTATTTATTGGTATAGTTACAAAGCTATAAAATCTCTGTATTTATTTTAGTCTATCTCATTTACATCTCTTTGTTATTCATCAACATACACACGCCACACAGCGTTTAATATTTTTGCATGGATTATTTCATAAACTTTTCAGCATAGTGTAAGTGCAACACACACATCCTGTATCATCTCACTGAAGGATTCTTAGATCCTCATTTAACCTAGAATAATGTATGCTGTCAGGCGCAAATTCAGTTGTTTCTGTGGAGAGTGGAAGCTAAAGCATGCTTTGCAGGATGCCAGCACAATTACTTGCATTTTTTTCAATAGCAGTGAAAAAAAATTAATTAAAATGTCAACATTTTTCTTATAAAGGAAAAATACAGGAAAGGTAACACATCATTTGGAACTGCAGGATGCTTAATCTGCCATATTTATAGAAAGCTTTAAATTACCACTTTAAAACTAAATAATTCAAATCAAAAACAAAAACTCTTTCTTTATGTAATCTGTAAATATTCTACAATAACATGCTTTTCTCTCTAAAGACACTTTCAGTGAGGAGATGGTGAGTCAGGATCAGAAACTTAATTTTGCGAAAGAAAACGCATGTTTTGTCTTGCCAATGTACACATTTAAGCAATTTCAGACCATTTAGATGAAGGATAATCCTCTGGTTGTGTTCGGGTCAAAATTGACCCCAAGAAGATTTTTTTCTTTTTTTTTTTCCGAAAATACTAGTTAATGCTATCGCATTGGACTCAAACTTACTGATGGTATAAGTACTCCTCAGAATTGTTTTTAAAGATTTTCGTAATTTTTTTGTGGGTTTTATTTCGTCATACAGAATGAGTTTTTTTTTTTTGAGAAAATAAAAGTATGCACAGTCTCCTGTGAGGGCTAGGTTTAGGTGTAGGGTGATAGAAAATACAGTTTGTACAGTATTACACCACATATAGTACCATTACACCTATGGAATGTCCCCATAAAACATGGAAACACAACGTGTGTGTGTGTGTGTGTGTGTGTGAGAGAGAGAGAGAGAGAGAGAGAGAGATAGAGAGAGAGAGAGAGAGAGAGAGAGAGAGAGAGAGAGATAGCGTGAGTATACACACATCCACAGACACAGATCCAAGGTCTTTATGTTTGCAAGCACAACATGCTCCTGAACACTAGTTGTTTGTCTTATTTTCATTTTTCCCCGTTAACTTTCAATGGCCAGCCATTTTTGACACGTGTGCCTTTGTGCAATTTCGTACAAAAATGTAAGCATTTAAAAGCAAACTTCCTGATAAAACATTAAAACATGCTAGTGTGAGAAACAGTGTACTTTTTTGTTGTTTGTTTTGTTAAATATTGTGAAAACAGAAATAGAAAATACAAAAAAATGCAAATAGAAACACAAAACCAGTGCACTGAAAGAAAACAAGATGACAAAAAGAATGATTTCAAAATTTAGTGATAAAGTAGCATAATGAGAGTTTTATAAGCAGTTTTTTGTAATCCGGTCTTTTTTGACCGGAAACAGCACAAGTGTGACAGGAATCCGAAGTTAACATATACAGCTGAGAAAGAAACCAGATGTGTCAGAATTAAGTCCATGCATTTAGTCTTAAAGAGACAGCAGCCTGGAAATAGGCCTATAGAACAAAGATTAATCTGTGTTTAACTTATGCAGTAAGCATTACAGTTAGAGTTAAAAATGTGTTATTTGTGACAATAAAGTGAAGAGTGTGTGTATTAGCTTGCTTGTAAAAGCTGAATCTCTTTTTTTTCATGGTGCATCATATTTAATATTGTGGTGTTAATAGAGAAATTTACTGTAATTAAAGTCCAATTGTTTTTTTTTTCCAAAGAACAATAACATACAACATGCTATCCAGAAACAACTGAAACAACAAGAAAAAGAAAATACAAAAAAGATAGGAATACAAAAAACATTTGCCAGGGGGAGGAGAACACATAACTTTAAAAAAGAAAAACAAGATATGTAAAAACATGTATGTAAATATAAATTAAAATAAATATTGTAACATTCAAAAACTTTAAAAGTTTTTAAAGCTTTCTTGTTCACAGAGTCTCAAATACTGTCAATATAAATAGATATTTCAGTCAAATAAAAGTCAAGTCAGTCAGTCAAGTAAAAGTGCACATTTTTTCCATAATAGTGGAAGGTCTTAAAACTTGAACATTTTCATTAATACATTTTGGACCTTTCACCATAGTGTAACTGAGTATGTACACTACACTGAATCTCTGTGTATTTCATTTAAGACTGTCATGTGTCATCACTGAGCTGCAATTTTAACCAAAATAAGGTCCTGTTTGTCCCAGTTGTGTCTGTCCAGGGCAATAAAAAAGGATCCACCCGACACTCTCTCTCTCTCTCTCTCTCTCTATATATATATATATATATATATATATAAATGCAGAATATGCAAATATGTTAACAGATGTTTATATATACTTCACAAGACAAAATAGGAACTGAATTTATAAAAATGACCCTGTTCACATACCCAAGTTTACATACCCTTGAATGTTAAAACTGTGTGCCGCTTCCTGGAAGAGCCACGACTGTTTTCATGTTTTGTGATGGTTGTTCATGAGTCCCTTGTTTGTTCTGAACAGTTAAACTGCCTGCTGTTCTTCAGAAAAATCCTTCTTTTGGGTTTTCAGCATTTTTGTGTATTTGAACCCTTTCCAAAAATGACTGTATATATTTTGAGAGCCATCTTTTCACACTGAAGACAACTGAGGCACTCAATACGCAACTATTACAGAAGGTTCAAATGCTCAGTGATGCTCCAGAAGAAAAAAAAATATTCATTAAGAGTTGGAGGAGAAATTTGGAACAGAATGGACATGTTTACATTGTTCTTATTTTGCTTAAATATCAT
Source organism: Cirrhinus molitorella (assembly GCA_033026305.1). NCBI lineage: Eukaryota > Metazoa > Chordata > Actinopteri > Cypriniformes > Cyprinidae > Cirrhinus > Cirrhinus molitorella. The sequence continues at coordinate 51,961,872 of CM065117.1, forward strand.
TTTTTTTTTTTCATTTAGTACTGCCCTTCAGAGGCTACAGTAGATAGTTACATGTTTCCCATAAGACAAAATAAGTTACCCAAGTTGCACACCACTCCGAGTGGGTCTTGAACACAGGTCTTCTGGCATGGGAGGCAGGGGCACTAACAAGGAGGCTAGAAGATATAGCCTCTAGCATCAGTTGCTAGTGCACCTCTTGAGATCAGGGGAGTAAGGTTTTACCTGCACAGCACCTACTAGCTGGCCTCTGTTACAGTAACATTTACCCTGATCTTCAAATTCAAAAAGTTTTCACCCTCCAACTCTTAATGCATTATTTCTTAATGGATTTTTTCTGAAGAAGAGCAGGCAGTTTAACTGTTCAGGACAAACAAGGGACTCATGAACAATCATCACATAACATGAAAACAATCGTGGCTCTTCCAGGAAGCAGCACACACTTTTAGCATTCAAGGGTATGAAAACTTTTGAACTAAGTCATTTTTATAAATTCAGTTCCTACGTGTGAAGTATATATAAACATCTGCTGTGTGAAATAGCTTATTCAGGACAGTACTAATAAAAAAATAGCATGTAGTTTTCATGATCCGTTTATTTAGCTAAAATTATTAACACATTTTCATATTCTGCAAGGGGTATGTAAACTTTTGAGCACAACTGTATGTGTACATTGTAGGCATATTTTTGACCTTGTATTTAAAATACACTGCATGCTCTGCTAACTGTTTTCTCCTTTTTCTTTTCTCAGTGCACGTGTAAGACTAGATCAGAGAAACACTCTCAGAACAGTGTGAAGCAGAATGGCTTTTTCATCCTGTTACACTGAATGCCTTCTCTAACAAACGTATTTGTAACACAACCTACAAATAATCTGATCGAAAAATACTGAATGATTATTTTGCGATATCGCCATTACAATACACATGCGGTTTACATTGCTGTATAGGCTATTTTGGAACAGAACTGGTCTGAAGAAATAAAATCATTTGTGGTGAGGTAAAGTATTAAAATAAAAAAAAGTTGTATTTATTTATTTAATAAATGCAAGCCTGTTATTTTAAAGAAATCTGTTCTGAGATGTGAATCTCTTAGCTCTGTTCTGAGAATGTTCTGACAAATCAATCAGTCAGTCAATCAATCAATCAATCAATCAATCAATCAATCAATCAATCAATCAATCAATCAATCCCAGGAACTAAAATGTTAAGTGTCTGCTAAATTGTTATTACCTGAGTAAATCTGGATTCCAAACAGTAAGCTGATGTTTCTGCTAGATGATGTATAAAAGATGTTACTTTTCTTGAATTCTTCTGTTATATCTTTTGTCACACTGCACTGCAGCTATTTAAATAACTGTGCTCAGATGCTAGATGCATGGCAGCCAATCATAATAGAACATAGGTTGCGTGATGTTCAGTATATCACATGACAATAAAGAAATCCTCATAATCAGGGCCGGACTGGGACTTTGGTATGCTGTTTTAACATTTAATCTATAAACTCTAGTAGCCTATCTATTTTTATACAACTAGTATTCATTTTAAGATAGTAGTAGCTTTTCCATTAAGTATTATTACTTAGCTACTAATGCTTATTCTTTAGGAGCTAGTACCTTATAAAAAGATACTACTTTACTTTGACATTTTGAGTAGCATACTTAATATCAATTTGTTTGATATTTGATGTTCAATGTCTACTTTTAAATGAAGCAAGTATTATTGAAAAAAATATTCTGTGATAAAGTAATTCATATGAAACCAATGTGATGTACAGTTTTGCCCTCAGAGCTAATTACTTTTAATTTGATCATGGCCACATCTATTTTCGCTTTTGTTATTACAATTAGCCACGTGGGAGACATGCTCATGCCAGTGTTAATTTTGACAGCAAATGTTGATTTAGTTTTAGTCATAGTCTTTTGACTAAAATGCCTTTTAGTTTTAGTCATATTTTAGCCATCTGAATTGTTTTTAGTTTTAGTCAACTAAATATCATAAGATTTTAGTTGACTAAATCTACAGTAGATTTAGTTTGCTGAAATCGAATGGGTTTAGTTACAGTGTAATGCATTTATTAAACATTTCTCTAAAATTACTCATTATATAGGTTTCATATTAAGGTTTTATAATGATAGGTACAGACTTAACTGATGTGACACACAACATGCCTTTATATTAAAATTAAATGAAACCACTTCTTATAAAGAACAAAGAACATAGTCTTCTTTTCAAGGAAATGGTTATAAAGGCTGATTATGCATTCTTTGTAACAACTTGTTTATCACATTCTTCATTCTTTCAAGCAGACATTAATTTATATAAATACATTTAGATTAATCTTTATTAGGCTACTAAAGTGACTCAGTTAAGAGCAGTTAGGAGTGATTTTCTGTCTTTCTTTTGTTGCTTGATTAACATCAGTGTCACAGATACCATTTACCATACCATTTAAAAGCTTGGAGGCAAGCTTTGGAGGTGTAATGTAAGTTATTAATTTAAGCACAATAAAATATGTATGATTAATGGTTATTAATTACACATACTTTATACACTTATCTGATGCAGCCGAGTCAATAAACCGAACTAATGCCCTCGTCCAGCAAGTGCTTATTCGCTTTTATTCTAACTCTAAGAAAAAATCAACTTCCTAGCCTTGAAAATTAATCTTTCCCACCGTAATTGGCTAAGTTACAGGACTGGATCAGTTTTGTAACGAAATCAAAGCAGTTTAAGTGACGTGATATTTGTGAGCAAGGAATACAGTAACAAATTCATATGTGAATACAAAATGCGGGTTTATTGAGTACGAACAAGGGGGAAAATCAACACTAACTAACAAATAACAAACACTAAACAAACAACACATGAAACAGAAAGCGAGGGAGAGTGGGAAAGGTGCAGGAGAGAGAGAGAGAGAGAGTTGCAGTTTTAAATCAGCTATTCACATCTGCATGAACCATTGGACTTTTTCACCTTAATTAAAAGGGGCAATGCTTAAGCGCAGCTATTTAAACTTAGATCAGATACTTGCGTAGGGAGATGTGTGTGTGTATCAAGTCCCGCCTGACGCGCTTTAAAGAAAAGTCTGTGTCCTGTTGGTTTCGCAGCAATCGTGGGCGTCCGCCAGATTTCGTAATCCCGAGGGGCTGACAAAATTGTCCGAATTTAGCCGAAGCAAACTGCAGAAGGGGCGGTCTCCGAGGTAAAGACCGGTCTTGAGGCGAGCACGTGGGCGAGGCGCGCGCGCAGGGCGCGCAGAGAAGTTTGGGTCTTGGAGTCAGCAACTTTGAGCCTCGAGCTTGGCGCCCGGGGCACGCGACGCGCCACGGGAAGGTTCAGCAACTTGATCCCCTAGCTTCAAGCAAGGGTTTGCTTGTGCACATGTGTTTTAAACTTAGAGGCGTTCTTCCCCCAGGAGGTCAGTGATCCAATGACATGAGCCGATTCTGGCGCGAAACTTTGTTTCTTTGTCCCTTTTCGTGTCTCATTTGCATTTAATGGCCACCTGTGAGGAGTCGTTTTAGAAATTGGGCATAGATTTAGACTAGAATACCATAGCAGTGTTGTCAGACACTTGACTGGGCTATCCACCATCATTTAGGAAATGAAAAGAGAAACGTTTAGATATGAAACATGGGATAGTACACACTTTTATCTGTAGTCTTATACAGAAAGGTAAACAAAAGCAAAAGGGTACAATTTAATACGTCCATCCCTGACATTATAATTGAAGTACGGTAACATAAAGACTAACCTACAGCAAGGGTGTGCATATATTTGTACAGTTTTAAGCGTTTTTCATGGCTAAAGAGAGAGAATAGGAATTCCAATTGGTTTAGGGCTTTCCTTCGGTTCCTTCTCTGGGCCATGTAGTTTTTCTCAGGACCGAATCTCTTTGAAGTTTGAAAGCAGGAATGAGATTCCTTAGCCATTTGTTCAGGGAGGAGGAGGTAAAATTTACACCCTTGTCAAGGCGGGCAACTTTTAGGAGTTCAGCCAGTCAGACGGACTGGTGACATGTAGATTCTCTTAAGAGCTTTGCCAGACTTTGTGGTGTCCGTTTTGTATGTTTTTCTTTGGGGTTTTTCTTTCTTTATGATCTAAAAGGTCAACCTCCAGGGTGGGTGAACTGACTCTACAGAGGCAATCACAGCCGCTGATATAGAGCCGCTCGAGTATGAGAGTGATATTGCCTTTATACAACAGCTCAACAGAACATGTGTAATTAAACAAGAAATGACTGAGTGCCTTATAAAACCCTCTTTTGTGTGAAACTACTTACTAGAATGTATTCAAATCGAGAAATCGATTTATTTTGTTTATTTACTTTTTTACCCAGCCATAGCATATTTTGTTGTTTTTAGTCACAGCGGGGTGTGGTGTTCAACATTAAAAGTGCTGCCCAGTCTCTGTTCGTCTTTTCTCTTCATAAATAAATGTATAAGACTATATGCTAGGGCTTTCTAGGTTCATGATTAAAGTGAAAAAGTAAACAAAAAATAAAAGCAAATAAATGTGTTATTATAATTAAAATATGGAAATTAAAAAGACAAATAATAATAGAATTTTTATGACACTGTCCATCAAAATGTCGAGGTTCTCATCTTGACTGCCTCTGATTGACACTTACATCTTGTAGATATTATTGACGTTGCGAACATGATGAAATATCAACCAACTCCTGTGCTGCCTGGCCAAAAACTACAATGAATCAGTTTTTATTATAAGTGGGCTACAAATAGCTGGTCTGACTATGAGTTAATCATGGCTATGCACAGGCTATGCATAATTCACGTAAAAAAAATAAAATAAAAACTAAACACCTGGTAATCACTGTTGACTTTGTTTACATGATGGAATATCATATATCCTGAAAAGTTATTTTAGGAAAAATTACATGTAACCAAGTTTAGTTATTATAATCAAGTTATTTTGGCTATTAGGTAACTCATACCCAGGCCAAGATGGTGAAATAGTAATAATAATAATAAAAAATAATAATAATAATCCAATACATAATCCATAACCCAATCTGACCTACCATTGTCAGATACACTTTTTTTAAACAGTTTGCAGTAGTAGCGGTAGACAGATCTGTTTCACGGGGAGTAGACTAACTATTCCCTAAGAAGAACCTCTCCATTTATCATCCGTGTGAAAGGTGAAATTATCTTCTTCTGAATCAAAGTCCAGGACCTTTCACAAAAACAGATGCCATGCAACAAAACAATAAACTTTCTAATCTTATAGGAAAATATGTGAAACTGTCCTTTCACGAACCTTAAGCACTCAGATGGCCCAAGTCACTGAAAATTGACTTAGAAGTGACAACAGGGACATGCACAGAAAAGGCAGCAAAGTTCCTCGCTGGAATGAGAGTCTAGTTCCAATCCATATCAGCCTGGCAAATCGCAAGTTTTCATTTTCTGACTTGACTTGACTTGACTTAAAGTGTTACCGAAACAGAAGAAATTAATTTTTTGAAATGTGACAGCGGTCTTTACAGAATAAAACTTGCCCATACTCAGTGAACGCGTGTTCATTGAATGCTATTCATGAACAAACTTTCATAAAAAAAAAAAAATATATATATATATATATATATATATATATAATTATGTGTTTTGTTTGTAGGTAATATATGTATGAGTTCATGACAGACTCTCGAGAATGTCTGTGAAAATTTAAGAGCAATAGATAAAACAAACAAAAGATAAAATGCCGTGAGTCTTTTTTATTGTCACTATTAGTGTTCTTTTTATGGTTGTTTTTGTGCAATCTGAGGTCATTATATTCAAGATAAAAAGGAAAGAGATAAAAGAGTGCATCAACCAGAAAAAAAAAAAAAACAAAAAAAAAGCTTTTTCGAGAACATGATCGAGTGGGTATATGAGAGTGATCCAGAAGGAATTTAATTGATTGTTAAGAAATGTCAGGACACCATTAAGGTCATAACTAATATAAACACAAATATGAACTGTTTTATTTCCAACTTTTACCTTAGGTTAAATGCACAAGAGTGTTCACTAGAATGCAGAGAAGTTTTGGAGTCAAGTAGAGGACGCATCTCATAGGATTATTGTTGTCCAACAGAAAGTTTGTTTAATTATTAGTCGACTCCATCCTGATGGTATCTCTGCCTTGTTGTTGTGGCATGTTGTCCTATATTTCAGCAATCTGTGGACTCTCATGTTACACCTGATCTCTGGAAAAAATTTAAAAAAATAATAAATAATTGTTACATTACCAAAGAAACAGGTACGAATAAAAATTATTTTAGGCCAGTAGCTTTGACATCCTTGTGTAATAAAACGTTTTGAGAAGCATAGTTGACTCTGTTCTTGACCCATTAGAATTTGCATATAGGCAGGGCTGTACTTTGCAGCAAAGATTGTATTTTCTGAGTAGACTTGGGATTTTTGGAGTGGAGCAGAAAATAATGCATTTATTCAGACAGTCAGAAAGAGTATAATTAGATATGGCATACTCAGGTAAAGTCTAAGCTCATACGCTTGTTAAAAATAGCAATGAAGGCCGTTGGGAGGAAGACGTACATATTTCCAATGTGTAGGTACAATCATTTTTTAAAAAGTCTTTTTTTACCCATGACAATTAAAATGTTAAATGACGAATGATTTTTTTAGGAATCATTCATAGGAATTATGTGTATATTGTGTAAATTATGTTTATGGATCCAATGGTCTTGTCACTGTAAACTCCTTGAGTCCAACACATATTTCTCCCTTGGGGACAATAAAGTGTTTTTCATTTCACTACAGTTCAAATGTGTGTCACGTAGCTGTATGTGAACATAAACTACCTGCAAAGTTGTGAATCTGACAGTGCACAATAAATAAAGTTACTGTCTATCAAAAAAAGAGTTAGCTCGCATTTGCGGAAATGAGTCGTTAGGAATTCGAATCTTAATGTGTTACGGCCGGACGTCATGAAGTAACACATTTGGACAATGTCTACCCACGCTGTACATCGTAAACAATGTGCCCGCCCACAAACACAGTAACATTTCCATGTGGTCATATCGAGAAGACACTGTATCATGTGCTGTGAGAGTAAATTTGTTTTATTTTCACTTCCAAAAGATGAAGCTGCATCAGTGGTTAACATTTATTTTTTTCAACAACAGCATTACAATTACAATCTGGTGTTGTGTGCACATCATTTTACTGAGGACTGCTTTTCCAATCTTGGGGAGTTCAATTCACCAAACGCTTGCTTTTAAAAAGGTGGATCGGTGCCCAGTTTACCAGTTCTACCTGTAAGTATGATTAATAATTGGTGATCGTTCAATATATTAAGTTGTGTAAACCCTGCACTGATCTTGCTAACCTGCTAACGTTAACTAATGCTTCTGTAGTTCTGTTGTAGAGCTGTGAGCTCACTGTAGTCTAAAATTTGCCGATTGATGCAGCTTGACTGTATGTGTGATTTATTAGTTGAAGTAATGATAAAGGATACCACAGGACTTTGGCTTACACAGTGTAATGCATTGTATAATGTTGAAGTTTACAGCATAGAGGTGTGCCTGGTTTGCTTACATGAGCAAATTGCGAGCACTGTCCACGGTAGTCCGAGCAAACTAGTTTAAGGGGCCGTTCACATGTTGCGTCTTGTGCACTCAAGTTCCTTATTTCAAATGTAGATGTGTGGTATGCACACTCATAATGGAAGCGACATGGTCACAGTTTGATGAAACATCCACATCTTTAATGGAGAGCGCCGGTCATTGTTGCTTAGCAACGGCAGATGCCACAGGAGTGCAAGCTACAGAGCTCTTTGGAAGAAAGCTGTTTTCCACACGTTTTTAGGCACGAAACGGCTTTTCTATGTATTGACGAGTCTATTGGCTATTGGCTGTCATTCCGTTATGGGAATGGACATACAGACATGCGCTTATACGCGGTAGACCAATCAAAAAGGATTGCGCCATTTGATGAATCACAACACTGAGGTCTCACAGAAAGGAGGGGCTTAGAGAGATTGATTCTTCAAACTGCTTTGCACAAGTCGTTTGCGAATCATTCAGAAATGAGGAAAAATTAAATCTATATTTGGAGAAAAGTTGTTTGAACTTGCATGCATGTAAACCTCTTTTAGGAGACTCAAAAGACAATATTAGAAACCTTAAAAATGGCATAATAGGGGCACTTTAATATTTCATTATTTTTGTAAACATTTAACCTGAAGAAATTCTGATGGTGTTATCTGACCTGTTTTAAAACACCCAAAGGTGATCAGAACTCCACCCTCTTACAACACTCACCAGTAAGAGATGACTGGGAGAAACCTACTATATTTGCCAGAATCTGCTAAATAGAATAATTTATTTATTATTATAGTATGCATACAACTTCCATTGTACACCAACAAAATTGCACATGCAAACTCCACAATGAACTGTAAAAAAATAAATAAAATAATCTAAAGTAAAACTAGACATACCAAACTTAATCAGCAATAGAACATATTTTGATTTCGATTTTTCCTACTCCATAAACCTACCTCCGAACCTTAACCTACCCATTTTATAGTGAATAATATAAACGGATATAAAATGTAACTGATCAAAATATGCAGGGAAATTATCATTTTAATAACAATATAGCATAAAAATATTTTTTATAGTCATTAATCCCACTCCTCCTAAAGAAAAACATGAAAGACAGAAAGTGCAATCATAATCATTTATTTATTGCAAAAATGGCAACAGCCATACTGAAAAGAAATCCAAATTAAGATGTGTTTGCAGCCTCTTTGGCGGAATACTTTGGTGTTTGCATCCTCTTTGGCGGAATACAGTAGGTTTGCTTGAGGTACAGAGCAGAATTTAAATTGTTAATCGCGAAAATATTATTCAGATTATTATCCTTCAAAAGAAAAGAAACAAATGGACTCCAGACGGTGAAACACGGATTTGCAGTTATCTCTTCATGTTAATATATTCAATTTTGTGGTAAAGGCATGCCCAATTACATATTTACCATCTTAAATACATACCCTCTATTGTGATGCGTGTTCGGTGTATTTTATGCAGGCTTGCCAATTGCTACTCAAAACTATTGCGCTTGGAGTAGGCTACATATGTACGTCAGAAATATATCACTTTACTGTCCGTATCCACTATATATAGTATATGGGCTTTATATTGTCTTTTGCTGAGTCGCACCACGCCTCGCCACTCGAGTCCGAGGAAGGCAGGGAAGAAGCGCGCCGGCGCCGCGGATTATACGCGCAAGAGAGGAAGAGTTCCGGAGAACATCAGCGCTGTGTCGACGCACCTTACAAGAGAGTAAGACCAGCAATCAAGGTAACAATATATGTACGTTTGTCTGTGTGTTTGTGGCAGATTTTGCACATCAGTTTAAACTTTTACCCGTAACATTTACTTGTCAACATGGCGATAACTTTACCATGGTAAACTGCGCGGTCATTTCAAACGACTATTGAATTAAGTTACCGAGTTAAATTTGTTTTTAACGAGCAACGCTTGTCTTATATTAACATTGGGTTAGCTAATGTAAAGTTTTTGTTCAAATGTTAGTAGTTAATGTTGGCCAGTAACCTAATGAGAAAGTAAATGATGAGCAAAGGTGGTGGCCACGTTTTGGAACAGTACCTGGATTTTGCAGATGGCTATGTATTCTTTGACTGTTTGTCTTTTTTTTTCCTAATATGTTTCTGTTGCCTAAAGATTCTTTGCGAGGATAAATCAAGATGATACAACAAGATGCACTGTTCTAGCATTGGAAGTACTGGACTGTATTTTTAAGTGTTATACATTCCAAGTTTTAAATAAAGAATTTTATATTTTGGAATTATTGTTGTGTCTGTTTTTATTTAATACAGTATTATAGAGTAAGAATATAATGAATAAAATAAAAATGAATAAAATCTAATGAAATATATATTAAAATTAATTAATTACAGTGGTATACTGATAAATTAGATTGTTTTACAGTAAATCACTGTAAAACAGTACAGTTTGCAACTGTAAATCAAATGCAGTTTGTTACTGTAATTTTTAATTACAGTAACTTACTGGCAACAGTGTTGCCAGTAATTTACTGTAAAAACCCTTTGATATGTCTAACAGTGTATTTGTACTTGTAGATGCGGTTTGTTTTAGTGTCTGGAAAAACGTAAGTAAATGTATGTTTTGTAAAACCACATTTTACGTAAAATACATACAAATTATATGAGATCACGTTGGCTGTTTTAGTCACAGTGTCTGTAAAGAGTGTCTTGAACATTTCTGGAGAACCAAGGAAACTCAAAAGTGTCCTGTCTGGAGGAGATGATGTTCAAGTGATGAGCCACCATATATTGATAAAAAAAGAGAGCCATTCTTCGGGGCCCAAGGTAGTCTGAATTTTACACAGTGAGAAACTGTTCTCTATGGTCTGGAAGACAAACAGCCTGTGTGTTTAGTCTGCAGAGATTCACAACAACACGTCAATCACAAATTCAGACAAGTCAGTGACGCTTTTTCATCATGAAAGGTACGAGATTTATCTCTGAGGATTAGAGCTTGTTATAAACATAAATGTCCCAGTACATGAAAAGTATGTCTTTAAATGTACCCTTTAAACTCCAGGAGGAGCTCAATACAGAACTGAAATTCTTACAAGAGAAACTTAAACATGGAGAAACAATGAAAGAAGAGTGTGAGAAAACAGTTCAAGGTGAGCACAGATTTTTCTGACATAATTACAAATTGATTAAAATAGTCAAATGTGTAATTATTGAGTGGAGTAGTGTCAGTGTGTGTAGTGTAGTGTAGAATCAGAGATGTTTTAGGGATGATTTAGTTTTAGGGTGCAGCCATGGCTTAATGGTTAGAGAGTCGGACCTGTAACCGAAAGGTTGCGAGTTCAAGTTCATGCCATGTCTGGCAGGTATTGTCGGTGGGATGAATAACCAGCGATCATTACCACGTACCAAGTATGGTGACCCATACTCGGAATTTGTGTTCTGCATTTAACCCATCCAAGTGCGCGCGCACACACAGTAGTGAACACACACACAAGTGTTTACTTCCCAGTTAGGTAATCCAGGTAGGGTATTGGGTCACATGGCTACACTGGCTGGGTAAACACACCCAAAGGTCATCATAAACTTCAACCTGTTTTACTTCTCAGTAAACTTCTCAGGAGGAAACTGACTTTTTTCTCTTTTTCTTTGTCTTCACAAAAGCAATAAAGAATCAGTGACTGGCTATTAATTTCAAGAATTATTCATTTGTTTCTGAACAAAGCATATCTTTGTGGGAAAATTCAGAAGTGTCCTGTCTTCAGGAATAGTCCTGTGTTAAAATTGCGTTAGTTGCTCCTGAAGAATAAAAATGAGAGGCGTTCATCAGGATCTAAGGAGATCTGCAGTTTAAACAGTGAGAAACAAATTCTTATTTCTGGAGGACAGACTGTGTGTTTGAGTCATTATACAAAACGGGTGCCATGTCCACTTTGCAATTTTCAAAAATTTCATTAAGAATAAACTTTCTCTAAAAAAAGACTACAACTTGAAAGACAAGTTAACATTCCAAAAAACATTTTCCCACCTCAGGCACAAACACCTTAGTAATATACATCCATTCCGGCACCCTGTCACGGGGTGGTAAATTTCCTCCCAAAATGGCCACAGATCTCACGTGTTCCTCACCTAGCATACATGGATTCAGTCTTAAATTTTATTTTCTTTGCATTAATAATGTTTAAAAAAAAAAGACAAAAAAAGTTTTCCCTATTTACTTTGCGTAATGGGGTGGTAGGTTTAATGGACCCTGTCTAACATGAAAAAATAAATAAATAAATAAATACTGTAAAAAAAAATGTTAGTACATGCCTTCTTTTCTTCTTAGTGGCTGCAAGGCTCAAATTATGTCAGTTCTGCTTTGTGATTTCATTTAAAGCAACAGTACATTAATTATAGCTAAAACAAGTTAATGTGATGGGGTGGTAAATTAAACTGAAGGACACACAAATCAAAACATAAAATGTTTACCAAAAAAAGTTTACTTTGAATAAATATATCTCATGTAAACAGGGACACACATAAAATGTTAAAAATAATACAAGTTTGGAAAAAAAAAAAAACGTATTTGGTGATATTTTAGATGAAAATATCATGTTTGTCACCACAGAGGTGTGAAATTGGCTATGTACTAATGCAAAATGACTACAAAGTAGTATGTTATTTATTAAGAATAGTGTTTTATTTATTTATTGCATTAATAACTTTAAGCTTTGAAAATACACTTCAGGACAATTTGTGTGCCTTAAGCATCTCATCAAACATTGCGGACCCAAATGACACCTGTTTGCTATAAAGACTCGTTTAGTGTGTAGAGCAGGGATCTCCAACCCTGTTCCTGGAGAGCTACCATCCTGCAAACTTCACTTGCTCCAGTACCTGCCTGTCATTATCAAATCGCCCTGAACAACTTGATTAGCTGGTTCAGGTGTGTTTGATTGAGGTTGAAGCTAAAATCTGCAGGATGATAGCTCTCAAGGAAGCAGGGTTGGAGATCCCCACTGTAGAGATTCACAGAAACACGTCAATTGCATATTCAGACCAATAAGTGAAACCGTTTCATTAACTAAGACAAAGACAGATTAATATCTGAGGATTAAAGCTTGTCAGAAACATAAATGTCTCAGTACCATTGCTCACTGAAGTCCTTACAAGTGAAACTTAAACTCAGAGAAATGAAAGAGTTCTCAACTAAAACTCCTCAATGGGTAAACACAACATGAAAAAATGCTCACTGCATTCTTATTCTGGAATCATTTGCTTGTCTCTAAGTAGTATACATCATCAATGAACTATACACTTGTGACGAAGAGTCAGTCTGCTTGGGATCCATGTGCAACTTTATTAGAAAGTACTCACAATACAACAGGCTAGTGTTGAGCGAAAGTGTCAAACACAACAGTTCAATAAATAATTGTGTGTTATTTCAGACAATGTTGTCTGTTTTGCTCAATTTTGCCAATGAGAATATAAAGACAAAGCAGCACACACCTGCATTTAATTTCTTAATCCACGTTTTGAACAAATTGGGTGAACTTGTTGGATTTGAAGTCACGCTGCACTGATCGGTGTGTGACATCAAAGTACTGTGTCTGCGAGAGCGATTTAACAGCATGCAGAGTCGTCTGCTCTTGGTGTAACTTTTGCCTTGATGTAACTTGTGAGCTGCTGAATGCAGCTTTTGTTGTAACCCATCTCTGAAATGTTAAATGACTGAATATCTTTGTCCGTCTGCTGAACAATATCAGTGACTAATGATTTTATTTGGGTTTTATTCTCTTGAGACAGAGGGCCATATCCAAATACCCTTTTAGCTGATGTGACAGCATTTTTACAATGTCCTTTAAATCCACTGCTTTTTTTTTAAACTGTACATAATTTGAATAACTCTCTACAGTAATAACTCTGTTATACTCACTGCGTTCCTTCCAGTGATCTACAGAAACACTTCCATAGATGTCACTGAGGATCTCTCTCACATCTTTCATTATATCAATGTCTTTGATTGGAGTGTCTGTAATGATCTTCTTCATCCACTGATTTATTACTGTTGTCTTGCAATTCTAAGACGGAGGATTCTGAGCCATTTGAGGAAAAACGTCTTTTGATGTTCAGTGTGTGAGTTCATTTGTTTGTTACAGAGCGTCATAAATTTACTGATGGCAAATTTGTGCTGCTCTTCACAGATTTTTTTCATTGCTGTTTTTTTTTTCACTTGCTTCGATTTCTATCTTTTCCTTTTTGAGGTTGATGTAGTTCCTTGATCATCTGACACCACTAATGCCAGTTTCCCCTGATGAGGCAGAAATGATTCCTTGATTTCTGTGAGATCTTTCTTGTCCAGTAAACTCATCATCTGCTGTGCTGCTTCTCTTCCTCTCCTGCAGTCATCATCATCTTCCTCATCTACTCTGTTTGGACACATCTGAAAGTCTGAAAGTGTAAGATGTTTCCGACAGACAATCATTTATAGTTTTTCTAAGTTCTTCAGATACATCTGACTGATTTCTGTCTTTTAAACCAATTTTGAATTTCCCTTTCTTAATCTTCATTACACTAGATTCATCTTCTGTAAGAAGACAAATGAGTGGCTTGCTGTTTATGAACAGGTTTTGAGTTATTGTTGCACATCTGTCATTCCTCTGAAGTTGTGTTAGAAGAACAACATTGACTGAAGCCATTTCAGTGAGGATCTCCAGCTGTTTCTCATGGTCTCCTGCATCTCCGTGTAGATTACAGAAGGCAACACAGTCAGTGAATTTGTCTGTGTTTTTCCCAGAGGGGCAGAACCAGGCGATCTCCACCACTCCATCCATCAGGACTCTGGTTCTGCTGCTGCCTGGACAGTTCCTGTGGAAGAACGTGTTGTGTTTCTCATTGATCAGACTGTTCATCAGCTGAGACTTGGATGAAGACACAGAGCCAAACCTGAAGAAGAACACCATGGGAGTTTCTGCCTTGTAAATCAGCTGGGTTTGACTGATTATTTCATTGCTGGTGGTTTTCATCTTCCAGCTCTTGTTGATTTGTCTGAATGTCCAGAGAGGAAACTCAGTCTGTCGTGTGAATGGATCAGGAACAAGCAGAGGCAGAGCGTATTGACACTGGGACAGTTTAGTCACCATCAGCTGCTTCAGGAAACCATCAGCACAATGAAACACTGCCATCTGAACATCCATCGGGTGAATTCGCTGAGAATTGCTTTGTTCCTTTATTAGACAAAGATATTGCTTGGAATATATCAGAAATGTCTTCAGATGTGTCAGTGTCTCGTTGTTATGTTTTATCATGTTTATTGGCCTTATTAATGTATCGCACTCTATAATTCATCATCAGTAGTTTTTGTAGGAAAGTCTGAGCCAGCTCCGAGGGATTGTAGTGAATGTGCAGTTATCTGAAGAACATCTGCAGCTTTTAGTTTGTTGTTTCTTTGAAGATAAAGTCTGTGAAATAGCTGCTCTGTTTTTTCACTTTTAGTCTTTTCCTGCTGCAGATCTTCGTCTGAACTGACTCCTGCTGCTCCAGTGTCTTTATTCTCTCTCTGTTTAATCAACGCAATAATAATAAATGTATTTTATCCTGTTTCATTTTCATGGAATTATATTCAGTATTGGGTAACACTTTATAATAACATTCAGTTGTAAGTAATTTATAAATGATTAGCTAATGATGAAAAAATAATTTACAAAACATTCACAAATGTAAAAACAATTTGTGTATGTTGTTAATTAATTTACAAGTCAATTCCAAGTAATTAGTTAATATAAACTAATCATTTACAAAATATGACTATGCGTTTATAAATTATAAGTGATTATAAGTTAATTTTGTTGTAGATTGAATTATAAATAATTTACAAGTGATTAGATAATCATGAACTAATCATTTACAAAACATGACACATTTACAGACGTTTAAATAATATGCTAATGATTTACGATTTTATATCTTTAAAAAATAGCATATCATGACATAATCAAACATATCCTTAGTAATGGTTAATAATTACTAGTTAATATATTATTATTCACTAATTAATCATTGAAATGTCAACCTAGTGCTGTTATCTCTATAAACATTTCTTAAGCATAAAAAAAATGATGATCAAACCATTAGTAAACGATCAGTATATAATTTATGTTTGGTTAGGTAAAGTTGTAAGCTAGTCTGTTAGAAAGAACAAAAATGCAATTATTCTAAATCTATTTTATTTTTTAAAATAATAATAAATTATTTGCTGTCAAGTGAATAAACGTGTAAATCCTTCTCTCATCAGCACAGACTTGTGTTCTGTGTGGAGTATGTTAGATCTAGTGATAATGTAAAACCGGTTTTAATCTCCTCTGAAGATCACATCAGGTGCACAGTGCTAAATTACAGGCTGTGTGGGTATAGGGGGAAACTTACAACAGATTTGTAAATTGTTAGCATATTACGTAAACATTTTGTGAACGTATAGTGATGTTTTGTAAATTAGTTCATCATCATTTGCTTGTAAATTATTTATAACAATCTACAAAGCATATAAAATACTTACATATCACTTAATATAATTTATGAATTCATAGTCATGATTTGTAAAGATTAGTTCATCATGAACTAATTACTTGTAAATTACTTGTAAATGAATGAACAAAACATACACAAATTGTTAGCATATTACTTCTTAAGCATTTATGAATGTTTTGTAAATGATCATTTCATCATTAACTTGAAATGACTTCCGACTGAATGTTATTATAAAGTGTACCCAGGATTGATCATGAGAAAGGCCATGTGATTGTGTCATTGCTTATTAAAGGATGAGTTCACTTTCAGAACAAAAAATTACGGTAACACTTTATGTGAAGGGGTGTGCATAAGACTGACTTGACACCTTCATAATCATGACACGACACATGTCATGAATATGAATGAGGTTTTATGCATGCTTATGACAACTGTCATTGAGTGTCATTTACTCAGTTATGTCATTTATAATGCAAAGGTGACATTATTTGAGATGTCTTTCTTATGACAACTTGACATAAACCAACACATCATAAACTGTCAGTGTCTTTGTCATGGCAACATTACCAAGACAACACAACCTGTCATAAACATGACATAGCAGATTAATTATCAAACTTTAGAAACTACTTACCTTAATGGGTTACCATTACATTAAACAGTCATGTGGTTGGTTTTGACATTAGCTGTCATGAGGCTATTATAATTGTGTCATGGATATTTTTCTGACCACTTTTTTTTCAGTGGTACAAATTGAATTTGTCATTATAATGTCATTAAGTGTTAATACTCGGTCAAATAGTTTCATAACTCTGTCATTAATATTTTTTCTTGACCTCAACTACAGTGGTACAAATTAAATTTGTCATTAAAATGTCATTAAGTGTTAATATTCTGTCAAATAGTTTTACTCTGTCATTAATATTTTTTGTATGTGCCTACGTAAACAAGACTTCACTTTAACCCCTTAAAATAAATAACATTTAGTTTATTTTATGTTTAACCATTAATGTAATATTTACTTTGTTTGCCATCGGCCACAAAATGTGTTTTCCCTGACATGCTGTGTGCAACAACATAACCATAAAATGATGTGAAACCAAAATCAAACAATTTTATTTGTGCGCTGCAAACCAAATCTTCAGAATCTATATGACTTTGAGGATCAGACCCGAATTAAAGCCTTTATCCGGCGCAGCACAGCCCGCGCTGCCTGACGTGCTCTTTGCAAATTTGAATGTTGCCGCTTCAGACGACGGTTTTACGGCAGGATAATCGAATGCTCATTGGCTCTCGCATGCATTCGTCAAAGATTACGACATGCCGTATTTCTGGTGTTGTGTATTTGAATGATGCGCGGGCGCCTTAACGCTGGATAATAATCTGGAAAACATTATCAGCATTTAACAAATTTTCGTCTCTGCATTTCACACAAACCTACTGTATACTGCTAGAGAGGACTGCGGCTGCAACGCATCGTCATTTGGATTACGTTTGGTACTGCTTTTGACATTTCTGCAATAAATAAATGATTGTAATTGCATTTATCTGTCTGTCATGTTTTTTCTTTATACTGTACAGAAATAGTTATGGTTAGGTTTAGAGGTAGGAGTGGAATTAGCGACTATAAATATATTTGTAATGTTATATTGTTACTAGAATGTCTTACATCAATAAAAACGCACAAAAATATATGTTTTGTGCTTGTAAACGTAAGCGTTACGTATTAATGTCTAATGTTACATATAAACAATGAGACTTGGCTGGATCATCTGTTGGGGGAAACTTTAACAAAAATATGAAAAGAAAAATCTCCATGACACTGTTATAAAATAATTTGACAGATTATTAACACTTAATGACATTTAATGACAAATGTAATTTGTACCACTGTAGTTGAGGTCAAGAAAAATATTAATGACAGAGTTATGAAACTATTTGAACGAGTATTAACACTTAATGACATTTTAATGACAAATTCAATTTGTACCACTGTAGTTGAGGTCAGGAAAAATATTAATGACAGAGTTATGAAACTATTTGACAGAGTATTACACTTAATGACATTATAATGACAATTTGTACCACTGAATAAAAAAGTGGTCAGAAAAATATTCATGACAATTATAATAGCCTCATGACAGCTAATGTCAAAACCAACCACATGACTGTTTAATGTAATGGTAACCCATTAAGGTAAGTAGTTTCTAAAGTTTGATAATTAATCTGCTATGTCATGTTTATGACAGGTTGTGTTGTCTTGGTAATGTTGCCATGACAAAGACACTGACAGTTTATGATGTGTTGGTTTATGTCAAGTTGTCATCAGAAAGACATCTCAAATAATGTCACCTTTGCATTATAAATGACATAACTGAGTAAATGACACTCAATGACAGTTGTCATAAGCATGCATAAAACCTCATTCATATTCATGACATGTGTCGTGTCATGATTATGAAGGTGTCATGTCAGTCTTATGCACACCCCTTCAAGTAAAGTGTTACCAAAATTACAGATATTGGGCCTCATTCATGAAACATGAGCAGAACGAATTTTTGTGTAAATCGTTCATAAAGATGTTTTGACGTAAACTTTTGAATTCATGAAAATTTTCGTATTTTCAAATAGGCTACTCATGTTAGTTGATACGAAAGAAATGTACACCTGCTTGAGCTCCGGTTCGAATCCCGAGTAACTACGGTTCGACAAAAGAGATCAAAACTATACACAAGAAAGATTCAAATGGCGTCAACAAATACGTTTTATATAGGCTTTGCATTTGGGGCATTGCTATGGTTGGGAGAGATAAGGGGCTTAGCCCCAGTAAAAAACAAACAAACAAACAAACAAAAAAAAACAACCTTTGGCATATTTTATTAATACACAATGCACATTTCTTAATATTATGCCTAATATGTGTCTTAATTTCATTATTAATAAGGATCAAATATACAGTAACTTTAGTTGGACTTCAGCTCTACTTTCCACACAATTATTTAAATTAAATTACATTTCAATTTAATTAAATTAAAGTGCATTATTGTTCAAATTTAGCACAATTTAGGTATACCAGTTTAGTATAGCCTTCCAAAAGTACAATTGCAGAGTATTTTTATTAAGCACATAAATATATAAATGCATTTGTAGAATATTTAGCACAAAATAAATGTATACGTTCTGGTTGCTAAACCACACTGACCACATCTTTGATGCTTTAAGTGAAATTAATTTATTTGTTTACATTACATAACTGACCAACTAGAGCTGCATGATTCTGGATAAACTGATAACAGAGAATAACCATTTTATTTTTAAAACAGAGATTATAGTAAAAATTGCTGCAAGAGGCTACTCAAAATTGAACAAATGATTCAATGACTCACTCAAAGACTTCAATTTTACAATTCCTTAATGAATCAAAGTTATTTGAACGAATCTTTCACTTGTCTTGTCACTTGTCTCCACCTGCTGGCGTTATGTTGTAATTGATATAATTTTTATTTGAAGCGTCGTCACTTTCAAAAAGATAATTTATTCTAGTCTATTTTGTTCGCTACATACCCTAGCTGTATTGACTACGCATGCGCATCACAGAAATGAGACAAACATTTGAGGTAAAAAAAAAAAAAAAGAAAAGGATATAAATTGTTCATTTGTTTAGAAAATAACCAATCGGTTCGCTAGATAAGACCCTTTTTCATGATCTCGGATCGTTTAGAGAAATTAAACTGCATTTTGAACATTCAAACTTGGGGGCACTATAGATCTTCATCATATGGAGATAAATCCTTTCTTTTTTTGTTCTGAGAGTGAACTAATCCTTTGAATTCTTTTAAACTTAAATGTGCAGTAGGTGTAATGAATCATGCTGCTGCGGCTCCCTCATTTTATCCCTAGAGGGAGCCATCACTCAGGACTGTTTCACTGAACTCTCTAACACACTCTATTTACCTATAACCCCTGCTTGCCACCTTTCACCTTGACCCTTTGTCAGCATCGACATGGCCAATGAAGACCACGTTAACATGTTCCTTCCTTCTTCAGGGGTTACAGGTAATGGAGTGTGCTAGAGAGTTCAGTGAAACAGTCCTGAGTGATGGCTCCCTCTAGGGATGAAATGAGGGAGCCACAGCAGCATGATTCATTACAGCAGGATTTATGTTCAAATACTCTATTAAACCAAGTTTATTGTTCATTGAGTACTACTAAAATGATATTCATCAGGTTTCACATTACTTAATCAGGCAAGCTTATATGATTATATATATATATATATATATATATATATATTTTATAACTACATTGCAGTGGCAAAGATCATGGTAGAAATGGCATTAATATAAAACAAGTCTGACAGTTATTTAAAGATTTTCTATGTATGTTCACCGTTATGGGATCAATCTCACAGGGGCTGTTTTCTGTTTCAGACTTCTCTGTGTTTTCTGGTAAATCTGAAACAGAGAAAAGAGCAATAGTTAGTAAAATATGACCACTGAAGATTTTAGGGTTCAACTAAATAGAAAAAAAACATAATTTACTCACCCTTGTTTCAGCCTACAATATTTACTTTCAGTTGTGGAGCACAAAAGGCAGAATTAGCAGGCTATGCACCTGATTATGCACCTTTGATAACATCTTGGCTACGTATGGTAACCCTCGTTCCCTGATGGATGGAACGGAGACGTTGTGTTGACTGAAAGACACTAGGTTTGCTATTGGGAGCCAAAACACCTCTGACAGCTTTGGGAAAATGGCAATGAAATTGGGTGTGCACAATTTGCATTGCTGGCCACATAGGGCAGCTTAGCATCTGCTCACCCGTTCTATTCTGAGGAGTCAAGCTGCAACTCAACTACACTCAGAACGTCTGAGAATGAATGTGCATAATAATTTGGAACACGGTGTGTATATATAGGCCTATATACTCACCTTGCAGAAACAGACCTGGAGAGTGTGCACTTTCAGTGTGTGATGTATGCTGTTATATGCCCCAGTTTCAACATATACACAGACATTTTACTCCTTTGAGTTTTTGTCTTATCAATATCAATTACGCAATTAAGCAATATCATTGCAAGAGTGACTTTTCCAAAGATCAGAACAAACGCAAATATGATCTTGATTTTATAAAACAATTCAACACTAAGCTAACATTGTGAGTTATATTTTAATCACAATATTGTCTGTTATTGCTATATTTCATTAACAAAAATTCCCAAATTAAATCATAGCAGAAACATTGTGCTTCTCCAAGCAACACACAACAGTGATTCATTACTGACTGAATCCTTGTTTTAAACAAATCAGTTTAACTCAATGACCCATTCAAAAAAAAAAAAAAAAAAAAAAAAAAAAAAAAACAGCCATTTGCTTTGTTCCTGAATGAGTCAGTCCTTTGTATGAATTGGTTGAATGAATGACTCACAATTCAGCTCACTCATCAAGGCAGTGACTTGTTATACTTTATAACTGAATAAAAGTCTCATAGTATTATGTAATTTAAAATGCAGTGTAAATGCATTCAAAAGCACATTTAGGATATTTCTAAATTATTATCAACAAAATCCCTGAAAACTGAGACACCTTTTTTTAATGGTGCAACCCTTGCATACAGTATTTTCCCCTTCAGGTTTAGTGCAGGAACCTTGTTTACATTTCTTACCCATGTTGGCTGATTTTAAATTGCCAGGATATGACTGAGGTCTTCACTCTTTCTGGTTACAGCTCCTTTTCTCCTCTTTTAAAGAGATCATGAATATATGTCATGTAAAATTTCAAGGCTTCTGAAATAAATGTTCACTGTGATAGTAGAAATGCTGCTATCCTGATTCAATACTGCAAATATCATCCCTATCAACAGGTAGAAAGAAGTTTAAATGTTTCACTCAAGTATTTACTGCACCCACAGGATGTACATTCTGTATTAAATTGAAACTGAAGTAGTCAGTCAGGTTAATACCATTTAGTATATGGATTTCCACTTTAATCCTAACAAACACAACAAATGTAAAAAGATGTTTTGTTGTAGCTTTTTTAACAATGTTGCTGCCATCTTTCAGTAATATGTCACATTGGTTTGGTAGGTTGGTCTGTTGAAAGCCAACAGAGCAACAGAGGTGTGGTGAATAATTAACTTGCCCAACTCAAAGGTCTGCTAAGTGTATTCTTCCTCCAAAATGTTCACTGCAAACTGTGACAGTGGCTATTGGATGGCAAGTTATGAATATTTATTTGAATTCCAAATGACTAAATAAATTGGAGAGGCTATAATAAAACAGAGACTGGATATTGACTTGACGTTACACCCTTAGACCTTTCAAAAGATGTACACTGGAGATCAAAATTAGAGAACAATTTATAAACAATTGAACAATTCTGAAATAATGTCATCTTCACTGCTCAAAAATTGAAGGAGTTTTTGTCCTGTCTATACCATGCTACCAGAACACCTTTTCCACAAAATAAAACACACTGATCAAAATTAGAGAACAACAATGACTGTAGCATGGAAAAAGATTACAACAAAATTTTCTGAAGGTTACAACAGTCAGCAATTAGTAGGAAGTGTACAGGCCTCTGCTCTGAATGACTTCAGCACATCTGCGGCCACAGGACAGCGCTAGTCTCTCACACTGCTCTGGTGTCTCCTCCACAGTTCGGTGACTGTAGTGGGTTTCTTGGCCATAACTTTGTCGCAAAGGATTTTCCAGAGGTTCTCTATTGGGTTGAGATCAGGACTCTGGGCAGGCCATGTCATTTTTTCAATGTTTTCAGTTTCAAGGAACTGCTTTACCCGTTTTGCTGTGTGACATGGAGCGTTGTCCTGCATGAACACTGCGGGCTGATTGGGTGATGAACGCAGGGAAGGAACCATATGTTGTTGAAGAAGGTTCTGATAAACATTTGCATTCACTCTGCCATGTTGCTGTATAAGAGGCCCAACTCCTGCTGCAGAAAACATGCCCCAAACCATGACACTTCCTCCTCCACTTTTCACTGACTTCTTTACACACTTTGGGTTCAGTCTTTCTCCAGTTTGTCGCCGAACATAATGTTTCCCATCAGACCCAAATAAATGAAACTTGCTTTCATCACTGAAGTGAACTTTGGACCAGTTCTCCTCTGTCCACACAACATGCTCCTCAGCAAAGCTTAGTCTAGCCTTTTGATTCTTTCTGCTAATGAGAGGTTTGGTCACTGCAGAGTGGGCTTTCAGTCCAAATGCTCTTAAACGTTGAGACACTGTATGATGAGACAGATCCTTACCCTGTTCAGTGCTGAACTGGTGAGCAATTCCAGCTGCAGTGTGGAAACGATTGCCCATTGAGATCCTCCGCAGTATCCTGTCCTCTCTTGTATTTGTCTTCCGTGGACGACCAGCCTTCTTGGGGGACTTGAATGAGTTTGTGATGTTGTAAAGATTCAATATTCTTGAAATCACAGATTTGGAACGACCAACTTGTCTTGCTATGGCTGATAGGGTCATCCCTTTGGCCTTCATCTGGACAACCTGCTGGCAGAGGCTTTCAGTCACTTTAGAACGGCCCACCATCTTGCAGAGTCAATGAAACTGGAAGTTAGGCTGCCAGTTAAATAGGGGTTGACAGATAATCAAGGAAATTAGCACCAGGTGCCAGATTAACACCAATAACTGGGAGGTATCTGAAAGTGTTCTCTAATTTTGATCAGTGTGTTTTCTGCAAAATAATGTTTTTTGTTGAAATGCCTTAGTTATGTTGTGGAAAAGGTGTTCTGGTAGCATGGTATAGACAGGACAAGAACTCCTTCAACTGTTGAGCAGTGAAGATGACATTATTTCAGAATTGTTCAATTGTTTATAAATTGTTCTCTAATTTTGATCTCCAGTGTATATATATATATATATATATATATATATATATATATGCACACACACACACACACACACACACACACACAAAAATTCAGGATCAGTATGATTTGTAATGTTTTTTTAAAGGAGGGTCTTCTAATCAAGGCTGTGTCTATTTGATAAAAAACCAGAAAAAAAAAATGTGATTTTTTTTTTCTTTTTTAATATACTTTAAAATATTATGTATTCCTGTGATAAAAGCTACAATTTCAGCATAATTTCTCCAGTCTGATTTATTCAATGTTGGAAACAGAAATAATAGAAATTTTGTGTTTTGATATACACTACTATTTAGAAGTTTTTTAAAAGAGATTAATACTTTCATTCAGCAATGATGTGTTAAATAGTAGACTCATATTATTAATATTATTAGAAAAGATTTGCATTTTGAATGAATGCTGTTATTTTAATTCATTTTTTTCATAGGAGAATAAAAAAAAGTATCACAGGTTGGCACTGAAATCTAACGGCATGATTGGGCTTTCTTTTTTTTTCTTTTCTTTTTTTTTTTTCTTTTTTTTGGCACATTGCGTGGCTGTCTTGAATTGTCATTTAGTTCTTCTCTCGTAACTCTACGTGACACAATGCAAACCACTCTCATTACGCTGTCCAAGGTGCTAGCTGGGTGCTGTTTTTTTTTTTCGTTCATTGATCCTGTAAAAATAGTTACTTTTAAAGTCAATAATAAAATGTTTGAATAAGCAAATAGAATCGAAAGAATCTGCCTAGCATCATTTTTGAAACGATCCTTCGAATAGCAAAAGCCGCCTCTGCAAGTGATTTAAAGGCATATGATGGTGTTTAGTGAAACAAACAAAAGGAAATGTAATTTAATATTTCGCGAGGCCACAGGTGATAAAGTGCGCAAATAGTTTTTGGTCGTCTTTTTCTTTCTCCTACTCAGAAGCTACATTTTCGTTCAGAAAACTGCCTATTTTGGAAAAACATTTTCGAACCACTAGACTACATAGGTTGACATACACAACAAAAAGTAGTTTAAACGCGTACCTTCTTCTCCGAGGTGAATATCTCCGGTACCGAGCTCCGGTTGTGACAATCTGAGATGCAGCCTAATGGAGTACTCGCTTTGTTGTTGCGACCGCTGAAACACGACAAAGACAATTAGGAAAAAAAGCAACTGCATAACTTTAGAAGCTGCCTGTCGTATTGCATACTATTTATTGTTTCTCAAAGGGAGCTCGTTTGCCTTTCCTGTTTGAGACGGATTGATGCTGCGTCGTGGTAGACCAGCAGAGGTCAGGATTCCCCCCCCCTCCAAAACCAACCACCCGCCCACCCAATACCACCAAAGGAATAACAACGATTCAGAATTTTTTAGTTAGGTTCTCTTTACTTCCAAAATAACTGCTGCAAATAAATGATTTTACATTGGCACCAAACATGAAAAGAAATAAATAATATAAAGGTTTAAATTATAAATACCAAATACCACCACAATTACTAAAAACACAGATTTGGAACGGAACAATGTAAACACAGAAAGTTAAAAGTGCAAAAAAAAAGTTTAAAGTGCAAATAACAGTATAAGTATGAATTTTCTGAAGTATGAATTTTGAAGTGTAAATTTTAAACTGCAAATAACCATACAAAATATTCAGGGATTCTACTGAAATGCATTTTTGATTGAACCATCATACAAAAATATTGCACACATTAGTCTATTATATAGGCCTATGTGTCACTGGAACATTTAAAATTCAAAACTCTATTTTACCTTTAAAAGAGGTCTGATGAGGCACAATATAATAATTCTGTACATAATTTGACAACTCTGAGTATGAAAATATACAAACACTGAGATTGTGGTTTGTTTATCTATAAATCTATAAATTAATATGGATTCAAATTAGAAAATACTGAAACTAATATCAGATCGTTGAGGTAAATGCAGTCAGAGGCCATTTTCATCTCACGTAAAAAAAGGTTTGCTGTGAAATACCAGCATAATAAATCAAATAGACTAAAGAATATTTATTCATATTTGCAGAAAAATATTATTATTAATGATTGTTGGAAATGTGTTCCAGCAAATATGCTTTTAAAAATGATGTAGGAATTTATTCTCCAGAGTCATGTTTCGTGTTTTACCTGCTATCTGACACATGCATACGCAAGGGCTACAAAACTAACATTTTTATTTAAAACATTGTCTTACCTGCAAGCGACGCGCGAGCATCATCCCGCTGTCTTTCCTTTTCCTTTTTTCCGCCCCCGACTCTTGGTGCCTTTTCGAGGCCATGTCGGTGTCTCGTGTCTGCCAATTTGCCAAATGTGCCACTGCCAAATTTGACATTGATTGAGGCATAATCGAACATACCACTGGGAGGTGGGGAAGGGGGGCACCAGAGGGAGACTGGAGAGAGGGCCGCACAGGAGATTCACCTTTTCTCGGCTAATTTGGTCTAGGTCTATATTTTATGTTGCTTTTGTATATCAACATGCTTTAGACATATTTTATTTGTTATTTATACTAGTAGCCTGTTGTGATTTTTCACGACCCAGGCACTTGGTGCTCTACGCGCAGTGCGTGGTGTGCGTGTGCGGAGCGCCGGCGCAGTCGGAGAATCTTTTTCAGTTAATTATAAAAACCTAACTCACACGGTTATAGGTTACTAATATACCATTATAACACTCCCCGCTTCCACTAAATATAAAATGCAATTACAAACCTGAGGTGAATCTAGATTCCAAACAGCGTTGAATATCATATAACAGGTGTATCTTCGGATTCTTAAGGTACACAGTGTGGAGGTCTTAATATTTCACACCTTGTACTGCACCTCTACATGTCAGCCAATCAGAGGACATTTTAGGCTGCTGGTTTCCAGTAAATCACATGACATTAGGAAACCAGAGTAACCATAGCAGAGTAGGCTGTTTTCACAAATATGCAAAGTAGACCAGGGGTTCCTATTGCAGAGGGCTACCAATTACGGTTAGGGCTATCTCGTATCGCAGTGAACCAGGTGTGTCGGTCAGAACACCACAGAGGGAAGTATCAATTCGAACAGGTTTATTTCACAGATGCGGCTTAATAAACTCAAAGTGAGGGAGTCAGCCTTTACAATGAGCCAGGCAGAGGAAACTTAAGCACAGCCTTTAAAGAATCCTGTCTTCCTGAGAGGGTTGAATGCTTATCAGTTGAAGAATGAAATGTAGGCTATGATTGTGTTTTTTTTCACTGAAAAAAACAAAGCAATATTCTAATGAAACCACCATTACCTGTATTATATATCACTATAGGCTGCTCCCCTCTTCCAGTAACAGAATGATGTATATATACTTTGTATAAAAGGTGCTCTGACAGCCTCTAAATCGCCTTTTGCACAGTTCCCAACCTTTTTTACTCCGTGGCCGCCCTCCTTCTCTGGTCAATTTTGCAAGCCCCCCCCCATGCATGACATTTCATCTTATACTGTACTTCCATAGTAAAGAGAAACGTGTTTATTTTTAAACCCTTTTTATTAACAAAACCATTTGTTTTGCCTTATTATTCTTCTACTGCGTATTATTAAAAAGAAAAAAACATTTGTTTTGCCTTATTATTCTTCTACTGCGTATTATTAAAAAAATAATAATAACTCAAAATTCAAACAAACTTTAAATTAAAGCTAAACTTTATAACCTTAAAATAAAAGCCTCTGCTCAATTCTAACTTTTAAAAATAATACAAGTTAAATCCACCCGCTCCTGATACCAGAAACACCACTCCGCCTTCGCTCCACGTCTAAAGTATTTCAGTAGGCTATGTTAAAAATATTACAGTTCTGTGCATAACGAATATTAAAAGAAAGAAAAAATAACTGGAGAGTTTCAAAGTGTCTTATTGGAGCACTATAGTTACCACATAGCAAGCAACATGGTTTTCAGCTTTAAAATGTAAACTGCTGCTTGTGATAAAAATAGCAGTACGTTTTCATAAGTTATTTTACCTAGAGATCGCTGCATTTCTTACAGATGAAGTAGCGCATACGACTACATTTGTTTTAATACAGTTCTTTATCAGGCGGCTTTGCGTAAACCCACTTCTAATACCCACTGGTGCGCATGATTCAGTATGTCCTGCATTAGCCAAAATCATGACTGTCCACCACACCGTCATATGTGAATAAACGCAAATATGCGCTAAAAACACAAAGATTGTGCGGTCAGGATCGTGGCGCTGGCTTGCTTTGAAATATGTTTGATGATTGCGCCTGATGCGCCCGCGCCCGCTCTGTCTCCCGCTCACCATGCTGCCTGTTAATAAGAGCATGTCATGGGAGAATCGCGAGTGGAAAAAGTAATAATTATTATTCAGTACTGATTAGAATCAGTTCATAATAACGAAATCAGTACCTCAGTACCCTTTTTATGATCAGAAATTCTGCAAACTTTTCTGTCAAAGGATCCAGTAAACGAATGAGTTCAAATAGTACGTTAAGTTCAAAACGGCTCTAACACAGAGAAGTACCTACCGATTTCATTAAAAATTGCGGAGTGTCATGGATGGTGGGGGAGTTTGAATTCCGCGGCCCACAGGTTGGGAACCACTGAATTAAATCATATTCTAAATTAGAAATTATGATACACATCATGACAAATTAATGAAAGACTCAGAAGATCCAGTCATGTGGTTAACTTATTTTTTTTTTTCAGAAATAGTAGAAAGTACAAAAAATTACAAGGACATAAATCATCATGAGAAAAAAAATACAAGTTAAACAGTTTATTCAAAATCAATTCAGTAGTCAATCTCTTTGATTTTTTTTATGTGGGTTGTTGTGTTTATTCAGTGGTATTTTAGAAAATGGAAACACTGTAAAGACAGCCAATCCAGACTGCCCATAAAGTAATTAAAAGAGAATACAAGGGAAGAGATACTCATCTGTATTTCATGGTATGCAGTTAATCACTTAATTAGCACTTTAAAAAATAATAAATAAATCAATTAAATTCATATTTGTTCTGTTCCTGTGCCAGAATATGCTCCGGGAGTGTGTGTGTGTGTGTGTGTTCACAAAATTGTGTGTTCAGTACTGTTTTTTGACGAATCTAAAGCACAATTTTTCAAACACAAAACCAAAAAAGTTGCATGGGAAAATATATGAGTGTTTCTAAATAATTTAAGTTCTGAGGCAGATTGCCAGCAACAGCTATTTTAGGATAGTTGGGATTTGGTCTTAGTGACAGATTTAGGAGCTAGTTCTAGCGCTAAAATGGTTTTGTACTCTTAGAGCAAAAATGTAAGAGTCCTAAATTTAGGACTGACACGCCCATTATTTTTAAGATTTTCTTCTAAATCTGCCGTTTATAAGCTACTTTTAGCCATAAGATATTTTGTGAATACGGGCCCTGGGCCTGTATTTATCAAGCCTCTAAGAATTACTCTCAAGAACACTGCTAAGAATTGAATTTGAAGTTTGTATCACTCTGTTGCCATATTGTTACTCCTGACTAGGTTAGGAGACCTCTCCAGCTCTCTTAAATAATTTAGGAGCTGAAACCTAGTCTTAACACTTAATCTTTAGTCTAGGACTAAGAGTAAAATTACGCCATTCTTAGAATTTTGACACACTTAAGGCTAAAATTTTACTCTGAGTGACTTTATACATACGGCCCCTGATCTTAGCTCCCCACACCAACAGACACACGCTTTGAATATGTCTCTTGCACCCCTGCGTGTGCAAAGTTTGCATATTCATTTGCATTTTTCCTTTACCAGTACCAGGAAGGGACTGATTCATTTTACTCCTTTCTGTCAAACAGACTTTCTGGACAAAATGTCTTGTTGTTTCATCTTACAAGGTAAGACAGTTCTATCTACTTTTATATTTAAGCATAACAATTTGCCCAAATGTGCGTATAATTATGTAATACTTATTTTACATAAATGTAATACTTTTCAGTATTCACTGACAAAATGACAAGGACACAATACAGGCAGTGAGACATTTTTTTCTCTAACTTTAATCTGAGGAGCTTCTGAATAGAATAGATCTTTCTTTTGCCCTATCTCTTATTTTCATGGCACAATAGAGAAGGCTATTTTGTTCTCATTCTCTAACCTTTCCCGATGTTTCACTGTTACCCTGATGTTTCCATGATCCTCCTATCAACATAGGATGATTGTCACGAAACTCATACCATTGTTTAAAAACACTCATCATGAGGATGTTATGGAAAAACATGTTAGGATACCTTATAACTTCTGAGAACAAGATGGCACATACTATCATGGCATCTTCAGGTTTCTCTATACAAGTATTAACTTTGTCATGGTTCCCCACCATGTAGTTCCAGAGTGTCTCAGAACATCTTTTAGTGAAAGTTTTTGATGGATTTAGCGTTGCATAATTAGGGTTTATGGTAGCATTAATGACTGAACAGTACAGACCATTTTGTTGCAACAGTACTGTGTATCCACCAACTTCAAATAAGATTTCCTTCTTATCTTGCTGTTTTTGGTTGTACCAAGATTCAAGAAAAACTATTACTTTTGCATAGTGTGGAAAACTTTCTATATTAATAATTCTGCCAATGATTGTTTCACATTTAGCCATTTTTTTATTTCTCTTATAGCGCACTGTACCCAAGAAGGACGCACTGTAAACTGACTAAACTGCATTTTTGGGTGTAGATGAAATATGTCAGGAGTGCCATTCAGATATTTCTTCTTCATGACGCTCTTCCAAATGCGTGATTAGACTGCATCAAAAAAAAAAAAAAAAAAAAAAAACAGTTGCTCAGAAAAAAAAAAATGACATTGATATTTAATATACAGATAACTATATATGACAGGTCTAACTTACGGTGTTCCTTCTCGCCTTCAAAGCACATGGCAGGCTTCTCTTCCGCAATGTTGGTGTCGCTGAAATGTAAAAATAAAAATCTTAAGACAAATTATGCAGTTACACATGAAGAGTTCCGATGCAAAACCCTCTAAAAGCCATCTTGGTCAAAAATGAGATAATGACACTAAAGCCCCTTTCACACTGCCCGTTGATTCCGGAAAATTGCCGTAACATTGCCGGAGTGCCTTCTGTGTGAACGCAACCACGTCCCGGGATTGATTCCGGGAACGATTCCGGGTTGGGGACCTAGTAACATTGCCGGGATCAGTCCCGGAAAGAGCGCTGTGTGAACAAAAGCCAGAACCAATGCCGTGAAGGCTATGTAAAAGTGAAGACGCACGTTATTGTGCGACTCTTTTACCGAATGTTTTGAAGGCAGATCTTTTTAATATCCGCGCTGAAGGGGAAATCGTTCGCCAGTTTAGTGAAACGGTACACGTCGCATTATAACCTAGGTGTCTTTACGGGATCTTTACGGGTTCTGTGTGAACGCACGCACATATTCCGGAAAATCACTGGCAGTGTGAATGAACCAAAATCAAACGATCCCGGGACAGTTCCCGGAACACATTACCCATGTATTTTCTGGAATCTCTGTGTGAAAGGGGCTTTATAATACTTGTACTGTCGCCCATTGTCTTTCCTTTTGTTGAGTGAACTGTCTCTATAAACTGCACAAAAAGATCATATTATATATATCTAATACAACAGTACACTGCTAAAATACTTTTCTTACTTAGTGTTTTTGTCTTGTTTACAGCCAAAATATCAAAAAAAAAAAAAAAAAAAAAAAAAAGAAATCTTAAATGAAATTGAGATTGAGATTTGAGATGAAATGAGATTTTCTAGACAAGTAAATAATTATTTAAAAAATAATATTAAGTCAAATATGAAGTCAAAATTGAGTGACTTTTTGCTTAGAAAACCAAAATAATCTGCCAATGGTGTAAGCAAAAAAAAAAAAAAAAAAAATCTTATTTCAAACAGAAAACAAGATAATTTTGCTTACCCCATTTAGGAGATTGTTTAGCTTGTTTCGAGCAAAAAACAAACAAACAAACAAAAAAAAACACTTAATTACAAAAAAAAACAAAAAAAAAAAAACAAGACAATTTTTAACCTCTCTGGAAAATCCTTCTTAATTTAAGAATGTTTAGATATTTTGGAAAAAATCTAAATAAGTAGTACAATGTGCTAATAAGCGAAATTACTTTAGATGAACTAACACTTGTGCTTTTTTTCTCATTGCTGAAGAGTGTTGAACTTTCTTTTCCTGCAGTTCCACTGTACAGACATGAATTTAATTTTCCTTTAGCCTTACCCTTATTCACTTCATTTCATTTTGGTGTGAAAGGGCTTTTACATTAGCTAATAATCAATCTTTTTATATTAAAAACAAACAAGCAAGCCCTGCCCAAAATAATGCAAAAGTAATGGAACGCATAACGTAGTTATGTTTTTAGGGAGTAACACAATATTGCAATGCATTACTTTTAAATGTAACTTTCCCCAACACTGGAAGTCACACAGGACACCATCATGGATCTGAGAAAATATGAGGTATTGTCCATTTTAAAACCACCACAGAAGTTCAGCTGAGCTAAAACCACACTCAGAGTACAATATTTCTGCTAGAAGTACAAGAATAAGTCCTGAAAGCAAAATACCTAACGTGTGTTAATTCTTCTGTATTTGTTACACTGTCCAGAAAAAAAATAAAATGTGAAATGTGAATGCAAACTGAGAGCACTTGGTGTTTTCCCAAATGAAGACCCCTCAAACCTTGTGAAGGAGTACTCTATACATGGTAAGTTATTTCAATTGTTTTAAACTGTTGTTGTTGTTGTTGTTGTTGTTGTTGTTTTTAAACCTGAACTGTAGTTTATTGTTTCTTTTTGTATTTGACTTTTTAGGATGTTTCACATGAAGGAGCCCTCACCTTAGATGCAAGACATATATATGTAGTCATAAATGAAGGGGCAGAGACAGACCCTTATAAGATTTCTGTTTACCCTTATGTTTTGAAAGCCTGTATGTATTGTCAAATTTCTGTCACTTAAAGGCAAGATTCTTGTTTTGCCCATTTATTTTTTTCTTACATAAATAGGAGATATTGACATGATGAGGTCTTGTTTGTTAACATTAGTTAATATATTTACTAACATGAACTAATAACAGTCAGTTTTTAATTTATTAAATTAAATGTATTTATTCATGTAACAAGAGAGACATTGAGACAACTGAGCGGGGATTCGATTGCAGGCTTTATTAAAACACTTGGTCAAAACAAACAGGGTCAAACACCAGCAAAAACAGTACATCCAAGGCAGTCCAAAAGAGTATTCGAATGAACAGGTGAAGGTCAGGGCAGTCAGCAAGCAAGGAAACAAGAAAACTAAAAACACAGAAGAACTAGTAATTTTGTGTGTGTATGCTTGTTTTATAGTCATTTCTAATATGAGGCAGGCACCTGTGAATTGTGGCAAAAGATTATGGGAAATGGAGTTCTGGCTAAAGTGTCTGGAGTTGAGTGCCCTCTAGCGAAGCTCACAGGTACTTCAGCTAGAGATTGTGAATTATTATTATTCTTTTTTTACATTTGGTGGTTACACACTGTTATAGGGACAATAATAATAATAAAAAATACAACAACAAAAGAAAAAAATGACAATAGAGATGTAAGTAAAACACTTTAGCAACTATGGCGCACCAGTACAGTCTACAGATTTGCCCATCAAATTAATAAATGGCTCCCGCTTGCTAAAAAAACATGCTTTTACCTTTCCATAATAAATAAATTCTTGTCAAATCCAGCTCCATGATCCTAGCCTGGTTTCTCCCAAGGTTTTTTCCTTCATTTCTACCACCGATGAAGTTCTGCTTCCTTGCTGCTGTTGCCTCTGGCTTGTTTAATTGGGAACACTTAATTTCAAGCGATATCATATACTATTTGTACTATATTATGCATCCGTAACTTATTGATGAACTGCATTTAATTGAAAATTGAGTGTTTACACTATTCTCCTTTTGCATTATTGACTCACTGTTTTCCTATGTAATACTGTAGAGCTGCTTTGCCACCATCTGTATTGTTAAAAGCACTATATAAATAAAGGTGTCTTGACTCGACTTGACTCAGTCTTCCAGTGTTGTAATTTTAGATGTTTTGCAAGTAACATGCTGAGGGCAAAGCAGTTTAGTTTATAGCTTTTATTAACCATTGTTTTTGGTTCAATTGAAAAAGCATAGTCTATGTGTGTTGAAGTATGATCCATCAATGAAATCATGAAAGACTTTGAACTCATGGCAATTCCTGATAAATCATGAGATATTAATGCATGAAGTAATGCATGGTAATTCATGTACCCTTATTATAAAGTGTTACTCGTATATGTCATGAATGCAAGTGTTCATTAAATGCTATTCATTAATGAACTTTTATCAAAGAATCAGGATTATGTGTTTTGTTTGAAGGTAATAATAAATTCTGTGTTCAGGACAGACCCTGGAGAATGTCTGTGACAAATTAGGAGCAATAGATAAAACACTACTAAAATGTTCAGAGTCTGCTTGTTATCAGTAGTCATGTTCTCTTTTTTGTTGTTTTTGTCTGAACTGAGTTTTTGTAGCATTATACTTGAGACGGCTTTATTGCTAGTTAATATGTAATTCTTTTGTTAAAATTGAACCTGAATAAATCCTGATGATGTCATCTGACCTGTTTTAACACACCCAAAGGTGATCAAAAAACTCCACCCTCTTACACTTACCAGGAAGAGACTGTCACTATTACTCCTTTTTGTCATACTTTCTCTCTTCTCTCAACTAAAGCAAGCAGAAAACAAACACTTTCAAAGTGGACTTTTAAGCAGTTTTCTGAAACAAAGCTCAAAAAGTAAAAATGGATTCACTATCTGAAGATGATTTTTCTTGTCCCATGTGCTGTGAAATCTTCAAGGATCCTGTTGTTTTATCATGTAGTCACAGTGTCTGTAAAGAGTGTCTTCAAAAGGTTTGGAGAACCAAGGAAACTCAGGAGTGTCCTGTATGCAGGAGAAGATCCTTAAGAGATGATTCTCCACATAATGAGAAAAAAGACCCCCATTCTTCGGGGTCAGAGGAGATTTGCAGTTTACACAGTGAGAAACTCAAACTCTTCTGTCTGGAGGACAAAAAGCCTGTGTGTTTAATGTGCAGAGATTCACAACACGTCAACCACATATTCAGACCCATCAGTGAAGCTTTTTCATCATGTAAGGTAAGAG
Organism: Cirrhinus molitorella; assembly: GCA_033026305.1. Classification (NCBI taxonomy): domain Eukaryota; kingdom Metazoa; phylum Chordata; class Actinopteri; order Cypriniformes; family Cyprinidae; genus Cirrhinus; species Cirrhinus molitorella. The sequence continues at coordinate 51,996,940 of CM065117.1, forward strand.
ATTTCAGGTCAGAGGATTAAAGCTTATTATAAACATATGAATGTCTCAGTACATGAAGGTATTTCATATGTATTTAAATTTACCCTTAACATTCTAGGAGGAACTTGATACAGCACTGATGTCCTTACAAGAGAAACTTAAACATGGAGAAACAATGAAAGAAAAGTGTGAGAAAACAGTTCAACACATCAAGGTGAGCACTGATTTTTTTTCTGACATAATTACAAATTGATTAAAACGTTTTGTGATGAGAGACTAATAAGATGGAGAATGTGTGTATTTTCTCCCTACAGCAACAGAACATCTACTACAGAACTAGTACTTCACAAATTTGAAGTTGTAATTAACTAACCTGCGTTTACTCATTCATTTTTCATGCTGCTCCAGAATAAGATGCATCTTTGAGATGATTGAAATAAATGTGATTTGATTTCAGTCTCAAGCTGAGCAGACAGAGCATCAGATTAAACAGCAGTTTGAGAAGCTTCATCAGTTTCTCAGAGATGAAGAAGAAGCTACAATCACTGCACTGAGGGAGGAAGAGGAGCAGAAGAAGCAGATGATGAAGGAGAAGCTGGAGGAGATCAACAGATACATCTCAGCTCTTTCACACACAATCAAAGACATGGAGGAGACGATGAAAGACAATGATGTCTGCTTTCTAAAGGTCTGATTTCAGATCATTAAATGGTTAATTGAATATTGATTGAGTTGTTGATAAATTGTGTGTTTGTTCTGCAGAAGTTTCCAGTCTCAATGGAAAGGTGAGTGATCTGCTGGTGTCTTTTGTTTCTCTGTTTCTGAAGCCAAAGCCACTGCAGTTCTGACTCCTGAATGTTCTTCCAGAGTCCAGATCTCACAGCCGGATCCACAGACACCTTCTGGAGCTTTGATTGATGTGCCACGTTACTTGGGCAACCTGCCATTCAGAGTCTGGAAGAAGATGCAGGACATTGTCCAAAACAGTGAGTCTGGAGAAGATCTGTGCTCTGTTGAAATTATCTGTGAAGGAATATTTACAGATTTTAGCATTATGTCTGAATTACCAAATCAGCTGTTGTCTGTCGCATCAGCTCCTGTGATTCTGGATCCAAACACGGCTCACCCACATCTCATCCTGTCTGATGATCTGACCAGTCTGACACTCAGCGAAAACAAACAACCACTTCCTGACAATCCAGAGAGATTTGAATATTTTAACTGTGTTCTGGGTTCAGAGGGTTTTAACTCAGGAACACACTGCTGGGATGTGGATGTTAGAGAAAGTTTAGACTGGAGACTTGGAGTAACTACAGCATCAAACAAAAGAAAAGGACGTGATTTCTTTAACACTGATGTCTGGAGTGTGGGGTACGGACAGTTTGAACAGGATCTTGAGCGTGTGAGAGTTGATCTAGACTATGACAGAGGAACTGTGTCATTCTCTAGACCTGTAACTAAAACACATTTATACACATTCACAACCACCTTCACTGACACTGTCTTTCCATTCTTATGGTGTGAGTGGTTTGCCCATCTTAGGATCTTACCAGTCGATAGTCAGTAAACGTTATCATGTTTCCAATGTTTAATTCATGTGGACAGTTATCAACTTCAAATTGCCAGTTAAGCAGTTAAAGTTTTCCATCGCTTCATCCCATCTGCAATGTCTTAATCAGCTGATAATAAACATGTTTCAGAATTGTTTTATTTTTTTATTTATAGTGTGAAATTGAACCTCTCATATAGCTGGTAAAGCATTCAAAGCTCAGTTTATCTTGTGCTGTCATCACTTCAGATGCTTTTCGTCAGGACTGTTCACACTTGAATTAAAGCTCTTTATAAAGGGCTGATCACTCTTCATTGTGGGTAACAAAATAGAGATTTTTAAATATAATTATGAATACATGTCATATATATCCATGTACTGAAGTGTTTTAACATTCAAACGTCAGATGACATATCTTCTTTATTACTTTAAATCACTATCCAGAGTCAAATAAGGCAGACAAACAGTTAACAATCATGTGACACAAACAGGCAGTATGATAAAAATGCAGAAACTCCTCCCTTTTACAGCACTCACCAGGAAGTGACTGTCTTAATATTTTTTTCCTTTCTGTCATACTGACTGTCGACAAAATCATATTAGAATCTGTGATCAGTGGAGAAATACTTTTAAGATGTATTTTTGAGACATTTGTTTATCAGGCAGCAGATCTTTGTGGTTATTAATTTTTGCAACATAATTCAGAAACTGAAAGTAAAGTTTTGATTGCTGGAGCTCGAAGAGTGAAAATGGATTCACTATCAGCAGAGGATTTTTCTTGTCCTGTGTGCATTGAAATCTTCAAGGATCCTGTTGTTTTATCCTGTAGTCACAGTGTCTGTAAAGAGTGTCTTCAACAGTTCTGGAGAACCAAGGAAACTCAGGAGTGTCCTGTCTGCAGGAGAAGATCCTCAAGAGATGATCCTCCATGTAATCGTGTTTTAAAAAACTTGTGTGAGTCACTCCTGAAGGAGAGAAATGAGAAGTGTCCAACAGGATCTGAGGAGATCTGCAGTTTACACAGTGAGAAACTCAAACTCTTCTGTCTGGAGGACAAGCAGCCTGTGTGTTTGGTGTGCAGAGATTCACAACAACACATCAATCACACATTCAGACCCATCAGTGAAGTTGTTCCGTCATATAAGGTAACTCTTGGATAAAAACTTTTATAAATTGTGTATTATATGCACCATTTACTTATATGTATTACATACATGCATATATTACAGAAGTCACTGGTGTCTTATAGATTTTGATTTTAAATTCTAGGAGGAGATCAATACAGCACTGAAGTCCTTACAAGAGAAACTTAAACACAATGAAAAAATAAAGGAAGAGTTTGATAAAACAGTTCAACACATTATGGTGAGATATGTTTTTACATATTTGCATAAATCAGACAATTGCAAACTGCTTACTGGCAAGTGGCAATTGTCAACAAATTGTCAAATGCACGAAACTCTATTAATATTCATGAGTCCAGCTGCCTGTCAGGCATTAGTTAATCCACTTGTGTCTCACTCTTCCTAAAAATGAAAAGTATTTTTATTGCCATCTGGTGGCTGGTGGGAGTATAGGCCATAAACCCCACCCTCTAAATGTGAGTGAATAGGACCAGAGCCAAACTAAACTGCTTGGTTTGTGAAGAGAAGCTGATGAGAGTTAGATATTTGTGTCTCCAGAATATGCTGCTTCTTCGAATTTTGTTCGAGTTTGAAGTGGATGTGGTCTGATTTCAGTCTCAGGCTGAGCAGACAGAGCAGCAGATTAAACAGCAGTTTAAGAAGCTTCATCAGTTTCTCAAAGATGAAGAAGAAGCTACAATCACTGCACTGAGGGAGGAAGAGAAGCAGAAGAAGCAGGTGATGAAGGAGAAGCTGGAGGACATCAACAAAAGCATCTCAGCTCTTTCACACACAATCAAAGACACAGAGGAGATGATGAAAGCCAATGATGTCAGCTTTCTAAAGGTCTGATTTCAGATCATTGATTGATTGATGATTGATTGAGATGTTGATGATAAATTGTGTGTTTGTTCTGCAGAAGTTTCCAGTCTCAAAGGAAAGGTGAGTGATCTGCTGGTGTCTCTGGTTTCTCTGTTTCTGAAGCCAAAGCCACTGCAGTTCTGACTCCTGAATGTTCTTCCAGAGTCCAGATCTCAAAGCCGGATCCACAGACGCCTTCTGCAGCTTTGATTCATGTGCCACAATACTTGGGCAACCTGCCATTCAGAGTCTGGAAGAAGATGCAGGACATTGTCCAAAACAGTGAGTCTGCAAATGATCTGTGCAAAGAGTGATTAACATTCCTATACTGAAAAAGTTATTCTATAGTGTCAGGATGTGTTGAGATTGTGACGTTTATGGTTCACTATTAATTATGATCATAATAAAAGCAGCTGTTGATTGTGTCTCATCAGCTCCAGTGATTCTGGATCCAAACACAGCTCATCCATCTCTCATCCTGTCTGATGATCTGACCAGCGTGAGTTGGAGTGACAACAAACAACCGCTTCCTAATAATCCTGAAAGATTTGACATCTATCGCTTTGTTTTGGGATCAGAGGGGTTTTCTTCAGGAACACACAGCTGGGATGTGGAGGTTAAAGAGAGTCTATGCTGGCATCTTGGAGTAACTACAGCATCAAACCAAAGGAAGGGAGATGATTTATTTGATACTGGTCTCTGGAGTGTGCAACACGGACTGGCTGATTATTTTGGTTTTCCTGTTAAACAGAATCTTGAGCGTGTGAGAGTGTATCTGGACTATGACAAAGGAACATTGTCATTCTCTGATCCTGTAACTAACACACATCTACACACATTCACAACCACCTTCACTGACACTGTCCTGCCATTCTTCTATAGTTTTTCCCCTCTGAGGATCTTACCATTGAATAGTGCGTAATTGTTGCTGGATCTTCCTGCTTTCATCTTGTTTTCAATATTTAATCAATATCACATTAATAAGTGTGATGTAGATCTGAATATCACTATGGTTGTGATTGACTAATTTAATTGGTTTTGTCTTTTGGGAAACATGTAACTATCTTCTGTAGCTTCTGAAGGGCAGTGCTCCCACTATTAATGCATGTCAGACTTTTATGTGAAATATCTTATTCAGGTCAGTACTAAATAAACAATAACATGCATTTTGTATGATCCCTCTTATTTTGGTAAAAATAATTAGCATTTTGCAGATTCTGAAAGAGTGATGTAAACTTTTGACCTCAAGTTTATATTAGGCATTGTACAATACAGATTGTGTCAAAGCAGCTGAGTGAAAATTTACTTGTTGCAGAAGAATGTTCGTTCCTTGTTGGATAGTCACGTCATGCTTAATCAGTCGTGTAAAATAAGTGCAACTAATAGTAAATTAAACTGTGGCATTCCTCTCCTGTGTGGTTCTTTATACCATAATTACGAAATGTTTAGGTCTGCCCTCGACTAAGGATTTTCCCTGTCGACTAGCAGTTGTTCATTTTAAGCATTAGTCGACTAATTGCACGTTTATTAGTCTAATATATTATATAAATCATTAGAATGAGCCTTTAATTACCTACATGGCCTAATAAGTGCTCAATCACATGCATAAAGTGTTCCACAGCGCCCCACAGAACTAATTATTATAAATGTGTCAGGGAAAACAGTAAGTAGACTGCAGTAACATTTTAATAAAAACTTATTGATAGTGCTTTCTTTGTTTTTGGGGTAAGAGATGTAGTCGGAGACAATGACTCGTCATCTCTGGAGTTGTGATGCACGTTTAGATTACATAATCTAAGAAAAACAGACATTTCATTATTTAGCAAAAGTGCAATGTTTCGTTGTTATTGTGAGAGGACATGAATAAATGTCTTTACAGATTCGAGATAAGAGTTTTACTCTTACCTGTATGACACAAAAATGAGGGAGTAGGCTATTTTAAGAGCAAATGGCCGCACCGGCGCCTCTATTATGTCCTGCAGTAAGCGCAGGTCTCTTCAGCTTCCACACTCCACACAGACATGGGAACAGCGCACATTTCTCTAGGTTAACATTAGATTTGAGCAGCCATGTAAAGTTACTGAAAACATTGGGGGCTAGCTGTTAACAACCTCTCCGCCACAAACTGCGTGACTGCCTGTAGATTTTTTTTTTTCTGCGACTAATACATTTTTGGTCAACCAAGCTTATTCTAGTCGACTAAAGATTAATCGACTATTAGAGGGCAGCACTACAAATGTTATTTGATGCTATAAAAACAGGGTTTGGTGTCATGATTGTGTGCTTGTGTCTGCAGGAGATTTGGTTAGATTTTTTATACTGTGGCTCCAGCTCAAGATCTTTACTGCATAGACTCAGGCTCCAAATTAATCACTGCTGTGCAGATGCCATACATGGGACATTGTAGCTTTACCTTTCTAACGGAACAAAGTTTTGTCTATATATATTTTGTACAGTCTATGGTCCCAGGTCTAAATAATACCAAAGCTCAATGCGCTTAATGCACACTAAATCCACACTATCTTGCTTCAGAGTGTTATTTTAGGCTAAGCATAGCCCATCGTTCATAACGCTCAGGAACTCACATTTCCCAAAACTGACAGATGTTGAGGAAAACTTTGCAGAGTCACTAAAACAGGAAATACATCATATAAGTTGTCAAGTGCAAAAACTGTGTGGTGTGGGTATCAAGTAACATCAAGTAACCACTGAAACTGACTTTGTGCAACAGGCCTCAAAACTCCACCCAAATACAACACTTACCAGGAAGAGACTGACTTATCATTTCTTCTTCCTGTCATACCAACTCTTTTCTTTCTTGACGAACAAAACAAAACAAAACAAAACAAAAAGAATCAGCATTCAGTGAAGAATGAAGAGAAAATCTTTCAAGATGGATTTTTGAGAAGTTTGTTTCTAAACAGATCTTTGTGCTTATTTTTAAAACAATCATTAAGAAAGTGAAAGTACAGCTTGGATTACTGGAGATCAACAGTGAAAATGGCCTCACTATCTGAAGATGATTTATCTTGTCCTTTGTGCTGTGAAATCTTCAAGGATCCTGTTGTTTTATCCTGTAGTCACAATGTCTGTAAAGAGTGCCTTCAACAGTTTTGGAGAAGCGAGGAAAATCAGGAGTGTCCCGTCTGCAGGAGAAGATCCTCAAGTAGTCAGCCGCCATGTAATTTTGAATTACAAAACTTGTGTGATGTGTTCCAAAAGGAGAGAAATGAGCGGAGTTTGTCAGGATCTGAGGAGATCTGCAGTGTACACAGTGAGAATTTTAAACTTTTCTGTCTGGAGGACAAACAACCTGTGTGTTTAATGTGCAAAGATTCACATGTCAATCACACATTCAAGCCGATCAGTGAAATTGTTTCATCATGTAAGGTAAGACAGACCTAGAGAATTAAACTTAAATCATAAGTTTTATTAACAATGTATAAATTCTCAGTGTGCTACCGTTTGGCTTATACTATGTAGCTATTACATACATGAACATATACAGGAATTTCTGGTGTCTTATAGATTTTCACTTTAAATTCCAGGAGGAGCTCAATACAGCACTGAAGACATTACAAAAGAACCTCAAACATGAAGAAAAAAATATGGTAGAGCTTGAGAAAATGGTTCAACACATCAAGGTGAGGACTGATACTTTTATATTGTGGTGCATTGTTTGCTCTGAGCATACATCCGGTGTGCTAAATCAGCATGATTCCATGGGGGAAAAAAAAAAATATTTGAAGCTGCATTTAAATTGCATTTTGGAAGTTCAAACTCAGGGCACAATAGAAGTCCATTATATGAAGAAAAAAGAAAAATGTTTTCCTCAAAATAAAAAAAAAATAAGAATAAAAAATAAAAAATAAATGACTGAAGAAAGAAAGACATAAACATCTTAGATGGCAAGGGGTGAGTACATTATCTGTAATTTTTTGTTCGGGAAGTGGACTTCTCCTTTAAAAAGCATGGATACTGTCACGGTACATGTGGGAAGGAGCACAAGATGAGGAAGAATGCAATACAAAGTCTTTAATAAAAGCCACAAACAAAGCACAAGAACACATGTACACAACAATATGGCAGCAAAGCACAACAGACCATGAGACGTCAAACTGAACCAACTTATAAAGGGTAGACAATGAGCAAGACAAGTGTGGTTAATTAATTGGTGATGCCATAATGAGAGGGAGGATCAGGAACATGACCAAATAAGGGTATACAAGAACTGGAACAAACCAAAATACAAAAGGACTAAACCAACGAAAGACAGGAACAAAAAACACAACAAAAAAGTGCCTGTTATTGTCACAATTTCCTCTCACTGTGTCAGGAAAACATTCAAAGCTTTCAGTGTCGAAAACAGCACTTTCTTGTGGTTAAAGCAGCCAAAAACCTGTGAATGAAATTCTGTCGGACGAAAATTTCACCATTGAAATGGAGCTTATTCATAAAAATTCATCATTGTTTGTACCCATGTTCATTTTTGCAGTAGCACCTGCCAAAAACAGGTGGATAGGCATGTTAATCTTTAACCATGAGCACTTTCAACAAATAATTTTAGGTGAACACAGACAATGTGATTAATATTCATGAGCCATTAGAAACAAGTGATGGAAATGTCACATTTCTAATAAAAAAAAAAAGTTACTCTATAGTTTGAGGTGGTTTTTGACTTTGAAAAAGGGATAATGCGAATAATGGGAGATGGAAATGCATTTGCCGAATAAATTCCTCCGTATGCATCAAAAAATCATGTGACTTTGTTCTGTCGGATGGCAAAAACTGACTAACCATTCGACTGATCTCATTCCACAGCATCTGAAATGTTGCTATGGTCATTCTAAAAAAGCGTGTGCATAAAATATAGCGTATAATTGCCTCTAGGAACTTTCTTACATGACTTTTTTCCTAAATAGCAGGCGCAAGTAATTTATTATATATGATAATAATTATGTTTAGTGGCCTACTTTATTAGTGATATGTAGTGCCAGTTTATCAGGAAGTGACCATTTTATTATTTGCTTTGCTGGATGGAAATGGAGCTTATTCATAAATGTTTTATGCGATATTCAACTTTTGCGCATAAGTTAAATTTGCGAATTTGGATGGAAACCTGGCTAATGACCATTTTAGCTATTCTTGTTTACAAGATGAAAATATTTATAATGTGAAACTGCAGTCTGTAACCTTTTTTGATTTAAAAATGACTCAAAATCAATTTTTGAGTAAGTACATAACCAGCCAGTGTTCAAAACATCTCCTTATCTAAGCATGATGTAATAATGTTTTCTCATTTGAGTGGTACTGGTAGTTTTTTGCAGGAAATATGAGTCTATGTATCCACAATGGTGCTGACAGCTGACAGTCACACATAAACTCATAACATTACACTCATTCCAGCTGATAACTGCAGTTGCAGGTTTCAAACAGAGGTGGTGACAAAGTGGCAAATCTTATGGAGTGCTACAGTACTTATACTTTAGGAAGTTAAAGTTGTAGTTACTAACTGACATTTACTCACTCACTCTTCATGCTGCTCCAGAATAAGTTGAATCTTTGAGATGTTTGCACTGAATGTGATTGATTTCAGTCTCAAGCTAAGCAGACAGAGCATCAAATTAAACAGCAGTTTGAGAAGCTCCATCAGATTCTCAGAGATGAAGAAGAAGCTGCAATCAGTGCACTGAGGGAGGAAGAGGAGCAGAAGAAGCAGATGATGAAGGAGAAGCTGGAGGAGATCAACAGACACATCTCAGCTCTTTCACTCACAATTAAAGACACAGAGGAGATGATGAAAGACAATGACATCTGCTTTATAAAGGTCTGATTTCAGATCATTGATTGATTGATTGATTGATTGATGATTGATTGAGTTGTTGATGATAAATTGTGTGTTTGTTCTGCAGAAGTTTCCAGTCACAGTGGAAAGGTGAGTGATCTGCTGGTGTCTCTCTGTTTCTGAAGCCAAAGTCACTGCAGTTCTGACTCCTGAATGTTCTTCCAGAGTCCAGATCTCACAGCCAGATCCACAGATACCTTCTGGAGCTTTGATTCATGTGCCACGATACTTGGGCAACCTGCCGTTCAGAGTCTGGAAGAAGATGCAGGACATTGTCCAAAACAGTGAGTCTAGAGAACATCTGTGCTCTTACAAATACACTGGAAATGACACATGTCTGAATATTTATTTACGTATATATTTACATCTGTTGATAATTCATAATAATGTGTGTTTGGTTCACTCTTGATCATTATATGAACATCGGAGTAAAAGCAGCTGTTGATTGTGTCTCATCAGCTCCTGTGATTCTGGATCCAAACACAGCTCATCCAGATCTCATCCTGTCTGATGATCTGACCAGCATGAGATGGAGTGAGTACAGTCAACCACTTCTTGATAACCCAGAAAGATTTGATGAGTGTCTTTGTGTTCTGGGTTCAGAGGGTTTTAACTCAGGAACACACTGCTGGGATGTGGAGGTTAATGAGAGTAAACACTGGAGTGTTGGAGTGACTACAGCATCAAATCAGAGGAAGGGGGATGAATTCTTTAAAACTGATGTCTGGAGTGTGCGTTATGATCAATATGGACGGTCAGAAAAGTTTGGTTTTCCTGTTAAACGTAAGATTGAAAGGGTACGCGTGTATCTGGACTATGACAGAGGAACACTGTCATTCTCTGATCCTGTAACTAACACACATCTACACACATTCACAATCACCTTCACTGATACAGTCTTCCCATTGTTTCGCAATCTTGATGAAACAAACTATCTGAGGATTTTACCAGTTAAACTCTAACAACAGAAATTCACTGGTGAATTTGATCCTGCTTATGAATCAAGAACCTTTTGAGACTCTCTGTGTTTATTATGAGTATTGTTAAATTGGTATATCACCATAATTTAGTAATTCTTCAACATTGTTCTTTTTTTTTCTATGAATCAGCAACAATGTTAGACCATCTGGTGTGAACTAAACACATTGTATAACTGATATGATGTGGATCAATATAAATAAAAACAGGATAATGATCTTTGTCATATTTGAACATACTTGGGCTTATCAGTCAAGTGCACAGTCAAGTGCACCATCCTTATTTTCACAAAAACGCCTGTAGATGCTATTTGTAGAGACTGCTTTAGTCAACTATCCAGGTAAGTTTCAGTTTAGTTTGCACCAATCCTGGGTTTTAGGCACCATGAAACTGGCTTGGCTTTTAGCTGTGTTCATTGGCATAATGTGCATGATCAGCTATGAAAGGGGTTCTGGGAAATGGAGTTTGTGATTGAGTTCTGAGTCTCAGTGATGGCTCCCTCTGGTGGTGAGAGAAGGGAGCCACAGAGACACGAGTTGTGACAGTTATTTTGTAATTATGTAATTTAAATAAGCCCAGTAGAATCAATAGATAGCACTTTAAAAATGACATGTGACCTTACATGTTCGAGTCATTATTACTGTATATTTTCAACTATATAAACTAACTTCTCTTGCATTTCTGTTATTTTAAACTGTTTGAGACTCTGAGTTTACAAATATTGTTAAACTGGCACATCATTTCCCATAATTGTCATTCTTTAAATGTCCTTCTCTCTCTGTTTTTTTTAAATATATATATATATAAATAAATCAGTGTTTAGTCCATCTAGTTACCAGAGTTACAGAGCGTGATCTGAGCGAACCAAAATAACCAAACTACAAATGTGAGAGTCTTCAGAATCTTTCACATAACATATGATTTATTAAGATTCATTCACTTAGATAAGAAAGGGAGATACAAAAATACATGGCATACTGTTGAACTGACTTTTAATAGCAGTACATAAGTCATGCAGGTTTTAGTATTTATGAAAAGTATATGTTCTGCATGTAAAGGTTATGCTACATCTGGTTTTATTTAACCGTAGCCCACTTAGCCTATAGCCACCTTTAGTTAATAGCAAGAGCTCTGAATATTTAAAATGAAAGCAACGTTCTGATATGAATTAATATCTAAGTTATTATTAAGTAAAATGAGAAAAGTTATTTCCATGACATCCAAGGAAAACATATATTATCTTCTGTACCTAATCTTACCCGTTAGCTACATTAAAACTGGCAAAACATACTTTTTAAGTATCTGAGATGTTCTTATGCGTACTGGACCATAGGATGGTCACTCCACTCAGGGAGATGAGAGAGTTTCTTTTGTGTGTTGGGCTGGATGGGCCAACCCCATGCTTTAAAGAAGGGGCAGAGATTTAGTTTGACCACTTTGGAGAAGGTCTCAGCATATAGATTCATCTTGCCTGCATTGTCGGTTGGCACTCCATTCATGTCATTGTAGAGAGCAAAAACTTTCTTGAACGCATCCCAGCCAAATTTTTCCTTAAGCTGGAGGGGAACAAAGTTTTTTTTTTATTTGTTATTATTATTTAATAAACTATCACTTCCAAAGCTCACACATAATGCGTTATTGCTTTAAACTTTATTTTAAAATCACACTACTGGCAATGAAGATATAACTAAATATCTACTTTATCAACTTTAAATGGAACCCTCGAAATTATAACTTGTATGGCTTAATATAATGATGTCTCTTACAGAAATATGTAGTAAAGAAAAAAAAAATTGTTATTTTAAGAAAATCCACATCATTTTATACATATATTAGACTCTTTCAGTAGCTGACCACAGCTGCTGAAAGAGCTTGCAGGTGGCAATAGATACGAGCGCAGATGTAAACAATATGCAGTACCAACGATTTTTCCCACAAGGAGTCTAAATGCCCTTGAATATCAAGTCAGCATGTTTCTGCTTCTTGCCATTTGCAAGCTCTTTCAGTAGCTGTGGTCTACTAAATACCTCAAAGTCATTCTTTTCTCCTATTCTTATCACTAGGAAAGCAGTGAAGACTGACATTGCTTCTCTTGTTGTCCTTTAACTGAAAATTACAACCAAAAACCATTTTCTGAGTTGTGTATTCCGAGCTGTAAAACATATTAAGACATACAAGTCTTAATACCTGTGGTTCTATTTAAAGTAAATAGAGTATTTAAAAAAAGTTAATTTAAATGATCTTATAAAAATATACACAGTCTGTTCGCACCTGCATGTAAGTCTCGAGTGCCGTCCAGATGCACCAGTTTTTTAAATCCTTACCGCCATCACAATATGATTTGATACGATCCTGACGGTTTTGTAGAGTTATGCCTGGATGAGCATTACCCCCATTCAAACCCAGCACTTTCTCATGTACATACAATGACCACAGGTTGCAAGTGCACTCAGTGGTGTGCGGAGGGAACTCCCAAACTCCACGCTGTTGGTTATGACCCAGCTCATGAATCTGTCCCCAAAGACCATCTTTATAGGCTTTCTGTACATCTACAAGTTCTGGGGCAGAGATGTCTTGCATCATGACTGGATATCCAGAATGCATGAAACCTGTGGGGGGAAAGAAGGAACAATGTTATCATCAGGACAGAATGAATGTAATTAATATTAATGGCATGATTCTGTTGAAACAGTGATGGTTCTTTATCCTGACAAAGATACTGAGAGTATTTAATAGTACCACCAACCGGCAGAGATCTGAACATCTGCAACAAACCGCTCCTTGCGGGGGAATTTGCCAGGCTTTGCTGCCAGGTCAGCTATGCTTCTCATTATGGTATCCCAAAGTTTAGCCACTTCATCAGGGCGGTCTAGATTCCTTACAAATTCTGATTTTAATGTCATTACGATGTTCTCAAACTCAAGCTCTGCCCAAGGGGCAGGTGCCTGACGGATCCTGTTCACCCAGTCAGCTACACTAGTCTCTCCTGAGGGATGAAACAAGTTAGCATTGAAACGTTTTGCTATACAATGTTAAATATTCTGAATAGAAACCTCACTGTGATGATCATTCAGAATTGTTACCAGACTTAAAGTATGGAGCCTGTACAGCATCCTGCACGACAATTTCCACCCCATCCACTTTGCTTTGAGGAGGTGCTATTATGTAGATGAGCCCTCCCCATGCAGACTTGGACCTTCTCTGCATTCAGAGGAAATCGCTGATGGACAACAGGAGCCCTTTTCAGAACTTCTGCTTTACCAATGTTATCTGTTTGGCAACCAAGCTGCACCTGTGAAAAGTGTTACTGATGTGAATAATATACTCTCCAATGAGCAATATACTTCGGCATAGACTTTATGCATCACCTGCCAATTTTTCCCAATGACCTCTGGAGGTACTGTTATGTACGTCTTCATGCCAGGAGAAAGATATAAGCCTGTGCTCATCCATTCTTCCCAATCTGAAACAAGTAATTGCATTTTTATTTTATAGTCCTCAAGTATTTTAAACTTAAACAAAAAATAAAGTTTTCCCTCCACTTGGGCGGGAAAATGTTCATACCTTCAGTTTTGGCACTGATCCGAAATCTTGCATTAGACACAGTGGGTAAGGTAGATCTGTCCTTGATGATGTATGGAAGAAGGGCATCAGGATCAGGTGACGCTTTGTATAGCCCAGTCGCAATGTGGAGTATCAGGAGGTCTTTGGCACTTTCAACAGGGCAGTTACTAGACACTTGTGGTACACCCAACTTCACTATGTCACTAAGAAGCGCAAACACTGATGTATAGCTGGAGCTGTCATGGCATTGCATTTGAAGGTAACTGGCACAGTCATTGCCCAGCTGCTTTAAGCAGCTCTCTTCATGCTCAGTCAGTTTTTGCCCCAGGTGTACATGCTCAGCAAACCGGTGCAGCATGCTACGAAAGTGGTACCCCTCTTTACAAATTTCTGGGGCTTTATATAACTCTGTACTCAACATGTTGCCCAAGAGACACAATCCCATCTTATTAAGAATGTGATTTCCTGGGTAATCGGTCATCACATTGCAGCCAAAGTGGGTCTTCTCCCAATGCCAAGCATGACCCCCAATCAAAAGACCTCCACCTTCAGCAACAAATTCTTGGATCTCTGCACACCGGGCATCACTGTATGATGTGCAAACGTAGATGCTTAGATCTTCTCTGAAACCAGTCACCTGGCAATCTAAACCAGATTTGCTCAGTACTGTGCGGGCTGGCTTTAGTCTGGGTTCTATCCCAATAACATCCTTGCGATCTTGGTCAAGCCACTTGATAGCATTGACCATGAAAGTGGACAGAGAGTCCCGGTCCATGTAGCTTTCATGTGTTAACAGAATAACTCGACCTTGACCATAATAAGCACCAGCAATGAATGCTTTTCCTTCTGGAGTGACTGCAATGGGAAATGCTAATGGTCCATGCACCATCACCTCAGATGGTACAGTGCTACCTTGGATGTCGAACTCGGACACACCTTCTAGCAGGAAATGTAGGTCATCCTTAAAGTTCGTGCGTATACTGAAAAGTAACAATGGAAAACAACTGGTGAGATGTATGCTTTCTTAAAAAACAGAAAAAAAAGTAAGAATGTCTGCTGAACTTACGATACAGCGCGCCAACTAAAAGGGATTTTTCTTGGAACAGGACAAATGGCAACTTTTCCATAGTTTTCTGTGAAGTAAATTCCTGCAACACTGCACACCTTGTTTCCTGGGAAGTTCTTTATAGTGTTTTCTTTTGGGTGGGTTGCAGCCCAATTCCAGGCCTGGCCACCCATGATCAAGCCACCCCCAGCTTTGATGAACGCAATCAGATCCTTTGCACAATTGTCAACACTGTAAGCATCTGTGATATAAACAGCTAAGCCACTTCGAAAGTCTCCTAGCTCTGTCTTTAGGGTAGCTTTTCAAGTTTTCAGCTACTGAATGTAAACGCTTCTGAATTCCTACAATGCCAGCATCACCAGAACGTGACATGAGCCACTTTATGGCATTCTTTATGAGGTCAGGGAACCGTGTTAGGTATCCCTCATGTCCCAACACCACCACACGTCCTTTACCGTAATGAGATGCAGCCATCAGCACCTGACCTCTTGGACTCATGACAAGTGGAAAGGCATGTTCACCTATTAATACAAGATCACTGGGCACTGCATTTCCTTGAAAATCAAGCTCCTGCATCCCACACATTATAGTGTAGTAGTCTTGCTCACATGCCATGGTGGATTAATTCTGTTTCGCAAGTCAATTCAAAAGTCACTCTCAGTCCTACACAAAGACAGAAAATGACAGAATTTTTTACAAATAAATTTAGAAACATATGTAACTAATTGTATAAATGTAAATACGTTTTTCATGAATTACATTGCTTAACATAGTTTACAAAAATATGATACATTTCAACTATGCTTTCTCTATTGTGGCTTATAATCTATAATTATGTCATAATTTCTACTTTAATCTGAATAAGAGCATTGTTTATGCACACACTCACACTAACTCAAAGAGTTCAGATTCACACTGTAGTAAACTGGCAGCTGTGGTTGCCAGAAATATACTGTAAAAAACACGTTTTACAGTTCACGATTTTCACTGAAATTTACAAGTAAATACCGTAATTTCATTAACTGATATAAGGTAATATACTAACCTATTAAAGTACTGAAATCTCTTTTATACCTTTGTAATACACTGATAAACACCAAAAGCAGGCGGTGATGAGAGTCACATGATGAACTAAAGCCCATAACAAGCAGCTTTTAAATATTTACATATATAGAAGGTGCACAGTGTCATTCACACAAACACTAAACAACATTCGTTGTAAAACACATGAAACTAAAATATTGCAATAAACATTAATTTAACAACATTAGATGTAGCATACAGTCGTAATGTACAAACCTGCTAAGAAAAAACTATGAAGAAAGAGTAATTTCAACAACAACAAAAAAAAAACATTACATTTAAAAAAATGTAACACAGGAAATTCTAGGAATGTCAATTTAAGGTTATTCACTGTAAATTTTACAGTCTTTTACCATTAACCTGTTAAATAACGGGTTTTTACTGTAGTATTTTTTACTGTTTTTTACAGTTAAATTCACAATCATTTTTTTACAGTGCAGTTCAGACTTTCACACTTAGCTATGTGTTTGAAGATTTAACTGTGACTCACCCATAAACTACACACCCAGTGAGCAAGCCCCTTTCCTTTTGTTTGTTTGTTTATCCAGAAAACACCACTGACCACTCCCTCTACAGGATTTAGCATTTTTAATGTTATTTAGTTTTTGTAGTACAGTCTATTCAGGGGTGTCATGCCCAAGTCAGCAAATTTCCTTTGGCTTGGATCTGGCCCATGTCAGCAGTTGAAGTGTGACCCAGATGTGAAAAAAGAGTTGTGGCTGTTATAATGGAGCTTATATGGTATTCCTGCATGGTTGAGTTTGTAAAGAGCTGATGGCCCTTATGTGGCCCACATGTGATCATGGGAATGAAATCTTAATTAATGGCCACAATATCTATTATTCTTCTGCATGTCATGTGTGGAGCTCCATAGATTTGAGACAAAAACATGCAATAGTCGTAGTTTCTATAGTCTTACATTACATATTTCTCAGAAAACTGCATATTGTGTGATAAGGTCTAAATGATTAATACATCCAGTCAAAGGAATGATTAGTACAGCATGGCCACAATTTAACTAAACAAGGTAATGAATGAATAAAACATATCCATGAAGTCTATAAAAGTCTTTCATGGGTTTTCTGCTACATATTTCAGTAGGAGACACCATTTACATTATATTAAGCAGTAAACAGATCCTCTATGACACGGTGGATGGCTGGAAGGGTACCACACACAGTGGACGAGTATAGCATTTTCATGGGGAACACATGGTGTGTTAATGCTCTGAAAAAGCTATACTTAAACAAAATATTAGATGTGAAATGACCAACTTACTGTACAAGATCATTGATCAGCTTTCCACACTGCCAAGCCTATTAAATTGGTGACACAGTTAGAATCTCTAAAGTAAGGGGTCCGTTTGCAAAAGGTTATGAGAAAAACTACACAGAACAGTTTTTCACAGTAAAAACATGCATCCCACAAGATCCACCTGTGTATCGACTCTGTGATTATGATGGTGACATAATTGATGGTGTTTTTTATGAGAAGGAATTACAAAAAATATCTGTTACCATGAACAAGACATTTAAAATTGGAAAAAATGTGGACAGAAGGCAGCAAGTGTGATCAACAAGGGTTCTGGTACAGTGGGCTGGATGGCCTTCAAAATTCAATACATGGGTAAATGAGAAAGATGTGGTAGATGTGCAGATACCATAAAATGGAAGTAAACACAGGTACACATTCATTTAAAGGCAAACATGTCTGAGGGTGGTTTTTACTTGACGCTTTCCTGCAATGCGTCTTTAGCTGTTTATCCAGAGAATACTATTTCTCATTATAGAACTATGCTAGCAAGAACAGTGGGAGGTTGGTTTAATCTAATTTGAATATCCCATATCGTGGTACACATTTCCAGAGGAAGATGCTGCATATATTATAACAAGTGGTCAAAACACGCTGGAAGATGATGAGGAACAAGTGTCTGAACGTCACACTGTCGGTGATGGGATTAAGATTCAAATCAGCAATGGAAGTCGAAGCATATCAAAGCTATGTAACACACTTAAGACGGGGTATTACGAAGAAGTCCTATTTCTAATTAGAGAAATAAATGCTACTTTACCTCCGAGGATGACACTTGGATATGATCACTCCGGTGTAAAATACTCCTCATGGTCATATCCAGAATCCTCCACATTCTGTTGTATAGACTAACGTGTGGTGGTACCCTTTAGTTTATCCACCGCATCATAGAGAATCTGTTTACTGCTGACATCCACAGTCTTTTCTCTGATCTCACAAAGCTTCTTCACAATGTAAACCTCGTCACGTAGTTCACACAAAATAGCATCCACCGAACCCTGGATCCCCTGGATTAACCCTGGATTAACACTCAAACCGAATTGGTTCAGGGCTTGAGCTATGATGTGTTTAAGCTCTGGCTTTATCAGATCACATGATAGTTCCTCAAAATATTCGTCAAAGAAATAGGCACATGGTTCAAACAAGCAGGAGTGTCTAAGCTGACTGGGGTGATGCACTTCACAACCCAAACAGAGTTCCTTAAGCTTTTTGTTGATAATATGTTCCAGTATGACCATGATAAATGCTTTTATTATTTTGAATGCATCTGTACGGATACATGCATCTGTATCATCAAATCCAGCACAGGCTGCAGCTCCGGCTATCACTCTGACACCTCCGTATGGCGTTGTGAGGAAGGTCAAATTGTGGTAACCCAGATCCATGCAGAATTTATCCAACCAACTGTTGTCACATGGTTGTGGGAGGGTTTCCAGAGGTGTGGCGTTGTCATCAGGCATTGCTGGCAGAGTTTCAGGGGTGTTGCTGTAGCAGCAGGGCAATGATGGATCTTGAGACATGGTGGAGATGAATGTTGTGACCGTTCCATTTTTTAAGCATTGGGGTTTCCACCTTTTCACCTTCACCAATTTCACCTTTACAGAGCTGTAGCGATCGTACATTTCACACCATCTGAACATCTTGTCAATACATGTAAAAACACTATCGATTATATGGACTTTCCATCTTTCCACTGAAATAAAAAACTCATGTCATAGTGCATGTAGTGTAGATTCAGGAATAGGCCACACACGCTCATGGATCTTTGTCTTGTCATTGCAGTAAAAATGTAGACACATTCATCTGGTATATTTTTTACTATGATCCGCAACCACGCGAAATCTTGTGTCAGGAGCTACGCCGCCCCACTCCGCGATGTACAATGGATCGGCCCTATAATCATTCAGATCTCTCCAAAGAGGGCTCGGAAAGCCATAAACCCAGTGAAAAAAAATCTGACCATGTACACATTTGACATGTGACAACCTGTCCATCAGGGCTGACATGGGGGCTGTAAATCATATCATAGAGTCATAAATCAATAAAATTTGACACAACGTTTATGATAACACTACTGATGCATATCTAATCATTTATGCAGAGAGTGGAAGCTGAAGTGCGCTTTACCGGACATGGAGGCGTCAGTGCGATCGCTTGCATTGGAAACATTTTTGCTCATAATGGTAGCAATAAGAAATGTGAAGGGTCTATTTATATTTGTGTGATCAGTAACCTACAAAATCAGCACTCGTGCTCTTGCTGCCCGTGTAGCCTAAATATGAGGGAAAACACATACAGGGACATTTTTTGCACAATATCTCACATTCTAGGTCATAACTGCATTGTTGTTGCACCACATATATTTGTCAACAGTCAGGTCTTGTTCTGTGACATAATGTTCTATGGTTTGACAAATAATAAAAGAACCGCATATTTGTTTTTATCTCAAAACTTTCAGCAGTTCTGTAAGGATGATAGCAAAGTGTGTCTTGTTGTCAAAGTTTGTTTTAAAATAGTCAAAGGAGAAAAAAAAAAATTATTATAATTTCATATTAAATAATAAGTGTCTAACAATGAAGATAAATGTCATTCATGCTTTGTACATAATTAAAAGGGGGGGGGGGGGGTACAATGGTGTTTGATGTATTCAGAGTTGTTTACAGTGTTAAAAGAGTTGGATTCTCATGCTAAACATGGCCAAAATTAAAAAAAAAAACAATTTGGACAAATGACAGAGAATTTCTGTGCTGAAAATCTTACTTCTCAATTGGTACAAGTTTTTTTTCAAGGCTGTTTTTTTTTATAATCATGGCTGGAATGAGGTAGACATCGGTGGAACTCCTTATATGAGAATTGCTCCCCGAAAAGCGTGTCCGCGCACACGTCGACTAGAGCAAGAGAAAGAGCATGCCCATCATTGCGCTTCATTCGGGTGCACTGCTGCAAGGGATTCACTCGGGAAGAATGTCTCTAAAGAAGTGTGGTTTTGGTTGTAAGGCAAAGATAAATTTGAGTCCAGAAGCTCCACTTTTTCTGGAAAGTATTGGAAAACTGTATTTTTCTTTTATTAATATGATAAAACTAAAGAGATATTAAGGATGCCATAGCACTCTATGGGTACTAAAAATTAGCATTAGATTAGGTGAAACTGTGTATGTTATGTACCCTTTAAGAGTTTTTTATGGTTCAGTAAAAATGTAAAACAAAAAAAACAACAACAACAACAACTAAGAATTGACAAAGTTAGTAACCCTTTATATTTAGATTTTACATTTAGTTTTTTTTAATTATATAAAAAATAAAAAGAAAACAGATGGAATTGAAAAAAAAAACGTTTGAAAAAGTTTTTTTTTTCTTTCTTTTTTTTCCCTTCTTTTTGCCTTTTGTTAATTGTATAATAAATAAAAAGTAGATAGAAAAGATATAACATAAAAGGAAATACAGAAAATAATTTTTTTTTTAAAGAATATAAATAGAATAAAGAGTGCTAGAGTAAACATAACAAAAGATGTGATCGCAAAATGCATTACATGCAGTTATTTTAAGTCATAACATAGTCGCCAGGGTGACCTCAGCAAAAACCTTACTACCAAATTAATAGTTTTGGTCACAAATCCAAACGTTTTAGTTGCAGTCTGGAGTCCTGCAACCTAAATCATATACAACAAAAAATAATGTCTTAGCTCTGCTTTGGAAATGTTCTGAATAAATGCATTCATACTAGGGCTGTGCGATAATAAAGAAAAAAAGTGATATAACTCATTAAATATTCAATATGCAATATGATAATGATTAAAGTGCCACATGATGAAACATTTTTACTCAGCTGTTACTGAACCCCTATAACTATCTTGTGTCTTGATTATTTATGTGTATGTATTATTATTTATATGTATGTATGTATCAAGAGCCCCTGTAAAACCACAACAAATTCCTTGTGCTTGCACACTCTTGGCGAATAAAGCTCGTTCTGATTAAATAGCATAGGCAAACATGTTTCAACATGTGAGAAGAGGGTACCCCTACAACAACTTCTGAAAGTGTTTTACAATAGCATTGGATAAAAAAAAATGTATTTTTTACATTAGTGTAATCATTTTAACAACAGTTTAGAAACTGAATAATAAAAAGGACAAATAAAACACTGCTCAGTTTTCACAGTATGAATTCAATATGCAGTGATTCTTATTTAAACTACAAGAGTTATTTAGGAAAGAGCAGTGAGCGATTTTCTCTTTGTCTTTTGATCATGGCCCCAAATATTGCAAGCTGTAGTTATATGCATATTGTGATATGTACAGGTCCTTCTCAAAAAATTAGCATATTGTGATAAAGTTCATTATTTTCTGTAATGTACTGATAAACATTAGACTTTCATATATTTTAGATTCATTACACACAACTCGAAGTAGTTCAAGCCTTTTATTGTTTTAATATTGATGATTTTGGCATACAGCTCATGAAAACCCAAAATTCCTATCTCAAAAAATTAGCATATCATGAAAAGGTTCTCTAAACGAGCTATTAACCTAATCATCTGAATCAACTAATTAACTCTAAACACCTGCAAAAGATTCCTGAGGCTTTTAAAAACTCCCAGCCTGGTTCATTACTCAAAACCGCAATCATGGGTAAGACTGCCGACCTGACTGCTGTCCAGAAGGCCATCATTGACACCCTCAAGCAAGAGGTCTGTGGGAAGGAAAAAGTGTGGCAGAAAACGCTGTACAACGAGAAGAGGTGACCGGACCCTGAGGAAGATTGTGGAGAAGGACCGATTCCAGACCTTGGGGGACCTGCGGAAGCAGTGGACTGAGTCTGGAGTAGAAACATCCAGAGCCACCGTGTACATGCGTGTGCAGGAAATGGGCTACAGGTGCCGCATTCCCCAGGTCAAGCCACTTTTGAACCAGAAACAGCGGCAGAAGCGCCTGACCTGGGCTACAGAGAAGCAGCACTGGACTGTTGCTCAGTGGTCCAAAGTACTTTTTTCGGATGAAAGCAAATTTTGCATGTCATTCGGAAATCAAGGTGCCAGAGTCTGGAGGAAGACTGGGGAGAGGGAAATGCCAAAATGCCTGAAGTCCAGTGTCAAGTACCCACAGTCAGTGATGGTCTGGGGTGCCATGTCAGCTGCTGGTGTTGGTCCACTGTGTTTTATCAAGGGCAGAGTCAATGCAGCTAGATATCAGGAGATTTTGGAGCACTTCATGCTTCCATCTGCTGAAAACCTTTATGGAGATGAAGATTTCATTTTTCAGCACGACCTGGCACCTGCTCACAGTGCCAAAACCACTGGTAAATGGTTTACTGACCATGGTATTACTGTGCTCAATTGGCCTGCCAACTCTCCTGACCTGAACCCCATAGAGAATCTGTGGGATATTGTGAAGAGAAAGTTGAGAGACGCAAGACCCAACACTCTGGATGAGCTTAAGGCTGCTATCGAAGCATCCTGGGCCTCCATAACACCTCAGCAGTGCCACAGGCTGATTGCCTCCATGCCACGCCGCATTGAAGCAGTCATTTCTGCAAAAGGATTCCCGACCAAGTATTGAGTGCATAACTGAACATAATTATTTGAAGGTTGACTTTTTTTGTATTAAAAACACTTTTCTTTTATTGGTCGGATGAAATATGCTAATTTTTTGAGATAGGAATTTTGGGTTTTCATGAGCTGTATGCCAAAATCATCAATATTAAAACAATAAAAGGCTTGAACTACTTTGAGTTGTGTGTAATGAATCTAAAATATATGAAAGTCTAATGTTTATCAGTACATTACAGAAAATAATGAACTTTATCACAATATGCTAATTTTTTGAGAAGGACCTGTACATTTGATTTAACATTTCAATATTTTTTATATATTCCACAGCCCTAATACATACCCAGGAATCCAACATGTTTAGCATCTGCAAAATGAATAAATAAAAGTCAAACCTGTGGTAATCTGGATTCCAAACAGCAAGCTGAAGTTTTCTGCTAGATGATGTAAAACGGATGTCTTTCTTGAATTCTTCTGATATATTCTTTTTTTCATGCTGCACTGGAGGTTTAAATACTGTGCTCATATTACATAGATGCATGTTAGCCAATCGTTGTATCACATTGTGGGGGGAATTTCAGGAAACAACAGCAAAATGATTTACTCTACCTCCTAATGGCTGAATACCCACAAGCTCTCACTCTTCAACAACATGCTAAGACATGCAGTTTTATAAATGCATATATTGCTAAGGGCCAGTCAAGTAGTTAAATTTAATAAACAGAAACTTTGCACACCGAGTCCAATGCATAATAATTAATCAATTGTGACAGTACTTATATATATATATATATATATATATATATACAAACATTATATATTGCACATTATTTACATTATTATTTCACATGATTTTGAATTGATCTTTGTTTTTTTTAACTCTTTTACATTACATTCAACATGGTAACTAAAGAAATTCCACGTCATGTCTGTACAACTCTCTTTTATCAGCAGTCCTTTTGTTGAACCCATGATTGAACTGATTAAATATCTCCAGTTTAACAACAGACGTTCTGTTAACAGTAACAGCAGAATGCCCATTTTCATTCTTGTAGTCACTGCTTCCTTTCATGGTCCCACTGACAACCCATCCCAAAAGGGTTTTGATGGCAAATGGCCCATTACAATGCCTGTTTATTATTTAATATGGTTCAGTCACATTAGAGGCATTAATTCCAATCAGTAAACCAACATCTGCATGAATGTATGACATCTTAACCTTGTCCAAGTATGACCACTTGCACAACTCCACATGATGTATTGATGTCCCTGAACAGGCATCTTCTTTTGGGCATACACATCAGAAAGTGAGAAAAATTGCCATGTTCAAAGGCTCTAATATATGGAATGTATTGCAATGGGTCACCATCAAAGACTGGAATCTCCCTTTTGGGTAGGAATTGAGGATTTGCCTGCTGTTGAAAAAGATATGTTGTTAATTCTTCTTGCCTTTTCAAGACATCAAGCAGGGGATCACCCGGAGGAGGAAGAATGTGAGTAACATGACGAATTCCCAGGATATCATGTGGCATTTGAGCCGGATAATGAAAATTAGATTTGCTTTAATTATCAGACTTTTTGCGATCTTTGCTGTTGAAGCTGCTATTGGAGCATCCATTCTAGCTGTGATTCATGAGTGTCTTTAACCCTCTGAACTCAACCTCTTACAATCTTCAAAGGCTAAATGTAACTCAGGTTCATATTCGTTGCCCTTGTTACAATATATTCAGTTCCTGAAATATTTGGTTCCAATGGGTGGCGCCTACATGAATATTCATCAGGATGCCGCATCATCAAGGTGAGTGGAACAGAAATGATTAGTACAAACTCTTTAGATTGTGTTTTGTTTTGTGAATTATTTCAAGCAGGTAATAAAGCTGAACAAAGATAAGCTTAAACTACTCCTATTCACGTTTCTAAATAATTATTTGTTACTGTAACATGTTTCTCAATACTCTGTTTACCTTAATGATTACAGAACTGATCAGTATTTAGGTAACATTGGAAGACAACTACAATAAAGGCATATTTCTCAGAATTTCTCTCAGATCATTAGTTGATATTCTATGACAGTAGATGTTTCTCATGAATGACTGAGATAAGCTTTTTAAATGTGTATGATTTCTGTGTCTCCCAATGCTGCCTTTAAATTATAGGTTGGTAGCTTGAGACCACACAATAACATGGAACTGCGTGTTTGCATGCTTGAATGTTGCTCTACACACCACTGAACATCAATACAACCCACATACTTTCTTTATCAAAGGTTACGCTTCAGTTGCAGTAACTGTTGTATTCTGTAGCAATGCTTAAGAATGTTGGGCAAAGTGATAATGTCTAACCATTTAGTCTATAATTAAAAAATAGGCCTACCTCTTGTCAGTTTAGTAAGAATGTAATCATTCTCATGTAGCATTTTTGTAAACAACTGAACACAAAAACAAAACTGTTCTACAAGGTACAGGAAAAGGTATAGTTTCCAAAAATGAAGGACATATATACTTATAAATAAATACTTAATAATACATATTTGTTATTGTATTAGTCTTTCTGTAGTTTGATCCTTGATCCCATGGTTTGTATTGACCAACATTCTCATTTTCACAAATAAATATGAATAAAAAATTTACTTTTAAGACACTTTTGTCTTAATATAAAATACATTTTCACTTAATGAATGCATTGATAGACCTCAATACATTTTACACAGAAATTTGTGGAGGGAGATGCTTTTGATTATAAAATGTATGCTCTTCTTTCTTTATACATGTTCCTGAACCCACCACACCTGGCGATTTGCATTTGCTGCAGCTCTGGCCAATAAATAATTCATTACATAAGTATGTGAAGCATTCAATATCCAATAAGCAGTGGCGACGTGTTAAAAGATTATTTATCTATTTATCTTCTTCTTAATTTATGTTCAGTGCATGTTATCAAGGAAGATCTCTCATAGACTTCTGGAAAACATTTTCAACCACAAGTTCCTATAGGATAATTGGAGCTACATTCATGGAGAAATTCCTAGCCCATCATGTAAATTTTGTGAACTTTTTGGCACAAAAAAAAAGTGTTAATAATGAGGTTAGAAAAGGGAAATATTGCTACAGCAGAAAATGCAAATAATAACTACTATTAAAACAACTTATTTGACTAATACAAGTATAACATTAAGTATTACCTTGCTTCAGTTGACACCAGTGCATTTTTGTGTTAATTTATGAGAAGGAAGACATTAATGGATGAGCTGTAATTTGTTTAGAGGTTAGACATAAATACCAAATTGAAATAATTTGACCAACATTTTAAAGCATTGAATACAATAGCAAATGCATCTGAAGCTTAACATTTATGATTATTTTTGATAAAGAAAATATGAGAGTTCCAATTCCAAGTTCTTGCGTGGTCTTGAGCTACCAGCCTATAATATAAAGGCTATTTTTATAATATACAAAAAACATTGGGAAACACAGAATACAAATCTTCCAATGCTACCAAAATAGTGATCAGTTCTGTAATCGTTCAGGTAAACAGAGTATTGAGAAATACAAGCTAACAGAAACACTTAATTATTTACAAACGTGAACAGTTACCTCCACTTACCTTCCATAATCCATAAAACAAAACGCGATCTGAAGCACTCTCGCTAATAATTTCTGTTCCACTCGCCTGTACTTGATGGCCAAGTCCACGATGCGGCTTCCTGATGAATATTCACGTAAGCGCCACCCACTGGAACTAAATATTTCAAGAACTGAATATATTGCAGGGCTGCACGATTAATCGAAGTGAAATCGAAATCGCGATTAATCGAAAGCTGCGATTGTCATGCGTATCTTTTAGAAAAGCACTGTTCTGTGTTTAGTAAATCTTCATTCGAAGGCCAGAGGGCGCTCTCATTCTCACGCGGAAACTCAAAATACGCCAGAAGAAGAGAAATAGAAACGCATCTTTGCTATCGCTGCAGCTGAATAAACAAGATTTAACTGCTGTCATTGATTCAGCGTGACTAATAAACCCACGACTACAACAATATATGGTTTATCTGACTTCTTCTGATTATAATTTTCCTTATAATGCAGTATATAATAATGCAATGCCTTTATCACTGCTTAGAATACTATTCGTGCTTTATTCTGTGTAAATAGCTATACTATCTCACAGAAAGATTTATCTCAAACACTCGACTGATATAAATATTATGATATGAAGTGAGTTTGGAGTAAAAACGTTATTAAATGTGATATTTTCACATGCTTTCAGTAGCAGCATGTCTACACAGAGCCGTAGTTCACGGAGAAGCTACGCAAACAGCTGTCATTATCGCAAACGATTTCTTTCGATTTCATAATCGCCCGATTAAATCATTTGCGATAATGAATGCGATTCAGCATATCTTTTCTGTGGAGTACGGCTCTGTGTAGTACATGCTGCTCCACCTGAACACAGGTGCTGGAGATTTACTGCTGATTACACAACCGGCTTTACTGACAACATGCGCATGACAATCGCCTTCGATTAATCGTGCAGCCCTAATATATTGTAATACTCTCACCTGTTAATTAATAGGTACTGCAATTCTAGGTGAATCTGCCCAAAATGCACATTTCAGAGTAGGATTACAGGCTATAGCATTAGTTTTCAGAGAAACATATTTCCTAAATATCTACAAACATATGTTATTTATTATTATTATTATTATTATTATTATTATTATTATTATTATTATTATTATTTTGCCTTAAGAGGAGTCAAAAACAGCACCTTTAATCCAGCGACAAATCAAACAATGTCCCAGCAGCAGCAGCATACACTCACAAGTGAATCCAAACAGAAACAATGAAATACATAAATCACATTTCCACAACAAAATCTAGTGTCCGCGAAATGAATCTGTGCTGAGTTGAAGAATCCAGATTCAAACAAGGCGCCATCTCAACAAAGTGTCGTCCACATGTAACACACACAGGCCACTGGAAGCAATTTTCCATACTCACTACTTAGTGAAGCACAGTTTTTGACTTTGTGTAATGGCTTCCATTAAGCTGCCGTTGGTAATAAAGAGTGAGCAAGTTTTAGAATGCGTACAAACAGTCTGTGCAAGCGGAAATAGATGCAA
Source organism: Cirrhinus molitorella (assembly GCA_033026305.1). Taxonomy (NCBI): domain Eukaryota; kingdom Metazoa; phylum Chordata; class Actinopteri; order Cypriniformes; family Cyprinidae; genus Cirrhinus; species Cirrhinus molitorella. Next base: position 52,024,967 of record CM065117.1, read on the forward strand.
ACAATGTCTTTCTTTATTTGTGCTCCAACTATTGTCTCAAAACTACTTGCTTTTGTTCCTTGCTCACAAATATTTGCAATTGAAGTCCATACCTTGAAGACACAGCAGACAATCAGTCCATATTGCATGCTACTCTGCCTTGCGGTCAGAAACTGTGTACTTTTTAATTACCAATGCACAACACACCTGACTCATACACCCGTGCTACAATTAAACTGTGTCATACTGCCACCTAGTGACCAAGTAAAACTTTACAATGAATGGCTCCAACACACCGGCCCCTTAATTGATTATGGCAGAAAGACATAACAATTACACAAAACGTACCTGAAGGAGCCATTACAAATAAAGCAACAAGTTCAAACAATTGTTCATAAATTCATGATATTGTTTCGGCAATCATAAATTAAAATCACAAGAATATAAATCATTTACTTCCAATAAACAGAAAACTTGCAGGTCGTACCAGAATACCCAATCAATTAACCATTTCAGCTTCAAAGAGATAATTCAGTAACAAACGGTTTACTCTAAATCACTTTTAACAGCTTCATTTGTGTCTATGGTGGATATAATAACCTGGTAATTCAATGCCAGTAATTCCTTCTCTTTGAAAGGTAGCTTGTTCAGTAAATTCTGCAACTATACATCCAAACGAATGCCACAACAAATGCAGCTACTTTAAGATCTCCTTTGATCTCTAGATCATCATAATTAACATTGTGTTCTTTCGTAGGTAGTGCCTGATAATCTTCCTTCTTTTCAGGTTTACATTCAAAGTGAATGGAGCAATACAAGTGTGTACATCTTTTGAACTAATCGCTCACCACATCTGGCTTCAGAATGTCTTCTTTTACATTATATTGTTGGTCAGAAGGTTCTGATTCCACAACTGATTCTGGAATTATTTCTTTGGCAAATGGGTGACGCTCCTGAACATCTTGAATCTGGGTTTCAATTAAAAGAGACATATCAACATGACACCCATCAGGTACCTCTCCATTAGACACATTAAGATTCCTCTTCAACTCCCACAGTAACTCAGCTTCTTCCTGATCCACTTTTGCTTCAATATGACATTTTATTGGATGAAGTATTTGATTGTCTTCCATGGTTTTCACTGAAGCATAGCAAGTGATATTCGGAGAAGACAAGTTCCTGTTTTGAAATTTCCATTAGAGCAACATGGTAAGAAAATAAATTCCACAACATGCCTGTACAACTCTCTTTTATCAGCAGTCCTTTCATTGAAATCATGACTGAACTGATTAAACATCTCCAGTTTAACAACAGAAATTCTATGAACCGTAATAGCAGAATGTCCATTTTCCTTTCATGGTCCCACTGAACAAAATATCCCAACAGGGTTTTGATGGCAAATGGCCCATTGCCATGCCTGTTTCTTATTTAATATGGTTCAATCACATTAGAGGCATTAATTCCAATCAGTAAACCAACATCTGTATGAATGTATGGTATCTTAACCTTTGTTCAAGTACACAACTCCACTTGAGTATTGATGTCCCTTGAACTAACAGGCATCTTTTTTTGGGTGTACACATCAGAAAGTGAGAAAAAAAATGCAGTGGGTCACCATCAAAGACTGGAATCTCCCTTTTTGGTAGGAATTGAGGATTTGCCTGCTGTTGAAAAAGATAGGTTGTTAATTCTTCTTGCCTTTTCAAGACATCAAGCAGGGGATCACCCGGAGGAGGAAGAACGTGAGTAACATGATGAATTCCCGGGTTATCATGTGACATTTGAGCAGGATAATGGAAATTCGATTGTTCAGATGTGTGGATTATTTATTGATCATTCCATCCTTTCCTATGATCCTACATTATAACATGAGATGCAGAGACACCAGCTGCTCCAGTTGTATCCACTGGCATTGAATTCACAGGCAAATATTTGTTTGCATTGGGATTAAAATATTTTGACTGAGAAGAATCAAAATTGAGGTGTTTACTACGTCTGGGGATAGCATGAGACACATTTAACACACTGGCCAACCTCAAACTCTATGTTACTCACTCCAGATATTTTCTGACATTCTGGCTTGATAACCATTTATTCATACTGTTTAAGAAATCATTATTTGGTATCATCTTTGCTTTGAACAATATTTCATGTTTTTCAGCCTCATCAACCGGTAAAATGACCAAGTACACCTGATGCACTCGCACGTAAATATCACCTGTGCAATACTTTGCATTTTTGGGGAAATGTAATTTTATTTTTTGGATAACATTAAAATACTTCGGATGAAGAAGAGCCTGAATGTCCACCTTTAAGACTGGTGACTTTTTATCTTTAATTTGCTTTCCATTTGGTTTCTAACACAGACTTTGTTTGAGAAATGACCCTACCCTCTCTGTCTTTCCAGGATGTGCAGGACACAAAGGCTGACAGTGATGTGGTCTCTAGTCCTGTAACAGATAACAGGGAATCAGATTGTGCTTCTGTAAGTGAAACAGTTAAAAATACTTATTCTATTAAATGTAACATAATAACATCATGATACAATGACAAATGCAATTAACTAAATACTAAAGCATGTCTGGAGCAACTCATTAATCTATTGCATATTAATTGTAACATTTCTTATAATATAATAATGTTTACGTTTTAAATTTTTCTGTACCATGCAAGACAATTGTGCAAAAGAAAAATAAAGAAACAACACTAAAAATAATTATTAATTACAAACATTATAGTATAATCTATACTGTAATAAAGTTCTAATTTCTTGTTTTAATGCACTGTAATGTAAGCTGTGCTGGCATTCACTGGGAAAAATAATTTGCCTTTTTAACACAGGCAGTTACTTTTCTCTATAGGCTTTAATGTTCCAACTCACATTAATTTCAATTTGGAGGTTGGCTGTATCAAGATATTAATATATGGAATGTCACCTAATAAACAAGGAAAACGCGTGAAGTGAAGGACAGTTCAAAGTAAAGGAAATTTTATGACAGATGTAAGGTTAATATATTACAAGCATGTAGTCTATGTATACAATTTTTTCTGTATTCCAGACTTCTGACAAGGACAAAAATATATCACCATACATCTCTACACAGAGTAGTGAGGAAGAAACTAAATTCTTCACGTGTTCTTTGCCATATCAGCCATCTTTCTTTTTCATTGAATGCAAAGACTTGCAAGAGCTAAGACAACATTCCATTTCCATGACGTTCTGCAAAACAGGACTGGATGATCTGCTGCAGAAGTAATTCCTTTTAATTACTGGACAGCATCCAACAGAAAAAAATTGACCTCCCCATTCTTCATAGATGTTTAAGTCACATCATGAGGAATGCCAAGGATCTTTGCAAAAAACATGGTCTCGATCTCGAATGCATTTGGACTCAGCCTTGGTCTCCGATTAAGAGGACTCTGGATTTTACTTCAAGACCGGTCAAGACTACAACTGTGTGGATATCGCTAAATTGCAAAAGCATTGCAAATGTTATATTTATACTGGCATTCAATAAACAAAAAAGTAATATTAAGTTACTATATATTATACAGAATTTTAAATACAACTTTTATTTCTGCAATGAAAATAGTTTAAAAGAAATCCATATCAGAACATAAGTTTCAGCATCATAACTCCAGTCACACAATCCTTCAGAAATCATTCTAATGTGCTGATTTAAAGCTCAATTATTATTAAATACTTCATTATTTTTACTGAATAATTTTGAATTATTGTAAATTGTAATAAAATTGTACAATATTAATGTCTTCCTGTATTTTTATCGAATAAATGCTGTTTTGGTGAGCAAAAGAAACATTCAAAAACACAAAAAAAAAAATCTTAATTATTCTAAACATTTGACACCCAGTGTATATCTTGGGTATTTACAATTTTCTACATTTTAAAGTTTGAATGTTTAGCTTTTTTCTTGCAGCAAAATAAAAAAAAAAAATCATAATAGTCTTATGATAAAACAGACAATAAGTGTTGAATAGAGATGGTTAAGTTGTTTTTAGCTTGTACATGTATATGTTTGCCAATTTCAAAATTCCTATAAAATAAATAATAAAATTCACCACTGCAATGACTTTTTATTATTTTTTCAAGACATTTCACAGTAAATGTGGATCTTTCAAATTAATTTGAGGAGTGCTGGTCGGTCTTGGTCTCGACTCGGTCTTGCCCTGCCTTGGTCTTGTCTTGGTCTCAAACCCTCTTCAACAAGATGGCAATAGCTGTGGTGTGATGGTCATTATGGTACAATAAAACAGACGTGTTACATGCTTGTATTCTGACTTTATTTATTTATTTATTTATTTGTTTGTTTATGTGCTATCTCCATATTTGGAGAAGAGCTATTTACAATATTGAAATGACTACTGTATATACCGTATTTATCTTCTTTACATCACATATTTTCTGTCTTTTGATTGTTTGTTTGTTTTATTAGATGGCAAAGGCAGTCATGGAAGCATTTCCAAAATTGCCAAACATGGAACTAAAGAATCTGTGGCACTACAAATACTTGAAGCTTCAGGTATTGTGTGTGGTGTTTATTTATTTGTTGTATCCTCATAGTAAAAAAAATGTCTATTTCGCTTTTCATTAGTGAATTAGTGCTTTTCACACACATAAAAACTGTTCCCTTTGTTCAAGAAAGAAACCACCATGTCCAGAGCCTCTCTTTACTAATTGGGTAAGGTGTTGTTTTTAATTGCTTGATTTTTGTGCTGGTTTCTGGATTAAAGTGTTTGCATTTAGTGGCTTCAATAGAAAATGGATATCTGCTACACACAGAGGATATAGCTCTTTTCCATTCACTTGGCTTTTGGTTGATGTTAAGTTCATATTAAGAACTATTGCAGATTGCCAGTAGCATTTTTGTTAAAATAATGTTCAAGTCTGAACATGTTAAAAATGTTTTATCAATGCAATCTCTTCGAATGAAAGTGTTTTTCTTTTAAATGTTATTTGTTATTTTTACAGATTCGGTGTGACAGCTGTAGCCGGTGGTATCACACACGGTGTGTGGAGATGAACGACACACAGCTTGAACAAGCAAAACATACATTGTGGGATTGCTGTTTGTGCAAAAAAAGCTTGACTCAGAATATATGTCTGTGCAGGACCCGTCTCCTGCCTGTGAAGTATAATATCAAAGAACCAAAGTTTTTGTCTTTTTGTGCATTTTCATGTTAACTCTAAATGAATTTGAATAATGCCTGCATAAATAAAGACTTCGCCTTAATTTTTCTCACAAATTCTACAGTAAAACACAGTGAAAATTAAAACAGAGTCATGATCATCCTGAAGAAGACAGTACTGACATTTTCATGTAAACTCTTAAGGAATTTGAATGAAAAAGCAGGAATTAATAGAATGCTATAATACATTGTGACAGACTTTGCCTTCAATTTTCTCCCAAATTCTTCAGTAGATCCCAGTGAAAGTTGACACGGACAAAGTCATGGTCATTCAGAAAAAAAGAATTAGGCCTAAGTGAATATTTCCTGCTTTTTCTACATGGAATGATCAGTGTTATAATGCATTTTAACGGATTTTATTTTTGCCCAAAACTACAAAAGTTAAGAGTATAATATTAATATAATATTAATACTCTTTTAAAATTGAGTTCTCTTTTTTTGGCCACATTTAAAAGGAATAACCGCTGAAAAATAGGTCTTCGTCACCTTTTTGGCCGCTTCATGTATCCGTACCGCAATACCAAAAATAGACGCGCAGCAAAATACAGGTGGCGGCTGGCTTGACCGGGTGTTCACAGATAGCGGCTCACCTGACCGTGGTCCGGCATCGGCAGCATACGTTCACAAGCGAATCCAAACAAGAACAGCGAAATACATAATTAGTCACATTTCCACAACAAAATCCAGCGCCCACGAAATGAACTCGCGCTGAGTTGAAGAGTCCAGATTCATCTCAACAAAGTGGTGTCCACATGCAACACACACTCAAATGCCACTGGAAACAATTTTCCATGCGCACTACTTAGTGAAGCACATTGTGACTTTGTGTAATGGCTTCCATTAAGCCGTTGCTTTTGGTAATAAAGAGTGAGCAAATTTTAGAATGCGTGCAAGCGGAAATAGATGCAAACAATAGCTTTCTTTATTTGTGCTCCAACAACGAGTGTCTCAAAACTACTTGCTTTTGTACCTTATTCACAAATATTTGCAATCAAAGGCCATACCTTGAAGACACAACAGACAATCATACTGCACGCTCTGCCATGGAAAGACTGTGCTTCCTAATTACCAATGAACACACCTGATTCATACACAGGTACAATTATACTGTTTCATACTGCCACCCAGTGGCCAAGTAAAACTTTACAATGAATGGCTCCAACAAACCGGATTTTAAAGAGTGTTAAAGAGATTTTACAGTGTTAAAGAGTTGGATTCTCATGCTAAACATGGCCAAAGTTTAAAAAAATAATTTGGACAAATGACAGAGAATTTATTTGAAAGAAGTGTGGTTTTGGTTGTAAGGCAAAGATAACTTTGCTCAGCTTCCCGAAGAACCCAGCGTTACGTGAACATTGGATGCAGTTCCTTTTTCCGGGGCAGCAATGGAGTGTGTTTTTTGATGAATGTTTCATATACGAGGACCAGTTCGACGCTGGATTTGCACATTGTTTGATACTGAAAGATGGAGCGGTCCCAGCTATAAAAGATCCTGGTAATGATTCAGAACTGCAGATGGTAAGTGAAACGGCATCAAATATCTGTTTTATTGGCAATCCTAACGCAAGTGATCGTCGCCCACGGCGCGCCTCCAGAAGTTCGGCTTTTTCCGGAGAAAATCGGAAAGCTGTATTTTTCTTTTAGAAATATAATACAACTAAAGACTTTTTGGAGATATTAAGGATACATTACTGCTCTATAGGATTAACATGAGATTAGGTGAAACTGTGTATGTTATCTACCCTTTAGGATTGGTTAGGTTTAGGTGTATGGATGTGGTCAAGACTACATTTTTAAATTAAAATGTTGTTCCATTGACCCAGGAACACATCAAACTCAGCAAATTCAGGACGTGCAACGTAATCTTTGTCCAGTAAATTATTAAAATAATAACAACCTAAAAAAAAGCTGCAGAAAGAACAAGCTCAACATGCCCCAACATTGCTTCTGGGGAGTTATGCTAAAAATCGATTCAGATTTCTTTATAGGCTACATTATTTTTCAGGTAACAGTCCGTGGATAAAATCCCACTCGTCCAAACGCAACTTGTTGAAACTTTAAATAATTTATTGTACAAACATTAATTACAAACGATGACAATTTTTTTTAAAGTTATAAACAGGATATGTTCATGTTATTATGTTAGGGGCATGCAGTTAATTTTCCTAACCGACGCTCGTTAACCGATCATTAATCATTAACTGTCAAAAAATAGAGCCTTAAATTAGATTACAATAAATGAGAACTTTACACGAGCAAAAAGCAGCACAAACATCAGAACTATAAGAATTCACGCATCGTAACATCACGCACCTGCAACGCTTTTGTGTAGAGAGAGAAAACAAAAACATAAAACATGAATGGTTATTCATGGTATTTGCATCAATATTTATTGTACTCCTTTTATGTTACATAGTCATTTCTAATATGAGGCAGGCAATCTGGTAATAAGCGCTAATGAGTCCAGGCAAAGGATTATAGGAAATGGAGTTCTGGGTGAAGTGGCAAGAGTCTGAAGTTGAGTGCCCTCTAGCGAACTTACTTACCCCGCTTTTAAAAAAGTGAAAGAAAGTGACGTGACGTGTGGCCAAGTATGGTGACCCATACTCGGAATCCGTGGCACATATACTACATATACTGTAAATTGGTTTACAACCAATTTTTACATTTGGTGGTAACACGCTGATATAAAAGTGACAATAATAAAAAAAAAAATACAACAAAAGAAAAAAAAAAAAAGAAAAAAAGAGACAATAGCGATATAAGTAAAACATTATAGCAACTATTATGCACCAGTACAGTCTGCAAAGTTGCCCATCAAGGAGATCAGCATTTTACACAATGAGAAACTCAAACTCTTCTGTCTGGAGGACAAAAAGCCTGTGTGTTTAGTGTGCAGAGATTCACACCATGTCAATCACACATTCAGACCCATCAGTGAAGCTTTTTCATCATGTAAGGTAAGAGATTTATGTCTGAGGATTAGAGCTTGTTAGAAAAATAAATGTCATGAAAGTACATGAAAATATTCCAAATATCTCTGGTGTCTTTAAATTTACCCTTTAGATTCCAGGAGGAGCTCAATACAGCGCTGAAGTTCTTACAAGAGAAACTTAAACATGGAGAAACAATGAAAGAAGAGTGTCAGAAAACAGTTTAACACATCAAGGTGAACACAGATTTATCTGACATAATTACAAATTGATTAAAAAACTGATGATAATATCTGGCCCGTGGCCACAGGCAGATTATTTTGACAGCGGCTGGTTCTGAAATAGATCTGTCATGACAACAGCAGCTACTCACAATCACTTTGTCTTTATTGATTTTGCCTTCAAAATAAAAGTATGACAACAGTTTTGCAGCAGTTTTATTTTAAGATTAATTGAGAGCTTTAAATTTGAAAAGTGCTGAAAGACATTCAAGAGTCTGTGAATCGCTAGACTAGATTGATCTGACTGGTGTGAGTTGAAGTGACAACAGGAACACACAGTTGGGATGTAGAGGTTAAAGAGAGTCTATGCTGGCATCTTGGAGTAACTACAGCATCAAACCAAAGGAAGGGAGATGATTTATTTGATATGGTCTCAGGAGTGTGCAGCATGGACTGGCTGATTATTAAGCGTGTGAAAGTGTATCTGGACTATGACAAAGGAATGCTGTCAGATCCTGTAGCTAACACACATCTACATCTATAAATCTAAAATATTTTTCCTTAATATATACATGCATGTGTGTGTATTTATATTTACATGATAAATATACACAGTACACAAATATATAGTATGTAAACATAAACTTTTATTTTGGATGCAATTAATCATGATTAATCATTTTACAGCACTCTAAAGGGCAGCACTAAATGGATATATATATATATATATATATTAGGTAAAATAAAAAAAGTACACATTTCCATTGTCTTCAAAAGTTTCCCCCTCTAAATGCATGTCAGACAGTTAAACATCTTTTGTGTGAAATATTTTATTCATGTCAGTACTAAATAAACAGTAACATGCATTTTGTATGATCCCTCTAATTTCATTTCATTGTGTATGTTTTTGTAAGGTTTGCGAGAGACTGTTTGCTTAGTCCTGCTCCTATAAACATTCTAGTATTGAATATAATTTTTGCACATCACAGATTCTATCAATATGCAGAGTATTTAGATCACTTTGGATGGAGCTCATGTTGGATGTAGGGTTGCATTTTTTCCATGGAGTTGGGCTGATTTTAAACTATTGCAGCAGTTGATTTTTATTTTTTCCCCTGTGGGTTAAAAGTTTGAAATATTGCATAAATTCCATTGGACTGAAATGTGTGTATTGAAACATTTTACATTCTACCTGTGGTGGATATTAGTTTTGTGAAGGATGGCCACTATGATAGGAAGCTTTTGGCTGTTTATGATCAATCATAACAGTGACTGTAAAATATGTAGTTTTGGTATGGAGATGACATATTTTAACCAAACGTCCCCCCAAACATCATCTTTTTTGAAAACTAAAATATGGTCACCCTACACTCTAAAAAAAGATGGTTCTTTGAAGGTTCTTTACATGTAGTAACAGTTCTATTTAGAACCATAGCATCCTGAAGAACCCTTTTAATGCTGAAATGGTTCTTAGAGTTAGAGTTAGGGTTCTTTATTCCCGCCCTTTTGATTTTCAAATCTGTAACTGTCAAATCACCTTATTAGTGAGTTTCTGGAGCTGAGAGATCCAACTACAGACTGTCAACACACTCTCAACAGGTAAATGATTTCATTCTTACTTTTAAATACAAAATTAAATTTAAAATTGTATTGGTTTCCAAACAAACATGTTCTTTTCTCTTCTTTTTAAATCACATGTAAGTGTGAGCAGCTCTGACAATCCTCTTCTCCACTACGTAAGTAACAGATCCATATTGTATCCATATTGCTTTTATAAATTACTTATATATGTTTTACTAACAGAAAAAAAGTTGTCTCATTTCTGATCTTCTGAAGTTCAGTTACCCAACAGACTGCCAACACACTCTTATCAGGTAAATATTTGTTTCTTATAATGTCTATAATTTTTTTACTTTTTAAATTGTTCCTGTTTTCCAATCATGTCTTTTTCTCTTTTCAGTGGAAGAGAACATGTAAGTGACCAGCCCTGTTCAGTTAAGGATGCTTTTTAAGGATACCTCTTCACCACTTAATAAGTAACAATAATGTTTAATTTATGGTTCTTTTATTGTTTTTACAAAAACACATGGAAGGAGACACACTGTAAATCTAAACTGAATTGTGTATTTCAGATGCTGTCACATCCTACAACCTCGACATCTGCAGAGAGAAACTGCCCCTCAATCACATCAAAACACATAATGATGAACTTACAGGCATAACTGACACATGTTGTTGTTTATACACTACAAGATATTGAAATACCAGACAGTCAGAAGAGTAAAAAACAACAATATTAATGAAAATAAACTAGCATTGAAAAGGTTATTTATAATAAAGTTTATATTTATAAAGTTCTATAAAGCATGGTTCTTTATGGAACCCTATAAAAAGGGTTCTATTTAGCACCAAAAAGGGTTCTGCTATTGTTACAAGCCAAAGAACCCTTTTCTGGTACTATATAGAACCATTTTTCTTAAGAGTGTACTTTAGGGTGCGTTTACACTTGTATTTTGATTCTCTTGGTTTCTTTGGTCCAGAACCTAGGGAACTAATGTTTTCTTTCTTTTCTTTTACTAGCTTTCTTTTAGTTCCAAGTCGTAATGCCACCCCATCCTAAGCAACTGCTCTCAATATGGAGCTGAATGTTGTAGTGGAACACACCTTAGATGAGATGGTCGACTTCCTTCAGCAACAATCTGATACATCCGTGAATGAACTGTTCAGCAATCAACGCAGGGCTTAGGTTACACATTCACTTATTAAATCTGTTGAGCATTATAGGGCTTCTCTATGTTTAAACCACAACAATAGCACACACCATTCAGAGTCTTTTACATAATATATGATTTATTAGGATTTATTCTCTTAGATAAGAAAGGGAGATACACCAATATCATGGCATACTGTTGAGCTGACTTTTAACAGCAGTACACATAATTCATGCAGGTTTTGGTATTTATGGAAAGTATATGTTGTGCATGTAAAATTCATGCTACATCTAGTTTTATTTAACCTTAGCCCACTTAGCCTATAAGCCACCTATTTAATAGCAAGTGCTTTGAATATTTAAAATGAAAGCCACATTATATGATTTGCACTGATATGAATAAATTACTATTGATGTAATTATTACATAAAATGAGAAAAGTTATTTCCATGACATTCCAGGCAAACATATATCATCATCTGTACCTAATCTTACCCATTAACTAAATTAAAACTGGCAAAACATACTTTTAAGTTATCTGAGCTGTTCTTATGCGTACTGGACCATAGGATGGTCACTCCACTCAGGGAGATGAGAGATCTTCTCTTGTGTGTCGGGCTGGATGGGCCAACCCCATGCTTTGAAGAAGGGGCAGAGATTCAGTTTGACCACTTTGGAGAAGGTCTCAGCATATAGATTCATCTTGCCTGCATTGTCGTTTGGCACTCCATTCATGTCATGGTAGATAGCAAAAACTTTCCTGAAAGCATCCCAGCCAAATCTTTCCTGAAGCTGGAGGAAGAAAAAGTTTTTATTTTTATTTTTTGATTTTATTTATTTTTATAGTAAACTTTTTTTTTTTTTTTTTTAAATCACAATACTGGCAATGCTGATGTAACTAAATATCTACTTTCTCACATTTAAAAGGAACCTCTGAAATTAAGACTTAATATAATGATGTATCTTACTGAAATATGTAGTGTCAAAAAAAAAAAAAAAAAACATGAAAGATGTTATAAAAAAAAATTCCACATAATTTTATACCTATATTAGACTATACATTTACATATATTAGATTCTTTAAGTAGCTGACCACAGCTACTGAAAGAGCTTGCAGGTGGCAATAGATACGAGCCCAGGTGTAAACAAAATTCAGTACCATTGATTTTTCCCACAAGGAGTCTAAATCCCCTGTATATCGAGTCAGCATGTTTCTTATCTCTGCCATTTGTAAGATCTTTCAGTAGCTGTGGTCTACTAAATACTTCAAAGCCTTTCTTTTCTCCTATTCTTATCACTAGAAAAGCAGTGAAGACTGACTTCACTTCTCTTCTTGCCTTTTAACTGAAAATTACACCAAAACCATTTTTCCCCCCAAAACCTTTCATATGTATTGCGAGCTGTAAAAATATTAAGTCTTAATACCTGTGGTTCCTGTTAAACATTTGAAAAACAAAACACAACAACAACAACAACAACAACAACAAAAACATTTATTTAAATGATTAAATGATCTGTTAAAATAATTCACAGTCTGTTCGCACCTGCATGTAAGTCTCGAGTGCTGTCCAGATGCTCCAGGTTTTTAAATCCTTACCGCCATCACAATATGATTTGATACGAGCCTGGCGGTTTTTTAGAGTTAGTTCTGGATGAGCATTACAACTGCTCAAACCCAGCACTTCCTCATGTACATACAATGACCACAGGTTGCAAGTGCACTCAGTGGTGTGCGGACGAAACTCCCAAACTCCACGCTGTTGGTTATGACCCAGCTCGTGAATCTGTCCCCAAAGACCATGTTTATAGGCTCTCTGTACATCTACAAGTTCTGGGGCAGAGATGTCTTGCATCATGACTGGATATCCAGAATGCATGAAACCTGTGGGGGGAAAAAAGGAACAATGTTATCATCAGGACAGAATGAATGTAATTAATATTAATGGTATGATTCTGTTGTAAAAGCGATGATTCTTTATCCTGACAAAGATACTGAGAGTATTTAATAGTACCACCAACCGACAGAGATCTGAACATCTGCAACAAACCGCTCCTTGCGGGGGAATTTGCCAGGCTTTGCTGCCAGGTCAGCTATGCTTCTCATTATGGTATCCCAAAGTTTAGCCACCTCATCAGGGCGGTCCAAATTCCTTATAAATTCTGATTTTAATGTCATTATGATGTTCTCAAACTCAAGCTCCGCCCAGGGGGCAGGTGTCTGACGGATCCTGTTCACCCAGTCGGCTACACTAGTCTCTCCTGAGGGATGAAACAAGTTAGCATTGAAATGTTTTGCTATACAATGTTAAATATTCTGAATAGAAACCTCACTGTGATGCTCATTCAGAATTTTTACCAGACTTAAAGTATGGAGCCTGTATGGCAGTCTGCACGACAATTTCCACCCCATCCACTTTGCTTTGAGGAGGTGCTATTACATAGATGAGCCCCCCCCATAGATTGCAGATTTTGACCTTCTCTGCATTCAAAGGGAATCGCTGATGGACAACAGGAGCCCTTTTCAAAACTTCTGCTTTACCAATGTTATCTGTTTGGCAACCAAGTTGCACCTGCAAGAACTCATGTTAATAACATACTCTCCAATGAGCAATAAGGTTGCATCTATCAAGTATACTACATGCAGCAACTATTCCTTGATTGTTAACATGTATTGTACAGGCATAGACTTTATTCATCACCTGCCAATTTTTCCCAATGATCTCTGGAGGTACTGTTATGTACGTCTTCATACCAGGAGAAAGATATAAGCCTGTGCTTATCCATTCTTCCCAATCTGAAACAAGTAATTGCATTCTTATTTTATAGTGCTCAAGTATTTTGAAACTTAAACAAGAAATCAAACATGCAGGAAAACATTTGTACCTTCAGTTTTGGCACTGATACGAACTCTTACATTAGACACAGTGTTAGGTCTGTCCTTGATGATGTATGGAAGAAGGGCATCAGGATCAGGCGACACTTTGTATACCTCAGTTGCAATGTGGAGCATCAGGTGGTCTTTGGCACTTTCAACAGGGCAGTGACTAGACACTTGTGGAACACCCAACTTCACTATGTCACTGAGAATAGCTACCATTGAAGTATAGGCAGGGCTGTCGTGACATCTCATGCGAAGGTACCTGGCACAGTCCTTGCCCAGCTGCTTTAAGCAGCTCTGTTCATGATTAGTCAGTTTTTGCCCCAGGTGTACATGCTCAGCAAACCGATGCAGCATTTTACGAAAGTGGTACCCCTCTTTACAAATTTGCTCAACTTCTGGGGCTTTATATAACTCTCCACTCAAGGTGCTGCCCAAGAGAGACAATCCCATCTTATTAAGAATGTGATTTCCTGGGTAATCGGTCATCACATTGCCACCATGATGGGTCTGGGCCCAATGCCAAGCATGACCCCCAATCATAAGACCTCCACCTTCAGCAACAAATTCTTGGATCTCTGCACTCTGGGCATCAATGTATGACGTGCAAACATAGATGCTTAGATCTTCTCTGAAACCAGTCACCTGGCAATCTAAACCAGATTTGCTCAGTACTGTCTGGGCTGGCTTTAGTCTGGGTTCTATCCCAATAACACCCTTGCGATCTTGGTCAAGCCACTTGATAGCGTTGATCAGGAAAGTGGACAGAGAGTCCCGGTCCATGTAGCTTTCATGTGATAACAGAATAACTCGACCTTGACCATAATAAGCACCAGCAATGAATGCTTTTCCATCTGGAGTGACTGCAATGGGAAATGCTAATGGTCCATGCACCATCACCTCAGATGGTACAGCTTCACTTTGGATGTTGAACTCAGACACACCTTCTAGCAGGAAATGTAGGTCATCCTTAAAGTCCTTGCCTGTACTGAAAAGTAACAATGGAAAACTGCTGGTAAAATGTATGCTTTCTTAAAAAACAGAAAAAAGTAAGAATGTCTGCTGAACTTACGATACAGCGCGCCAACTAAAAGGGATTTGTCTTGGAACAGGATAAATGCCAACTTCTCCATAGTTTTCCGTGAAGTAAATTCCTGCAACACTGCACACCTTGTTTCCTGGGAAGTTCTTTATAGTGTTTTCTTTTGGGTGGGTTGCAGCCCAATGCCAGGCCTGGCCAGCTATGATCAAGCCACCCCCAGCTTTGATGAAAGCAATCAGATCCTTTGCACAATTGTCAACACTGTAAGCATCTGTGATATAAACAGCTAAGCCACTTCGAAGATCTCCTAGCTCTGTCTTGATAGGGTAGTGATTCAAGTTTTCAGCTACTGAACGTAAACGCTTCTGAATTCCTACAATGCCAGAACAACAAGTACATGGCATGAGCCACTTTACTGCATTCTTTATGAGGTCAGGAAAGCGTGTTAGGTATTCCTCATGTCCCAACACCACCACACGTCCTTTACCGTACTGAGATGCAGCCATCAGCACCTGACCTCTTGGATTCATGACCAGTGGAAAGGCATGTTCAGCTATTAATACAAGATCACAGGGCACAGCATTTGCTCTGAAGTCAAGCTCCTGAATCCCACACATTATTGTGATGTAGTCTTGTTCACGTGCCATGGTGGATTAATTGTTTCGCAAGTCAATTCAAAACAATTACTTTCAACGTATGTCAGTTTTACAGAGTATGAGCACTCACGGTTCAACCAGAGCTTACGATTGCTTTTCAGTCCTACACAAAGACAGAAAATGAGAGAGAAAAAGTTAAAATAAATTTAGATAAATAACTGTAATTTTATAATTGTAAATAGGTTTTTCATGAATTACACATAGTATACAAAAATATGATACATTATTTAACCATATTTATGGTTAAATGAATATTGTCATGAATATTGAGGGGGTAAGCTAAATGATGGTAAATGCTGGAACACAATACACAATTTTTGCCCTGGGTTACAGACTAAAGGTCTCAACGCTAGTTGTCAAAAGTGAGAACCAGTCTGCAGCAGTCATAGTTTGTGTAGTCTTAGTTTACATATTTTACAGAAAACTGCATATTGTGTTATAGACAAACTATTTAAGCATTAAATGATAAATACATCCAGTCAAAGGAATTAATTAGTACAACATGGCCACAATTGAACTAAAATTAATAGAATGTCCATGAAGTCTATAAAAGAGTGTGTATAAAACGTGGATTTTTTAAATAATGCAAGTCTGTGTCACAGTGCCATTTGCATTTCCATTCACATTTCTATTTGTGTCTACTACTGTTTTTGGTAAAACTTTAGAATAATGGTCCATTGTTAACAAGTAACTATGCAGGAAGTAAGGCAGTACTGCATTAACACTGCTCTTAATACTAGCTAATATAGAAGCAAGATGAACTAAGCAGTCTAAACGCTTTGGGGAATACCTTTGGCGAACCACACTCTGATGTTTTTTTTTTTTTTTATTAAGGCAAAAAGGAGAACATACAAGTAAAAACAAAATTAACATAGGAGTAGAATTAAGAATTAAGATATTTTTGTTTATGTATGTCCAAAGTGAAAAGATTAACAATAAATTCTAGCTGTTTATTACTTTTGTTTTCGTAATATAAAATAGCATCCTTTAAAGTAAAGCAAAAATCAATATTCATTAAATTAAAAATAAACTCTGCCTAGTCCACCCATTACAGTCGAAAAATAAGTGAGTCAGCATCTCTTTCTCTTTCTCTCTATTAGTCAAGTCAAGTCAAGTTTATTTGTATAACGCCTTTCACGAAACATATAGTTTCAAAGCAGCTTTACAGCAAATTAAAGTTTGTACAATAATTACAGTTTGTTAAATTAAAGTTTGTATTGCATTTAAACAGAATTAACCAAGCTGTTATTAATATATCTACAGTTATAATCTTTGACATACAATAATAACAAGGGATAAACAAACCGAGATAAGCCTTCTGCTTTGGATAATAAGGCATGTCCATAAATGGAAAGATCACGTCGTAACCAACAATTTAACAGTGATTTTGTCTTCTTTAATCTAGAGAAAAAAAAAATATTTGGTCTTTCAAGAACATTGTTTGTAACAAAAATACCTAAATATTCGACAGAGGATTTTACCGGAATGTGCATAATATATTTATGATTCAAGTTGTGTAAGGGGAGGATTTCGCATTTAGATAAATTTAAAGTTAGGCCAGAAGCCATTGAAAAATTATTGATAAAGGAAATAGCATTGGGAATAAAAGATACATTTTTTTAAAAAATAGAGTCATCTGCCAATTGGGATATCTTACTTCTTTATCTTTTTTTATATTTCTTCACTATTAATAATAGCAACTGATAATAATTCAACTACTAACAAAAATAAAAACGGGGAAATTGGGCAGCCTTGATGCACACCACGATTAATATTGAATGTTTTGGTGGCGGAAGTATTGAGAATCACAGAGCTGTTAATATCAGTATAAAACATTTTAACAACAATTAAAAAATTATTACCTAAACCAAAAAGTGCTATAGCTTTAAATAAAAATTTGTGTTCAACTGTATCAAACGTTTTGAAAAAAATCCAAGAAAAGAATAACAGCACCATCTTCTACATTCTCAGCATAATCTAAAAGGTCAAGCACTAGCCTAATATTATTGGTTATGTGACAACCTTTTAGAAAGCCAGTTTGATATTCGCTGATTATATTATTTAACCCTTCTTGCAATCTATTAGCAAATACCAAAGTAATTAGTTTATAATCAATTGTTAGAAGGGAGAACGGTCTCCAATTTTCTATAAGATGTGGGTCTTATCAGGTTTAGCAATTAATGAAATGACACCTTGTTTCATGGTAGTAGACATTTCACCACTGTTGATACATTTAATGTACATACTATAATGAGGATTTTCAATTTGCTCCCAAAAATGTAAGTAAAATTCTACAGTTAGCCCGTCTATACCAGGCAATTTTCCTTTTTTCGGTTTAAGAACACTCTAAAAAAAGATGGTTCTTTGAAGGTTCTTTACATGTAGTAACAGTTCTATTTAGAACCATAGCATCCTGAAGAACCCTTTTAATGCTGAAATGGTTCTTAGAGTTAGAGTTAGGGTTCTTTATTCCCGCCCTTTTGATTTTCAAATCTGTAACTGTCAAAGCACCTTATTAGTGAGTTTCTGGAGCTGAGAGATCCAACTACAGACTGTCAACACACTCTCAACAGGTAAATGATTTCATTCTTACTTTTAAATACAAAATTAAATTTAAAATTGTATTGGTTTCCAAACATATATGTTCTTTTCTCTTCTTTTTAAATCACATGTAGCCTAAGTGTGAGCAGCTCTGATAATCCTCTTCACTACGTAAGTAACAGATCCATATTGTATCCATATTGTTTTTTTTTTTTAATTATGTTTTACTAACAGAAAAAAAGTTGTCTCATTTCTGATCTTCTGAAGTTCAGTCATCCAACAGACTGCCAACACACTCTTATCAGGTAAATATTTGTTTCTTATAATGTCTATAATTTTTTTACTTTTTAAATTGTTCCTGTTTTCCAGTCATGTCTTTTTCTCTTTTCAGTGGAAGAGAACATGTAAGTGACCAGTCCTGTTCAGTTAAGGATGCTTTTTAAGGATACCTCTTCACCACTTAATAAGTAACAATAATGTTTAATGTATGGTTCTTTTATTGTTTTTACAAAAACACATGGAAGGAGACACACTGTAAATCTAAACTCAATTGTGTATTTCAGATGCTGTCACATCCTACAACCTCGACATCTGCAGAGAGAAACTGCCCCTCAATCACATCAAACTTACAGGCATCATAGACGATTATGAAAATACAGTATTTCACTGGAACCTGGTCTTCATTTCACTATTTTGATTCTATTTTTACTTCTTTAAGCATTTATGTTCAATGTGAAAGGCATCTATTAATGTTTTCTTGTTGTTATAGTGCTGTCATTTTTTGCTACCAATTCATGTCATTAAAAAATAAAAAGTACCTAACTGACACATGTTGTTGTTGTATATACACTACAAGATACTGAAATACCAGACAGAAGAGTAAAAAGCAATAAAACAGTTCATTAATACATAGTATATTCAAATAATATTAATAATTACATAAATATACTAATATTAAAGAAAATAAACTAACATTGAAAAGGTTATTTATAATATAAAGTTTATATTTATAAAGTTCTATAAAGCATGGTTCTTTATGGAACCCTATAAAAAAGGGTTCTATTTAGCACCAAAAAGGGTTCTGCTATTGTTACAAGCCAAAGAACCCTTTCTGGTACTATAAAGAACCATTTTTCTTAAGAGTGAAGGGCATCTTTAATCACAAGAAGGGTTTTCACTTTTCACTTTTTTCACTTTATGTTTGAATCACATAATAATGAAATTCTTTGTCAATAGTAGGAATGTTCTGATGAATTATCTGAATGAAATAAATGTAGAGATAAATGTAATTTAGAATTATATAAATTCCTATAAAAAGAAAAAAAAACACATAATCAGAAATACTTTTAGGGTCTGTACAAGAGTTTCCATTAATATTTAAAGCAGATAAAGTATTCCTTCTAAATTTCTTTTCTCTAGAGCAAAGAAATAGCTTGTATTTTTCACCCTTTTCTAGGCATTTCTCCCTTGAACGGATAAAAGCACCTTTAACTAGATTAAGGTAGATCAGATCTAGTTGAGATTGAATTTTAACTAATTCAATTTCATCTTCTTGAGTAACAATTTGCTTCTGTTTCTTTATATTTAAAAAAAATCCCATTTACTTTTAAATCCTTCCTTTAATCCTCCAAAAAATATCTTTGGCAATATTTTTAATACAGGAATTAAAATGATCATCTTTAAGAAGACTATTATTAAATTTCCAGTACCCTCTAAGACGAGAATTATTTTGAGCCAGTAAGAGTTAAAGATCGGTTTATGATTGGTTAAAGGAGCATATCTATGAACAATTTCCTTAACATGTTGTAAAGCTGATTTAGAAATTAGGATCAAGTCATTTCTAGACAGCAAAGATTTGTTTTTGTTGGCCCGCATGTATACTCTAATTTTCCAGGGTTAAAGAAACGCCACGCATCAGCGAGTAACAAATTGACACAAACAGAGGGCAGGCTAGATTGAACAGCACATTATTGAGAATGAGGCGGGTATCTATCAATCAAATCATCTATGCATTCATTAAAATCGCCAAAATATACAACATATGAAGCCTGGAAATCATTAAGTTTACCCTGAACAATATCAGAAACGTTAGCAAATAGGGTCTTATTTAACGCAGTGGAATTATGACCATAAATATTACAAAATATAAATGATGTGTTGTCCAGTTTAACAGTTAAGACTATCCATCTTCCATTTTCATCTGCAACAAAGTTCAGAATGTCCCCTTTAAATCGATGCAACAAAACCATAACTCCTGCTGACTGTGGAATAAACCAATAAAGAAACAAACCAGAAGAACAATAAAGTTTACTTTACAAAGCACCAAGCTCCAAGACTTATTGTCTTGAAGTTGAAATTAACTTATCTAACTACCAACCAAAAGAGATGCAACAGCCAATAAACATTTCGTGAAACAGTAAGGCATGTTGTAAATCAAATATGCCTCATCTTAGGTTTATTATTCAGTCATTAGAGTCAATTCTCTTCCCATCAATGTACACAAACGGGCCGTGGAATACCGCCCTTTTACCTTCCACCTGTGCCTTCTTCACCTTCGGCCACAGTTTCTCTCTTGCTGCTTTATCTTCAGGTGACAGTAAGTAGGAGATGTGAAGATTGTTGTCCAGTTAAAACTTGGAATTTCTGGCTTCTCTCCAGACCTCGTCACGGTAAATGTGCATCGAAAAGAGAATGACAATGGCCCGCTTAGGGTTCGCATTTGACAGTGAAGATTTGCGACCAATACGTTGAACTACATCCACCACCCGGTCAAGCTTGTCTTGTATTTTCGAAGCAACATTAGCAAGAGCCTCGTTAGTTATCCGTCTAACGTCTTCTCCATCAGTTTCTTTCAATCCATGCAATTTGAGCGCCCATCGCTGACTGTAACGTTGCATCTCAGCTATATTAGCTCTCAAAGTTACATTTTCAGCTTTTAAAGCTTGCATGTCCTTTTCCATCCCGGATAGCTGTTCATTGTGAGATTTAACATCAACAATAAGTTGTTGCACAGAAGTTGCTAAACTGTCCACCTTGGCCGAAGTAAGCTTCATAGTTTTCTTGATCGTTGAAATCTTCAACAGCATGCGGTCAAGTTTCAAGCTAAGTGCCTGAATAGCTTCAAGTGCCTATTTCGTTTTTTGCCCATTCAAAGTCTATAACTCCTACTCAGTTAAGATATAAGAGGCATCTTTATGTTAAATTGTAGTTGTCAGCTGCAATCCCCCAATTTACCTGAGACAGAGCAACAGCATGTCTAACTAGACAGATGCCATCTTGGCCTCCACCACACTCAGATGTGCAATCTGTCCAAAGAATGGTGTGACGTCACGGGCGGGTGATGTAAGCGACCAGGAAGCTGTAAAAGCATGTGCAGCGAAACCGGCATCAGCTACTGTCTTTCAGTGAAGCGCTCTGTGTTTGTGTGTGTCACTCTGTTTTTGGTGCTAGTTTGCACAGCTTTTATTTGAGAGTGGCACTATGTCCATCAAGCATTTTAATAAGCAGGATTTAAGACTGTGTGTCCCTCTCTGCCTGCACAGGTGGGGATACACACAGTTTATTTGTTGTCTGTCTGGGGGCGAAACATGGGTGTTAGTTCTCGAGGGAGCTGACTGCCCGTATTTGTGTTCCCCGTGGCTGTGTTGTGGTGATCGCAAATAGATCTTACGGTATCGGTAGAGACGCCTTTCTCCCTAGATCTAGCGCTCTCTCTAATCGCAAAAAAGAAAATAAAACCAAAGCTGTTATTTTTTCCTTGCGTGAGAGCTCGTGGCAAGCTGGCCGAGTCAGCTCTCGAGGGAGCTGGCTGTCTGCGCTTCTCTGCGCATGCTTTATCGCAAGCCGTTTTAGCATTTAAACCTTTATCTGACTATCCCTAAATATTAAAGATAGGAACAATTGTATTTTGACGAGTAATAATTATAATTCGACTAGTCAGAATGACAATTATAGATATCTGCAATTATAATTGCACTAGTAAGAAATTTGATTTGAGATATCTGTAAATATATTTTGACTAGTCAAAACTCCATTTTAGATATCTGCAATGATGTCATAGATATCTTTAAAAGATATCTTTAAAAGTCATATATCTGCAAAGTTAATTAGAGATATCTCTAATTCTGCTTCGCTTTTGTTTTCACAGAGAAAAGATATGAAGTAATCCAGGGATAATTAAAATCTGGCGGCAACAGTTTAAAAAATAGCAAAAATAGCAAGAAAGTGCCAACAAATTGAAACCTCCTGAGCAGAGTATGTGAGCGGAGCATGGAGTGGAGTGGGGTGATTTTAAATCAGGAGCGGATGGCCAGGAATTCAATATTGCCTAAATTATCCAGATTTTGTTTTTCTGTTTTCATACTTGCTTTTGTTTTTAAGCATGTCTGCACAGACCGATCGGCATATGACATTAACGTAAACAACAGGAAAACAAAACCTGGATATTTTAGACGTATATATAACTGATATATCAATTTGATATTACAATTTATAAATTTTACAACAACATTACGACAAAATGAAAAACATAAACGTAAATTATTTGGGGCTAATGATGTTCCAGCGCTATCTCTGACAACAATATTACCTTAAAACGGTTCATCGACAATGCAAAACTAGCCTGTGATTTGCAAATAATGCAGTTAATAACCTACAAGGTTACTTTTACAGTAACTTGATTACCTGATGGTTAGAAAAGGCGGGGCTTAGCAAAGGGGTGGTTTGAGTACACGATTCAGATATCTATTAAATAATTATTACTAGCTAGATTGTTATTTTAAGATATCTCCACTGAATTTCTTTCTAGTCACAAAGCTGAATGCAGATATCTCCAAAGAAAGATCCTCCCTGTCATCGCATAAGCTAACAACAGATGCCTCCCTCACCAGTTCAGGTTTGGTCATGAGTGGCCACTCAGCCCAATATCTAGAGCAGCCATCATCCCAGGTGGCATTTCTGCTGCCTGGAGATGCTTTAACTTTCAGGCATCATGTGAATTCTGGTGCCTGTGGTCCAGGATTTTGAGGGTAGGCCCCTCTGCGGAAGAGCGGTGTACACCTCATTATACGGTGCCCATCTCTCCTCAGTGCCCTCAGGAGATCGGTCTGTCAACCCTGCCACACCTGGTGCTTCAGGGCACAGTGGTCTCCAGCGAGCGCAGCTCTCGATGTCTGCCCGGAAACGTAGCGGCTCTTAGAGGCTTGCATCCTCCCAGGAGGAGGGTGGCTGGTCCCAGTATAGGTCATAAACCCCACCTCTCCATGTAATCAATTGGGACGTGAGCCAAACTAAATAATTAAATTTCACTTCAAATAATTGCTTTCCAAAGATGTTTTTTTGTCATTTTATGTAGTTTTTATAACTCAGATGTAAGTTCAAGTGTTCAATTTTTAAATAAGTATGACTTTAGTTAGTTATGTGATGCTATAAAAATGGAAGCGTGTTGTCATGATTGACAGCTGAGCTTGACAGATTCTCTGAGTGAACTGAGGCGCCAACTGACTTTTTTGGGATCCTCATTAGGAGATTGAGGTTTTATTTACCTTATTTTAACACAAGCCTCTGGTACAGCAATAAGCAGACAACAATTGGAGCAGTCAGGCTAATTAGGGGTGTGTGCCTACGATCAACTCTACGGTAGTGTGGGCGGGACGTGGCTCCACTTTGCTCGCTACTGCGTAGACTCGGGTACCTAGTTCTCTACTGCGCAGACTCTGGACCCAAATCAGTGCAATATGTCCGCGTCCGTATTGGGGTGCTGGCGGCTTCACTTTTCTTCAACGGAAAAGAGTGAAGGTGTGTCGTCCATCTTTTTTTACAGTCTACGGTTCAAAGTGGATTGTGATACTTGTCCTGTCCAAGCTGAGCTATGCAGACAACTCGCCTCAAAATGGCCAAATGTGCTAAGGCACTGGAGCACGCTTACAGCCGTATTTTCAAGTGCATCATGAACTTTCACTCCAGGATGGTTGCACAGTGCTTGGAACCACATGCCTCCTGGTTCCAGAATGTCTCCAGCCCAAGTTCATTGCGCTCACACATGAAACAAAAAGGAGGCTGAGGGAGCTCTACTGGTGGTCTGGCATGAACAAAAAGTAGAAGCCGCTGTCAAAGCTTGTGTCACTTGTGATATCTGCTCTCACACATACCACGCCTCTCCAACCTGTACCATACCCCACTGGAAAAAAGTGGTCGTAGACATCATGGGTCCTTTTGACGCAGCACCCACCGACTGTCGTTTTGTGGTCACTCTGGTAGACTATTACAGTAAGTGGCCTGAGATAGCATTTGTCTCCCATCCTACCACACAGGCCATGATGCAGTTCTTGTCTACAGTGTTTAGCAGGGAAGGGAACCCAAAAGAGCTGATTTCTGATAATGGAGTACAATTCACTTTGCATGACTTCAAGCTGTTCTTGCAATGCAGAGGAATCGTCTTTGTACAACCCAAGAGCCAATGGGGGAAGTCAAACGCTTTAATCACAGCTTAAAGGATAGTTTACAAACTGCTTCACTTGAAGGACGAGGGTGGAAGGAGTTCACCAGTGACTTTCTGCAGGCATATCGTGCAACGCCACATGCCACAACACAGTGCACACCAACTAAACTCTTGCATGTTAACCATGTTAGTCTCAGATCTTTGCTTACCACCTGCAGGCAAACTGCTCACACCTCAACAGCTTGCTTCACACATGAGAGAGAAACAGGCAAAAAGTAAAATGCAGTGCAAAGCAGGTTACATTTCAGTGTGGGTCGTATGTCTGGGTAAAGAAACCCGGAATTGTGCCAAAGACCAAGTCTAAATTTGGAAAACCCCTAAAGGTTGTGGGTAAGAAAGGACTGTACACGTATAAGTTGTCAGATGGATAGGGTGACCACCTGGCAATAGATCATTTGTGGGACATAGATGTGATTTTGCGGGACACGTGTGAGACAGATACATTTTCGAATGTTATGCTGTGTAAAAACTGATTTACATCCGTTATTTATGTTTCTAAAAGAGCGCACATAAAAGCATGTCTGTTTTATGTGAGAGTGAAGAAAATCTGCCTGCGAGAGGATAGATTTGTGCTCTTGCTGAAAGCGCCCCATACGAACTATGAACTGCTATTGTTTGACTCTGGGGATACTAATCCTGTAGGGGGTGAACAACCAGCACCAGTAGTTGCAAGACCTGTTCGGAGTAGATGTGCACCTGCATGGACTCATGGTTATGTAATGTAAATGTGCTGAATGCATTATTAGTACACAGTGCGTTTATATGCAGTATAGGGAAAGAAAATGGTTGCTGTTCTGTAAATATTGTTTTTGGATACTGTTATGTGATGCTTATACCAGTGGTTGGAAATTGCATTACTGTAACAATCTTTGTTCAATAAGGGTTTGTTTGCAAATCATATTGTTGGGATTGTAAGTTTGTAAGTTGTTAAAAAAATACAGAGTAACTTGTATTCTAATTGTTAACAACTTGCACTAAAACCATATTTCTATAGTATGTTTGTTCTTAAGAGAGAGGGATATGTGGTGTTCTGAGTAAGCCTCTAGAGCGAGCTCTCATACGTGAGTTAAGGATGAGAGAGAAAAGAAGCAGTAGTACATGATGAGTGAAGAATAAATGATTACGCAGTGTTCCAGACACAGTGTGTATTTGCTCTTGTTTGAGACACTCTACACTACCTTGTAAAGGAACTGACTGACGTAGCTACGCGGCTGGTTGTTACAGATGTACATTTCATCGATGTAGTGAAAAAAATCTACATAGGTTACTTTTATGAGGGCGGGAGCAGTACAAAACATGAATGTCACGGGGGGAGAGGGACTAAATAACATATTTCTGCGGGAGTGAGCGGGCACAGGACCTAATCTTGTGGGACCGGTACAAAAAAATCTGTCCCGTGCAGGTCTCTAAGATTAAGTTTGCATGCAGCGGTTGGAAGTTTTGAGCCGCCGTTCAGTCTGTATTTTACAGTGCCATGAGGCTTGCTGAGCCGACACGAGAAGCCCCCTGTAGGATCACTAGTTTTTAAAGGGATAGCAGCCACATTTAGTTGCTATTGTCCGAGTCACAGATAGATGTTAACTAAGCAACAAAAGAAAGACAGAAAACCACACACTGCTCTTAAGAATCACTTACGTAGCCCTAAAGATTAATCTAAATTAATTTAGAGAAATAAATATGTCTGTTTGAAAGAATGAAGAATGTGGTTAACAAGTTACTATAAAGAATGCATAATTAGCCTATACAGGTGCTGGCCATATAATTAGAACTAATTGTCAGTTATAATCATCAAAATTAAAAGAAATAAACATTTGAAATATATCAGTCTGTGCGTAATGAATGAATATAATATACAAGTTTCACTTTTGAATGGAATTAGTGAAATAAATATCATCAACTTTTTGATGATATTCTAATTATATGACCAGCACCTGTATAACCATTGGTATTTCTTTGAAAAGAAGACCATGTTTTTATGAAAAGTGGTTTTATTTCATTTTAATATTAAGGCATTTTAAATTGTGTGTTGATCATGATAAAACCTTAATATCAAACGTATATAATGAGTTTAAAAATTTTAGAGAAATTCTTAATAAATGCATTGCACTGCAATTAAACCCACTGAGTTTTAGCCGACTAAATTTATTGTAGATTTAGTTGATTAAAATCTTATGATATTTTGTCGACTAAAACTAGACTAAAACTAAAAACAATTCAGATGACTAAAATATGACTAAAACTAAATGGCATTTTAGTCAAAAGACTATGACTAAAACTAAATCAAAATTTGCTGTCAAAATGAACACTGCTGTGAATTTACAATTACTCCTACAGGAGGTTAAAATGAGCAATTTGAACAGTTTTGTGTGTTTTACCATTCAAGTGTGTACCAGTTATCAACCATGCTGTAACATGGTGTTTTGAGTTTTGTTTTGGGTTTGTTTCATGTTTATGTTTTCATGTCTTTTATTCTGAAGTCTAGTCATGGTTCCTGTTTGTGTCTTGCTTCCCTGTTCCTCATGTTATCCTATATGATGATCTTATTTGGACTAAAACATCATTGTGTTCTGTTGAACTGTCTTATGAAATATTTATTTAAATGCAAAAGATTTCTTCAGACAAGAATTAGAAAATCTGAGCACATCACAGCAGTCCTCAGGTCATTACAGTAGTATTATTTAAGTCACTCACATTGCAGATGTGCTCACTATAAACCTAGCAGATCATTAGACATACACTTTTAAAAATAAAGGTGCCATAGAAGAACTGTGTTTGTCTAAAAATATTCTATAAAGAACCTTTAACATCTGAAGAATCTTTCTATTTCACAAAAGGTTCTTTTTTGGGAAAGAAGGCTCTTCAGATTATAAAAAGGTAAGAAAGTGATGGTTCCTTAAAGAACATTTGTTTGAATGTTCTTTCCTGAACCAAAAATGGTTCTTATATGGCATCGCTGTGAAGAACTTTTGAAGCACCTTTATTTTACAAGGGTTCACTCAAAACAAGCTATTGTGCCACACAAGTTGTAACCAGCTTCCAGAAGAGATTAGATGTGCTCCAACAGACGCAACTGTTTAGCTTTTTTTAATTCTAAACAGTTTTAATATGTTTTGTAACATTTTTATTGTAATTATTTTATTTTTCTCCTTTTATAAAACACTTTGAATTATTTATGAAATGCCTACGCTTAACTCTAATTTATGACACAACATAAACAGTTAGCAGTAACTATGGCTGCTGTGTGGTAATTACCTAGTGACTAAAAGGAGTTACCTAGTTTGGCACTTTATTTATAGCAGCAGCATTTACGCATTTATAAAGTTGGATAGCACAGCTAATTATATACATTGATTGCCTTAAATGGTGATAATGTTCAGGTGAAGTATAATGAAGAAGCTTAAATATGTTCATGAAGAATTAATATATACACTTTTCCCTATTGCTTTGTTGCAGTGTAGGAATAGTGGAGTAGAGTAGTAGAGCCTTAGGTCTAGCAACGCCCCTGGAATAAGATCTTGATAAGAATATACCGTTTTTAAACGAGCATTGTTAACGATACTGTTGATGTTCAAACAGCTGACAGCTTTACCTGGTGTAGTTTGTTAAAGATTTGGCCGAAATAGACACTGCTTGTCTGCACTTGTACTTTGCCCGTCTCCGTCAGTGATCTCTCTTTAATGCTGGAGCTGCGTCGTTTAGCAGGTGTGCCGTTAGCGCTACTGTTCGGCAGAGATTACAACTGTTTGAAAGTTTTTTTCAACTAAATCAGGGGTGTCCAAACTACTGACATCTGCGGCCCGCTGTCAGTCCTGTGGAGGGATTTTTAAAAATTATACGAATCTGCAGATGTGTGGAAATTACGTCCGTTTTCATCCGGCCCGTGAGGCAGTTGTTTTAATATTGTATAATTTGTTATATCAGTAAAATCCAATAGATGGCGCTGTAGCCTGTAGTGCGGTAGATAACCCCTGATTTGCAAGGTCATGCACGCTACAGAATCGGATCACTGTGCCGCTTGGCGTCCAAGCCACACAACAAATACAAAATAAAAGGTCAAAATATACACCCTACACAACTGGTACAATTGTAATTGTTTTAAAAAATGTGAAAGTGTGCATTTGTTTTGAAAATGCCTTGGATAAAATTCTCAGTAGACTTTCCAGTAGGATAACAAATGCCAGTGTTATCCTCCTGATCACGGGCACTGTCATTTTGTGAGGAAAACATGGAAATAATTTGATGTTGTATCTTGCAAAGATATGTTTTCTTAACATGTGTATGAAAATGGATACAGCACTGTATTTTCATGATTATAAATCGCGTTTCTGAAACGTGCTGTAATTTCCAAGAAGACTTAATAAACCAAGGTCAAGCCAAATTGCGTTTGTATTGTATTGTATTAGTTTGTATTGTAGGCCTACATTTTCGTACAACCACGCCACTTTCAGTTTCGTTTCATAATAAATGATTTCAGTGAATGCCACTATATAGTTTGTTTTGTACTTATATTTTCGTTCCTTTGAACACTGCTAAATTTACAGGATTTTTTTGAAGAGTGAGGGAAAATACATGTTTCTATGTTTGAAATCGTTTAGTTTATTTTACATTATTTCTGAATGAGATAAAATGTGTCTTATATCAGCCCAGAAAAAAATGACATACGAGCATTGTGCAATAATTCAACTTGTCTGTGTGTCATAAAGTGCTGGTAAAAAGATGGTACAAGAATAGCACTTCCATGTACAAGTACAGCTATAGCTACATTAGTAGTAAGTGGATGCTAATTAATAATAATAATAATAAAAAATAAATAAATAAATAAATAAATAAAATACGTGGCCCTTGAGTCAAAAAGTTTGCCCAGCTCTGAACTAAGTATTTTAGTTACAATTCGCATCGTCTCAGTCTAATACGTAAACAATAAAGATGTGATCGCATAATGCATTGCAGGTTTTTTATAACGTAAATTTATATAGTCTGCAGTAGCGACCTCAGCAAAAATTTTACTTCCAAGTTAATAGTTTTGGTCGCAGTCTGTAGCCCTGCAACTTAAATCATTTATAACGAAATATAATCTCTAGCTCTGTTCTGGAAATGTTCTGAATAAATACATTCATACTAGGGCTGCGCGATATTAAAGAAAAAAGTGATATGCGATAATTCATTAAATATTCGATATGCGATAATAATTGTGCCACTTGATGAAACATTTTTACTCAGCTGTTACTGAGTCAGTTCTGTGAACCTCTATTGTGTCTTGATTATTTATATGTAGCTATGTATGTATGCATCAAGAGCTCCTGTAAAACTACAACAAATTCCTTGTGCTTGCACACTTTTGGCGAATAAAGCCTAGGCCTACATGTTTCACTTTTTGAGAGAAGAGCGCACACCTACAACAACTTCTGAAAATGAACGGTAGTGTTTTATTCTAGCATTCAATGAAAATTTATTTTTACATTAGTGTAATCATTTTAACATCGGTTTAGGAACTGAATAATAAAAAGGAAAAAGAAACGCTCAGTTTTCACTATGAGTTCGATATGCAGTGATTCTTATTTAAGCTACAACGGTTATTTAGGCAAAAGCAGTTAATTATTTTTACTTTGTTTTTTTTATTCATGGTCCCAAATATTGCAAGCTGTAGCTATATGCATATTGTGATATGTACATTTGCGATATTTCAATAATTTTGATATAATGCACAGCCCAACATACCCAGGAACCCAAAATATTTAGACTCTGCTAAATGAATAAATAATAAATAAAAGTCAAACCTGTGGTAATCTGGATTCCAAACAGCAAGCTGAAGTTTTCTACTAGATGATGTAAAACAGATGTCTTTCCTGAATTCTTCTGCTATATTTTTTTGTTTTTTCATGCTGCACTGAAGATTTAAATACTCTGCTCATATTATATAAGATGCATGTTAGCCAATTAGAATGGACCGATAAGTTATCGTTTTTCCAGTGTATTATATGGTGGGGGGAATTCCAGCGAACAACACACAAAATATGTCATGGGTGAATAATATATGCTGGGCAAAGGCATGCAGTTTATAAATGCGCATATTTCCAAGGGCCAGTCAAGTAGTTAAGTGAAATAATCCAAATAAATAAATAAACATAGTTGTACATTTTCTGAGTCCTAAATTTTCGTATGCGCTTTTTATTATTATTATTATTATTATTATTATTATTATTATTATTATTTATTTATTATTTTTTTTTTTTTCATATTCGTCATCCTTTCCTATCAAAATGCTTGCTACGGATTCAAAAATGCAGAAAGGGATCGCACACGCACGTGAAACAATTTTGGTTCTTTAGCAGTTCTTTGGGATGGTTGAGGTGCTATAACACCGCTGCTATATAAAGAACTGCTATGCCCAGTATGGTTCTTTAGGGTGGTTGAGGTGCTATATAGCACCACTGCAATACAAAGAACCAAAGAACCTGTTAAGCCCCTGTATAGCAGGGCTCCAGACAAAAAAAAAATGCCATTGGCTCGTATAAGAAACAAACTTTGGCGCCAAATATTTTTTTAGGTGGCACAGAATAAATGTGTTCTATTATATATGTTTTTAACACTTTAATATTTCGCAGTCGTGTTTTTTTTTTTTTTTTTTTTTTCTAATCGTTTCTTGAATTTATCAGCATTTTAATCTATCTTGTAGTTGTCCTGGAACTTAAAAGTGGGAACTAAATGTCTTTTCCAACTGAACTATATACGGTCACAAAGAATTGTTGGTAACACTTTTGAATACTGTATCTTACTTACTGCATAACTTATAGTTACTGCGGAACTAATTGCGATTGTTCTTTATTAACACTCTATTAACTACTGAGGAATATGCGTTAAACTTTTTAAATTGTGTTAAGTAACAATCAGTTAATCAGTAAATATTCAATTCAGTCACACCTTCTGAAGAACTACAGTTAAGTAACTACTAATTCAGCTTCAGGAGGATTAACTATTAACGAACAGATATAGCTAGCTGTAAAATGCAAATGTTTCAGAAATGGTTAATTTGCATGTAATCTTCTTCATATAGCTATACACCTTTCCTTGTCAGTCCTTTTGTATATTATAACTGAAACATGAACGATCGATTTAAGATGAATTTATTTAGGCCTACATAACCAAAAAAAAAAAAAAAAAAAACAGTGTCCACTGTTATTAACTTTTATTTACCAATTTCTACAAGCAAATGTATACCATATTAATAAACTGTTAAAGTGAGAAGAAAGTTGTGTCTGAAAGCTGTTTTTTTCTCTTTGCTTAAACGAATGGTGAAGGTGAATACCTGTGTTTTTTAGGCCCATGTGCTTGACCATTCCCGTTGGTGGCACCTGAGCATCCACTGTCATTAGGTGTTGTCTGCAAACAGAATCTCGGGATGGGACCCCATCCCACTCTAAGTGCCCTGCCAACATACCTCAGCTATGCAGGGCTCGAAATTAACTTTTTTTACTTGGTAGCACTGGTGCTCCCAACTTCAAAAGTTAGGAGCACCAATAAAAATTTAGGAGCACCCACCAACAATTTGTAAAAAATGTACTTGTCCAGGTAAAAAAAAAAATGTAATCCATTCCAGTATCACTATTCTATGTGATATTTGCCTTAAACTTTTTAACTTCATGAAGGCCAATATTTTCCTAACCTTACTAAATGTACGTGTCATTATTTACGTCAGATTTGTACTTATCAATACATTTAGTTAGAATAATTAGACATTAAATCAGTATCAACCACCTTTCCAATACAGAGGAAAACAAATCCTAAGTGCATTTAAATGTCTTTACTGTTTAATGAATATAAGAGGTTCCAAAAAATGCATTTGTGCAATAAAATTGCAAATGCATAATGTTATAAAATTAAAGTTTTAGTTTTTTAAACATATACATGTAAAATGTTGGTAAAATGCAACAATTTTTAAAATATGAAACCGAACCACCAATAGGTGGCGGTAAGAGACTGTCTTAATGAATAAGTCACGGATTCAACCAGTTCGTTCAAACGGTTATTCAGAATGGCTCGAAGATTCACGACTGTTCTGCTGCGCCTTTGCTTAGAACTATTTTCGTTAGCAAAATGGTCAATGATGTGTCTAAAATGTAAGTCAGTTAATATTAACTACTAGTTTATTGAACTGCTTTTGCATAACATCAATGTCATATCGTAATGGTGCTTGTTAGTGTAATGTTTCTTACCTATATATGTTATATGCAGTTTTTTTTCTACCACAGTATGTTTGTTTCTTTCTGTTTGCTGTTGCGCCTAGTTTTGAGCCTGACGCAACCTTGATACTGTCCGTTTTCAGTCACCGTTTAATAGTCAGAATCATCTCAAATTTCGGTGCTGCGCTATTATCGTTTGTTATTGATTTTTTGATCGGGTTACTGTCCGGTAGGGCAAGTTCTCTTTCACCAGTGCCATTATTTGTAACGTTAGGCAGTTTGCAAAAGAAATCTGTCAGTGTTCTTTTCATTTTCCCTCTTCTTCATCCCTTTACATTTCCCGTAGTAGTTAGCAGAGTGATTGACAGCTATTAACCAATCTAAAATCTGCACGGCAGACCGGTATCAGCATTCAGTACACAGAAGCCACATACTGTGAACGTTTTTAGAGAAATGAAAAGAGGTCGCACGACAACAGTTACACTCGCACAAATGCTCCCAAATATATTTTGAGGTCGCATAGATAAAATTTCGGGAGCATATGCGACCAAAATGGTCGCAATTTCGAGCCCTGCTATGCTTATGATTTTATATACCTTTTGTCTGTTTTCCTTAGGATATTTCACATCACTACTATAAAGTAATTACCAAATGAATGGCAATGACTGAGGAGAAATGAGAATACAGGGAACCCATTAGTAATTAATAAAAATTACCACATAATTCTCAAGGAATTACTTAGAACCCGGAACAGTATTCTTTTTTTCTTTTTTTTTATTCAATGTATTGAACAGTAACACAAAAAGGCATTTATAAGTAGGAGATTTACAAAAGAAGACTGAGATTACAATCAATTTCTGCTCACACTCTATACAGACTAAACAAAAAACAAACAACAACAAAAAAATAAATAAATAAAAATAAAGAATGTAGTAGGAGGTTTTCACATTATGAAATTAAAATCCTCTAATAAGGTATATAAATATCTTGCTTTAGGACTTCTCATCCTTCTTAATGTCTCCAAGTATATTACAAATTCCTCTTTAAACACCAAAAAACATGGGGTTTTACAAAATTTACACTTATGAATGTAAAATTTTAGCAAAAGCAACAAATTATTTAATACATAGGATATCTTTTTATCTTTAAATAACAAACCAAACTTCACAAGTTGCCATGAAAGGACCAGTCTTACATGTAGTTTTAGTTGAATCCAACAAATTGCTTCATTCCATAAAGTTTGCACTAAATTACACTGAAAAAACAAATGTTCAACTGTTTCTATCTCCAAATTACACAATTGGCATATATTCGAATCCCCAACATTAAATCTTACTCTTAAAAACTCTTTTGCCGGATAAATTCATAATGTGCACCTTTATGAATC
Source organism: Cirrhinus molitorella (assembly GCA_033026305.1). NCBI lineage: Eukaryota > Metazoa > Chordata > Actinopteri > Cypriniformes > Cyprinidae > Cirrhinus > Cirrhinus molitorella. The sequence goes on from CM065117.1 coordinate 52,059,201, forward strand.
ACGGATGTGATTCATAATTTTAAAGTGCACCTCTTTACATTTAGGACTGACAGGGAATGTAAGAAACTTAGTTCTAATTTCAAACACTTCTTTTTTATCAAATTGACAAAAAATATACGATCTTTTTACTGGTCCTGGAAAACAATGTTGCAAAAGAGAATACCTCAAATATCTATTGGAACATTTTTTATCCAAAAAATTCACACTTTCTATCATAAGATCAGGTATTTTGGGAATTACTGTTGAATATTTAATTTGTTAACTAAATTAATCAATTGCAGTGGTATATTCCTTATAATTTTATCGTATAATTTAGGGGAGCAATTTACATTGTATTTATCACACATAGCCTCATAATTTAATATATTTCCTAAATTGTCCATTACATGTGCTATAGACCATATGCCTTTTTTCCACCAATCATCAATAAATATAGATTTCCTATTCACCAAAATACACCTGTTATTCCAGATAGGCATGTTATGTGGGCTAAAATTGTGTTTATAGATCAATTTCCAGTATAATAGTACTTGTTGATGAAAAGCTGAAAGTTTTATGGGGAGTTTAGACAATTCAAAATCGCAATTCAACAAAAAATCGATGCCACCACATTTTTTAAATACACCTGAAGGAATCTGAAACCAAAATGAATGATCACTCTTTATGAAAGACTGTAACCACTTAAGCTTGATGACCCCATTCATAATATCAAAGTCAATTGTATTAAGACCACCCTCTTCATAATCTTTAATCATATCAATTTTACGAATATAATGACTCTTCATTTTCCATATAAAATCAAAATTTAACTTATTTATTGCCTTTATCTTTTTAGCAGATATTGCTAAAGAAAAACATGGATAAATGACTCTAGAAAGACTTTCAACTTTCGTTAATAATATTCTACCAAAGATTGTTATGTCTCTCTGCAACCAACTGTTCATTATTAATCTACATTTCTCTAGATTTTTATCAACATTTAAATTTTCTAAATTATCTGTTTTCTTAGACAACCAAATACCTAAGTATTTAATTTCATTTTTTATTGGGATATTATATAATGATATATTAGGGTGATCATGGATGGCCATTAGCTCGCATTTTGACAAATTCAACTTTAAGCCTGAAGCTTTGGAGAAAATCTCTATATATTTGAGTGCTAAAGGAATTTGCTGTTTATTTCTTAGAAAAAGAGTTGTATCATCAGCAAACTGACTGATAATAAAATGGTTCCCTTCTACATTGATGCCTGATATGTTACCCATTTTGATTAAAATAGACAACATTTCCGCAATCATGATAAAAAGTAAAGGTGAACAACCACAACCTTGTCTAATACCTCTTTTTACAGAGAATCTTGAACATGTACCTTGATTAAGAGCTACAGAGCTATTAATATCTTTATAAAGCATTCTAACAATATTGATAAATTGTGGACCAAAACCAAAATGTCTAAGAGTTTGAAAAATAAATGAGTGTTCCACCATATTGAAGGCCTTATAGAAATCCAAAAATAAGATAAACCCATCTTCTTTAATTAAATTTCTATATTCAATCAAGTCAAAAATTAACCTAATATTATTATGAATTGATCTATCCCTTAAAAATCCTGATTGTGTCACACTGATAATTTGTGATAATCCAGTCTTCAATCCAGAAGCCAAAGATTTAGTAAATATTTTGTAATCTGTATTTAGAAGTGTTATGGGGCGTAAGTTATCTAATAATCTCTTATCTTTTCCTGGTTTTGGTAACAAAATTATAAGGCCTTGTTTCATTGTGGGTAAAAGTTCGTTATTCCTTATACATTCTTGTAAAGCTTCCAATAGCAGAAATTTTAGGTCCTCCCAAAAAAATTTATAAAAATCTATGGTTAAACCATCAGGGCCTGGTGATTTACCCGATTTGCTCTGTTTAACAGCTTCATCAAGTTCTTGCATGGATATGTCTGATTCACAAAATTCCTTGAATACATTATCAATCGACGGGATATTATTTTTTATCATATCAAAAAACGAATTAGAATTATTAAGGGAAAATGATGAAGAATACAATTTAGAGTAAAATTTAAAGACCTCATTTACTATTGCATTATGCTCTGAGTGTTCCACTTGATTCACAATTAAACTATTAATTGAATTTCTTTCCTGACGTCTTTTTTCCAAATTAATAAAATATGAACTATTTCTTTCCCCCTCTTCCAGCCACTTAGCCCTGGATCTTACATATGCCCCTTTTGCTTTTTTAATATAAAATTCATCTAAAATGGAATGTAACTTAACAAGTTTTTGTCTATCGTCTTCTGACATACTCGGTTGACAGCAACATTTATTAATCTCTTGAATCAACTGGAATTCTTTTTCTCGTTTATTTTTTATCAGATTTTTGCTGAATGTAATTGAATACTCTCTTAATTTATGTTTTAAGTATTCCCATTTAATACCACTCGGCATTCTCTTAACTTTAAACTCAGCTATTATTTTTTTAATATAAGCACAAAAGTCATTATGATTTAGTAAGTCTGCATTAAATTTCCAATATCCTTTAATTTTAGAAGATTCCATATTTTGTTCTAAGATTAAATTAATTACACTATGATCTGTTAAAGGGGCACATGAAATACTACATTTAGTTACATAACTTGAAAGAGTATCAGATCCTAACCAATAATCGATTCTCGATTTTGAGGTGGCATTTGGTTTGAACCAAGAAAAGTGTCTAGAAGTGGGGTTTAATTTTCTCCATATATCAGTTAATGCACTGGACAAACAGAAATCTTGAATAATATAGTTCATATGAGAACTGCTGAATTTAGAAGGATATCTATCCATGAATTCGTCTGGTGTCATGTTAAAATCACCACCAATTAAAACAAATTCTGTAGGATATCTAATTTTGAGACCATTTATAACATCAGTTATTGTATGCAAAAGATTCTTATTTTGTCAGCGAGCATTATATCCATATACATTAACCATGATGAAAAATATTTCATCTAATTGTAAAACTATTGCGAGCCAATGACCATCTATATCCGCCTTATGAGTAATAATTTTACCAGGGCATTTATTCATGCAAACAGCGACACCTGCAGATCGACTTGACCCATGACTGAATAGCATATCGTCCCCCCACTGTTTTTTCCAAAAGGCAGTATCTGCCGATTCTGAATGAGTTTCTTGTAGAAACAAACATTGTGATTTTTGACTTTTGCAAAATAAAAAAATTGCCTTTCTTTTAACAGAATCCTTTAAACCCCTACAATTCAAAGATGAAAACGAAATGTTCGATTTTAACGTGAACATGAACAGATGAACAGAAAAATGAATACAAAAAAACAAATACTAAATTGAAATGAACAGAGATAGTACAGTCTGTTGCAACACAGACTAAATGTTAAATTTGTAAGATAGAAAACAAAACAAAATCCCGTTTCCTTATCAGTCCATCTCTCCGTTATATCAACGAAAAACAGTCAATACCCCAGGTAGCCAGCGGAATCGGGCCGGTTGCGGCTGAGTGTCGGCTCACTCGGCTGTGTGTCGGCAGCGGCAAGCCAGAAGTGAGCCAGCTCTGGCCCAGTAACGGTTGCCGGATTTGGCTAGGCTTCGGAACTGTGGATCCGGCCCGATTCTGGCTGAGAAACGGCACATTTAACCACATTCAGCCCGACTGTAGTCCATAAGTGTAAGTCAAAAAAATATTAAAAAATCAAGTTTTACTCCTTGTGTGAATATTTGGTCCTCATTTGGTCCTCACAATGGAGATCAAACACACAACACACACACACACAATTAACTAGGCTGAATTACAAAATTGCTAAATATTATTATTATTATTATTATTATTTGTATTTTTTTTTTACAAAATGCTTTAGAGAAGTCAAACATTTTCCCTGCCAATGTTATTTATTTCATTGTATAACTATATGAAAAATAATAGGCTGACCTAAATGGACTTTGTTTATAATTTAGAAATGTTCCTTTCATTGAATTATATGAAACTTTCTGACTGTGATTGCTCTCTCTCTCTCTCTCTCTCTCTCTCTCTCTCTCTCTCTCTCTCTCTATATATATATAAATGTGTGTGTGTGTGTGTGTGTGTGTGTGTGTGTGTGTGTGTGTGTGTGTGTGTAGGCTATGTATGCATGTCTGTGTGTCATTTTATTTCCCTGGCCAAAAAAAAAAATATATATATTTATTTATTTGTGCCAGAGAGAGAAATATAACGCAATGTATAATGACCTAAATATACGTCTCAGATAATAATAATAATTAAAAAAAATATTATAAAACAGTTATAAATATAACTTCGACTATTTTAAACCTCACGTGCGAAGCCCGCGAAAGAACCAGAGGCTATATAAGCTGCGGTCCGTTCACGTCACGCGCACAGCCGGACTCTGTTTGAATGAGTGGACATCGCTTGACGGAAGAGCTTTTCACAGGTAAAGTATTATTATGTACAAAAGTGTGAAATTAACGGGCTGTCATTTAAATATACAATATCTAAAACTACTGTTCACCTAAACAAGTTTTTCCGTCTTTATTTTCTATGGCCCGCTCTTCAGGACCGCTGATTACCGTTAATGCCGTTATCTGTATGACGTCATTTGCGCAGATCTGCTAGAATTGAGAAAACCTCACTTTCCAGTTGGTCAAGGTAAGGTTAGTTAAAAATATATTCACTTTACAATTATCAACAATTATATTTTCACACTTAAGACTTGTGTTATCGTGTTGTCTCACAGATTTGAGGGAGCGAGCGACAAAGACGCACAGTGAACGCGCGCGCGCTCTCTCAAGCCAGTGCAGTCATTCTGTATCTTGCATTTGCCATGCTTAACACAATGATTAGTCAATAATCACAGATTAAAAATCTGATAAATGATATATGCATTATCTGACACATACTGAGTGATGCCTTTTCTTTTTCTCCTCTTTGTTTTTGTGTCACTGGCTGCTGAACCCCAAAGGCTCCACAGCATTGAGTATCTTTGGCTTTGTAAGTATATATATATTTTTTTAGCAGACTGTAAAACAAATTCACAATATGCAGCAGTTTTTTTATTAATGTATTCATTAGTGGTAAGTTGAATTTAATTACACAATTATTTAATACACAATTATATTCACTAAGTGAATAGTGTAGTTTGCTTTACTACTTTTAATCTTTTTGTGATTGCATTTTCATTTTTTTTTTTTTGCCAGATTTGTCAAGAGTATTGAATGTTATATTTTGCTATAGATGTGTAAATATATTTATTTTAGAAAATTTAAATCAGATGGTCAGTATTATTATTAATATATTATTAATATTGGCCCAACATTAATATTGTTTTACTGATTGAGTCAGGGTGTTGTGAGTGGTCAAGTAGGGCCAAAATTAATATTATTAATTGTTACATTTTGAATACTCTTTTACTCATATAGGCCTAGCTGTTTCACAGGTTGTGATATTCACCAAAGAGTTTATTGCCAAGTAGTGACCATACCATTTAACCCTTGTGCATTGTTCAATTCACTACCCTTTCATTATGTTTGGGATGTAAACCTCCTCTAAATTGAACTGCCGTAAAAATGTATCAGATACATTTTTTTTTTTGCATAAATCTGTTAAATCAACCTCATTCCTGATCAAAACTCCTAAATGTTTTTAAAAAAATCCAGGATGGCTTTCATGCATTATTTTTTGTGCAGCATCAGTTTTTAATTTTTTCTCCCTCATTTACTGTTCATGGCTGTTTTTGCCCCATTGACGTCCATTATAATGACATTTTTTTAGACCATAGACCGTCCGTACTTCTCACTATCAAAAGGCAGCAGGTGCATAAATACACTTACTTTGCTTTTGTTTACTCCATGTAGTTCTGAAAGCTGAGGTGCACATTTAGATTTTCTCAGATGCATCAAGGTAAGTGTGCAAAGGTCTTTCTCTCTCTCTCTCTCTCTCTCTCTCTCTCACACACACACACACACACACACTATAACATGCTGTTATACTCCATATAACTTCATATATAAGCCAGAAACTATGAACAGCCACGAACAGTAAATGAGGGAGAAAAAATGAAAATCTAATGCTGCACAAAAACTAACAATGCTTGAAAGCCAATGTTGTTAGTGTAAAAAAAAAAAAAAAAAAAAAAATCAGTCCACAATCACTTTTTATGTTGAGTCATTTTGTGTGTGTGTGTGTGTGTGTGTTTTCCCCCACATCAATGACATCACTTATGAACTTGGCAAATAAAGAGTAAAAATCTTGGATTTTTTAAAAACATTTAGTAGTTTTGATCAGGACTGAGGTTGATTAACAGATTTATGCAAAAAAAGAAAAAAAAAAGTTACATTTAGTGGATGTTTTCATCCCAAAAATAACAGTATAGCGAATTTGCTCAGAGTATCGTTGAGTTTTTAAGAAATTTCAAAGCATTGTCCCAAAATATGTGTCAAAATAAGATTTTTTTTTTTTTTTTTTTTACCAAAAATCATTCCATTTGGTGAAACGCATACAAAGTTGTGGCCAAATTAAGACGCAACAGCACCCCATAGTGGACAAAAACGTCTCCAACAACACATAAGGGTTAAACTTTATAAAACTTTTTTTTTTTGTCATTTCAAAAATGTAAAATTGTATTACTTTAAAGGTACATCTACAGCATAATAAAGTCTGCAAAAAGTGAAAATGTGGTGTGAATAAAATGACTGTTTAATCACATAGAATTGTATTTTTTTTTTTCGTCATCACCTGGTCTTTGTGCTAAGCTTCAAGTTTAAATAGGCAAACTAGTACCACATATACCAGACTGACAATTTTCTTTTTGAAATATTTTCTGAAAATACTGCAGTGAGCTGGGGAGAGAAACTGAGAAGTTTATAAACATGCCATGGTTGAAGAAGAGAGCAGGCCCTGCATCAATGAATTTCTATAAAATATGCTCCAAATGTTGTTACCACTTACCATTGAGATCACTGAGACCTGACTAACTATGTGTCCCCTCTTTATCTCTCTCTTTCATTCATTCTGTCCCTCTTTTAGGATAAACTTGAGGTCCTGAGAGTTCTTAGAGTTTCTATAGTGTTTTTATGCATTTGATGATGTTTTTTTCAATAATAAATTCAAAAATTCAAAATTTAAAATGTTCTTATACAGTATTTATATGGTGTCATTCTTACTTGGGATGGGGCTGAGGTGGTGGATGTGTTTGTGATTTTGTAAAAAAAAAAAAAAAAAATGGAGGAAAACTTTAATGCTTTTTTGTAGTTCTTAACGAACCATTTAATTACATTACACTTATACAGGTAGGCTATATACTTTAGCACACAAGCTAATATTGCTTTTTAAATTTTGTTGTTCTTGAATAAATAAATAGATGTCTGTATTTCGTATACATTTTCATTTGGAATCCAGACTCGGGCCAGTACCGGCTAATTGTATAATCTATTCTGGCGTGATTGTGGCCCGATGCCGGCAATGTCGGCTCAGTTTCGGCAAATGGACTCGGGCCAGTACCGGCGAATTGTACAATCTGTGCTGGCGCGATTGTGGCCCGATGCCAGCAGTGTCGGCTCAGTTTCGGCAGCCGGACTCGGGCCAGCGTATTCGGGCCGATTCTGGGGCGTCATTCATTCCCGTGATCCACACGAGTCCGGCAACCGCATCTGGCCCGAGTCATTTATTCCGGTTTGCCGGATTCGGGCCGTTATTGGGCCAGATCATTTTTGGCTACCTGGGTAGGCGTTTCGTCCACACGAATCCGGCGTTTTCGAAGAGTGAAACCGATCATTTTTGAAAACGGGTCCCAGGGTGGATAAATTTGAAAACGCCGTTTTCGCGTTTTGTGTGGACGGCGAATCCGTAGGCCTATATTTTCTGAAACGATTACGTCATCAGCCCGCGTCTCGCCCCTAGTCAGACACCGCTACGTCACATAACAGCGACAACAACAATGTCGGACTACGTGCCTGTGTTCGTGCTGCAGAACCTACTGAGCTCATTAGCTTTATTAAAGCAAAATCTTCTGCTTCTTTTCTACTACGGTGAGCAACAAAAGATTGTGGACAGCAACTCTTGCCGCATTCGCCATGTTGTGTGTTCGTTTGTATTCAGCGCACAATGTTTACGCGCATGCTCCAAGTCGTCTTCTCCGGTTTTTGTGTATCTCTGTGGCAGAATTACAGCGCCACATATTGGTCTGGCATGTGTACTACATCGTTTCAGTCGGTTTCAGTGATTCCGTGTGTACGCAGATATTTCCTGAAACGACTCCGTGTTTACGGATTTTTTTTTTAAAGCTAGGCAAAAAAAAAAAAAGATCGGATAGGGAGAACCTGGCTTCGTGTGGACGTAGCCTAAATGTTTTTTTGTTTTTTTTTCCGCCATCAAAACATCATTCATAGGTATATGTGTGTATGTGTATATATTCACTGTATATTTTATATATAAATAAAGCTGTATATATTTTTAAAAATATGTATAACAATGTATTGACTATTTTAGCTCAGTCATTTAGTGACAGTGATTACTTTTTGTACAACACGTCATAAACGGTGAATGGACTTCCTCTCGACGCTATGGTATGGACAAATTTGACAAACAAAATGATCGTATAGCCTACTTGTGAAATAAGATATATAAAATGCAAATGTTTCAGAAATGGTTAATATGTAATCTTCTTCATATATACACCTTTCCTTGTCAGTCCTTTGTGTATTATAACTGAAACATGAACGATCGATTTAAGATGAATTTATTTACATAACCAAAAAAAAAAAAAAAACAGGGTCCACTGTTATTAACTTCCCAGATAGCAAACTAACACAGAATCAACGCAGAATCGACGTTTCACGCGGCGTTGAAACGACCTTGATCTCCGACGTCGATCTGGCATCGTTTTGCTCATCGGGTTAATGTTGAACCAACGTCAGGAACGCCATTCAAAACTAACGTGAAATCGACGTAATTGGTTCACTTACCTAACGTTGAATCGACGTTGATATTAGGTTGGCTGAAACGACATTATAGAATCAACACGTATTAAACATGAAATCGATCTAATTGGTTGGCTTACTGATGTTGAAACGATGTTGAATTCACTTGGAAAAAACGACGTTACACAATAAACATTTTCTGCTTGTTTCTCACATATTTAATACTAGATAAATGAGCCTGTATATGTAATCATTTAATAAACACACATCACGTTTATTCATACTTTATTATTTATACAAATTAACAAAATGATCTTATAGCCTACTTGTGAAATGATAAGATCTATAAAATGCAAATGTTTCAGAAATGGTTAATATGTAATCTTCTTCATATATACACCTTTCCTTGTCAGTCCTTTGTGTATTATAACTGAAACATGAACGATCGATTTAAGATGAATTTATTTACATAGGCTAACCAAAAAAAAAAAAAAAAAAAACAGTGTCCACTGTTATTAACTTTTATTTACCAATTTTTACAAGCAAATGTATAGTTGCCTTTGTAATGAAATGCTCACATTTTTGGAGCCGCTGCGGCCGTCACGCTTTACAAACGCTTTCGGTTTGAATACACTCGCGAGTCTGCAGCTGTCACTGTCAGTAACGCTGTAGTTACGCTGACGCGAAGCTCACGCTCTGCTCGCTTGCGGTGTGAAATATTTGAGAGAGCGCGAGTCTAGTTTTGTGTGAGAGAAGGGATTGGGAATCCGCCTATAACAGGAGAAATTCATTGCTTGTGCATTTGGTGTGCTCTCGAGTTATAATAATGCACTGTCGACATTTTTCATAAAAATAATACTGTAGATACCATATTAATCTGTTAAAGTGAGAAGAAAGTTGTGTCTGAAAGCTGTTTTTTTTCTCTTTGCTTAAACGAATGGTGAAGGTGAATACCCTGTGTTTTTTCCATAGGCCCATGTGCTTGACCATTCCCGTTGGTGGCACCTGAGCATCCACTGTCATTAGGTGTTGTCTGCAAACAGAATCTCGGGATGGGACCCCATCCCACTCTAAGTGCCCTGCCAACATACCTCAGGTATGCTTATGATTTTATATACCTTTTGTCTGTTTTCCTTAGGATATTTCACATCACTACTATAAAGTCATACCAAATGAATGGCAATGACTGAGGAGAAATGAGAATACAGGGAACCCATGAGAAATTAATAAAGAATTACCACGTAATTCTCAAGGAATTACTTAGAACCCGGAACAGTATTCTAAAGTGAAAACACTGGGAACCCATGAGTAATTAATAAAGAATTACCACAAAATTCTCAAGGAATTACTTAGAACACGGAACAGTATTCTATAGTGAAAACACTGGGAACCCATGAGTAATTAATAAAGAAGTACCACATAATTCGCCCTCTGGGGCGTTTCCTAGAAAACATTAGAAAGTATTATGACCTTTAAGGTGTTACATCACATAATGTAATTCCTTACATCGTACAAGGTTGTTTTGGGGATATGAAACTAAAGCCTGGTCTCATTGTTTATACGTAAATTGTATTTATACGTAACGTTTAGAGACCCAAAACGTACATATTTGTCCCAGACAGCATCTGACTCTGTGCCAGATTCGTTTTCAACCGGCAAATCCGCGTTACAGTCACATCCGTTTCAGTGCTGTATCACAGTCCTAGACGGATCCGGCCCGTGTCTGGTTTCAGTGGGCACGGTCTACTATCGCAGAGCGGATCCGTTCTGAGCCAGCTCTGGCCCAGTAACGGATTTGGCTAGGCTTCGGAACTGTGAATCCGGCCCGATTCTGGCTGAGAAACGGCACATTTAACCACATTCAGCCCGACTGTAGTCCATAAGTGTAAGTCAGAAAAATATTAAAAAATCAAGTTTTACTCCTTGTGTGAATATTTGGTCCTCACAATGGAGATCAAACACACAACACACAATTAATTAACCAGGCTGAATTACAAAATTGCTAAATATTATTATTATTATTATTTTAATTTTTTAAATGCTTTAGAGAAGTCAAACATTTTCCCTGCCAATGTTATTTATTTCATTGTATTACTATATGAAAAATAATAGGCTGACCTAAATGGAATTTGTTTATAATTTAAAAATGTTCCTTTCATTCAATTATATGAAACTTTCTGACTGTGATTGCTCTCTATATATATAAATGTGTGTGTGTGTGTGTGTGTGTGTGTGTGTGTGTGTGTGTGTGTGCGTAGGCTATGTATGCATGTGTGTGTGCATGTCTGTGTGTCATTTTATTTCCCTGGCCAAAAAAAAAAAAAAATTATTTATTTATTTGTGCCAGAGAGAGAAATACTATAACGCAATGTATAATGACCTAAATATACGTCTCAGATAATAATAATTAAAAAAAATATTATAAAACAGTTATAAATATAAGTATTTTAAACCTCACGTGCGAAGCCCGCGAAAGAACGTCTCCGGTTACTATCGTAACCTCGGTTCCCCGAGAAGCGGGAACGAGACATCACGGAGATTTCTCCTTTATGGGAACTCTTCCCTTCCAACCTTTTCTGAAGTCATATTGGCTCACGCCAGTCTAGATGACTGGCCAATTGTCGCGAAGTATGCAAATAGCATATGCAAATGCTGACGAGCTCGAGAGGCAGTATAAAATGCGGAGCACGCGACAATTCCGTCAGAATCTGAACTGAACGCCGAAGCTGGACGAGTAGCGAACACGGCGAATTCCGTGATGTCTCGTTCCCGCTTCTCGGGGAACCGAGGTTACGATAGTAACCGGAGACGTTCCCCTTCGAGCTTTCACGAGACATCACGGAGATTTCTCCGTTATGGGAACGATATTCAATCCCGCCGTGAGAAGCTACTAGCAGCCTGCACAAGCATTCACTCAGCGAAAATATACACATTCCTATAACCAATAGCAACGCTTGCTAGGCGGGCTCGCAGCTCATAGGCGGAGACAAACCAATGAGCGTCTAAGCTCAGGCATACGAAATTTGCATATCTGGTCAGTGATAACGTGTGCTGCGCTGAAACAGGGCAGAAGTACAACAACACAGCAAGCGAGCAGACAGAGAATAGCTACTGAGAGAGTAGTAGCATAACCACAACATAATAGTGACGTACACTAACTCAATATATATTGAATAGCAAGAACTGCACTGAGTACAGGGCAGACGACAATAACAGCATACAGATTACACAGAGTAATTACTGTGAAGGCAACAATACCAGAACAGAGGTTAAACGTGAATCATACACTCACCGACAGCACATGGGAGGCTAAGGATTGAACATCCAGCCTGTAGAACCTGGCGAAGGTATTCTGAGAAGACCAACCAGCTGCAAAGCAAATATCCTGAATAGACATACCTCTCGACCATGCCCACGAAGAGGCGATGGCCCTTGTGCTGTGGGCTGTAATATGCAAGGGGCATTCCAAACCTTGGTTCGTATAGGCAGTCGCGATAGCGTCCACAATCCAGTGGGAAAGTCTTTGTTTTGACACGGCCCGGCCTTTCGCACAACCACCGTAGCACACAAAAAGCTGGTCGGATTGCCGAAAGCTGGCAGAACGGTCAACGTAAACCCTCAAAGCCCTAACAGGGCACACCAAGGAGACCAGGATGCGCAAGCTGCCCGAAGTCCACGCCGTCCACGGGGCTCGAGATTTTAGCCATAACTGCAGCGGGAGCATGTGCAGTAAACCCAGATGACACACCGCTGAAACGGACGCCATGAGTCCCAGCAGCCTTTGAAATTCCTTCAAGCGAACAGACCTGCCCAGTCTGAAATGGCGCAGGGAAGACAAAATGGCCGCCGAGCGCTCCCGAGAGAGGCGGGCTCGCATCTCCACCGAGTCGAAGCACACCCCCAGATATGTTATAGACTGACTCGGGGTGAGAATGCTCTTCTGCATGTTCACACACAGCCCTAGGGACTCCAGATGACAAAGTAGAATGTCTATATGTTTGACTAACGTGACGCGGGACTGAGCTAATATCAGCCAATTGTCCAGATAGTTGAGAACGCGCATCCCACTCGCTCTGAGGGGGGAGAGTGCTGCATCCATGCATTTTGAAAAAGTGCGTGGGGCCAAAGCCAGCCCGAACGGGAGAACAGAATATTGGTACGCTGTCCCCTCGAAAGCAAACCTCAGAAAGCGTCTGTGATGTGGAGCAATCTGAATGTGAAAGTACGCGTCCTTTAAGTCCACTGACGCAAACCAGTTCCCGGGGCGAATTTGCGCCAGGATCTGCTTTAGCGTTAACATTCTGAACGGACGCTTGCAAAGCGCTCTGTTTATAGGTCTGAGATCTAGAATCGGGCGAAGTCCCCCGTCTTTTTTGGGTACCACGAAATAGCGGCTGTAAAACCCTCTCGCTCGCTCGCTCGGAGGGACCCTCTCTATCGCTCCCTTTTCGAGTAGACTGCTTAACTCTTGTCTCAGGACCGGGGCATTTCAAGGTAAAGTTAGAGACTGCACCACGCCATTGAAACGAGGTGGTCTGCGTCTGAATTGAAGGGTATACCCATGCGCTATCACACCGAGTAACCAGCGCGAGATTCCCGGAATATTTTCCCACGCCTTCAGAAACTGACACAGCGGCTTTAGTGGCTCGGTCATCAGATGCGCCGGCGCGTGCCGCGCAATAACCTGTGTATGCGGCGGCTCTGCACCGCTCTCGGCAAATGGACTCGGGCCAGTACCGGCGAATTGTACAATCTGTGCTGGCGCGATTGTGGCCCGATGCCAGCAGTGTCGGCTCAGTTTCGGCAGCCGGACTCGGGCCAGCGTATTCGGGCCGATTCTGGGGCGTCATTCATTCCCGTGATCCACACGAGTCCGGCAACCGCATCTGGCCCGAGTCTTTTATCCTGGTTTGCCGGATTCGGGCCGTTATTGGGCCAGATCATTTTGGCTACCTGGGTAGGCGTTTCGTCCACACGAATCCGGCGTTTTCGAAGAGTGAAACCGATCATTTTTGAAAACGGGTCCCAGGGTGGATAAATTTGAAAACGCCGTTTTCGCGTTTTGTGTGGACGGCGAATCCGTAGGCCTATATTTTCTGAAACGATTACGTCATCAGCCCGCGTCTCGCCCCTAGTCAGACACCGCTACGTCACATAACAGCGACAACAACAATGTCGGACTACGTGCCTGTGTTCGTGCTGCAGAACCTACTGAGCTCATTAGCTTTATTAAAGCAAAATCTTCTGCTTCTTTTCTACTACGGTGAGCAACAAAAGATTGTGGACAGCAACTCTTGCCGCATTCGCCATGTTGTGTGTTCGTTTGTATTCAGCGCACAATGTTTACGCGCATGCTCCAAGTCGTCTTCTCCGGTTTTTGTGTATCTCTGTGGCAGAATTACAGCGCCACATATTGGTCTGGCATGTGTTCTACATCGTTTCAGTCGGTTTCAGTGATTCCGTGTGTACGCAGATATTTCCTGAAACGACTCCGTGTTTACGGATTTTTTTTTTAAAGCTAGGCAAAAAAAAAAAAGATCGGATAGGGAGAACCTGGCTTCGTGTGGACGTAGCCTAAATGTTTTTTTGTTTTTTTTTCCGCCATCAAAACATCATTCATAGGTATATGTGTGTATGTGTATATATTCACTGTATATTTTATATATAAATAAAGCTGTATATATTTTTAAAAATATGTATAACAATGTATTGACTATTTTAGCTCAGTCATTTAGTGACAGTGATTACTTTTTGTACAACACGTCATAAACGGTGAATGGACTTCCTCTCGACGCTATGGTATGGACAAATTTGACAAACAAAATGATCGTATAGCCTACTTGTGAAATAAGATATATAAAATGCAAATGTTTCAGAAATGGTTAATATGTAATCTTCTTCATATATACACCTTTCCTTGTCAGTCCTTTGTGTATTATAACTGAAACATGAACGATCGATTTAAGATGAATTTATTTACATAACCAAAAAAAAAAAAAAAACAGGGTCCACTGTTATTAACTTCCCAGATAGCAAACTAACACAGAATCAACGCAGAATCGACGTTTCACGCGGCGTTGAAACGACCTTGATCTCCGACGTCGATCTGGCATCGTTTTGCTCATCGGGTTAATGTTGAACCAACGTCAGGAACGCCATTCAAAACTAACGTGAAATCGACGTAATTGGTTCACTTACCTAACGTTGAATCGACGTTGATATTAGGTTGGCTGAAACGACATTATAGAATCAACACGTATTAAACATGAAATCGATCTAATTGGTTGGCTTACTGATGTTGAAACGATGTTGAATTCACTTGGAAAAAACGACGTTACACAATAAACATTTTCTGTTTGTTTCTCACATATTTAATACTAGATAAATGAGCCTGTATATGTAATCATTTAATAAACACACATCACGTTTATTCATACTTTATTATTTATACAAATTAACAAAATGATCTTATAGCCTACTTGTGAAATGATAAGATCTATAAAATGCAAATGTTTCAGAAATGGTTAATATGTAATCTTCTTCATATATACACCTTTCCTTGTCAGTCCTTTGTGTATTATAACTGAAACATGAACGATCGATTTAAGATGAATTTATTTACATAGGCTAACCAAAAAAAAAAAAAAAAAAAACAGTGTCCACTGTTATTAACTTTTATTTACCAATTTTTACAAGCAAATGTATAGTTGCCTTTGTAATGAAATGCTCACATTTTTGGAGCCGCTGCGGCCGTCACGCTTTACAAACGCTTTCGGTTTGAATACACTCGCGAGTCTGCAGCTGTCACTGTCAGTAACGCTGTAGTTACGCTGACGCGAAGCTCACGCTCTGCTCGCTTGCGGTGTGAAATATTTGAGAGAGCGCGAGTCTAGTTTTGTGTGAGAGAAGGGATTGGGAATCCGCCTATAACAGGAGAAATTCATTGCTTGTGCATTTGGTGTGCTCTCGAGTTATAATAATGCACTGTCGACATTTTTCATAAAAATAATACTGTAGATACCATATTAATCTGTTAAAGTGAGAAGAAAGTTGTGTCTGAAAGCTGTTTTTTTTCTCTTTGCTTAAACGAATGGTGAAGGTGAATACCCTGTGTTTTTTCCATAGGCCCATGTGCTTGACCATTCCCGTTGGTGGCACCTGAGCATCCACTGTCATTAGGTGTTGTCTGCAAACAGAATCTCGGGATGGGACCCCATCCCACTCTAAGTGCCCTGCCAACATACCTCAGGTATGCTTATGATTTTATATACCTTTTGTCTGTTTTCCTTAGGATATTTCACATCACTACTATAAAGTCATACCAAATGAATGGCAATGACTGAGGAGAAATGAGAATACAGGGAACCCATGAGAAATTAATAAAGAATTACCACGTAATTCTCAAGGAATTACTTAGAACCCGGAACAGTATTCTAAAGTGAAAACACTGGGAACCCATGAGTAATTAATAAAGAATTACCACAAAATTCTCAAGGAATTACTTAGAACACGGAACAGTATTCTATAGTGAAAACACTGGGAACCCATGAGTAATTAATAAAGAAGTACCACATAATTCGCCCTCTGGGGCGTTTCCTAGAAAACATTAGAAAGTATTATGACCTTTAAGGTGTTACATCACATAATGTAATTCCTTACATCGTACAAGGTTGTTTTGGGGATATGAAACTAAAGCCTGGTCTCATTGTTTATACGTAAATTGTATTTATACGTAACGTTTAGAGACCCAAAACGTACATATTTGTCCCAGACAGCATCTGACTCTGTGCCAGATTCGTTTTCAACCGGCAAATCCGCGTTACAGTCACATCCGTTTCAGTGCTGTATCACAGTCCTAGACGGATCCGGCCCGTGTCTGGTTTCAGTGGGCACGGTCTACTATCGCAGAGCGGATCCGTTCTGAGCCAGCTCTGGCCCAGTAACGGATTTGGCTAGGCTTCGGAACTGTGAATCCGGCCCGATTCTGGCTGAGAAACGGCACATTTAACCACATTCAGCCCGACTGTAGTCCATAAGTGTAAGTCAGAAAAATATTAAAAAATCAAGTTTTACTCCTTGTGTGAATATTTGGTCCTCACAATGGAGATCAAACACACAACACACAATTAATTAACCAGGCTGAATTACAAAATTGCTAAATATTATTATTATTATTATTTTAATTTTTTAAATGCTTTAGAGAAGTCAAACATTTTCCCTGCCAATGTTATTTATTTCATTGTATTACTATATGAAAAATAATAGGCTGACCTAAATGGAATTTGTTTATAATTTAAAAATGTTCCTTTCATTCAATTATATGAAACTTTCTGACTGTGATTGCTCTCTATATATATAAATGTGTGTGTGTGTGTGTGTGTGTGTGTGTGTGCGTAGGCTATGTATGCATGTGTGTGTGCATGTCTGTGTGTCATTTTATTTCCCTGGCCAAAAAAAAAAAAAAATTATTTATTTATTTGTGCCAGAGAGAGAAATACTATAACGCAATGTATAATGACCTAAATATACGTCTCAGATAATAATAATTAAAAAAAATATTATAAAACAGTTATAAATATAAGTATTTTAAACCTCACGTGCGAAGCCCGCGAAAGAACGTCTCCGGTTACTATCGTAACCTCGGTTCCCCGAGAAGCGGGAACGAGACATCACAGAGATTTCTCCTTTATGGGAACTCTTCCCTTCCAACCTTTTCTGAAGTCATATTGGCTCACGCCAGTCTAGATGACTGGCCAATTGTCGCGAAGTATGCAAATAGCATATGCAAATACTGACGAGCTCGAGAGGCAGTATAAAATGCGGAGCACGCGACAATTCCGTCAGAATCTGAACTGAACGCCGAAGCTGGACGAGTAGCGAACACGGCGAATTCCGTGATGTCTCGTTCCCGCTTCTCGGGGAACCGAGGTTACGATAGTAACCGGAGACGTTCCCCTTCGAGCTTTCACGAGACATCACGGAGATTTCTCCGTTATGGGAACGATATTCAATCCCGCCGTGAGAAGCTACTAGCAGCCTGCACAAGCATTCACTCAGCGAAAATATACACATTCCTATAACCAATAGCAACGCTTGCTAGGCGGGCTCGCAGCTCATAGGCGGAGACAAACCAATGAGCGTCTAAGCTCAGGCATACGAAATTTGCATATCTGGTCAGTGATAACGTGTGCTGCGCTGAAACAGGGCAGAAGTACAACAACACAGCAAGCGAGCAGACAGAGAATAGCTACTGAGAGAGTAGTAGCATAACCACAACATAATAGTGACGTACACTAACTCAATATATATTGAATAGCAAGAACTGCACTGAGTACAGGGCAGACGACAATAACAGCATACAGATTACACAGAGTAATTACTGTGAAGGCAACAATACCAGAACAGAGGTTAAACGTGAATCATACACTCACCGACAGCACATGGGAGGCTAAGGATTGAACATCCAGCCTGTAGAACCTGGCGAAGGTATTCTGAGAAGACCAACCAGCTGCAAAGCAAATATCCTGAATAGACATACCTCTCGACCATGCCCACGAAGAGGCGATGGCCCTTGTGCTGTGGGCTGTAATATGCAAGGGGCATTCCAAACCTTGGTTCGTATAGGCAGTCGCGATAGCGTCCACAATCCAGTGGGAAAGTCTTTGTTTTGACACGGCCCGGCCTTTCGCACAACCACCGTAGCACACAAAAAGCTGGTCGGATTGCCGAAAGCTGGCAGAACGGTCAACGTAAACCCTCAAAGCCCTAACAGGGCACACCAAGGAGACCAGGATGCGCAAGCTGCCCGAAGTCCACGCCGTCCACGGGGCTCGAGATTTTAGCCATAACTGCAGCGGGAGCATGTGCAGTAAACCCAGATGACACACCGCTGAAACGGACGCCATGAGTCCCAGCAGCCTTTGAAATTCCTTCAAGCGAACAGACCTGCCCAGTCTGAAATGTGGCCCAGTGGCGAGAATGCTCTTCTGCATGTTCACACACAGCCCTAGGGACTCCAGATGACAAAGTAGAATGTCTATATGTTTGACTAACGTGACGCGGGACTGAGCTAATATCAGCCAATTGTCCAGATAGTTGAGAACGCGCATCCCACTCGCTCTGAGGGGGGAGAGTGCTGCATCCATGCATTTTGAAAAAGTGCGTGGGGCCAAAGCCAGCCCGAACGGGAGAACAGAATATTGGTACGCTGTCCCCTCGAAAGCAAACCTCAGAAAGCGTCTGTGATGTGGAGCAATCTGAATGTGAAAGTACGCGTCCTTTAAGTCCACTGACGCAAACCAGTTCCCGGGGCGAATTTGCGCCAGGATCTGCTTTAGCGTTAACATTCTGAACGGACGCTTGCAAAGCGCTCTGTTTATAGGTCTGAGATCTAGAATCGGGCGAAGTCCCCCATCTTTTTTGGGTACCACGAAATAGCGGCTGTAAAACCCTCTCGCTCACTCGCTCGGAGGGACCCTCTCTATCGCTCCCTTTTCGAGTAGACTGCTTAACTCTTGTCTCAGGACCGGGGCATTTCAAGGTAAAGTTAGAGACTGCACCACGCCATTGAAACGAGGTGGTCTGCGTCTGAATTGAAGGGTATACCCATGCGCTATCACACCGAGTAACCAGCGCGAGATTCCCGGAATATTTTCCCACGCCTTCAGAAACTGACACAGCGGCTTTAGTGGCTCGGTCATCAGATGCGCCGGCGCGTGCCGCGCAATAACCTGTGTATGCGGCGGCTCTGCACCGCTCTGAGGCGGGGTGAGCGGCGCCGCATCGACTGAGTGAGGAGGAAAGAGCTCTTTTTGTGAAAATGTATGAATTTTTATTGAATGAACATCCACACAAACATTTGAACACACAAACTTTGGGCGTTTGGGAGCCGGGCTGCCCACGCACTCTCCTCCCCTCTTCCGACCATCAGGAAGACGGCTTAGCAGTCGGCGGCGGGCGAGAGTCGTGTCGCGGGCTCCTCCGCTGGCCTTGGCGCTTCCTCCCGGGACCCCATGCTTTCTTCCTGACATCCGGCTCCTGGCGAGGGGCAGTAGCAGTCACCGCCGCGGTCGCTGGCCGGGGGTTGTCCCTCCGATAAGAAGGACCATGCGCCGAAGAGGATCTGGATCTCGCCGTCTGCTGCTGGAAAGCGCGCCTCGGCATCACGTGGCTCATAGCTTTGGCGCGCTTTTGGGCCTCCGCGAAGCGCTCAATAATGGACTCCACGGCGTCACCAAAGAGGCCGGAGGGAGATACAGGAGCGTTCAGCAGCACTCTGCGGTCAGCATCCTTGAGGTCAGCTAGGTTTAACCATAGGTGCCTCTGAAGGACGACCATAAAACCCATAGCCTTGCCCACGGCCTGGGCTGCTCGTTTAGTCGCCATCAACGCGAAGTCCGTCGCCGCGCGCAGATCTTTAACGGCCTCCGCAGAGAGGGCCCCGCCCTCCGCCGTCTGCAGGAGCTTCGCCTGGAAGACTTGCAGCACTGCCATGGCGTGCAGCGCAGAAGCCGCCTCACCACCAGATGCATATGCTTTATTAGCAAGGTGAGCGGTGGTCCTACACGGCTTTGATGGGAGGCTGATGTCCGAGCCCAGGGTCTTGGCCGCTGCAGGACACAGGTGCGCAGCGACGGTCTCCTCGACGGGGGGAGAGCGCACGTAGCCGTGGGCCTCCGCCCCTTCCACGTGGGAGAAGATGGCCTGTGTGGCAGAGTGGACGCGCGCCGATTGGGGTGCAGACCACGTCTTTACCAGCTGTTCATGCACGTCGGGGAAAAAGGGGACTGACGCCCTCGAGTCAGCTTTCCGAGTTGATCTGAAATACCAGGAGTCGAGTTTACTCCTGGCAGGCTCCTCTGGAGGACTCCAGGTAAGCTCCAACTCCTGAACAGCCTTTGACAGGACCCTCATGAGCTCCTCCTGGAGGTCTGGGTTCCCGCGCTGTCCAGCTGATCAGCCTCCGATCCAGCCCAATCCTCCCTCTCGGAGGCCGAGATAGACATCAAATCAACCTCCTCCTCTTGGCCGAAGGACACAAACCCCCCGATGTCAGAAGGGGCGCGGAAGCAGTCCTCAGAGAAGGATACCGGGGAACGGGGTGACCGCTGAGGCCGGTGAGGTGGCAAGGCGATGCTCTCGCCATCGGGAGAGGGGGGGCCCACCAGCGGCACGTTGGCGGCAGCGGGCCTCATCCCAAAGAGACCGCGAGCCACATCGCGGCGGGCTCGGAGCACGCGGGCCGGCAGGTCCGCGCAATGCCCGCAATTGGAATCATCCAGCGCCGCCTCGGCATGGACCAAGCCCAGGCAGGCGACGCAGTGGTCGTGTTGGTCCGGCGGTTCTATTGGTCCCGCGCAGATCTTGCAGATTGTAGCCATAATGAATTCAAGTGAAGTAGAAGATTCTGACGGAATTGTCGCGTGCTCCGCATTTTATACTGCCTCTCGAGCTCGTCAGTATTTGCATATGCTATTTGCATACTTCGCGACAATTGGCCAGTCATCTAGACTGGCGTGAGCCAATATGACTTCAGAAAAGGTTGGAAGGGAAGAGTTCCCATAACGGAGAAATCTCCGTGATGTCTCGTGAAAGCTCGAAGGGGAACCAGAGGCTATATAAGCTGCGGTCCGTTCATGTCACGCGCACAGCTGGACTCTGTTTGAATGAGTGGACATCGCTTGACGGAAGAGCTTTTCACAGGTAACCCAGACAGCATCTGGCTCTGTGCCAGATTCGTTTTCAACCGGCAAATCCGTGTTACAGTCACATCCGTTTCAGTGCTGTATCACAGTCCTAGACGGATCCGGCCCGTGTCTGGTTTCAGTGGGCACGGTCTACTATCGCAGAGTGGATCCGGGCCGAGTCTGGTACGGAGCTGGCCCAGTGCTGGCCCAGATGAGCGGAAAACCAGATGCGTGCCGGTATTGGCCCGTTGTGCCAAAAGACACTGGCCCAAGTCCGTTTTGCGGATTTGCAGGAGTGTGGGCCAGAATCAGGCCGGATGAAATTTGCTGTCAGGGAAAGTATTATTATGTACAAAAGTGTGAAATTAACGGGCTGTCATTTAAATATACAATATCTAAAACTACTGTTCACCTAAACAAGTTTTTCCGTCTTTATTTTCTATGGCCCGCTCTTCAGGACCGCTGATTACCGTTAATGCCGTTATCTGTATGACGTCATTTGCGCAGATCTGCTAGAATTGAGAAAACCTCACTTTCCAGTTGGTCAAGGTAAGGTTAGTTAAAAATATATTCACTTTACAATTATCAACAATTATATTTTCACACTTAAGACTTGTGTTATCGTGTTGTCTCTCAGATTTGAGGGAGCGAGCGACAATGACGCACAGTGAACGCGCGCGCGCTCTCTCAACTTGAGTGCGATAGAGCGAGCGAGCGAGAGACTCACAAGCCAGTGCGGTCATTCTGTATCTTGCATTTGCCATGCTTAACACAATGATTAGTCAATAATCACAGATTCAAAATCTGATAAATGATATATGCATTATCTGACACATACTGAGTGATGCCTTTTCTTTTTCTCCTCTTTGTTTTTGTGTCACTGGCTGCTGAACCCCAAAGGCTCCACAGCATTGAGTGTCTTTGGCTTTGTAAGTATATATATTTTTTTTAGCAGACTGTAAAACAAATTCACAATATGCAGCAGTTTTTTTTATTAATGTATTCATTAGTGGTAAGTTGAATTTAATTACACAATTATTTAATACACAATTATATTCACTAAGTGAATAGTGTAGTTTGCTTTACTACTTTTAATCTTTTTGTGATTGCATTTTCATATTTTTTTTGTCAGATTTGTCAAGATCATCTGAAAAAAAAGTGTATCTGTGCCATGTGAGTATTGAATGTTATATTTTGCTATAGATGTGTAAATATATTTATTTTAGAAAATTTAAATCAGATGGTCAATATTATTATTAATATATTATTAATATTGGCCCAACATTAATATTGTATTACTGATTGAGTCAGGGTGTTATGAGTGGTCAAGTAGGGCCAAAATTAATATTATTAATTGTTACATTTTGAATACTCTTTTACTCATATAGGCCTAGCTGTTTCACAGGTTGTGATATTCACCAAAGAGTTTATTGCCAAGTAGTGACCATACCATTTAACCCTTGTGCATTGTTCAATTCACTACCCTTTCATTATGTTTGGGATGTAAACCTCCTCTAAATTGAACTGCCGTAAAAATGTATCAGATACATTTTTTTTTTTTGCATAAATCTGTTAAATCAACCTCATTCCTGATCAAAACTACTAAATGTTTAAAAAAAAAAAAATCCAGGATGGCTTTCATGCAGCATTTTTTGTGCAGCATCAGTTTTTAATTTTTTCTCCCTCATTTACTGTTCATGGCTGTTTTTGCCCCATTGACGTCCATTATAATGACATTTTTTTAGACCATAGACCGTCCGTACTTCTCACCATCAAAAGGCAGCAGGTGCATAAATACACTTACTTTGCTTTTGTTTACTCCATGTAGTTCTGAAAGCTGAGGTGCACATTTAGATTTTCTCAGATGCATCAAGGTAAGTGTGCAAAGGTCTTTCTCTCTCTCTCTCACACACACACACACACACACACACACACACACACTATAACATGCTGTTATACTCCATATAACTTCATATATAAGCCAGAAACTAGGAACAGCCACAAACAGTAAATGAGGGAGAAAAAATGAAAATCTAATGCTGCACAAAAACTAACAATGCTTGAAAGCCAATGTTGTTAGTAAAAAAAAAATCAGTCCACAATCACTTTTTATGTTGAAAAGTCATTTTGTGTGTGTGTGTGCGCGTGTTTTCCCCCACATCAATGACATCACTTATGAACTTGGCAATTAAAGAGTAAAAATCTTGGATTTTTTAAAAACATTTAGTAGTTTTGATCAGGACTGAGGTTGATTAACAGATTTATGCAAAAAAAGAAAAAAAAGTTACATTTAGTGGATGTTTTCATCCCAAAAATAACAGTATAGCGAATTTGCTCAGAGTGTATCGTTGAGTTTTTGAGAAATTTCAAAGCATTGTCCCAAAATATGTATCAAAAAAAGATTTTTTTTTTTTTACCAAAAATCATTCGATTTGGTGAAACGCATACAAAGTTGTGGCCAAATTAAGACGCAACAGCACCCCATAGTGGACAAAAACGTCTCCAACAACACATAAGGGTTAAACTTTATAAAACTTTTTTTTTTTTGTCATTTCAGAAATTTAAAATTGTATTAGTTTAAAGGTACATCTACAGCATAATAAAGTCTGCAAAAAGTGAAAATGTGGTGTGAATAAAATGACTGTTTAATCACATAGAATTGTATTTTTCTTTTTTTTCATCAT
The DNA here is from genome assembly GCA_033026305.1 of Cirrhinus molitorella. Taxonomy (NCBI): domain Eukaryota; kingdom Metazoa; phylum Chordata; class Actinopteri; order Cypriniformes; family Cyprinidae; genus Cirrhinus; species Cirrhinus molitorella. Next base: position 52,083,501 of record CM065117.1, read on the forward strand.
CACCTGGTCTTTGTGCTAAGCTTCAAGTTTAAATAGGCAAACTAGTACCACATATACCAGACTGACAATTTTCTTTTTGAAATATTTTCTGAAAATACTGCAGTGAGCTGGGGAGAGAAACTGAGAAGTTTATAAACATGCCATGGTTGAAGAAGAGAGCAGGCCCTACGTCAATGAATTTCTATAAGGTATGCTCCAAATGTTGTTACCACTTACCATTGAGATCACTGAGACCTGACTAACTATGTGTCCCCTCTTTATCTCTCTTTCATTTATTCTGTCCCTCTTTTAGGATAAACTTGAGGTCCTGAGAGTTCTTAGAGTTTCTGTAGTGTTTTTATGCATTTGATGATGTTTTTTTCAATAATAAATTCAAATAAAATTTTCTTATACAGTATTTATATGGTGTCATTCTTACTTGGGATGGAAAAAAAAAAAAAAAAAAAAAGAGGAAAACTTTAATGCTTTTTTTGTAGTTTTTAATGAACCATTTAATTACATTACACTTATACAGGTAGGCTATATACTTTAGCACACAAGCTAATATTGCTTTTTAAATTCTGTTGTTCTTGAATAAATAAATAGATGTCTGTATTTCATATACATTTTCATTTGGAATCCAGACTCGGGCCAGTACCGGCTAAATGTATAATCTGTGCTGGCGCGATTGTGGCCCGATGCCGGCAGTGTCGGCTCAGCGTATTCGGCCCGATTCTGGGGCGTCATTCATTCCCGTGATCCACACGAGTCCGGCAACCGCATCTGGTCTGAGTCATTTATTCCGGTTTGCCGGATTCGGGCCGTTATTGGGCCAGATTATTTTGGCTACCTGGGAAAGTGCAATCACTATCATGTATTTATTGCAAAAACGTCAACAACCGTACCAAGTAATCCAAATGACGACGCGTTCGCAGCCGCAGTCCGTTCTGACGAAATACAGTAGGTGAGGTGAAGAGCAGAATTTAAACTGTTAATCGCTAAAATATTATCCAGATTATTATCCTGACCGCTCCGTGAAGGCGCCCGCGCATCATTCAAACACATCTCACCAGAAACACGGCATGTCGTAATCTGTGACGAATGCAGGCGAGAGCCAAATGAGCGTTCGATTTTCCTGCCGTAAAACCTGTCGTTTCTAAATGTGGCAATATTTGAACATAGACATTATATAAATACCTAGACGCCCTATTGCCCGCTTTGGTCCGTTGCTGCGATACGTCAACGGGTCCGCCATATTTGTTGCGGCAAGACTTCGCTGTAAACTAATGCAACTAAAAGTCAGAGCAGCGTTTTTTTCATAAAATTGTGACAACGATTGTATATATCAACTGGTATCAGTGGTTTATTATCTACGTGGTAATTAATAAGCAGATGGAAAAGCTCACGGTTGTTTTGTTGTATATTTTTGTATCATTCACATTAAGTTAAATAAAATCTTCTCACTAAGAAAAATGTTTTTTAATCCCACAATTTTATCTTTCTTGTGTCAGAACATACCTCGTTCTCTTTGAAATGCTGTGAAAACAAAATGTGAATATTAAGCAATATATATATATATATATAGGCTATATTATTAATTATTTTGAAAAAAATATAAAATTATGGAATAAATTTATAAATAAATGGAACACACTGACAAGTACAAATTACACTGGCAAGCTCCTTTTTGTATTTTATGACACTAAAATTATGCAGTTATACAAAGTACATATTGCAACAAAAGATTCTTTATGATTATATTAAACGTACAAGTAAATAATATATGAACAGTAGTATAACTATAAATAGTGATAACATTAATTTGAATAAATAAAATGCATTAAACAAAAAAGTAGTACAATAATGTATGATAACAATAATAGATTATTTGTAAGGTATAGTGTAGTATGATATAGTACCTATATAATAATATAGTACTACTTACTATGATATAGTATATAGATATATGCATTTATAATATTGTAATATAGTATGTAAAGTATTGTAATAATAATAATAATAATAATAATACATTATAATATAATATCACAATAACAACATCATTAAAAGCTATGTTATACCTATATTTTATAATAATCTATAATTGTGAATCCTCTGTAGGATTGCAGAAGACGAGCTAAAACCCTTTAAACAAAATTGCTTTGCTTAGCTCCCTCCCTGATCCTCACAATTTGACCTGTCCTGTCAAAGTCCTCCGGCTTGTGTTCACTGCATAGCACGGAGGACTCACTTGCAGAAAACCCTTCCCTTTTTAGAGCTACTTCCCACTGCCTCCGCAACTGTATGTTTTTGGGAAACCTTTAATGTGTGAGAAGAGTCAGATAATAACGTCAACTAGCCAGCTAAGTTACCAACGAGTAGATTCATAATGTACCGTTATTGCCGCTCAGCCGAAACGAGTAACATTCAGTTACACTGAAGTAAAATTCAGATTTTGATTATAGGCAGTTTAGTTCATGATATCAAACATACAAATGGCTAAAACTACAAAAGAAATTGTGTAAACTTTCTGATGTTATATAAAAAGTTTCGAATTTAACATATACACAGCTATAAAGTATTGACTCCGACAGCTAATAACTGTCAACAAAATGTTTTAATGACCAAATACAACCAGAAACGAGTCTTAACACTTACAACCTTTTGAGTTATAATTTACATGTGAAAGGTAATTCCCCGAGACCTATTTTCAACTGTTCGGCGGTTTGTACAGTCCCAAGCAGCACAAGACGCAGGCATTTTCTCGCGTTCAGTTATGAGAACGAATGAGCCGTTGCCCCTACAAAGATGGCGGCGACGTTAACGTACGATCCAGCGGCCAATAGGGCGTCTAGGTATTTATATAATATCTATGTATTTGAATTTTAGTTTTAAAATGCACTTCCGCGTGTTTATTTCAGTTGCTATTTGGACTCACTGCTCGGAAATTAAGATGAAGATCGCCGGATAAAGGCTTGATTTTGGGTCTGTTCCTCGCAATCGTATGTATTCTGAAGATCTGGATTACAGCGCAGAAATAAAATTGTTTCATTTTATAATTATGATGCGTGTTCGGGAGGCCTTTGATAATTTAAAGTCTCAAGGAATTACTTAGAACCCGGAACAGTATTCTAAAGTGAAAACACTGGGAACCCATGAGTAATTAATAAAGAAATACCACATAATTCTCAAGGAATTACTTAGAACCCGGAACAGTATTCACAAAAATGCTTTAAAATGACATCGTGTATTAGGCCTACCTGCTCCACTCGTAATGTGATCTATGTCCTTGTCAAAAATATATATAGGTAAATCATCGCGTAAATTAAAATTACGAATCAATTAACATAAATCAAGTATACACTGTTAGACTTTGCCGTAATTTTACAGTAACTTACTGTAAAAAAGCCCAGTAAAATACCATATATAGAAATTACAGTTAACTACTGTAATATGCACTGCATTATGGGTAATTGGTATTCATTTTACAGTAATTTACCGTATATGTGAATTTGCGGTATTTTAATGTTTACGCAAAAATAGTAGTGCTACTGTAAATAAAGAAGCCATGCTGCAGACATTTTACTGAGCCTAAACATACAGTATGCACATAGCCTTATTGTTTAGGCCTATTAAAATGTATTATATTTTTTCATCATATATATATATATATATATATATATATATATATATACATAGCTGTGTGTGTGTGTGTGTGTGTGTGTGTGTGTGTGTGTGTGTGTGTGTGTGTGCACGCGCATCTGTGTTATTGGGCCAATGTCCTGAAAAGTAACCTTAACTTGTAATACCAGTATTACCTGAGTCATTACATACATTTATGTCCTGATTTGTCACAAAAACGTGCGCACACACACACACACACACACACACACACACACACACACACATTTTCTATTAGTATTTTAACATAATAATAATAATAATAATAATGAGATATACACACACATTTTCTATTAGTATTTTAATTAAATAATAATAAAAATAATAGTGATACATATATACACACACACACACTGTTACCAATGTAACAGGAAGTAAATGACATAATAATGTTCTATAGTTTTTCATTTTATATATATATATATATATATATATATATATATATACATACATACATACACACATATATATGCTATACACACACACACACACACACACACACACACATTTTCTAATAGTATTTTAACAAAATAATTATTATTAATAATAATAATAATAATAATAAATTCGCAATTGCACTCTTTATTATTATTATTATTGTAATGATATTGTAATAAATACACAAGAGGTAATGTATGTACTTTTAAAATTATTTTAAAAATATATATATACTTTGCTTACACATCACGAAATTTAAACTATCATTCGCGTGCGATGCCCGCGAAACAACCTGGCGGAGGTTATATAAACCGAGGCTTGTGTCCAGAGCGCGCATAACGGACGTCCCTTATGAATGGATGGTCAAACGCCAGCGGCAGGTTTTCCTGAGGTAAGTACTTTTAACAAATGCATTTTATGAGTTCATTTTTAAATGTAAACCATTACCAATATCAATTAAACAAAGTATATGAAGAAAGCGAATAATAAAATCTAATTATTGGTTATTAAAACAGCTTTTCGATATGCTTAAAACGGCCGCTTTATGAAACCCATTAAATTGTTATTCAGTTGACTGACTGCCTTATCCAGTAGATGTACCGAAACTAATATTTACACAAATAATGGTTTTCCTTCTAGTTATGGTATATTTTGCTCATCAATTAAATGAATACCGCTAAATGCTGTTAAATGTGTGTGACGTCATTTGAAGTAGCGCTGGTGTTCTTTCTTCGGATGTTATCAGTCGATTGAATGGGCGTTATCCGCGGTTATCAGCCGATAGATATGGGCCAGTAGGCGCCTGCTGGCCTACTAGTAGGCTCAGGAGGTTGTTATCAACCATTCCGATCGTTAATCAGTGATACGCATTAGAAAAGACGCCATTTTGTACGTATTTACGAGCGGTAAAGAAGCGTTAGATGTGTACGTATGTACAAATCGTATTCGCGGTGAAAAGCGCAAGAAATATTGTATATAGTGATGGGTAGTTCTTGAACGATTCGTTCATTTTGAACGAATCTTTTATGTGACTCGGGAAGTACGAGATCGTCTCGGGGAGTGATTCGTTCAGTCGCGCATGCGCAACATCCTATTAGTTTTGTTAGTTCACCTGGGTTTGGAGTCGTTCGTTCATCTAATGGGACTGTGACGTGATGAACGAACGACTCGAACTAGGACTCGATAGACGAACTAATCAATTCTCTTCCCGACTCATGCTGCATAGGGTAACTTATGGGGATGTCACGTGATGAACGAACGACTCGAACTAGAGGACTCAATAGACGAACTAATCAATTCTCTTTCCGGCTCATGCTGCATAGTTTAAGCTTATGGGACTGTCATAAACCCGAAAACATGTCAGATAAGAAGTGATCAGCATAGACAAGCACACAGGTAAACAATGAAATAATCTTTTCTGTTTCTTATAGCATTATAGTTTTTGTTTGTAGTGTGATTAGCGTTTGTGGAAGCAGTAAATGTGTTAGGGAAGTGACAAGTAACATTTATTTATAATTTGCTAAAATGAATGGAATGAACGAAATGACTCGAAAAAAGATTCGTTAATTTTGCTGAACGAGACTCAAAGGTCCAAGTCCGTAAAATGATCCGAACTTCCCATCACTTCTACCCTACCCCGCCCCTAAACCTAACGTCACAGGGGTGTAGACAAATCGTAGGAGGGATGTTAACCATCTGAATGGTTGATAGCAACCTTCTGAGCCTACTAGTAGGCACAGTAGGCCCCTACTGGCCCATATCTATCGGCTGATAACCACTGATAACGCCCATTTTCGCTCACGTTCAAGTTTCTTTATGACATTTATATTATAGTATTGACAAATCATTTAAAATATGTGTAAAATACAGAACTACACCCACCAAAGTAATAAAGGAGACAATAAATGAGTCCTAAATAAGAGGAAAAAACAGCGGACGGCATTGATAACATTATTTATAACAATTACACTTAAATGCAGTTTTAATTAAATATTATACATTTTTAATTAGAAAAAGAAAATGCATTCTTTTTTATGACTTCTTATTTGGTAATGGAAGGAAGCTCTTATCAAAGCCAATGCATCTAAATTGTCATAGTAATTAATTCTCACATGCTATTGTATGCTACATTCTCTTTTATCTTTTTTTCAGCATTGATTGTCACCTGATTGTGTAAGTGATCAATTTAGCAGTCACCCTAGATCTGTGATTCATCATGCAAAATAGTGTTTAGTCAATAATCACTGATGAAAATTATGTTTATTCTTTCTCTTTCGCTTGTGTGTCAACAGGCAATACACCCCAAAGGCTCTTTTAAGGGCCAAACCACTGAGCATTGTAAGTATATGTTTTGACCTACTATCAGATACAGTATTTGACATTTGATTAACTGCATGTTACACAACAAACTATATAAAAGACATGGCTCTCACAAAAATATTACCAAACATCCCAGAAAAAGATTCACACAGACACATACAGTATCTCTGACAAATTCAGTGATGTGTCCTCTTTTCCACTTGTCTGTCAACAGGCGCTTACACCCCAAAGGCTTTTTAAGGGCCACACCACTGAGCATCTTTGACTTTGTAAGTATACGTTTTGACCTACTATCAGATACAGTATTTGACATTAGATTACCTGCATGTTACACAACAAACTAGTCATCAGAAATATAAAAGACATGGCTCTTACAAAAATATTACCGAACATCCCACATCTGTGATTTTCCATGTTCACAACATACAGATTAGTCAATAATCATTAATGAAAAAGATTCACACAGCAGTGTTTCCCACAGGATTTTGTGATACCTGTGGCGGCAGATGACGTCACACGTTAATTTGCATAATTATGACGTCATCGCGTCAAGTTTGCGTTCAGACGAGCCTGGGCATCTTTTCTGACTCTAACTGCTGCATACTCTATGCTAGATTAATGCTAGATTCATGTTTTGTTTCATTTTCTGCTTCTAAGTAACAAACTAAACAAACAAAGCATATTAACAGACAAATTATATTCATATTTAAAGGTCTAAACAGTAAGTAGGTGACAGGCGCTTGGAAACGCTGTTTTATATATGATTTATTGATGAGTCTGCTGCGTATATAAAGCGGCCGATTGCGGAAAGCACTGCTCTGGCCGCGGGGTTCAGCACAGTACCCGAATGAAAGCGCTGTTTCTCCGCCAGTCACTTCAGAAAATAGACGTAGAGAGAGGCGATACTGTGCCTAGAAAGTCAGACCTCGCAATCGCGGCGCAGTACTGGCTACATCTTCCAACTAAACAATAGCTAGGTTGTACAAAAAGTCGCTAGGTTAGTCAGTATGTACCCGTTATGGGAAAAAAACGCCAAAAAGGGTCTGAAAGTTGCTAGATATTGTGCTGAAGTCACGCTCGCGCGTTGTGGCGGGCCGCCACAAATAAATGAATGTATGGGAAACCCTGCACAGACATATACAGTATCTCTGACAAATTCAGTGATGTGTCCTTTTTTCCACTTGTCTGTCAACAGGCGCTTACACCCCAAAGGCTTTTTAAGGGCCACACCACTGAGCATCTTTGACTTTGTAAGTATACGGTTTGACCTACTATCAGATACAGTATTTGACATTAGATTACCTGCATGTTACACAACAAACTAGTCATCAGAAATATAAAAGACATGGCTCTCACACAAATATTACCGAACATCCCACATCTGTGATTTTCCATGTTCACAACAGACACTGTAAATTCTAACTAGTTCAGTTTACTTAAAAAAAGTTTGGAAACCGATTGCCTTATTTTTACTAAGTAAACTTAAAGGTAAAACTAAAGTTAATTTAATAATCCATTTAAAGTAAAGAAAGCAAACATGTTCTGAGTAAATTAAGTAATAAATATTAAGTTAATGTCATTTCTAGTTAACATACTCCAGGATATTTACTAATCTTACTTAAGATTAAATAGTAAAATTACTTTGATAATTCTATTTAACTAACAGTGTTATTTTGTGTTCTGCAAACATCTTAAATGCTATTATTCTCAACATGGGTTTAATCTGCCATTTTAAGCTATGGGGACTTAAAATATTTAGTGCATATAGTATGGGGTGTCCCATAAACAAACAGATCATTGTTTTTTTCTACTTATTAGAAATTGGATTTTTATACCATCAAAAATAATAATATCTCATATCTCAAAAATACTGAAGAAAAATGGTTTCATATGAGGTGTGCATATAGTATGGGATGTCCTATATAAGAACTGATCACTGTTTTTTTTCTACTGATTAGAAATAGGATTTTTATACCCTCTAAAGTATAATAATATCTCATATCTCAAAAATGCTACAGTAAAATGGTTTCATATGAGGTGTGTATATAGTATGGGATGTCCCATATAAGAAATGACCATTGTTTTTTTTTCTACTTATTAGAAATGGGATTTTTATACCCTCTAAAGAAACCCTCTCGTTTTCTATAAATCCTTCTATGAATTAAAAGGTGATATTTAACACATAATATATATATATATATATAAAATGTGTTAAATAACATATATAACACATAATAACGGATGTTAAAGCAGAAATCTCAATAAATGTCGTGTTATAATATAATCTGTTAATTCTGAGCATCTAAATGATAAGCTCTCTGAAAGCGCGTTCTCTCTGTGTTCCACCGGAATCTACCGTAATCATAGTAATAGAAGTGCATACTAAATTTAATCGTGGCTGGCTTGACCGTGTTTTTCTGAACTGCGTCTGGCTTGACCGCAGTTAGTATATGCATAGGCCTACTCGAGAAAACAGAATGCCAGTAACAAAGACACTGGGCCCTATTTTAACGATCTAAATGCAAAGTGTAAAGGCGTGTCCAAATCCACTTTTGATATTTTAAGACTGGAAAACGGTCTGTGCGCTGGGGCACATTTTCTGAATGGGTTGTCCCTATTCTCTTAATAAGAAATGGGCATATTGTTCAATAAACCAATCAGAGTCTCATCTACCATTCCCTTTAAGAGCGCGTTGCGCTCGCGCCATGGCGGAATTGCTATTTACACGAAAGAATTTTCAGGCGCAAAGACTGAACTTGTCTCTGGAGAGGAAACGGATCTGCTCATGCGTGCCAGAACACACCTCTTTTTTTAGACCAGCACGCACAAATGGGCGCAAATGCATTTGCTAATTAAACAACGTGGCGCTGGACGAGAAAATGCGAATGCGAACGAAAATGCTTGCGCCACATTGCTCCGGGTGTATGATAGGGCCCACTATATTTTAACACTACTAACCACAAATAATATTACCATATAAGCATAATAAAAGTACAATAGGCTACTATACACCATACTGTGCACTTACTCAGTATGATTTTCCAGTGAACATTAGGGTATTAACATTATGGGCCATTATGGCAATAGTGCTGCCAGTAAGTTACCGTAAAAATACAATAAAAAGTCTAACAGTGTACGATGACAAGATATGACCTCTTCAGTAGACATTTTAATAAATTCGGACATGACATCAAACAATTGAAATGTATAGGCTATAGAGAAAGTTATTGGATCGCGGAGAGGAGGGAATATAAATAAATAATTATTGAAATGAGAAGCATTTTGGATTGATAAACTCAGATCATTAACTCCGAATGGTATGAATGGAGAGATCTTTCTGTTTTTCTGTGATAAATGCATTGCGGTTGAATTAACATAATATTTTATTTTAATTATTTTAATATAAGCAGTCAGTTTGAATATCAGTGATTATTTATGACGATATGCCTATCTGATGGTTTTAATCACTGAATACTTCATTATTGAATGTGAATGTTGATAAAGATCCATTTTGACTGTTTGTTGGTATAAAAATGAAACGTCATGTAAATTTTGTCCGAAAAAAATATTTTTTGTCCAGCCTATTATGGAGTGAGATTAAGCACGTTGTATTTTAGTGAATGAATATTGACGAATGAATGATGACGTCAAAATAGTGATTTAAAAAGTGGGTGGACTCAAGGTTTTTATTGTCAAGCACACTGAAGAAGGCCTGCGAGCCGAAACGTTTGTGTTGTGTTTTTGTCCCATGGTGGTGGGGAAATAAACGAGGAAGATTTTTTTTTTTTTTTTTTTTTATGATTGGGAATCATGGTGAATTTATATAATAATAATAAAAAAAATCTTGCCACATGTACTGCGTTAGGCTATCTGAGACTTGCCAGCACTTCCATACAATTGCTCTTTTGTTCATTTGTAAGTCGCTGAGGCTTAGATTTTTAGCTAAATGACTAAAATGTAAATGCAATAGATTTTAATTAATTGTATAATGAAGTTAATGTTAAAAATTAATAACTTTAATTTCTGGAAAAACAATATAACTTCTGCAATTAAAGATGCCATCAAATCATGTGTCTGTTTTAGCTGTCATACAAACATCAAAACATGATGCCCTTCAATAATATAATTGAACAGGCTACCATTAGGCCCTATGTATTGAGAAATTTGGGTTTCTCTAAAAGTATGTTATGAATGCAGCCAAGGTGAAGAATGGAAAAGAAAGTGAAAAATAACACAGGTGAGACAAATATTTTTTTTCTACCTATTTACATATCAAACTGTTGGTAAACAGACAAGAAATGTTATTTAAGAAAAATATTATTTTTGTATTTAAGACTGCTATACCACATGCAGACCAAAAAAAGTGTAATACAATATAGCCATATTGGAAGACAGGCTACAAGCAAGTATACAAGCTGACGTTCTGAGCCAGTTTGCGAACCTCTCTATTTCGTCCCTTGTCTGCCATTTCATAACAACACTTGAAAATCCAGTCTCCTATGCGTGGGCTCAGACAATGTTCATTAAATTAAAGACTAAATGAAATTAAAATATGAAATCATATTGGATTTTAAAGGGTATGGTCATTCCTTAAATCCCTTTATTTAACTGTGATAATGGAATGCAAAATGCGCAAAAAAAAAAAAAAAAAAAAGGATTTGATCCGCTTTGTAATGTTCGCTGACTGACGTTCTGAGGACGTTAGTCTGAGCCAGTTTACGAACCTCCCTATTTCGTCCCTTATCTGCCATTTCATAACAACACTTGAAAATCCAGTCTCCCATGTGTGGGCTTTTATCATCAGATCTGGCATCTTGCAACTCAGACAATGTTCATTAAATTAAAGACAAAAGGAAACTAAAATATAAAATCATATTGGATTTTAAAGGGTATGGTTATTCCTTAAATCCCTTTTATTTAGGGGAGACCGGGGATGATAGTAACACTTTTTGTTTGAGGGTCTGTAACTCAATGGTTGTTCATGCTAGATCGTTCAAATAATACATTGTAGCCACATTTGTCTACTACAAATAAAACTCACTTGAACTTGTACTACACTATCACACGTGTGAGTTAATGTCAAATACAAAGAGTTCCGTTGTTACAACCTACCCCACTACTGGGGTGAGTTGTAACACTAGCTGGGGGTAGATGTAACAGCAAGAGGTAATTTGGTGGAACAATATCCTCACTTTCCAGATTATACAAGCACTTTATTGAAGAACAAAAAATGAACTTAAACTAACAACTTAAACTAACAAAAATATGCTGGAACTTTAAACTCAAGACTATAACAAATTGCTGTGTGTGTTTGTTTGTGTGTGTGTGTGTGTGTGTGTGTGTGTGTGTGTATAGTATATTCATTTTGGAACTTTAAACTTAACACTGTTAACTGTTACAACTGTCCCCAAGCAGCCATTACATAACTCTTTTTAGCAGGTGGGTTTGAAGTTAGCATTAATGTCTAGCATCAAATTAAACTAGAGAAATAGCTACTTAACATTATGTAAGTCATTTTTTTTTTTTACATTTACATTACAATGAATGCTAGGCAAAAAATAATCTTGATAAAAAATTACTTTCTAACCTGAAAATCAGTTTTTTGGTGATAAAATTCACAATCTTGCTCACAGACACTTCTCCTGATAGCACAAGATTGAGATGGGAGTATATGACATGGATGACATCACCATAGGTTGGTTCTGTTTGGTCAACCTGAGAGCGTTACAACTGACCCAGTGTTACAACACTCCCTATGATAATGGAATGCAAAAAAAAAAGATAATAATAATAATAATAAATAAATAAATAAATAAATAAATAACACTAGCTTCTGTATTTTGTTGCATTCTATAGGTGTAATCTAAAACAGCAAAATAAACAGCAGCCTTATGATTTTATATGTCTAGGACTGTCGTCCGCATTTGGTCCTCTTTTTTTAACGTTCGTCCGAGCCAGTTTGCAAACGTCCTTATTTCGTCCCTTACCTGCCGTTTCATAACAATATTTGAAAATCCAGTCTCACATGCGTGGGCTTTTATCATCAGATCTGGCATCTTGCAACTTGGTTTGGTCATTAACATTAACTTCATTATACAATGAATTAAAATCTATTACATTTACATTTTAGTCTTTTAACAGATGCCAGATCTGATGATAAAAGCCCACGCATGGGAGACTGGATTTTCAAGTGTTGTTATGAAATGGCAGATAAGGGATGAAATAGGGACGTTCGCAAACTGGCTCAGATGAACGTCCTCAGAACGTCCACTGGTGAAAGTCAAAAAGAGGATCAGATGTCGTCCCTATTTGATCCCTTATCTGCCATTTCATAACAACACTTGAAAATCCAGTCTCAAATGCATGGGCTTTTATCATCAGATCTGGCATCTTGCAACTCAGAAAATGTTCATTAAATTAAAGACAAGGCTTCTGTATTTTTTGCATTTTATTTATTTGTTGTTGTTTTTTCTATTTATTATATAATTAACAAAAAGGCCTCTAACACTAGCTTGCTCTGTTCTTTTTCTAATCTGTTTTTTTTTTATTAATTATATCATAATAAAAAAAATCTTGCAACATGTACTGCGTTAGGCTATCTGAGACTTGCCATAGCACTTCCATAGCATTGCTCTTTTGTTGACTTTGATTGCTTCCATTGTCCTCATTTGTAAGTCGCTGGATAAAAGCATATGACTAAAATGTAAATGTAATAGATTTTAATTCATTGTATAATAAAGTTAATATTAAAAATTAATCACTTTAATTTCTGGAAAAAGAATATAGGTGTAACTTCTGCAATTAAAGATGCCATCAAATCATGAGTCTGTGTTTAGCAGTTAGTTGTCATACAAACCTCAAAACATAATGCACTTCAATATTATAATTAAACAGGCTACCATTAGGCCCTATGTATTAAGAAAATTGGGTTGCTCTAAAAGTACACTGTAAAAAAACCTCGTAATTTTACAGAAAATAACTCTAAATTTTTTACAGTAGTTTTCTTTTATTTCAGATTATATTCAAAACTCTGTAAAATTACAAACAATATCTGTAAATTAACAAATTGAACATTATTTCACGCATTATATCAATAAAAACAAATTAGAGTATTTTTTGTTTTTAATACAGGCAAATTACTGTATTATTTATACAGTATTTTCTTGTAATTTTAAATTACGTTCAAAATTTTGCAAAATTACAAACAATGTCTGTAAATTAACAACTTGACCATTATTTTAGGAATTATATCAGTAAAGACAATTTTTTTTTTTTTTTTTTTTTTTATACAAGGAAATAACTGTATTATTTATACTGTACTTTTCTTGTAATTTTAAATTACGTTCAAAATTTTGCAAAATTACAAACAATGTCTGTAAATTAACAACTTGACCTTTATTTTAGGAATTATATCAGTAAAGACAAATTACAATTTTTTTTTGTTTTTTTATACAGGTAAATAACTGTATTATTTATACGGTACTTTTCTTGTAATTTTAAATTACATTCAAAATTTTGCAAAATTACAAACAATATCTGTAAATTAACAACTTGACCTTTATTTTAGGAATTATATCAGTAAAGACAAATTACAATTTTTTTTTGTTTTTTTATACAAGGAAATAACTGTATTATTTATACGGTACTTTTCTTGTAATTTTAAATTACATTCAAAATTTTGCAAAATTACAAACAATGTCTGTAAATTAACAACTTGACCTTTATTTTAGGAATTATATCAGTAAAGACAAATTACAATTTTTTTTTTGTTTTTTTTATACAAGGAAATAACTGTATTATTTATACGGTACTTTTCTTGTAATTTTAAATTACATTCAAAATTTTGCAAAATTACAAACAATGTCTGTAAATTAACAACTTGACCTTTATTTTAGGAATTATATCAGTAAAGACAAATTACAATTTTTTTGTTTTTTTTTATACAGGTAAATAACTGTATTATTTATACGGTACTTTTCTTTTAATTTTAAATTACGTTCAAAATTTTGCAAAATTACAAACAATATCTGTAAATTAACAACTTGACCATTATTTTAGGAATTATATCAATAAAGACAAATTAAATTTTTTTTTGTTTGTTTTTTATACAGGTAAATTACTATATCATTTATAAAGTCCATTTCTTGTCATTTTAAATTACACTCAAAATTTAGAAAAATTACAAACAATATCTGTAAATTAACAACATGACATTTATTTTAGGAATTACAAATTAAGGAAATTTAGGGGGAATAAAATTAAAAATTTTTGTCTTTTATACAGGAAAATTTCTGTTTTATACAGCACATTTCCTGTTATTTTAAATTTTTCAAATTTAGGTAAAATTATACTAATAACTTGCAATTACTTGTGTACCTAATCAATATAAGGTTTATGACTATACTAACAACTTAACAGTTTTCTGATCATTTTAAACTAAGCCTTGTTTTAAATGTGTTTTTACAATTAAACTATGTAAGTCTGGATAACAAATTTGGATAGGTACCAATTAAAAATTTCTCCATGTTTGGCTCAGGAAACTTACATGACTAATATATTACCAATTTTAATAAAATGAGAGAGCTCATTAAAATTGCATGTTGTTTTTATTTAGTAATGTCCTGAATAAGCCATTTCACAGTAAAAGATACTCCACAAAACAAAATAATAAACCTGAATTTATAAAAAATTACCCCATACAAAAGTTTTCATACCATTGAATCCTAATATTTTTAATACATTTTCTGGATGATCCACAACTGTTTTCCTGTTTTGAGGTTGTTGTTTGTGAGTCCTACATTGGTCCTGAGTGCACATCCAGATTTTTTGTGAGTTTGATGTGTTCCTGGGTCAGCATATTTTGTTGACCTGGAACAACACTTTAATCTAAAAATGTAGTCTTGACCACATCCTTACACCTAAACCTAACCTTACCTATCAGTAATCCCTACATTAAGAGGAAATGTTAGATGAATGACACTGATGTACAAGCACCAAACACTGATTATAAGCCTAAACAAAAGAAGTTGATCCAGGAACATATTGCATTTGGTAAAAGCAGTTTGCAGTAGGTTCAAGGGTGAATGTGATTTCACCAAGTAAATCATTTTACTTGGACATGAACATGGAACAACATTCCATTCAAACAATCAGAATCAAGGCATAGCATTTCAGGAAATGTTAGTTTTAGGCTTACGAACAGGATCAGATGATTTTACACACTTAATCAGTTATCATTTCCCTCTGATTTTAGGAAAATCAGAAAATTAGGAAAATTTAGGTTTAGGGGTAGGGATTAAGTCAAGTCTATATTTTTTCAAAATAATGCTGATCCAGGAACCAATTTGAAACTTGTGCAATAGTTTCATGAGTCTCTCAGCTATCCTCCGTGCAAAATGATGGATCACAAAATCATATAGTGACTTTTGATAAAGGTAGAAGATTCTAGAAAACCAAATAATGTGCAGGAGTTCTTTTTCTGAATAACAGAAGGCAGTTGAACTGGGATCAGCGCAACACTTATAGCTTATACAGTGTGTGTGTGTGTGTGTGTGTGTGTGTGTGTGTAAATAAAATAAACAGGATTTTTTCTTTTTTTTTTTGTTTTATTGTTTTTGTATTTCCCTATTATTGGAATGCTATCACACTACTGGCTGCGTCTCAGTGCATCATTCAGCATGATAGGTTATTCCGACCGTCATCATGGATCTGGCCAATGACAGCTTTGCGCGCCTTCGGGTAAAGTTTGAATATATGTCCGTTGGCCTCCTTTGCATTTGCAGACTGCAGTAGTGCTTTGATACGGTTAGGTGTTTCATACATGGACAAGAATCACAACAGTCAGCGAACATGTTGCAAACTACAGAAGGTAAGAACTTTTCAAATGTTTCCGCTATGTCAGTATTTAACAGTGTGTAAAATGAGAATCTTATCGAATTAGCACAATAGCGATATTAGTATATTTCAGTTTACTGCCAGCTAATGTTACGAAGTGCTGCTAGCATGTGTCTGCTAAGTTAGTTTTACGAATAAAATAACTGGAACTTTGAATGAATAAACTGAGAACTACTTTGTCACTGGTTAAGCAGAGCAAGTCAAACCGAATTCATTGGACACCTTAACGTGGGACTAATTTACCGGACCGGTTATAATGAGAGTATTTTATGTGGAGCTGGTGAGTAAAACTTTATAAACTCTTTTTCTAATGTCTCTGTAAAGTAATATAAAGTAAGTAACTAATATGAATTATGTCGTGTGTGTTTGTTTCCCTCATGATCCAGAAATTTGGGTAATGAAAAATATCCAGCCACACCATCAGGCGGTGAGTATTGCCATGGTAACATTAAGACAGTTAATGTATGCACACTAGCAGCCATATTACTGGACGTTTGTCTGCATGTTAATCAAATTTGTTTTCAATAGGAATGACCTTTATGTGCAAAAAGATAAATAAAATAGAAATACAAGAGAGATAACATGCAAACAATTACTTTAGATCAAACAGACTATTTTACATTTTTTCTTAAGTTTACATATAGGCTATAGCTCACCACAAAATTAATGTTGTCTTCTCAAAATTAATGTATTTTCAAACCTCTAAGGTTATGGCTGTATGGCCATAGATGCTGCTGGCGAATTAAACAAAGATTAAAGGTTACACAAAAGAAAGAAAGAAAGCCATACAGGTTTGGAACAACATTACAGTGGGTAAATGATAAGAGAATTCTCATTTTTGAGTATGCTTTTAAGGACCTGTTCCCAGAGTCCAATGTTAAATTAACCATGGCTTTATAGTACATGTTTAGTAACTGTTTTATGCACATTAAATGGATTAATTATAATGGACCTCATAAAATACTGTTAACTTAAAGACAGAGCTATTGTCATGTCCAGCAATGTGAATTCGAGAAAAAAAAAAAACAAAACAAACAAAAAAAAAAAAAAAAATATATATATATATATATATATATATATATTATACTTGTCTTCATAGATAAAAACTGTTAATGATAAAACTCTTCACCTTTTTTCTATATAGATCTACCATTGGAACCATAAACTTGTTTTGGAGGCAGAACAAGCAGCAACAAAGAAACAAGCCCATCACTAGTAAGTGTCATCTGCAATCTATAACAAAACTTGCTTTTTGTCCGTTTTAATGGCATGCATCCAAAACAAATACAATATATTCTCTCCTTCATACTATAGATGTATGAAACTTTATTTCAGCTTTATACAACATGATTTACTCACCCTTAGGCATGGGCCGGTATGAGATTTTGACAGTATGATAACCTTAGATAAAAATTTCATGCTATCACAGTGTTTAGATTACAACTCTAAAATGTGTTATTTTTAAATTTCTCGGTAAAAAAACAACAACATTTCTTCTATTAAACACAGTTTATCTTATTTTTAAGAAACATATACAACATTTTGGAGCAGTAAACATTTCAGGCGAAATAATTCAAATTAATAATTTAATTATTCCTAATTAAATTAAGTGCAGCCACTGCTAAACTTAAAGGGTTAGTTCACCTAAAAATGAAAATTATGTCATTAATGACTCACCCTGATGTTGTTCCAAACCCATTTTTGGGTGAACTAACCCTTTAAACCTCCGGCTCATCAAAACATAACATCTGTGTTGTTAAACCTGCAGCTCAACAAGGTGTTTGGAGACATGCTCATATTCTACACATTTATCTTTTAGTCCAAGTTTGCAGGAATGTTCAGGGATGCAGTACGAAGATATACAGAACGTGGTTCTCTTCTTCATTTAACACTCAACGTAGTGTCAAGTAGTGAGAGCCAGCAGTTTGTTTGTGTTTTAAATGTCGGGATTTTGAACAGATGTAAACAGTGGCAGGAGTCCTAAAACTAGACAGGATACCAGATAGCACTAAATTGCAGATACCCTTCAGGGGTCGTTCACATGTCTGTGCGCTCAAAATGAAATAGATGTGCTCGTTTTTTCTAGGAATAAATTCATTATTTTGGGGTACAAATAATAATAATAATAATATTGTTGTTGTTGTTGTTGTTGTTTTTAACAGTGCGCAGTGATCTTGAAAAGAGTGTCCATTACTGTTAGTCTATGTTTCTCTTTTGGTGATGTTTGCATTTTCCCATTAGAACATGTTTAAAGGAAAAGTTAAGAAATTAAAAATTGAAAAATTTTCTGAATATTGTTGTTTTTTTCTTCACAGATACACCAAGGATCAAGATGATTACTGTCTGTTTGGAGGATTCTTCTTAATGTGCTGTATATCTGTCTGGTAGGAATAATGGACCTATTAATGTATGCTTTGATTTTATTTATATTTATTCACTTGTATATTTAGAATGTTCAATTAAAAGACAAGTGAAATGTTTATTATCATGACATGGAGTACGCAGAGGTCAGGAACATGTGGAAACCGTGAAAATCCTGTAATTGTTTCAGTTTTCTGATTGTTTTTTGGTTTGGAATGGGTTACTGTATCCTAATAAGAATTTCATGAAACTGTTCTTCTTTTAATTACTGTAAATCTATCCTATTTCTAGTTCTATTTCATTTAAGATTTGTAACTGAATCACTCCATTTAACTTATACTTCAACATGTTTTAAATACTATACAAATGCTGTCTATTAAAGTTGCAAGATGATTTTATTGTTCAGAATTTTATCTTACAAAATAAAACTGTTAAATTACAAACTTGTGTATGTATTAATTTTATTGAAGGTATTAGATCGTAATGATTTAGGGGAAATCTGTTAAATAACATTGTTTTCTTTGTAGAAATATTGGTGTGTATTACTTAATTGAATGTATTTGATCATAATAACCTATGGAAAATCTGTAAAATAAAGGTTTAACCATGTAAAAAAGGTCCTGTAAAAAAACGGTCAAATGACTAGCAGCTATGGCTGCCAAACAAAAACCGCAATATTAAAGTAAAAGAATGTAATTGAAACAAGGAAAATCTGCAAAATAAGGGTTTTACACTATAAAAAAGTCTTGTAAAAAAACGGTCAAACGACTGGCAGCTATGGCTGCCAAACAAAAACCGTAAAATTAAAGTAAAAGAATAGAAATGAAACAAGGAAAATCTGTAAAATAAGGGTTTTACACTGTAAAAAAAGTCTTGTAAAAAAAAAACGGTCAAATGACTGGCAGCTATGGCTGCCAAACAAAAAACGTAAAATTAAAGTAAAAGAATAGAAATGAAACAAGGAAAATCTGTAAAATAAGGGTTTTACACTGTAAAAAAAGTCTTGTAAAAAAAAAACGGTCAAATGACTGGCAGCTATGGCTGCCAAACAAAAAACGTAAAATTAAAGTAAAAGAATGTAAATGAAACAAGGAAAATCTGCAAAATAAGGGTTTTACACTGTAAAAAAGTCTTGTAAAAAAAACGGTCAAATGACTGGCAGCTATGGCTGCCAAACAAAAACCGTAAAATTAAAGTAAAAGAATGTAAATGAAACAAGGAAAAAAACTGTAAAATAAGGGTTTTACACTGTAAAAATTGTCCTGTTAAAAAACAGTCAAATGACTGGCAGCTATGGCTGCCAAACAAAAACCGTAAAATTAAAGTAAAAGAATGTAATTGAAACGAGGGGAAATTGTAAAATAATTTTTTTCCCCTGTAAAACCTTTAATGAACATTTCTGTAAAATTATAGTTTTTGCACTTTATTTTAATTAGGATGTTTTGCTGTAATTTTATGGTTTTTGTTTGGCAGCCGTAGCTGCCAGTCATTTGACCATTATTTTACGATTTTTTTTTTTACAGTGTATGTTATGAATGCAGCCAAGGTGAAGAATGGAAAAGAAAGTGGAAAATAACACAGGTGAGACAAATATATATGTTTTTTCTACCTATTTACATATAAAACAGTTGGTAAACCGAAAAAAAAAAAAAAGTTTAAGAAAAATATTATTTTTGAATTTAAGACTGCTATACGTGCAGACCAAAAAAAAAGTGTAACACAATATAGCCATATTGGAAGACAGGCTACAAGCAAGTATAGATCAAATGAGAGAGTGAAGTTCTAACCTAAAACAACAAAATGAACAGTAGCGTTAAGATTTTATATGTCTAGGACTATCGTCCAGATTTGGTCCACTTTGTAACGTTCACTGACTTATGTTCTGAGGACGTCCACTTAGGTCCGCATTTGGTCCTCCTTTTGACGTTTGTCTGAGCCAGTTTGCTATGTCCCTGTTTCGTCCCTTATCTGCCATTTCATACCAACACTTGAAAATCCAGTCTCCCATACATGGGCTTTTATCATCAGATCTGGCATCTAGCAACTCAGACAATGTTCATTAAAGGCGGGGTCCATGATTTTTTAAAAGCTGATTCAGGCTGACTAGAAAAACAAACTTGTAGCCAATCAGCAGTTACAGGCATGCCTTCACATGATGGGGCAGAGAGAGTGCTAGAGCCATGCACCACCTCATAAATAAAACGGTTTTATTAATTTATTTCAAACTGCAACAGTTAGGCTAATGTCAATAATAGGCTAAGGTTAGGCAACTGTGCTAACTAAGCAGCCCACCGTTCCACTAAAAACTCATTTGAATGCATTCACTTCCATTTTAACACCCAACACCATGCAGCAAAAACACTGAAATAATTAAAATAATGATCTTATTACAAAAGAAAAGAGTGTTGCCCTCACTTAATTGCTTGAAGGTGTAAAAGCATCAGGTGAACGGGGCGAGCTGAGCCTCGCTGATGAAGTCATTGCCGTAGAAAACGCTGTGTGGTATTTGTACGCATCTGCTCTCCACAGAAGTTAATGAGAAGGATTGGCGTATCATATGCATGAAAAATAACACTTTGGCATGATTTGTAAAGTGTAAAAGTAGTTCCTTGTTAGCTATTCAGTAAATATTTGCATTGGGAACTACTTGCTAATTATGATCAATTAACAAAGAATAACCACTTAATTACTAATCAGTAACTATTGCCTTGATTTTTTTTTTTTTTTTTTTTTTTTTTAACATGGCATAAAATGTGTTTTTCATAAGCTTAAATGGGCTCTTTGCTGATTTATGAATATTACAGTTTTTTTTTTTTTTTCAATTGCTAACAAGCGTTTACCAATACTTAAAGTACTTTTTCTAAACTCTTAACACAGCAACACACCTACATCACACAATTTGCCAAATAGTTAATTTTCTGTCCAAAACCACATTTTGTTAAATAAATTCAAACTCTACATTTCAAAATGCTTAATACCTTTTTCTACATATACTTTATAACTTTAGAAAAATACAGCAAACCTTATTCAAACCTGAGTCATTCGGTCAGAATTGTTGCACTAGTTTCTAACCAACAGAAAGATGTAGGCAATCATAGCACAGTGATTGTCAAAATACTAACAGCTGATGGCTTTACAAAAAACTGCATTACCTGTCATGTTTCAGTTGTACCTGCACATAATAGATATAAATTAGATATATTATATATGAACTATATATATAGTTTGCCTTCAACGAAACCCATTTTACATTTTAAAGGGTTGAATGTGTTCTTTCTTGGCAACATACTATCTAAAACTGAATTGAGTCATTACATTACAGAATGCACAAAACAAAAAGATAGGGTAACCAATGCAGAAATTCATTTGGAACCATTGCTTTCCAGTGGGTAGGGGTTGAATATGAATAGTGCCCCCATGGTAGCTGATGCCAGTGTTTAACAAAAAATCCAACATATATGGTGTTTGGTTACAAATTTGCCACGCAATATAAAGGCAAAAGGCTGTGACCTTTTTATCTCACAATTCAGACTTCTTTTCTTGGAATTATAGTATACATTTTGCAATTCAGACTTTATCAGAATTATGAGATAAAAAAAAAGTCACAATTACCCTTTACCCTTTATATTCCGTGGCAGAAGTAAGCTTTCATAGATTCCACATGTGTAGGCAGAAAAAAACTAATGCACAGTCCAACATACATTCTTACTCCTCTCCTCTCTACTACTTCCTCTCTCTTTTTCTAATCCAACTACTCCTCTACCTCGTCCTATTTCTCTCCCTCTCCCATGCATTATTTTTTCTCTCTCTGATTCTTTGTGTTGTTCTGCATCCACAAAACCAATTTAAAGAGGTCTTTTTTACTCTACGTTGATGTAATGAAAACACCTGACTATTCCTCCAACTGAGACTGGAATCAGCTATTTCTAAATATTTAATTAATCTGTTACTTAAATATGCTTATCAGTTGATACAATATTTTATATAGAAATATTTTCAATCATTTTGAGCTGCTGTTGTTGCAGAAATAGAGTATTTAAGTATTTATACTGTATTTAAGGTTGGAACATTAGGTCTTCATTTCTGACATACTGTGTTTAAGCATTTGCAAATAAAACTAAAAAGAGCCATGGTTTTGGTTTTGGGTAACTTGTATGAAAATAAAATGTTTGCATTTTAGAAACATGACTATTTGACTACATATTGTGTGACAACAACAAAAATTGTGTTAATGGTTACAACAAACGGTTGTTGTGCTAATTGTGTTTAGAGTTTTGAAAATGTATCTACAGATTGGACAAAAGTATGTTAGCAATTGAAAAAAAAAAACTGTAACTGCTCACCAATACTCGAGCCTTACCTTGTCAGTCCCCAGGAACCACTAGTGATCTGGACCATTATTTTAAAGTGAAAAACAAGTTAATCAGTTTATCAGTTCATCAGTAATTACAAAGACAGAAAATGACAGAAAAAAGTTAAAATAAATTTAGAAACATGCATAACTGTAATTTTATAAATGTAAATAGTTTTTTTTTTTTCAGTAATTACTGAAGCGTTACATTCTTAGCCCTCTAGAACTGCTAGTGATCTGTATCATTATTGCAAAATTAAAGAATGTTAACAAGTTAAACAACTTAACTGCTCACTAATACTCAAGCATTGTATTTTTAAAAATGTTTGTGATGCAGATATTAGTATGGAGGAAGTAGAAAAAGAAATGAATAGTCTATCGTTAGACAAATCACCTGGTTCAGATGGATTAACAAGTAACTTTTATAGGCATTTTTGGAAGTATATTAAAGACTTTGACCTATGTTGAAAGAATTATCTAAATCCCATATTCTTAGGCCTATAACCCTGCTCAATAATGATTACAAAAGTTTAACTCATATTTATGCTAACAGATTAAAAATAGGAATTTCACAGATTATTTCAGTCACAGTCAGGTTTTTTAAAGGGACGCTCAATTCATAATACTATACGGCTTGTGCTTGATTTACTGGATTATAATTATTTAATTGAAGATGGTTTTATTTTATTTCTAGATTTTTTTTTAACACAAATTGAGATTGAACACAAATTTATGTTTCGTACTTTAGAATTAGTTGGTTTAGGAGAAAATTTTATTAATCTAGTCAGATTAATTTATAAAGACACAAATAGCACAGTTATATTACCACACGGTATATCTCCAAGATTTTCAACTGATAAAAAAGGAATCAAACAAGGGTGCCCCATCTCTCCCCTGCTCTTTATTGCAGCAGCAGAAATGCAGATTTTGAAAAATTGACAGTATTTGGCAAACAGTTAGTCATCTGCCAATTGGCAGAAAAATATTCATGAAAAATATTGACCAAGTTCCAATAATACTCCAAACCATAGAGTTTTTCTCTAGTAAAGTTAAATCTTAAAAAATGTGAATTACTACCGATTCATAACTTTCCTTTGTCAACCTTTTACAATATTCCTGTTAAAGACACCTTGGTATACACATTACAAAGGATAAAAATGTACTTAATAATGTTAACATTTGGAATACCTTAGAAAGGTGTAAGTCCTACTTAAACGTGTGGTCTCAAAGAGACATTTCTATTATCGGCAGTTTTTCTTACAAAAATGGAATGCATTTCTAGACTCATTTATCCTACTCAATGTCTTTTCCTAAAAACAATAAAAGCTATAAACCAAGATAACTTTCATTTTATCTGGAATAGAAAAACACACTACATTAGAAAAGGAACATTGGTCAAAGAATATAAAGAAGGAGGACTAACAGCCCTGGACATTGAATGTATTAATGGTACGATTAAAATAAATTGGCTAAGATCCATTTTGAAAAATGAAAATAGTTTTTGGTTTCATATCCCCAGTCAAATATTTCTGAAATTTTTCCTTAGATGTGATTTTGACCTTAAGAAACTCCCTGTTAAGTTATCAGCATTTCATCAACAGGTTTTACTTTATTGGAAAATGATATACAGGTCCTTCTCAAAAAATTAGCATATTGTGATAAAGTTCATTATTTTCTGTAATGTACTGATAAACATTAGACTTTCATATATTTTAGATTCATTACACACAACTCGAAGTAGTTCAAGCTTTTTATTGTTTTAATATTGATGATTTTGGCATACAGCTCATGAAAACCCAAAATTCCTATCTCAAAAAATTAGCATATCATGAAAAGGTTCTCTAAACGAGCTATTAACCTAATCATCTGAATCAACTAATTAACTCTAAACACCTGCAAAAGATTCCTGAGGCTTTTAAAAACTCCCAGCCTGGTTCATTACTCAAAACCGCCATCATGGGTAAGACTGCCGACCTGACTGCTGTCCAGAAGGCCATCATTGACACCCTCAAGCAAGAGGGTAAGACACAGAAAGAAATTTCTGAACGAATAGGCTGTTCCCAGAGTGCTGTATCAAGGCACCTCATTGGGAAGTCTGTGGGAAGGAAAAAGTGTGGCAGAAAACGCTGCACAACGAGAAGAGGTGACCGGACCCTGAGGAAGATTGTGGAGAAAGACCGATTCCAGACCTTGGGGGACCTGCGGAAGCAGTGGACTGAGTCTGGAGTAGAAACATCCAGAGCCACCGTGTACAGGCGTGTGCAGGAAATGGGCTACAGGTGCCGCATTCCCCAGGTCAAGCCACTTTTGAACCAGAAACAGCGGCAGAAGCGCCTGACCTGGGCTACAGAGAAGCAGCACTGGACTGTTGATCAGTGGTCCAAAGTACTTTTTTCGGATGAAAGCAAATTTTGCATGTCATTCGGAAATCAAGGTGCCAGAGTCTGGAGGAAGACTGGGGAGAGGGAAATGCCAAAATGCCTGAAGTCCAGTGTCAAGTACCCACAGTCAGTGATGGTCTGGGGTGCCATGTCAGCTGTTGGTGTTGGTCCACTGTGTTTTATCAAGGGCAGGGTCAATGCAGCTAGCTATCAGGAGATTTTGGAACACTTCATGCTTCTATCTGCTGAATTAGCTTTATGGCACCTGCTCACAGTGCCAAAACCACTGGTAAATGGTTTACTGACCATGGTATTACTGTGTTCAATTGGCCTGCCAACTCTCCTGACCTGAACCCCATAGAGAATCTGTGGGATATTGTGAAGAGAAAGTTGAGAGACGCAAGACCCAACACTCTGGATGAGCTTAAGGCTGCTATCGAAGCATCCTGGGCCTCCATAACACCTCAGCAGTGCCACAGGCTGATTGCCTCCATGCCACGCCGCATTGAAGCAGTCATTTCTGCAAAAGGATTTCCGACCAAGTATTGAGTGCATAACTGAACATAATTATTTGAAGGTTGACTTTTTTTGTATTAAAAACACTTTTCTTTTATTGGTCGGATGAAATATGCTAATTTTTTGAGATAGAATTTTGGGTTTTCATGAGCTGTATGCCAAAATCATCAATATTAAAACAATAAAAGGCTTGAACTACTTCAGTTGTGTGTAATGAATCTAAAATATATGAAAGTCTAATGTTTATCAGTACATTACAGAAAATAATGAACTTTATCACAATATGCTAATTTTTTTAGAAGGACCTGTATATATATATATACAGTGGGTACAGAAAGTATTCAGACCCACTTAAATTTTTCACTCTTTGTTATATTGCAGCCATTAAAATCATTTAAGTTGATTTTTTTCCTCATTAATGTACACACAGCACCCCATATTGACAGAAAAACACAGAATTGTTGACATTTTTGCAGATTTATTAAAAAAGAAAAACTGAAATATCACATGGTCCTGTGACACTCATATATTTATGATAATAATTATAATTAATTATAATATTTATTATAATAATTATATATTTAACTCAGGTGCTGTCCATTTCTTCTGATCCTTGAGATGGTTCTACACCTTCATTTGAGTCCAGCTGTGTTTGATTATACTGATTAGACTTGATTAGGAAAGCCACACACCTGTCTATATAAGACCTTACAGCTAGCAGTGCATGTCAGAGCAAATGAGAATCATGAGGTCAAAGGAACTGCCTGAAGAGCTCAGAGACAGAATTGTGGCAAGGCAAGGTTACAAAACAATTTCTGCTGCACTTAAGGTTCCTAAGAGCACAGTGGCCTCCATAATCCTTCAATGGAAGACATTTGAGATGACCAGAACCCTTCCTAGAGCTGGCCGTCCGGCCAAACTGAGCTATCGGGGGAGAAGAGCCTTGGTGAGAGAGGTAAAGAAGAACCCAAAGATTACTGTGGCTGAGCTCCAGAGATGCAGACAGGAAATGGGAGAAAGTTGTAGAAAGTCAACCATCACTGCAGCCCTCCACCAGTCGGCAGAGTGGACCGACGGAAGCCTCTCCTCAATGCAAGACACATGAAAGCCCACATGGAGTTTGCTAAAAAACACCTGAAGGACTCCAAGATGGTGATGAGACCAAGATTGAACTTTTTGGCCTTAATTCTAAGCAGTATGTGTGGAGAAAACCAGGTACTGCTCATCACCTGTCCAATACAGTCCCAACAGTGAAGCATGGTGGTGGCAGCATCATGCTGTGGGGGTGTTTTTCAGCTGCAGGGACAGGACGACTTGTTGCAATCGAGGGAAATATGAATGCGGCCAAGTACAGGGATATCCTGGACGAAAACCTTCTCCAGAGTGCTCAGGACCTCAGACTGGGCTGAAGGTATACCTTCCAACAAGACAATGAACCAAAGCACACAGCTAAAATAACGAAGGAGTGGCTTCACAACAACTCTGTGACTGTTCTTAAACGGCCCAGCCAGAGCCCTGACTTAAACCCAATTGAGCATCTCTGGAGAGACCTGAAAATGGCTGTCCACCAACGTTTACCATCCAACCTGAGGATCCCCAAATCCAGGTGTGAATAACTTGTTGCATCTTTCTCAAAAAGACTCATGGCTGTATTACTCATGGCTGATTTATTCTTTTTTAATAAATCTGCAAAAATGTCAACAATTCTGTGCTTTTCTGTCGATATGGGGTGCTGTGTGTACCTTAAAATGGCTGCAATATAACAAAGATTGAAAAATTTAAGGGGGTCTGAATACTTTCCGTACCCACTGGATATATATATATATATATATAGCAAAATAAAAATCTTCTTATTTTGGTAAAAGGGCAATGTAGATGTTTGACCACAACTGTATTTTGAGCTTTGTACAATACAGATTGTGTCAAAGCAGTTGAGTGAAAATTTCCTTGTTGCAGAAGAACGTTCATTCCTTTTTGGATAGTTGGATAGTCAGGTCATGATTGTTCAGTCATGTAAAATAAGAGCAGTTATTAGTAATTTGACCTATAGCATTCCTCTTTTGTGTGCCCACATAGCAACGGTCTTTGCCCAAAGCTGGCACTGCTGGCCTCCTGTCAGCAATGGCATGTACCCTTTCAGCCAGAGCTGGGCCATGCATCCTCTTTTCCCCAGACATGTCCTCTTTTTGGACTTTAAAAAATGCGTCTGGCCAGGATTACTAAATCGTCCAAAATGTCGGCTTTTGCTTTCTACAGTCGCCATTCATTGTGAACGTTTTTGTAAGGCTCGTGCGGGACTGATTTCTTAGTCCTGCTCCCACAAACATTCTATTATTAAATATAAATTTCACACACCATATGTCAATCAATATCAATATGCAGAGTATTTGCATATAGGGTTGCCAAATCCGCATTTTTCCCAAGGAATTGGGCTGATTTTAAACTCTTGCGGTGGGTTGATTTTGTTTTCCCGTGGGTTAAAAGTTTGAAATATTGCATAAATTCCATTGGACTGAAATGCGTGTATTGAAACATTTTGCATTCTGCCTGTGATAAAACAGTGGTGGGTATTAGTTTTGTGAAGGATGGGCACTGTGACAGGAAACTTTTGGCTGTGTTTATGATCAGTCATAACAGTGACTGTAAAATATGTAGTTTTGGTATGGAAATTACATATTTTAACCAAACGTCCTCTTTTTTTGAAAACAAAAATGGTCACCCTACTTCAGGGTACGTTTACATTTGTAGTTCGGTTCTCTTGGTTCGTTTGGTCCAGACCAAAGAAAGAAAACAATACATTTAGTTCTGGTCCGCTTAGCATTCACACTGCCAATTTTGATAGTGAAACTAAAGATACCAAATCTAAAACTTAGTTTTAACTGAACCAAACATGACAAGCGTGATCACGGCCTCAGATATGACATACATTGAAAATGAGTTTTTCTGAAGAAAAATACCTTTATATCAACTCAGACATCAACACATTTTTTCTAACATTTTCTTTCTTTTCTCTTTCCTAGCTTCCTTTCAGTTCCAAGTCATAATGCCACCTTTACCCTTACCAATGTGGTGCCCCATAATCCAACAATGAACCAGAATGCTTGAGCAAGCCACAAATTTAAACTGACCAGTCGGTTTAAAGAAAACTCTTTTCAGGCTTTTGTGTTGGTTGGTGCCATTCCTTCTTCATGTCAATCAAAATAGCCACCCTATCCTAAGCGGTGCTGCAACTTCTCTCAACGTGGAGCTGAATGTTGTAGTGGAACACACCTTAGATGAGATGGTCGACTTCCTTCAGCAACAATCTGATACACCCGTGAATGAACTGTCAATGCAGTCAACGCAGAGTTTAGGCTTACACATTCACATGAACTTATTAAATCTGTTGAGCATTATAAGGCTTAATTCTCTATTTTTAAATCGCAATAACATCACACACCATTCAGAGTCTTTTACATAATGTATGATTTATTAGGATTTATTCTCTTGGACAAGAAGGGGAGATACACCAATACCATGGCATACTCTTTAGCTGATTTTTAATAGCAGTATACATAATTCATGCTGGTTTTAATATTTGAAAAGTACATGTTGTGCACATAAAACTCACGCTACATCTGGTTTTATTTAACCTTAGCCCACTTAGCCTACAGCCACCTTTAGTTAATAGCAAGTGCTATTGCATTTAAAATGAAAGCCACATTCTATGATTTGCGCTGATATTAATCAATTACTATATGTGATTATTAAACAAAATGAGAAGTGTTATTTCCATGACATTCCAGGCAAACATGTATCATCTTCTGTACCTAATCTTACCCATTAACTACATTAAAACTGGCAAAACATACTTTTTAGGTTATCTGAGATGTTCTTATGTGTACTGGACCATAGGATGGTCACTCCACTCAGGGAGATGAGAGATCTTCTCTTGTGTGTCGGGCTGAATGGGCCAACCCCATGCTTTGAAGAAGGGGCAGAGATTCAGTTTGACCACTTTGGAGAAGGTCTCAGCATATAGATTCATCTTGCCTTCATTGTCGTTAGGCACTCCATTCATGTCATGGTAGAAAGCAAAAACTTTCTTGAAAGCATCCCAGCCAAATTTTTCCTGAAGCTGGAGAAAAAAAAAAGGTTTTATTATTATTATTATTATTATTATTTAAAGTAAATTATCACTTCCAAATCTCACAAATAGTGCATTATTGCTTTAAATTTTATTTTATTTTTATTTTTTTTTTAAATCACAACACTGGCAATGATGATATAACTAAATATCTACTTTATCAACTTTAAAAGGAACCCCCAAAATTAAGACTTGTATAGCTTAATAATGATGTCTCTTACTGAAATATGTAATGAATAAATAATGAAAAATAAAAAAAAAACGATGAAAGATTTGTGTTATTAAAAAAAAAAAAAAAAAATCCACATAATTTTATACATATATTACACTATAAATTTACATATATTAGACTCTTTCAGTAGCTTGCAGGTGGCAATAGATTTTTCTCACAAGGAGTCTAAACGCCTCTGTATATCGAGTCAGCATGTTTCTTGTCTCTGCCATTTGTAAGCTCTTTCAGTAGCTGTGGTCTAAAATACCTAAAAGCCATTCTTTTCTCTTATTCTTATCACTAGAAAAGCAGTGAAGACTGACATTGTTTCTTTTGTTGCCCTTTAACTGAAAATTACAACCAAAACCATTTTCCCTTTAAACACTTGAAAAAACAAAACAAAACAAAACAAAAAAAAAAAACATAATTTTAAATGATTAAATTATCTGTTAAAATTATGCAATGTCTCTTCGCACCTGCATGTAAGTCTCGAGTGCCGTCCATACGCTCCAGTTTTCTAAATCCTTACCACCATCGCAATATGATTTGATACGATCCTGACGGTCTTTTAGAGTTATGTCTGGATGAGCATTACCCCCGTTCAAACCCAGCACTTCCTCATGTACATACAGTGACCACAGGTTGCAAGTGCACTCATCAGTGTACGGAGGGAACTCCCAAACATCACGCTGTTGGTTATGACCCAGCTCATGAATCTGTCCCCAAAGACCATCTTTATAGGCTTTCTGTACATCTACAAGTTCTGGGGCAGAGATGTCTTGCATCATGACTGGATATCCAGAATGCATGAAACCTGTGGGGGGAAAGAAGGAACAATGTTACCATCAGGACAGAGTGAGTGTAATTAATATTAATGCCATGGTTCTGTTGTAATAGTGATGTTTTTTTTGTTTTTTTTTACCCTAACAAAGATACTAAGAGTATTTAATAGCACAACCAACCGGCAGAGATCTGAACATCTGCAACAAACCGCTCCTTGCGGGGGAACTTGCCAGGCTTTGCTGCCAGGTCAGCTATGCTTCTCATTATGGTATCCCAAAGTTTAGCCACTGCATCAGGCCGGTCTAGATTCCTTATAAATTCTGATTTTAATGTCATTATGATGTTCTCAAACTCAAGCTCTGCCCAGGGGGCGGGTGCCTGACGGATCCTGTCCACCCAGTCAGCTACACTAGTCTCTCCTGAGGGATGAAACAAGTTCGCATTGAAATGTTTTGCTATACAGTGTTAAATATTCTGAATAGAAACCTCACTGTGATGCTCATTCAGAATTTTTACCAGACTTAAAGTATGGAGCCTGTACGGCATCCTGCACGACAATTTCCACCCCATCCACTTTGCTGTGAGGAGGTGCTATAACGTAGATGAGCCCTCCCCATAGATTGCAGACTTGGACCTTCTCTGCATTCAGAGGGAATCGCTTATGGACAACAGGAGCCCGTTTCAAAACTTCTGCTTTACCAATGTTATCTGTTTGGCAACCAAGTTGCACCTGCAAAAAGTGTTACTCATGTTAATAACATACTCAACAATGAGCAATAAGGTTTCATCTATCAAGTATACTACATGCAGCAACTATTCCTTGATTGTTATCATGTATTGTACAGACATTGACTTTATTCATCACCTGCCAATTTTTCCCAATGATCTCTGGAGGTACTGCTATGTACGTCTTCATACCAGGAGAAAGATATAAGCCTGTGCTTATCCATTCGTCTCTACCTGAAACAAGTAATTGCATTCTTATTTTATAGTGCTCAAGTATTTTGAAACTTAAACAAGAAATACAATTTTCCCTCCACTTTGGTGGGAAAACTTTTGTACCTTCAGTTTTGGCACTGATCCGAAATCTTGCATTAGACACAGTGGGCAAGTTTGGTCTGTCCTTGATGATGTATGGAAGAAGAGCATTAGGATCAGGCAACACTTTGTATAGCTCAGTCGCAATGCTGAGCATCAGGCGGTCTTTGGCACTTTTAACAGGGCTGTTACTAGACACTGGAACACTCAACTTCACTATGTCACTAAGAAGCGCTACCATTGAAGTATAGGCAGGGCTGTCGTGACATCGCATGTGAAGGTACCTGGCACAGTCATTGCCCAGCTGCTTTAAGCAGCTCTGTTCATGATCAGTCAGTTTTTGCCCCAGGTGTACATGCTCAGCAAACCGATGCAGCATTTTACGAAAGTGGTACCCCTCTTTACCAATTTGCTCAATTTCTGGGGCTTTATATAACTCTCTACTCAACATATTGCCCAAGAGAGACAATCCCATCTTATTAAGAATGTCATTTCCTGGGTAATCGGTCATCACATTGCCACCATGGTGGGTCTCGGCCCAATACCAAGCATGACCCCCAATCATAAGACCTCCACCTTCAGCAACAAATTCTTGGATCTTTGCACTCTGGGCATCACTGTATGATGTGCAAACATAGATGCTTAGATCTTCTCTGAAATCAGTCACCTGGCAATCTAAACCAGATTTGCTCAGTACCGTGCGGGCTGGTTTTAGTCTGGGTTCTATCCCAATAACACCCTTGCGATCTTGGTCAAGCCACTTGATAGCGTTGATCAGGAAAGTGGACAGAGAGTCCCTGCTCATGAACCATTCATGTGTTAACAGAATAACTCGACCTTTCCCATAATAGGCACCAGCAATGAATGCTTTTTCATCTGGAGTGACTGCAATGGGAAATGCTAAAGGTCCATGCACCATCACCTCAGATGGTACAGCTTCACCTCGGATGTCAAACTCGGACACACCTTCTAGCAGGAAATGTAGGTCATCCTTAAAGTCCTTGCCTGTACTGAAAAGTAACAATGGAAAATAGCTGGTGAAATGTATGCTTTCTTAAAAAAAAAAAAAAAAGTAAGAATGTCTGCTGAACTTACGATACAGCACGCCAATCATAAGGGATTTGTCTTGGAACAGGATAAATGCCAACTTTTCCGTAGTTTTTCGTGAAGTAAATTCCTGCAACACTGCACACCTTGTTTCCTGGGAAGTTCTTTATAGTGTTTTCTTTTGGGTGGGTTGCAGCCCAATTCCAGGCCTGGCCAGCTATGATCAAGCCACCCCCAGCTTTGATGAACGCAATCAGATCTTTTGCACAATTGTCAACACTGTAAGCATCTGTGATATAAACAGCTAAGCCACTTCGAAAGTCTCCTAGCTCTGTCTTGATAGGGCTGTGATTCAAGTTTTCAACTACTGAACATAAACTCTTCTGAATTCCTACAATGCCAGCATCACCAGTATGTGGCATGAGCCACTTTACTGCATTCTTTATGAGGTCTGGAAAGAGTGTTAGGTATTCCTCATGTCCCAACACCACCACACGTCCTTTACCGTACTGAGATGCAGCCATTAGCACCTGACCTCTTGGACTCATGGCAAGTGGAAAGGCATGTTCACCTATTAGTATAAGATCACTGGGCACTGCTGTCCCTTGGAAATCAAGCTCCTGCAGACCATACATGATAGTGATGTAGTCTTGTTCACGTGCCATGGTGGATTAGCTCTGTTTCAACGTATGTCAGTTTTATGGAGTATGAGCACTCAATGTTCAACCAGAGCTTGTGAAGTAAAATGATACCGATTGCTTTTCAGTCCTACACAAAGACAGAAAATGAGAGAAATTTTTTTTTTAATAAATTTAGAAACAGAAGTAGTACTGTCCTGTACTGTAATTTTATAAATGTAAATATGTTTTTCATGAATTACATCACTTGACATAGTTTTCAAAAATATGATACATTTCAACTAGGCTTTCCCTATTGTGGCTTCATATCTCACACATTAATCTTGATATCTCATAATTCTACTTTGAGATTATCTGAATAAGAGCATTCTTTATGCACACACTCACACTCACTCAAAGAGTTCAGATTCAGTTCAGACTTCCTCACTTAGCTACGTATAACTACTGTGAGAATGTCTTTGAAGATTTGACTGTGGCTCACCCATAAACTGCACACCCATTGAGCAAGTCCTTTTCATTTTGTTTGTTCATCCAGAAACCACTATTGCCCACTCCCTCTACAGAATTTAGCATTTTTAAAGTTATTTAGTTTTTGCAGTACAGTCTATTCAGGTTTGTCAGCAAATTTCCTTTGGCCTGGATCTGGCCCATGTCAGCAGTTGAAGCGTGGCCCAGCTTAGTGTGTGTTTGCCAGCCTAGAACAGGTTCACAACTTTTTAGCCAGAACGGAACCAAAACCGTGCCGCCGAGCTCCATAGCTTTGAGACAAAAATATATGACATAGTCATCTGCAATAGTCATAGTTTGTGAAAACTTAATATTGTGTGATGGACAAAGACTCTTTTAGCTTTAAACAATGAATCCGAGAAGGGTCTGGCTGCAGACATGCACTTGCATTTTCAGACTTGCATTATCAGACTTGCACTCTCAAACCCTTGCACTTCTGCAAGTGACGTCACTTGCAGTCTTTTTTGTTTTTAATGTAATTTAATTATTTTTTTTTTTTTTATTGAATCTCTAAACATTTTACAACAGTAGCCAGGTGATGAAGACAAGAAAAAAGAACCTAAATTACAAAGTCATTGGCAATCCTCACTTGCACTCTCCGCCTGTGACGTCACTTGCAATCACACAAACTTTAAATACTCCCATACAGCAACATGCTTAATGTGGAATAATAATGGACTAAGATGATAAAGACCAAATTCAGTATAAATCTTATTGTTGATGCAATACAGACCAGCAGATATCAAACTCACTGATAAATGTTTAAGTTATAATAAAAGGACTAACTTGGTACAGGCAAGCAGACAATCCTAGAACGTGTTAAATTACATGTCAAACATTATTCTCCCATAGAAAATCATTATGCCTGTAAATAAAACAAGTAATGTATCTTAAAAGACAAAGACAGTGATAAAGAGCTGTAGAGATTATTCTATATGGGATTATTCTGGACCCACCTAGGCTTGTCTGTGCATATGTTTTAATAATGAAGAGGAACATTTTGAGTTTAGTCTATCATCTTAGTTCATTATGCAACATTATGCCACATTTTGCAGACTAAAACACTATATACATATACATTATATTAACAAACTGTATATCGAATTTGATCTTTTAAGCCATATTAAGTGTTAAAGTTTTTCTACTTCAGGAAAATGCGATCTAGGAAAACCCAACACATGGTGAAATTTTACCTTTTTTAGATTTTGATACCATATGAAAGCTGGATTCAAGCCCTTTCCAAAACTTTATTTTGTCTGTAGCGTGAACGTAACAAAAGTTATGGCTATCTGAAGTTGGCTGATAGCTATGAGTTTCAGGAATGGAGTTTTGAGAAAAACATTTTTTTTAAAAATTCCAAAAATCTCCAAAATTCATACAAGTTATATTGTATTGTGAAAATTGCCTTTTTGTTGAGGAAACCAGTGTGATGCTAACAGCCGATCGGCCTGCAAGGTGACGTCATAGTTCCACCACTCTATGGGGCAGGGAAGGCAAATGCGTGGGGCCCCGCATTTTAAGGGGGCCCCTGATGGCCGACCATTTAAATCAACACGAATGTTATAGCTATAACACGCAGCGACATCTCTCTATACCCCCT
This sequence comes from Cirrhinus molitorella, assembly GCA_033026305.1. Classification (NCBI taxonomy): domain Eukaryota; kingdom Metazoa; phylum Chordata; class Actinopteri; order Cypriniformes; family Cyprinidae; genus Cirrhinus; species Cirrhinus molitorella. The sequence continues at coordinate 52,119,371 of CM065117.1, forward strand.
ATGAGCCGCCCTCTCTACTTAAACTTGTTATGATTTTGCCACCTCTGCCGCCTGTTTTAAACAGGCGCAGTGCATCCTTGTGGTGCTGAGGATTAGAAAATGAAATGAATATGAAAAAGTTAAATTAAACATAACAAAGTGGACACAGCCTGAAGCGGAAATAAAAGAAGATATATTCTAGAATTCACTTATATATATTAATATATTATTCGTGTCTCATGCAGAGAAATGCACAGACTGCAAATGCACTGCTAAACAAAACATTTTTTTCATGAGCTTCTCCGCAACTCGTTCACTTGTTGATATACATAAAAAAGAGAGAAGACAATTCTAAAGATTTGAGTGAACAAGTTTGAGAGTGCACGTCCTGTTTTGTGCATTATATACTGTTAGATGTGTTTTGTATAATTATATCAGTAGGTAACAAAGATGCATTAACCAAAAAAAAAAATAAAAAATTTAAAGGGCCTCACTAATTAATTTTGCCTGGGGGCCCCACTTCATGTAGGTAAGCCTCTGGGGCTAGGTTGTTGATTTAAATATATTTATTTTTATTTTATTTATTTTATTTTTTTTTTACACATTTTTCGACCTTCATTATTGTGCTTGGCTACACAAATATATATTATTCGTGTCTCATGAAGAGAAACGCACAGACTGCAACTACACTGCTAAACGAAACATTATTTTCATGAGCTTTGTCACAACTCGTTCACTTGCTGATACATAAAAAAAAAATAAAATAATAAATACCTATTTAGAATATGCACTTAATTCATATAACTATGAGGCTAAATAGTAAAATAAATAATTCACTGACCAATATCAGCATCAAAATGCTAACAAAGATGGATTTGTAATTTCTTTACAATTGAAACCTACTCTCTGTGTTATGTCATCAGTCAAAATTAATATACATTATATATATATATATATATATATATATATAGATAGATCAATATTGGACACACCTCTCATTTAATGTTTTTTAAAGAAGTTTCTTATGCTTATCAAGGCTGTTGTAACTTGATCAAAAATACAGAAAAAAAGTAATATTGTGAAATATTATTACAATGTAAAAAAAAAAAAAAAAATGTTTTTCTATAATATACATATACAAAATTTTATTTATATCTGAATTAAAGTTGAATTTCCAGAATCATTACTCCAGTCTTCATTGTCACGTGATCCTTGAAAAATCATTCTAATATGCTGATTTATTAACTATCTACTAACTAACTATCTTGTGTCTTGATTATTTATGTGTAGCTGTGTATGTATGTATGTATCAAGAGCTCCTGTAAAACCACAACAAATTCCTTGTGCTTGCACACACTTGCCAAATAAAGCTCATTCTGATTAAATAGCATAGGCATACATGTTTCTACGTGTGAGAAGAGGGTACCTCTACAACAAATTCTGAAAGTGATTTACACTAGCATTAAATAAAAATGTCTTTTTTTTTTTACATTAGTGTAATCATTTTAACAACAGTTTATAGGAACTGAATAATAAAAAGGACAAATAAAACACTGCTCAGTTTTCACAGTATGAATTCAATATGCAGTGATTCTTATTTAAACTACAAGAGTTATTTAGGCAAGAGCAGTGAGTGATTTTCCCTTTGTCTTTTGATCATGGCCCCAAATATTGCAAGCTGTAGCTATATGCATATTGTGATATGTACATTTGCGATATTTCATTATTTTTTATATATTGCATGGCCCTAATACATACCCAGGAACCCAAAATGTTTAGCCTCTGCAAAATGAATAAATAATAAATAAAAGTCAAACCTGTGGTAATCTGGATTCCAAACAGCAAGCTGAAGTTTTCTGCTAGATGATGTAAAATGGATGTCTTTCTTGAATTCTTCTGATATATTCTTTTTTTCATGCTGCACTGGAGATTTAAATACTGTGCTCATATTACATAGATGCATGTTAGCCAATCGTTGTATCACATCGTGGGGGGAATTTCAGCCAACAACATGCAAAATGGTTTGCTCTACCTCCTAATGGGTGAATACCCATAAGCTCTCACTCTTCAACAACATGCTAGGCAAAGACATGCAGTTTTATAAATGCACATATTGCTAAGAGCCAGTCAAGTAGTTAAATGAAATAATTTGAATAAATAATTAAACAATTATATCCCTGAATAAATAAATTCAAATCTAAATATACTGTAAAGGTCATTGCAGTTTCATATTTTTGTTATCCTAAAAATTTGCCATGGACAGAAACCTTGCACATTGAGTCCGATGCATAATAATTAATCAATTGCGACAGTACTAATATATATACAAACATTATATATTGCACATTATTTACATGATTATTTTACATGATTTTGAATTGATCTTTGTTTTTTAAACTCTTTTATATTACATTCAACATGGTAACTAAATAAATTAAGGTACAGGAAAATATATAGTTACCAATAATTAAGGAAATATATACTTATAAATAAATATTTCAATAAATATTGTATTAATCTTTCTGTAGTTTGATCCTTGATCCTGTGGTTTGTATTGACCAACATTCTAATTTTTACAGATAAATAAAACGAATAGAATAAAAAGTGTACTTTTAAGACACTTTTGTCTTAATCTAAAATATATTTCCACTTAATGAATGCATTGATAGACCTCAATACATTTTACACAGAAATTTGTGGAGGGACATGCTTTTGATTATCAAATTTATGCTCTTCTTTCAAATGACACTATTTTTTATATATGTTCTTGACCCACCACACCTGGCGATTTGCATTTGCTGTACACATCTCTGGCCAATAAATAATTGGTTCAGTACATAAGTATGTGAAATTCAATTGGTGAAGCATTCAACATCCAATAAGTAGTGGTGATGTGTTAAAAGATTATTTCTCTTCTTCTTAATTCTTATTCAGTGCACAGAGCATGCCATCAAGGAACATCTCTCACACTTCTGGAAAACCACATTTTCAACCACAAGTTCCTATAGGATATGTACAGCTCCATTTGATATTAGAGCTACATTCATGGAGAAATTCCTAGCCCATCAAGTAAATTTAGTGAACATTTTGGCAAACAAAAAAGTGTCTTAATAATGAGGTTAGAAAAGGGAAATATTACTACAGAAGAAAATGCAAATAACTACTATGAAAACAACTTATTTGACTAATACAAGTATAACATTACTTTAAGTATTACATTGCAATTGGAGGAAGACATTAATGGATGAGCTGTAATTTGTTTAGAGGTTAGACATAAATACCAAATATACCAAATAGAAATAATTTGACCAACATTCTAAAGCATTGAATACGATAGTAAATGCAACTGAAGCTTAACATTTATGATTATTTTTTATAAAGAAAGTATGAGAGTTCCAATTCCAAGTTCTTGCATAGTCTTGAGCTACCAGCCTATAATTCAAAGGCTATTTTTATAATATACAGAAAACATTGGGAGATATTCACGACCCAGCACCACCCAGACATAACAATTACACAAAACGTACCTAAAGAAGCCATTACAAATAACGCAACAAGTTCAAACAATTCTTCATAAATTCATGATATTGTTTCGGCAATCATAAATTAAAATAACAAGAATATGAATCATTTACTTCCAATAAACAGAAAACTCGCAGGTCGTTCCAGAATACCCAATCAAATAACCATTTCAGCTTCAAAGAGATAATTCAGTAACAAACGGTTTACTCTAAATCACTTTAAACAGTTTCATTTGTGTCTATGGTGGATATAATAACCTGGTAATTCAATGCTAGTAATTCCTTCTCTTTGAAAGGTAGCTTGTTCAGCAAATTCTGCAACTATACATCCAAACAAATGGCACAACAAATGCAACTACTTTAAGATCTCCTTTGATCTCTAGATCATCATATTTAACATTGTGTTCTTTCGTAGGCAGTGCCTGATAATCTTCCTTCTTTTCAGGTTTACATTCAAAGTGAATGGAGCAATAAAAGTGTGTACAACTTTTGAACTAATCGCTCACCACATCTGGCTTCAGAATGTCTTCATCTTCAGGCAATTGCACAACATTTACAACCTGATTTTGAATTGATCTTTGTTTTCAACCTCTTTTACATTACATTGTTGGTCAGAAGGTTCTGGTTCCACAACTGATTCTGGAATTATTTATTTTGCAAATGGGTGACGCTCCTGAACATCTTGAATCTGGGTTTCAATTAAAGGAGACATATCAACATGACACCCATCAAATACCTTTCCATTAGACACATTAAGATTCCTCTTCTTCAACTCCCACAGTAACTCAACTTCTTCCTGATCCACTTTTGCTTCAATATGACTTTTTATTGGGTGAAGTATTTGATTGTCTTCCATGGTTTTCACTGAAGCATAGCAAGTGATATTCGGAGAAGACAAGCTCCTGTTTCGAAATTTCCATTAGAGCAACATGGTAATTAAATAAATTCCACAACATGCCTGTACAACTCTCTTTTATCAGCAGTCCTTTCATTGAACATCCCCAGTTTATCAACAGAAATTCTATGAACAGTAACAGCAAAATGCCCATTTTCATTCTTGTAGTTACTGTTTCCTTTCATGGTCCCACTGACAAAATATCCCAACAGGGTTTTGATGGCAAATGGCCCATTGCCATGCCTGTTTCTTAATTAATATGGTTCAATCACATTAGAGGCATTAATTCCAATCAGTAAACCAACATTTGCATGAATGTATTGTATCTTAACCTTTGTTCAAGTATGACCACTTGCACAACTCCACTTGAGTATTGATGTCCCTTGAACTAACAGGCATCTTCTTTTGGGTGTACACATCAGAAAGTGAGAAAAAATGCCATGCTCAAAGGCTCTAATATATGGAATGTATTGCAATGGGTCACCATCAAAGACTGGAATCTCCCTTTTTGGTAGGAATTGAGGATTTGCCTGCTGTTGAAAAAGATAGGTTGTTAATTCTTCTTGCCTTTTCAAGACATCAAGCAGGGGATCACCCGGAGGAGGAAGAACATGAGTAACATGATGAATTCCCAGGTTATCATGTGACATTTGAGCAGGATAATGGAAATTCGATTGTTCAGATGTGTGGAATATTTGTTGATCATTCCATCCTTTCCTATGATCCTACATTATAACATGAGATGCAGAGGCACCAGCTGCTCCAGTTTTATCCACTGGCATTGAATTCAGAGGCAAATATTTGTTTGCATTGGGATTTAAACATTTTGACTGAGAAGAATCAAAATTGAGGTGTTTACTACGTCTGGGGATAGCATGAGACACATTTGACACACTGTCTTGAGGGCCAACCTTAATCTCTATGTTACCCACTCCAGATATTTTCTGACATTCTGGCTTGTCTGATTACCATTTATTCACACTGTCCAATAAATCATTGTTTGGTATCATCCTTGCTTTGAACAATATTTCATGTTTCTCAGCCTCATGAACCAGTAAAATGACCAACAATGACTCATGAGTTATGGGAACACTTCCCATAACACCTGATGCACTCGCTGCATCATAAGAAGAATGGAATCTATGCTAATATTGTCTGTCTCCTGCTTATTCCAAGGTCGTCCCCCCCCCCCGGGTCACAGATGGAGTTTTTGTTCCTTGCCACTGTTGCCTATGGCTTGCTCAGTTGGGGACAACTAAATAGGGGACAATTAATTTGGGACAATCAATTTATTAATTTGGAACTATTGATTAATTTCCTCTAACTAAAATTGTTTATGGTTTCTTTTTGCGTTATTGATATATTACTTTCCTATTTGATACTGTAAAGTTGCTTTGACACAATTTGTATTGTAAATATCGCTATATAAATAAAGCTAAAAAAAAAAAAAAAAAGAAGTGTCTTTAGCCTCTGAACACAACCTCTTAAAATCTTCAGATTTTTGCAAGTTGTCAAGTTTTTCTACCAATGCTTTTAGCTGTTAACTTAACTGATCTTTTTCTCTTTCCGACCCATTTTCAACACTAGGCTTGATTTGTCACAGTAACCTCTTCAGAACTTTCCATTATGCAAACAGTTGTGAACAAACATAATTAACATACATAAGCAATGTCAGTTAGAAAGTCTTTGGCAACCAGTACATTGGAATTACACTTGACCTAAATGTGTGCACAAATAATTTCAACCGTACCTATAATCCAGTCGATCAGGCCTGAAGTGACGAGCGTTCAGCATAAATCCAAGAACAGATCTAGCAGGTGAAAAGAAATCCAAAACAAATGCACCAAGTCAAATCCAGCAATTAAATCTAGAGGGAAGAAATGATGTCCGCACAAGTAGCCACAAAATCTTTATTCCAACGAATGACATCCTTCTGTCCATTGAAGCAAACGCGTTGACTTTAATCCAGCGACAAATCAAACAATGTCCAGTCAGCAGCCGAGGTCAAGTGAGCCGCCATCTGTAAACACCCGGTCAAGCCAGCCTCCACCTGTATTTTGCTGTGCGACTATTTTTGGTATTACGGTACAAATACATGAAGCGGCCAAAAAGCTGACGAAGACCTATTTTTCAGCGGTTATTCCTTTAAATGTGGCCAAAAACAAGAAAACTCCATCTTAAAAGAATATTAATATTAGGCATTTAAACAATACTCTTAACTTTGTAGTTTTGTTAAAAAACATAACACTGATTATTTCCTGATTTTTCTACATGGATTTTTTAAAACTCCTTCTGAGTTAACATGAAATTTTCATGTAATTATTTTTCAGGATGATCATGACTCTGTCCGTTTTAATTTTCACTGTGTTTTACTGTAGAATTTGTGAGAAAATTAAATACAAAGTCTGTCACAATGCATTATAGCACTTGATTAATTCCGGCTTTTTCATTCAAATTCCATGAACATGAGTCAACATGAACATGTCAATACAGTCTTCTTCAGGATGATCATGACTCTGTCTGTTTAAAATTTTACTGTGCTTTACTGTAGAATTTGGGAGAAAATTGAAGGCAAAATCTGTCACAACACATTATAACATTGTCATTTTTTTGATATTTATACATCCATTATTAAAACTCCTTCATAGTTGTTTTAGTATGTTTTCTGTTTTCAAAACTGATGTGAGACACTTGTGGTGCTAATCAGTAAGAGGAGGTGCCAATTAATTGGCTGTGCACCATACTAATCAAGCAATACAACTGTGTATTGTTGGTACACAGCTGATATCAATAATAATAATAATAATAATAATAATAATAATAATAATAATAATAATAATAATAATAATAATAATGATGATTACAAGTAGATGCAAATAATGATAAGACGCTTCAGCACACAGCAGTGAGTCCTATTTGTTAATATACTGCAGCTGGATCTGCTATACAGAGCCTACAGAAACAAGAAATAACTAAAGAAGTGTGCTACCTGTGTGAAGGAGAGAGACCAAAAGGTACCCAAATTTTACTTTTGCATATTTCCAAACTGTTTATTAATTATTTGTTTATCTACTTACAAGTGTAGACTGTAGGTGTATTTATGTAGGAATATGTGGATTTATGTTGTCTTGTTTTTTTAATGATGCATTGCCATGTGGATTTAACTTAATTCTCTGTGCATTCTGATTTCAGAGTCAAAACTTTTGGAAAGGCAAGTGTTACAGTAAACTTATAATACTTTACAGACTTAGAATTTCCCTGTATTAAATTTATTGTATTACAGATATACTTAACATATTCATGAAACTCCCTTTCCTCATGGCGCTTGATGTGTTGCTTAAAAGCCTAGTAGCCTCCAATAGTTGTTTGTTGTTTCTTTTCAAAGGGACGGAGAACTTCTAAAACTCTGCAAGAGATGATATCTGTAATTACAAAATTAGCTGGAACTGCAAAAAATATAAAGGAGTACAGTGTTCACAATCCTGCTGGGTTTTGGAACAATGTCTGTAAAGATTTGCAAGTGCCAAATAGACTTACAAATCGGCAGAAAATTATTCAGGCATACCTGTTTAAACTCAAGGTAATTTATCAATTGTCTCTATATATAGACTGTATAAAATGTCTCCACAACTGTCTTTGTTTAGTTTATTAATATTGAAGCCATTATACATTCATATCTAGCCATTTATTTTACATGCATTTTACATTTGATATTTTGTGGAAAATAATGAAGTTGTTACATATTTCAACATCTAAAACATGGCAGTTACTTTTCTTGATTTCATCATTTCTATACAAAGTTAACAGTGATAAAGTACAATTTGCATGCACTAATGCTGATTGTTAATAGCAATAAAAAAATATACTTACTAGTAATATGTATTTACTAATATTATCATGTTGATTCAATGTATATTTATATTTTTGTTCATCCTTTCTAAGGTATTGCTTTTTATAGCATTATGTTTAAGCATTAATGCCACATGTAAATATTGCCTGTGTAATATTTTGCATTTTTGGGGAAATGTAATTTATTTTTTTGGACAACATTTAAATACTTAGGATGGTCAGTTGCCTCCATGCCACAAAGAAGAGCCTGAATGTCCACCTGTAGTCTGGTAATTTTTTATCTTTAATTTGCTTTCCATTTGGTTTCTAACACAGACTTTGTTTGAGAAATGTCTCTAGTCCTGTAACAGATAACATAAAATCAGATTGTGCTTCTGTAAGTGAAACAGTTAAACATACTTATTCTATTAAATGTAACACATAATCATAATACAGTGACAAATGCAATTAACTAAATACTAAAGCATGTCTGGATCAACTCATTAATCTATTGCATATTAATGGTAACATTTGTTATAATATAATAATGTTTACATTTTTAATTTTTCTGTACCAGGCAAGAAAAATTGTGTAAAAGAAAAATATAGAAACAATGCTAAAAATAATTATAAACATTATAGTATAGTCTATACTGTAATAAAGTTCTAATTTCTTGTTTTAATGTACTGTAATGTAAGCTGTGCTGGCATTCACTGGGAAAATTAATTTATCTTTTTAACACAGGCAGTTACTTCTCTCTTATCTCTTTAATGTTCCAACTCACATTAATTTCAATTTGGAGGTTGGCTGTATCAAGATATTAATATATGGAATGTCACGTAATAAACAGGGAAAAAGGAAAGCCATAAAGTGAAGGATAGTTCAAAGTAAAGGAAATTATATGAAAGGTGTAAGGTTAAAATATTACAAGCATGTAGTCTATGTATACAATTTTTTTCTGTATTCCAGACTTCTGACAAGGACTAAAAATATCTCACCTTACATCTCTACACAGAGTAGTGAGGAAGAAACTAAATTATTCACATGTTCTTTGCCATATCTTTTGTTTTTTTTGTTTTTTTGTTTTGTTTTTTTTTCATTGAACGCAAAGACTGGCAAGAGCTAAGACAACACCAGGAAGGCAGACTTTTTCAAGGACTCCAATGGACAAATGTCATTGCCAGGGGCATCAAATCCATTCATCCATACTGCAGCTTTGCTTTTAAGTGACACAGAGTGAAAACCCAGGGGGTCATAGACACACGCTCCAATTTTTACATGTAAGGGGTACTGTCGTTTTGAAGACTGCCCAGTGGAAGTAAATGTTGAAGTTGCTGATGAGAGCTCCCTGAAACCAGCAGTGGAGGTATGCCACAACAGCAAAGAACTGCGAAGAAGGCCAGTGTGTGCAGCCGTATGACAGCCAACTGCAGAAGTCCTGGAAACAAAATTACCGTGGAGTTTGTATTTGGAGTCCATGCAAAAGATTACACCAAAAGGTAATTGATTCGGGGTGCAGGGATGATGCCCCAACTAAAAATGTGCTAAAGAACATTACATGGAGTGAAAAAAAAAAAAAAAAAAAAAAAAAACAGACTTCATTCTGATGAGCTTCAAAGTTTAAAAGAACTGATTGGCACAGACAATGATGTCCTGCAGAAGGTAATGATGCACCCCAAAGGAGTTATATTGTGGTCAAATAACACACTTTCTGTCTTCTACAAAAGATGTAAGAAAGACAGTGTACTTGGATGCAACAGGGGCTGTAATTTAAAAAAAAAAAAAAAAAAAAAATCATGATTTTGATTTCTGATGTACTATCTGATTGATGTTAGATCATTGAGGCTTTCTTGCATCAGCTTGTCAATAGCCTGCACTTGGAAAAAAAATAATCAATGTCTTGGATCACTACACTGCTTCTGTATAGACAAAACAACAAGGAAATGCAGCTTGCCAAAGGTACATTTTAGTAAATGTTTATGAACTAAAATAATTTCTGTGTTAATATCATATAATGAAACACATTTTTGATGTGTTACAGGTCAACTTTGCCCACTACAATGCCATTATGTCCTTTGTAAATATTAACAACATACACTGGAAGTTTCTGGTTGGTTTTTATTTAACACTTTGTATGTGAAGAATATTAGATGTTAAAATATTCAAGGTTCATTTAAAAAAAAAAAAAAAAAAAAAAACTGTAGAAACTTGGTGGTGTGTCTGATTAAAACACAGGAAGCAGCCCCAGTCCTTTGCTCTCTTTTATTCCATTGATGAGAAGAATCAAATCTTAGCAGTCAGCATGAGATGTAGTACACACATTCACATAGTGCAGGACTACCACATTGGACATGACGCATGATGAATTGGACAAACAGGATGAAAAAGGATGAAGAGGATGGTTTTAGGTCACTACAAACAATATAAAAAGAAAATTAAACTCAAACAGCTCCTCCATAAACATTATTTACTCAATCCACATAAGGATTAAATATCTAAACAATTCAAAAGAAACAAGTTCAAACAATACAATTGGCAAACAAACTTACTTAACACATCCTAAGGAAAGAATTCAAAGGACATGGCTGGGTGCCCATTCAAACACCCACACCTCACCAAAGCAAAAAAAGAGGACAAAGGAAGGAAGTGAGGTCTATTTATAGACCTCAACCAGAGGGAATGTGGGTAATGTAGTGCACCATATATGGAGTTAACCCTAAAGGTAAATTACTAGGAATTGTGGGAGATGTAGTTCAAAGAAAAATAAAATTAGAAAAAAACAAAACAAATAAGTCAAATTCACAACAGCCGCCCCCAAATACAGTCATGTATTTGCCATTATTCATCAATTTGAGGTAACTGAATCAGCTTAGCAACTGGACGTACAAAAGTTTTTCCCTTAATAGCAATCTGACACATCCATCCTGACCAGGTAAAAGACGTACTACCCTACCAATGGGCCATGATGCTCTTGGAAGTTGAGAATCAATAACTAACACAACAGTAGAGTCATTAAGATTAGGATTTTCTCTATTCCATTTTTGACCGAGCTGCTGACCTGGCAAATAACGTCGAATGAAGGCTGTCCAAAACTGATCAGCCAGGACCTGACTGTGGCGCCAAGATCTGCGGCCAAGGAGCTCAGTGTTGGCATAAATAACCTGGGGTAGAGAAGAATCTCGCCGCCCCATGAGGAGGAGATTAGGGGTGATGGGATCGAGATCTGCGACGTTAGAAGTGGTGTAACCTAATGGCTTTGAATTTAAAACTCCTTCAACTTCCGTCAGAACTGTTTGTAGGACTTCTTCTGATACTGTTTGGCTGCCAAGTACTACACGCAGAGCTGTTTTAACAGAGCGGATCTCTCGTTCCCATGAGCCTCCAAAATGAGGAGCTTGAGGAGGGTTAAATTTGAATTTAATCTGCTGATTTTCAAGTTTAACTTGAACTGGAATGCTTCTTTCAATTCTCTCACAGCTCCACGAAAATTACTTCCTTGGTCGCAAAGAATCTCATATGGCTGACCTCTCCTGGATATAAAACGACGTAAGGCCATTAAAAAAAACTATCCACATCTAAACTGGTTAACAAGTCAAGATGCAGACATCGAGTTGTCTGGCACTTAAACAGAATGCCCCATCTCTTTTCTGTTCTGCGTCCAGTCTTGACATGAAAAGGGCCAAAACAGTCCATCCCGGTGGACCAAAAGGGAGGTTTAAACAGCCGAAGCTTAGAGAGTGGAAGATCTGACATTTGAGGGATAGAAGGCTTAGCTTTCCACTTTCTACATTCCAAACAAGACAACTGATGTTTTTTCATGGCTTGTCTTCCTCTAATTATCCAATAATTACGGCGAAGTTCTGAGAAAACTCTCTCTGGACCAGGATGAAAACGTTTCTCGTCACAGTCCTTGATGATTAAACTAGATAATGGATGCTTGGAATCAAGGATAACTGGATGAACCATTTCAAGTTCCATATCCTCTAATTGTCTGAGCCTGCCACCCACTACAATAAGTCCTGTTTCTTCTCTGAACTCAGGAGAAAGTGTAAGAAGCCGACTTTGAGATTCAATGGGCTTTCCTTCCTATAAAGACTGGTACTCTGAGGGGAAACTTTGTTGCTGGGCTTGTCTCAAAAGAAGAGCTTGAATGACTGAGGGGTCACAAGAGAGTCTGGACTATGTTGTCGCAACAACTCAGTTGTGGCAGACTTTAACTCTGACCATGACTGGAAACAGGAAGGTTCTGGGAGTACAAGATCATCCAGTTGTGTTAATCCACAAAAGAGTGGTTTTCGGAGCTCAGGATCAGGACTAGCAGATTGAGACACTAAATTTTGAGGCCACTGCTGTGGAGGAAATTTCAAAAACGACGGGCCTTGTCGCCATCTATGATCAGGTTTGGCCAGCTCAATAAGCGTTCTACCTCTAGTGATATTGTCTGCTGGATTCTGTGCAGAAGGAATATATCTCCAAGAAGAGAGATCAGTGAGTTCCAAGATTTCAGTGATTCGATTGGCTACAAAAACTTTATAACGGCAGGAAGAGGAATGCAGCCATGACAAAACAGTTGTGGAATCGGACCATAGGACCGTATTTATCAAGGGAAGAGTCAGTTCCTTTTGCAGAAGTTTGGAGAGCTGTGCACCTGTTAAAGCAGCGCAAAGTTCAAGGCGAGGGATGGAAATTTGCCTTTTTGGGGCAACTCGGGATCTTGCCATGATGAAGGAAGTATGTACCACACCCTTGTCAGTTTCCATCCGCAGATAGGCTACTGATCCATATGCACTCTCTGAAGCGTCACAAAAAAAAAAAATGCAACTCTCTGGATACAATTAGCTCGGATGGTGAATTTAAGTAACAGCGGGGAAGCTGTATCAATGACAGGTCAGGTAACTCTGTTTCCCAAGCCTTCCAGGCCTGTTGGATTGGGCTTGGCATAAGAGGATCATCCCAACCCCGAGACTTCATCCAGCATTGCTGTATGATGATCTTAGCTTGTGTTGTAAAGGGAGTAATATAACCCAATGGGTCATATTGACTAGCCAGAACTTTATAAATATTCAGCACAGTTATGGTGTTATACTCCACAGTTCAAGATCGATACCCCAATGAATCAGAGGGACAGTGCCAACTAAGACCCAAAGCTCCTTCCTTTGGATCCAAACGATCTTGACTGATCCAAAGTTCAGCACTTTCAGACCTGGCTTCAGAAGGAAGATGTCTCACAACATCAGGCTGGTTACTTGCCCACTGTCTGATTTCAAATCCCCCACTCATCAGTAGGGAACGTGTGCGATCAAGGTGGGTTTTTGCAGCTTGCACATGTGGGAAACTTTCTAAACAGTTATCTACATAGAATGACTGAAGTACTGAATTCATTATATCTTCATACCCTTCTTGGTTGTCACAGACATGCCTTTGCAAAGCATATGTTGCGCAACAAGGACTACATACTGTGCCAAATGGCAAAACTTGCCACTCGTAGACATTGGGTGGATTTAATCTCTGCATGTTGCGCCACAAAAAGCGTAAGAGAGGACGATCTTCTGGTAGTAGCCTAATTTGGTGAAACATAGATTTTATGTCACCACTAATGGCTACTGGATACTGGCGAAATCTGAGTAAAACAAGTAAAGAGGGGCCTAATTGTGGGCCAGGAAGTAGCTGGTTGTTCAGTGACACACCTTTACATTGATAGGAACAAATAAAAACTATTCGGGGTTTCCCATTATGCTCTACAAGGTGATGAGGGATATACCATGATTCGTTCGAAGACTCATGAGGAGGTTCTACTTTAAAAATATAACCAGACTTCTCCAACTTAGCAATTTCTTGATCATAGACAGCAGCAAATTCAGGATTTCTCTGGAGCCGGCACTCAATACTTCTGAGGGAAGACATAACTTCATTTGGTGAGGCTTGTAACTGAATAGTAGGAGCTGCACGCAATAAGGGAGTGGCATATCTTTGCACGAAGATCCTCAAGTGGATTAGTGATGGTAAAAAGACACTGCATCTCATTAGTGTTAGGAATTGGAATTGGGCCTTGAAGTACCCAACCCAATTTAGTCTGAATTGCGGCTGGAGATTTAGGGGGTCCGAAGTACACCTGGTCAACTGGATTTAGCAAGTGTGGATAGTCTGCCCCAATAAGGATAAGTGGTTGAACGTTAGAGAATGCCGGAAGTGGTAAATCTTGAAGATGTCTGAAACGTCTCTTTAAAGTCTCGACAGGGTATGACTGTTCTGCCAGTCCCAATCTGGCAGCAGAAAAGGCATTGGAAATGGTATATTTCCTTTCTGGATTGGCAGTTGAGGATATCTCCAAGGTTACAGAAGAGCCTTCCAGTGCAATAGTGTCTTGACGTACAGTCCTAACAATTAGGGACTCAGCTTCCCCCTTAAGGCCTAGATAATCAGACGCTTGAGACAGCAGCATAGTGCGTTCTGATCCATCATCAAGAATGGCATATGTTTGCAAGGATCGGCCTTTGTGATGGAGAAGTACTTCAACAACTTTCAGGAGCACCTTCCCGGAACCTCCAAGTCGACTAAGATAGAACGTACCATTATCTTGACCATGCCTATTTACTCCGTGAAGGATACCAAGGTGTCGGCCTTTACACTGTGGACAGGATTTTTCAAGTCACAGTCAACAGCTAGATGGTTAAGCCCACATCTCCAACATCTTTTGTTCTCTCTAATCCACTCATCCTTTTTGTCGTCCTCTAAAGCTCTAAAAGAAGGACATAGGCCAATAAAATGTTGTCTACTAGAACAATATGCACACAAATACTTGGAACTCTGCTCTTGATCTCTCAAATTCTGGGGTTGCTTATTTGTGGATCTCGATGCAGCGGAATTACCATTAGCTCCATACAAAACTGTCCGAGTGCAAGAGTGGATCTTTGATTGAGGTTTATTCAAGAGTGGTTTCGGGAAGTCACTAACTTGATCAACCATTGCTTGGCATTCAGCTTCTTCTTGGAGCCAGACAGAAAAGTTAACCAGGTTATAGAGCTTTGACCACTTAGGCTAGCACGGGCATAACGAGCAAAGTTGGTCACATGTTCTGTGGGCAATTTACTAAGAAGTTGCTGCACATGAGAAGCACAGGTTAGTTCTGATTTAGCTTGATCTTGGCCCAAAGATTGGAGCATGCCAACCAAAGCTCGAACTTTCAGTGCAAAACTACTAAATGCTCTGCTGTCGCCTGGTCTCACCTTGGGAAGGGCTAAAATGGCTTTGATTTCCCTCAAAACTAGCTGATGGGGTTGGCCATATTTCTGTTGAAGTGCAAAAAGAGCCATACTATATGGTCTTGGATCATTAGCATAAGCTAAAGCAAGATTACGAGCAAGGAGGAATCTTAAATGATCCAACAATATATGATATTTGTAATGTTCTGACTCGTAGGGGGACAACAGATTTGTCAGAGCTAACTGCAACATTGCAAATTCTTGAGGATCATCATTCAACAGAAAGGGAAAGGAAGGTCCCTGAACACAAGAAATGGGATAAGAAGTGACTTGTTGTAAAGCATGATATGGCTGGGAGCATGGATAAGAATGAAAAAATGGAATTCCAGTTGCCTGGGTAGTGGAAACAATTGGTTGAACAAATGGAGGAGGTTGTTGTGCAATGTTGATGTACATTTCTCATGTTTCTGGTTTTGAGGTCAATATCTGTGGAATAATTACATTTTTCTTGGGGTTACAGTACATCAACGCAGCAGAAAACATTGTTTATTTGATGGATCTGTCATGGAACCCTACAAAGGCGGCAGATTCAGAAGATGCTGCGGAAAAATAGTTTTTTTATGCCATTTAATTTATTTAATCTGATCATATACACTCCATTCCATCTATGCAATCATGTCTAAATTGTAGTATTTTGCACATATGTAAAGAAGATTTATATTTTAACATGTTAGTGTCACACAGTGAATACTTTAAGATAAGAACCATCAAGAGAGAGAGTGGGCAGATATTGATTTCAAAGGAGATGATATGAACACCCTCTTCAACAAGATGGCAATAGCTGTGGTGTGATGGTCATGATGATACAATAAAACAGACATGTTACATGCTTGTATTCTGACTTGTTTTTTTTTTGTTTGTTTTTTGGGCATGTGCCATCTCCATATTTGGAGAAGAGCTATTTACAATATTTAAATGACTACAGTATATACCGTATTTATCTTCTTTACATAACATTTTTTTTTTTTTTTTTTTTTTTTTTTTTTTTTTTTAATTGAAAATATTTATAGAACAAAACAGGGAAATTACATAAAATTTTCTGTCTTGTTTTTTTTGTTTGTTTGTTTGTTTGTTTGTTTATTCAGATGGCAAAGGCAGTCATGGAAGCATTTCCAAAATTGCCAAACATGGAATTTGGGACAACTAAAGAAGAGATGACACAGGCACGCACAGCTGTGGCACTACAAATACTTGAAGCTTCAGGTAATGTGTGCGGTGTTTTTTTTTTTTTTTTTTTTTTTGTATCCTCACAGTAAAAAAAAAAAAAAAAAAGTCTATTTTGTTTTTCATTAGTGTTTGACAGATAAAAACTGTTCCCTTTGTTCAAGAAAGAAACCACCATGTCCAGAGCCTCTCTTTACTAATTGGGTAAGGTGTTGTTTTTAATTGCTTGATTTTTGTGCTGGTTTCTGGATTAAAGTGTTTGCATTTAGTGGCTTCCATAGAAAATAGATATCTGCTACACACAGAGGATATAACTCTTTTCCTTGCACTTGGCTTTTGGTAGATGTTAAGTTCATATTAAGAACTATTGCAGATTGCCAGTAGCATTTTTGTTAAAATAATATTCAAGTCTGAACATGTTAAAAATGTTTGATCAATGCAATCTCTATGAATGAAGGTACTTTCCTTTTAAATGTTATGTTATTTTTACAGATTTGGTGTGACAGCTGTAGCCGGTGGTATCATGCACGGTGTGTGGAAATGAACGAGATTGCTGTGTGTGCAAAAAAAGCTTGAACTAAAAAAGTTAAAAATGTTACTTAGTTACTTTTTATGGAAAGTAATGTGTTACATTACTTTTGCGTTACTTTTTAAATCTGGGCAGGGCTTGCTCGTTTGTTTTTAATATAAAAATATTTATTCTTAGCTACTGTAAAAGCCCTTTCACACCAAAATGAAATTAAGTGAATAAGGCTAAAGGAAAAATTAATTTCTGTCTTTACAGTGGAACTGTAGGAAAAGAAAGTTCAACACTCTTCAGCAATGAGAAAAAAACAAAAACAAATGTTAGTTCATCTAAAGTAAGTTTTGCATATTGGTACTCTGCAAAAAATGCTTTTCTATTTTTAGATGTTTTGTCTTGTTTCTAGCCAAAATATATCTTAATAATATATTTATAATATATATATTTCTTAAATAGGGGTGTAACGGTTCACAAAATTTGCGGTTTGATTCGATACGATACAGTGGTGTCACGGTTCGGTACACTTTCGATACAGCAAAAAAAAAAAAAAAAAAAAAAAAAAGCCACAGAAATTCTTGATTTTTACACATTTTTTATTTATTAAAACTAACAAAGGAGGCTATGCATCTCAGATCAGCGGCAGGTTATTGTGTTTTTCTTTTGGAGTGGGAGGGGCAGACATCAATTTGTCTGTTACCTCGTTTGGACTATCTTGTTTCGTAGTGGCACTGAGAACATTATAATGATTGTATTTCACACACTTTAAGTTCTTTTATTTTCCAAATGTAATAGGATTAGTCCAACGAATTGAATCGTTCGGTGTGTAATGCGTACCGAACGCTTCGTACCGAACGGTTCAATATGAATACGTGTATCGTTACACCCCTATTCTTAAGTAAAACGTCAGTGAACTGCGGTCAGATGAGATGCTGTCAGGCTTATGTCGGTAAAAACGAATTTAATTGTCCTGTCAGCCTATATACTCTGCTTGTAGCGCGCGCTCTTGAAGTTCACGCGCAAATGTGCCGACGCGCGCTGTATTAGGCTATATTAAACCCAAATGAAACTGCGAGCACCAGTTGCTGTGATGTCTGTTAATTAAGGAACAAAATTAAAAAGAGGAAATTAAGTTTTATCTTTATATAATTTAGAATTTGATATAATTTAGGCTATATAGGCTATATTTTCTTGCTGAAGGGCACAGGTAGCTACTAGCCCTATATGACATTTATTATTGTGTGAAGATTGTTTCAAGTTCACTTAAATTATTATTATTATTAGTTATTTTTTTAAAAGTCTAATAAATGTTAAAGTGTTAGCTCTTAATGATACTGTAATGTTGAATGATTATATTTATTTATATATATATATATATATATATATATATATACACACACAATGGTTAAGTATTGGGGGGGAAAATCAGTCAGTGATACTTGCCTTCAGTCCTGAAACAAGATATATGTTCTTTATGTTGTTTGTACATTAATTTGAAGCATTAAAGTGAAATTATTGCAATATAAAAATATAATTAAAAACTTTAATGTCAGGTAGAATTAATCACGATTAATTTCAGGTAAAATGTGCGATTTAATTTTTTTTTTTTTTAATCGATTGACACCACTATCTTGTTTACAGCCAAAATACATAAAAAAAAACTTAAATTAAGTAAATTATTTTTTTTTTGTTTTCAGAAAAAACAAGTCAAAATAAGTGACTTTTTGCTTAGAACAAGCAAAATAATCTGCCAATGGGGTAAGCAAAAAAATCTTATTTCAAACAGAAAACAAGATAATTTAGCTTACCCCATTTGGGAGATTATTTTGCTTGTTTAAAGCAAAAACACTTAAATTTTGACAAAATTTGACAATTTTTACTTCTCTAGAAAAACCTTCCTGATTTAAGCTCCTCGTCACCGGTCGTTTGACTCGCGTCTGGTGCTGAAGTTGGAGCGCGCATCTGAAAAGTCTCCTGTTTGATGTGTTCGTAAAGACGCTCTGCGCATTTAAATAAAAGCATTTCATAAGCAGTTGTGAGTGGGGTGGCCCCGCCCATGCGTTAATTGCGTTAAATATTTTGAACGAGTTAAAATGAAAAATTTAATCACCTGCGTTAACGCGCTAATTTTGACACCACTAAAACAAGACAAAAAAAATCTAAGAAAGAAAAGTATTTTTGCAGTGTACTAATGTATTGGATCAACAAAGGTCAGCAGCAAAGACATTGGTTAACAAAATGGGATTAAATACATAAAGAAAACAAAAAGTAACTGGCGTTACTTTTTTGAAAAAGTAACTCAGATATTTTCTTGGAAATGAAAAAGTATTGCGATACATTACTAGTTACTTGAAAAAAGTAATATTATTACCTAACTTGAGTTACCCCCAACAGTGATTGTGACAGACTTTGCCTTCAATTTTCTCCCAAATTCTTCAGCAGATCCCAGTGAAAGTTGACACGGAAACATTCATGGTCATTCTGAAAAAGAATTAAGTGAAAATTTCAAAAAGCAGGAAATAATCAGTGTTATTTTAACCAACTTTATTTTTGCCCAAAACAACAAAGTTAATAGTATTGTTTAAACGCCCACTATTAATATCGTTTTAAAATGGATTATTTTGTTTTTGGCCACATTTAAAGGAATAACCCCTGACAGGGTTCCCACTCTTTCATGAACACCAGATTCAAGGACTTTCAAGGACTTTTTAAAGCACTATTTATTTTCTATCAAGCACCTATCAAATACATGTTGCGGCATATATGGAGTGAAAGACCACCTATATACCTAAACAGTAATTAACATTTTAACCTCTGATTGCATTTGCGCCCATTTTGAGGTACTGTAACATTTCTAGGAAAAAGTTTTAGTATGAAAAAGCTTTAGAAATGTGTTGTGTGTTGTATATTTTATGTTCTGTCATGTTTTTCATTTTCTGTTGTTTTCTTTCAGTTTAAGAGATATAAAATGGTTCCCCTTTTTGTGGTCTGTTTCAACCTAGAAATTAACTCTGGTTTTACACATGAAATCACGTTAATGAAAAATAAATAATAAAATGAAACCGTTAGGTGTATCAAATTACTTTGTAAAATACATTTAGATTAGTTTCAACACACATTTCAACGTTTTCTTTTAAAATGGAATTGCATTTTGGTCATTATAATGCTTGGCCATGGGCACATGTTCAGAAAAAAGTTTTTGGAGTAAAAATGATTCACAGGTTTCATAAATTTAGACTGTTCTGAGAAGTCATATGTTCAAAGAAATTTAATTAAATCCATGTAAGTGAATGGAGTTCATACTGCAATATTCAAATACAATTTCTCAGATATTGATAAAAATGTATTTTCTTCCATAACTTTGGTTTTTGCTGAAAATTTTGTAAGAGATTTTGTTTTCCAAATGAATGATAAGTAATTAAAATGTAATAACTTGTTAACATAATAAAATTCACACTAACTCAATAGAGACATACTAGTACTGCTCCATTACTTAAATGATTTGCATGAACAACGATTAAGAATTGTAACTGGTTTTATTTAGAACACTTCTCCCACTGGGACTTTTGACAAGTGCCTGTTTTTGGAACATTTACATCAAGATAACAGCCATGTAATAATGCTTTAACATTTTTTGAGAAAGTTTCTGAATGTTTTAATCCTTTTACATTTGCAAAGAAAGAAAGTATAAAACGACTTTGTATTACTTATTTGCTTTTGAACTGTAGACGTTTTTCTTCAAGCTTTTTTTCCAACTTTTCAAGTTCTGCATTTTTTTCTTTGGCTCCGTGTCTCAAGGAGTTTGATTTTGCTATCAGAGTTAGTTGTCCTCTACTTTCATATCTGTCAGCCGAATGTAGGGGGCGGGATGTTCTAGAGAGCATTTGTTTGGACAGAAGGTTTGATAAGAATCTGAAGTGCAGCATGTTGTCATCAAAATCGTTAATTCATATTGGCGGAAGTGATGATGAGATGTGAATTTTGTTTTGGAGCAAACCTTAAGGCTAACATACTCATGCCAAAAAAAAAAAAACTTTCCTTTTGATGTCATGGGGACTTTAATGCAAAGACAGTGGCTAATAAACAGGACTGCGGAAGAACACTTCTCTGTGTCTGTCTATGACGAGTCCTACAGGTGCTGGATTCATCTGCAGTGGGGAAAACCCAAGTTAAAATATAAACACTTTTGGCGGAGGGGAATATGCCACCGCCTTGTGGGGAATACATTAAGCACTTATTCTAAAGAAGACAGAGTGAGACCCACCCAATGCTTTTAGTCTTCGTACAAGTGCGAGTTGCACCACTTTTGACTTAACTAATAAAATGTTTATGTACACAGAATTTCAATTTGTTTTGTTTTCTTTTACAGAAAGAGAGAATGAACTTTAAACTCAGTCAACTCTGAATACAGTGGGGGAAAAAATAAAAAATCGTTCAAGCTCGAACACTACAAAGCAGCATCGTATGGTTTCGTTGTCTATCACAGGTCTAAATATAAGTTTTTCGTCATAAACTACTCGAAGACCAACACATTCTTCTGCGCAAAGCAGCTCTCGCTCTGTCTGACGTTCCCCTCTCTCGTGCGCAATACGCAATGGCGGCGCCCGCGACAACAAGTCAAAATAAAAGTCTCATCCAACAAAATATGTAGATCACCTAGACACGTACTATAAGTGTATCATAGTGATTCAAGATAAGACAAAAACACGGATTGGAAAATGGATTCATGATGTATTTGTTTAATAAAATGTAAATCATATGCCTTATTAACACCGCGCCCAGTACGAAAGCAAGGGAAACTGTTCGAAAGTGCAAACACTTGGACACTGCTTATAATATGATTTTCAAAATCCGAAACAAATATTCTAGTAAAAAAGGCGTTACTGTTTCATGTCATGATTTTTGCTAAGCTCCTAAGGTTAGCCATCCGACTGTATCCAGACAAACGCCTAACGAAGATTTACTGATCAGAATAACTTATATAATCATTCTCAACATGAATACATACAAAACTAAAGCTTAGCTATAGTTCAATACAACATATATTTAACTGTATGAGATTATATTTACCATTTGCTTGACTCTTCATTGCTTGTTGATGTCCTACGCATTTTGCCTGGCTCTTCAGTGCAGGGCTGCACATCAGCTCACACACGTTTTTTCCCGCTAACGTTACCCCGCTCCCCAATTATTAGCGCTGTTCTTTGAGATCGCATATAGGCCTGTTTTACTGCCATTATACTAAACAAAATTATTTACATTTTAATTCAAGCACTTTCAAGGACCTATATTTTTTTTTCAAATACTTTCAAGGCCTTGAATCCCTGTGTCTGAAATTCAAGTACTTTCAAGGCGCGTGGGAACCCTGCCCTGAAAAATAGGTCTTCGTCAGCTTTTTGGCCGCTTCATGTATCCGTACCGTAATACTAAAAATAGACGCGCAGCAAAATACATGTGGTGGTTGGCTTGACCGCGGTCCAGCACCGGCAGCGCTCACAAGCTAATCCAAATAGGAACAGCGAAATACATATGTAGTCACATTTCCACAACGAAATCCAGCGTCCACGAAATTAACTCGAGTTGAATAATCCAGATTCAAAAAAGCCAACATCTCAACAAAGTGGCGTCCACATGCAACACACACACACAGGCCACCGGAAGCAATTTCCATGCTCACAACTTAGTGAAGCACAGTTTTTTACTTTCCATTAAGCCGCTGCCTTTGGTAATAAAAAGTGAGAAAGTGGAAATAGATGCAAATAATATATTTCTTTATGTGTGCTCCAACAACGATTGTCTCAAAACTACTTGCTTTTGTACCTTGTTCACAAATATTTGCAATCAAAGTCCATACCTTGAAGACACAGCACACAATCATGTCCATATTGCAGGCTACTCTGCCATGCGGTCAAAAAACTGTGTGCTTCCTAATTATCAACGCACAACACACTCTTCTTCTTCTTCTTCTTTGAAGTTTAACGGCGGCCTACATCCGTCAACTTTGTATTACCGCCACCTTCTGGTTCATCCTCCTACAATATTACTCCATTTATTACCATAATTAAATTCTACCCATCAAACCAGTACTTATTAAAAAATTACTAATAATTTTCCTGCCATCTCCAGTCATTCCTCTTTTCAGAATATCTGTAATCCCAATCCCTACCAGCCCATCTCTTCTAAATTCATCCATCATTATTCTTCTTTGTTCCTCATATCTACTGCATCTTAAAAGAACATGATCTATAGATTCTAGCATTTCACAAACCTCACAAAAGCCTGTAGGATGCTTCCCTATAATGTGTAATGTGCTATTCAAATTACTGTGTCCAATTCTTAACCTTGTCAATACTATTTCTTCTCTTCTAGTCCCTCCCCTGTTCCTCACAGTACCAACTTTACTTTGAATAGAATGAAAATGCCTCCCTCTAGCCTCCCTATCCCACTGCCATTGCCACTCTCTCACAGCTTCCTTCCAAACTAAACTTTTCCCTTCAGATTTTGACATTTTTATATTTGCTTCAATACTTTCTTTATAAGTTGCTTGTTTAGCAAGCTTATCCACCCTCTCATTTCCCAAAATGCTCAAGTGAGCTGGGGTCCAAATCAGTTGAATCTCACTACCTTTTTCCTTTACTCTCATATATGTTGTTAATATTAAATACACCAAATCTTGCCGACTATTAGACATACCTGTCTTAAGACTATACAGTGCTGACAATGAGTCACTTGCAATTAACACTTTATTTATTTGGTCTTCCTTACCAATCCACTCTAATGCCATCAAGATTGCATATAGCTCAACTGAGTATACATTCAAATCATCTGAAGTACTCTTGTTTTCCCCCTTCCATGATTAACTATAAATATTGCTGAACCAGTCCTTCCAGTTTCCGGATTCTTTGATCCATCTGTATAAATCTGACAATAATCCCTGTATTTATCATTCACATAACTATAGTACTCAGCTACAATATCTATATTACTATTTATTGTTTTGATTTGATGCATTTTCATGCAACTTCCATGGTTTCAATCTTCCATACTGGTAAATCAGGCCATACCACGGTCGGGCAAAACTCTTTTCTACTTACCCCCAATTTCCTAGCTAATTCATCTCCTACCCAACCAAAACTACTTTTCTGCACCCTTTCCTTTTCCCAACAAGCTTGCAAAACTCTCTTAGTAGGGTGACCCTCACCATGTCCCTTTAAATTAATCCAGTAGTTTACGAGCAACTGTCTACGTCTAATATTTAATGGCATTTCTCCTGCTTCCACTTGTAGTGCACATACTGGAGATGATTTTACTGCTCCTAGACATAGTCTCAGTGCTTTAGCCTGAATAATATCAAGCTTCTCGAGTACAGATTTGGCTGCTGATCCATACACCACACATGCATAATCTAACCTTGACCTAATTAAGCTTACATATATATATTTCAGTGAATAATAATCCGCTCCCCAGTCTGTACCTGATAGACATCTCATTATATTTATTACTTTTTTGCATTTATCCTCCACATTTCTTATGTGTTCTCCCCATGTTAATCTTGAATCAAGGTGTACTCCTAGAAAGCAAAATGATTTGACTCTCTCCAAATTACTTCCATATAGTTTTAATTTGACTTCTTCAGTAATTTTCTTCCTTGTAAATAACATTGTTTTGGTTTTTTCAACCGAGAATTTAAAGCCCCACTTTATTCCCCACTTCTCAACCTGCTGGATATTATCTTGTACTTTCTTGACTATATATTCTACATTTCTTCCCCTTTTCCATACTGCCCCATCATCTGCAAATAGAGACCTTCCCATGTCCGCATGAACATTTTCAAATACGTCATTTATCATAACCGAAAATAAAGTGGGACTAATTACACTCCCCTGAGGGGTTCCATTTTCTGCAACATGCTTACTTGACCATTCTGCCCCTATTTTAACCTGGATTGTTCTTCCCTTCAAGAAATCCCTAACCCAGTTAAAAAGTCTACCTCTGATTCCCATTTTATACAACTTAATCATAAGTCCCTCTCTCCACAGCATGTCATAAGCCTTCTCAACGTCAAAAAATACTGCTACAACTGACTCTTTATTTATTTGTGCTTTTCTTACCTCATCTTCCAAACATAATACTGCATCCATAGTACCCCTTCCTCTCCTAAATCCACTTTGACATTCATTCACCATACAATGCTTCTCCAACATATACATTAATCTCTCATTTACCATTCTTTCCATCAGTTTACAAATATGAGAAGTCAGGGCAATAGGTCTATAATTTGTTGGTTTACTGGAGTCCTTACCAGGTTTTCTTATTGAGACAATAACTGCTTCCTTCCAACTCTTTGGCACTTTCCCTTCCTCCCATACCTTATTATATAATAACAATAATTTATTCTTCCCCTCCTCACTTAACTGCTTCAACATGCTAGAACAAACCTCATCTTTCCCTGGAGCAGTCTTCCCAGCTTTTGCCAATGCTCTACTTAACTCTCCCATACTAAAAAGTGTATTTTGCTCACCCTCCTCATTATCCATTACACTCAACGCCTCCAAATTTTCAGACCTAGTTTTCTCTCTGCCCCACTTCCCTTCCTCAGATAAATTATTTGAGGAGTGTACATTAACAAATGCATTTACCAACATATCAGCTTTTTCCTTGTTTGTCACCACAAATCTATTTCCATCACACAATACTGGATAATTCCAGTCCCTTCTCTCCCCACCCATCTTTTTAATCATAGTCCATACCTCTCCTATCTGGGTTTGAACTGCAATAATTCCTCCAATATGCTTTTTTTGCTAGTCTAACTATTTTTCGAACTGCTGCTTGAACATATTTATACTGAATCATGTGCATGAAATTATGGGTTTTTTTCATTACTTTAAATGCTTTATTACGATTCTGAACTGCTTTTTTACATTCATCATTCCACCACGGCACTTCTCTCCTTCTTATACTACCTCGACTTTTTGGAATAGATACTAATGCCGCCATTAATATACCCTTTTTCACCTCAAATTCCAACATTTCTATATCCCCCTTATACTCAGTCTGATTCAAATAATTGTCACTTTCCCTCTGGAATTTATCCCAATCAGCCTTCTCAAATACCCCCCCCCCCCCCCCCCCCCCTTCCTTCAGTAACTTGGGGAACATTTATTTTGATATTACACAGAACCGGATAATGATCACTTCCTACTGTCCCTTTCCTATATACATTCCAGCTACATATTGCTGCTATACTATTAGACACCAGTGTAAGATCAAGTACAGACTCCCTTCCAGAATTAATTTCTATCCTTGTTTTAGTTCCATCATTTAAGCATACTAAGTTTTTCTCCTCTAATAACTCTTCAATCACTTGCCCATTTACATCCGTTTTTTCACTTCCCCACAATGTATTATGTGCATTGAAATCCCCACACCATACAATATTACTATTATCTTGTCCTTCTATTCCCTCAAGTTGGTTTAATTGCAATCTCCTACAGGGATTATAATAGTTAATAATTACAAATTTCTTTCCCACACCCCATACTTCCACTACTACATACTCATGCTCACTCCCTATACCTAACACCCTGTGCGGAATCCCTAGCTTTACAAAAGTAACACATCCCCCTCCATTACCATTCACCCTATCATGTCTAACTGCTACATACCCATACATAACAAAATCCAAATTAGGCTTTAGCCAAGACTCCTGAACACAAATAATGTCCGGTTTATCCCCCCTACTCGCGATATACTGTTTAAACTCTTGCCCATTTGCTATCAAGCTCCTTGCATTTCATTGAAGGAGCAACATTACTAAAACTACTAACCCACACATGAAGCCTCTTGACTTGCCTGCACACTTAATCCATCCCTCACCTCTTCCCATTTCAAACCTGCCATATCCAAATGATGTATTGCTGCTTTTACAATAATCTGAATTCTTTCTGTTTTAGATCTGATTTCAGCAGTAGCATTTATCACCCCTGCTATAAACGTCACCAATTTCTTCTTCTCCTCCCACTGTTCATTATGCCCCCCCTGAACATCCCTTGCCACCCTTTCCATATAGTCCCTTTTCTGGTTCTCTTTTTCTTTTCCAACCCTTCTAACAGCCTCAGAGTAGGAAATGTTTTCTCTTATTCTTATCTGTTGTACCTTCACTTCTTTTTTCATTACTTCACATCCCCAGAATGCAACACTGTGATTCCCTCCACAACTACAGCACTTTGGTCTCACTTCCTCCCCACATTTTCCATAATCATGATCCCCACTGCACCTGGCACATCTTCTTTTTCCCTTACATACCTTAGCTATATGCCCAAATTCTTGGCATTTATAGCACCTAACTGGCTTAGGAACGTACTCCCTTACACTATATCTCACAAATCCATAATACACCTCTCTCGGAATCTCTTTAGAATCAAACTCAACCAAAACAGATTCTGTTTCTGTTTTTCCAACACCCCTTATCATCCTTATAGCGTTTTTAACTGAGCTATCTCGTACCCTCATGTTCTCCACTAACTCTTTCATATTTACAGCGACTGGGACTCCATATATCACTCCCTTACTACCACCCATTCTTTTCTCTCCCACCCTTATTACTTTGTCTACCTTAATTTTTCCGATACCGCTCAATTTTTTTGCCTTTTCCATCTGTCTCTCACTATTACACCCCAAAAGTAAATTTCCATCTCCCAGTATTCTTGCATATTTAACCTCACCGACTTGTGCTCTTATTATTTTTGTTAATTTAAGCAGATCCATTCTCTTAACCCCTCCTTCTCCTTCAAATCGCACTACCACATTAATCAATCTTTCTTTAACACCTTCTCCTTCATCCTCCCTTTCCTCGCTTTCTGTTCCAGTTAAGTTTGCCCCATTTTTTTTCCTCTTCCGACTTACTCCTTTCTTTACTTGACTCCCCCTTCTTACCTCCTCCCAATCACTCCCCTCCTGCTCACTATATTCCATACCATCCACATTCCTCCCAGCCATTGCACTAAAGTTGACAGGATGAACCGAGAGAGAAGCTGTGGGGTAACACCGCTACCGGACCTATACAGGCCGTCGGCCGATGCCCCCCACCCCACCTCTCAATCGATTCACCACCAACTCTCAGATCGTATTCAAATCAGTCCTTATTCCACGGGTCTTTACAATCTTTAAATCCTGGATGGGAATCGCAGATAATACACCGGACTGTTAAAGTGAGTCCGTTCCACCGTCCACTGTTTACCTACAGCCGCCAAAAACCGCTTGTTTCGCTTCTGCTTCCCGCGCCAGGACCAAACCGGGGAGGAGCTTGCCAAAAAAACGCATTCAACACCCCCACAACACACTCATACATACACAGGTGTAATTATACTGTTTCATACTGCCACCCAGTGGCCAAGTAAAACTTTACAATGAATGGCTCCAGCAAACCGTATAAATGTATGTAAATAAATTATGCTGTTAAGACCAGGGTTAGTTGTCACACTTTTTTCCCCCCAGTACATTTCAGTAAAAGGCAGACAACAAAAATCCAATGGGCGGTTTAATTCACAGAATAAAGAGACAATTAAACAGCTAAAGGATTTTTGACTAGCCTATTTATAGTGACAATATCAGTGCTTGAAGTGGGCCGGTACGCACCGGTACGCAGTACCGACACTTCTATATTTTAGTCTTTAGCGTACCTTCACTTTTTCTTGCGTACCGTCACTTCTCACATGTTGCCGGTACCATTGCCACTCTTGAGTCAAAGTGGGAGGGGGCACTACGTGAATTACCTGTTTAACAAATCATCTCTCATCTCGACAAATCACGCGAATAATAAGCCGTATAGCGTCTTACCAGTAATTTATCATATCATTAAATATTAAATCAGATAATGCAACTTATCTACTGTTTCTGTAGGATAATCAATTACTGAATTCAATGCCACTTTTTACCCACTAATTTTCTTTCTTGCCACCTCTGTGTGTGTGTCCCTAGGGATAGATAGGTCAGGAGCATCATTGCAGACCTGATGTCTACGGACTTCCATCCTCCCTCTATCTCTCTCTCTCTCTCTCACACACACACACACACACACACACACACACACACACACACACACACACAATGTTGTCAAATCAGTTTGTTTTGAAGTTGTTAATTTAATAAATAATATGTTGTACCAGCAGCATCTCTGAATACTGACTTTTTGATTGTAGAAATGTGGTGATTTGCATGTCAACAGTGCACAAGAGAGTACCGGCACTTTTTTCCCCCCACTTCAAGCACTGGACAATATGACATTTTCACCTAGCCCTGCATAGCCTTCATAAAATATATCAAATGTTCTTAAACATTTGGTGTGCCAATGATTCTCTCCGCTGCGCATGCACTTTGGTCAAGGCAGCAACAAACCGTCCTGGCGCGGTGCAACTTAAGCCACTGAATAATGGGTTTCATAGCGCAAAGCATTCTGCATCTTGTGTGAAAGGGCCATTATGATCAACAACGCATGGAAATAAATAATACTAAAGCAGTCTTCTTTATTATTAAAACAGCAAATTGTATTAACAATAATAACAACAAAAAAAAAAAAAAAAAAAAAAAAAAATATTTTGATAACTTCTTGTTTTTTCGATATCTTTTGAGTTCAATAGGAATTACTGAACAGTTTTTGTCACCTTTTCCAACCTGCAGAACCTGATTTAACCAAGTGCAACATATTCCTGGATCAACATCTTTGTTGACCCTGGAACAACATTGTGATTAACCAGGGCCGGCCCAGGCTCTGTTGGTGCCATAGGCGAGATTTTAGATTTTTTTGGTGTTCCATGGTATATCTAATGCATTCGAAATTTTTTGTACCCTTCTCCTGACTGATACCTTTTAACAACCTCTGATACTTTGGAAGCTCTTTGAGGACCATGGCTTTTGCTGTGAGATGCGACTAGGAAAATGTCAGGAAAAGCCTACTAGAACAGCTGAACTTTATTTGGGGTTAATCAGAGGCACTTTAAATGATGGCAGGTGTACTGACTCCTATTTAACATGAGTTTGAATGTGATTAGTTGATTCTGGACACGGCCACATCCCCAGTTGTAAAAGGGTGTGTACACTAATGCAACCACATTATTTTAGCTTTTTATTTTTATTTCCCACTGAATAAAGATTTCAGATTGTTTTTCGAATGAATTGTACAGGTCACATAAAAGATGGACAAAATTCTGAAATTATTTATAATGGTATATTTTTTATTATTATTATTATTTTTTAATCACATAAACCTATCACATAATCACATAAAGGGGTGTGTAGACTTTTTAAATCCATTGTACTGATAAGTATTAACATAAATTAGTAAATAATTTGTGATAATAAATAAATTTGACTTACAGTCACCTGAAGAATCACACAAAAATTAAATTAGAAATGAAAGTGCAAAAAATACTATTATATTCAGAATTACAGGACAGTTTCAAAACTGAACACACAGAAAACAAACACGTTCAAAGAGGGATTTTAAGAAGTTTATTTCTGAACAGACAGCAGATCTTTATGATTTTTGTTTTTCAATTTTGAAACATCAGTCAGAAAGTGAATGTAAAGTGAAAATGGCTTCACTATCTGAAGATGAATTTTCTTGTCCTGTGTGCTGTGAAATCTTCAAGGATCCTGTTGTTTTATCATGTAGTCACAGTGTCTGTAAAGAGTGTCTTGAACAGTTCTGGAGAATCAAGGAAACTCAAAAGTGTCCTGTCTGCAGGAGAAGATGCTCAAGTGATGAGCCACAATGTAATGAGAGAAAAGAGAGCCATTCTTCGGGGCCCAAGGAGATCTGCAGTTTACACAGTGAGAAACTCAAACTCTTATGTCTGGACGACAAAAAGCCTGTGTGTTTAGTGTGCAGAGATTCACAACACGTCAATCACGCATTCAGACCCATCAGTGAAGCTTTTTTATCATGTAAGGTAAGAGATTTATGTCAGAGGATTAAAGCTTGCTATAGACATAAATGTCTCAGTACATGAAAATATTCAAAACATTTCTGCTGTCTTAAATTTAAATTCCAGGAGGAGCTCAATACAGCACTGAAGTTCTTACAAGAGAAACTTAAACATGGAGAAACAATGAAAGAAGAGTGTGAGAATGAAAACAGTTCAACACATAAAGGTGAGCACAGATTTTTCTGACATAATCACAAATTGATTAAAATATTCAAATTGCTTCATCTGACAGGGTCATTTATTGAGTGGAATTTTGGGTAGTGTAACATGGAGTCAGAGGTATTTTGATCCATATGCAGCTTTATTAGAGCGTGTGTGTGTGTGTGTGTGTGTGTGTGTGTGTGTGTGTGTTTGTGTGTGTGGAGCTGTGTGAGGGCAGATGGGAAATGGAGTCTGAAATTGTAAGAGTCAATATTCAGGTCAATATTCAGGAGAAGGTTTCCTCTGGTGGTACGGAGGAGGCGGTACGGGAGCCTGCTCTGTAACAGGTAGAAATGTGAAATGCATGTATTCATTTTCATGCATAATTATGTAAATTCTTAGAACAAACATATAGGCCTAACAGGACTTATTACATAAGCTTAGCATTTTTTACTCCTCAAAGGAAAATAACTTTTAGAAAAATAATTATAAGAATATATGAAATGTAGAAATATAAGCTGTATGCTGAATTTAGCCTTTTATTATCACTGTCTTAGTACATTAGTACTTTCTACAAACCTGGTAAAAGAAAACTGATTAAATTAGCAGCTTATTATTATATTTTTTAAAATGACATCAAATATGAATGTATTATAATGAAGAAAACATTTTTAAACTGTGTTGTTTGTAAAACCGCCGTTTTATGCTGAGAGACTAATGAGATGGAGAATGTGTGTATTTTCTCCCTACAGCAACAGAACATCTGCTACAGAACAAGTACTTCAGAAACTTGAAGTTGTAGTTAACTAACCTACATTTACTCGTTTATTCTTCATGCTGCTCCAGAATAAGTTGCATCTTTGAGATAATTGAAGTAAATGTGATTTGATTTCAGTTTCAATTTGAGCACACAGAGCATCAGATTAAACAGCAGTTTGAGAAGCTTCAACAGTTTCTCAGAGGTGAAGAAGTAGCTACAATCACTGCACTGAAGGAGGAAGAGGAGCAGAAGAAGCAGATGATGAAGGAGAAGCTGGAGGAGATCAACAGACACATCTCAGCTCTTTCACACACAATCAAAGACACAGAGGAGATGATAAAAGACAATAATGCCTGCTTTCTAAATGTCTGATTTTAGATCATGGATTGATTGATTGTTGATTGATTCTAGCATTATGTGTGAATTACCAAAGAAACTGTTGATTGTGTCTCATCAGCTCCTGTTATTCTGGATCCAAACACAGCTCACCCACATCTCGTCCTGAATGATGACAGGGTTCGTACGGGTGCTTGAATTGCTTGAAAATGCTTGAATTTCAAAGTAGTGTTTTCAAGGTTTGAAAAATGCTTGGATTTTGGATAAAGCGCTTGAAAGTGCTTGAAAATGCATTTGCATTGGTTTCAATAATTGGCTGTCTTACTGAATAGTTTTTACCTTTTTTACATAAAAAGCGTAACAACTCCGCCTGAGTTAGCACACGTTGCTGACTGCGGTCAAGCCAGCCGCCAAGTCGAAAAGCACGGTCAATCTAGCCGCCAGGTTATTTTTACGGTCGCGCATAAACTGCGTATTACGGTAAAATCGTCAGAGAACTGATCTGAATGCAAGTGTTAGTCTAGCGCATGTTTTTTTTACATAGCTCTCATTTATATATATATATATATATATATATATATATATTAGAAAATAAGAGCCCCCAAACCTGATATACACACTCTTTTATTTCTATTTTCAAAAATCTATAAAAATAAAAGTTCTAGATTGCACAGAATACTTTCACCTCAGATTGAGAGTGCACCTTGCCATGATGTCACCAGCATAGTTTCAGGACTATCTGATGTGGAATTACAAAATAAGGGCCCCCAAAGCTGATATATATTATTTCTATTTTCAAAAATCTATAAAAATAAAAGTTCTAGATTGCACAGACTACTTTCACCTCAGATTGAGAGTGCGCCTTGCCACGGTATCACCAGCATAGTTTCAGGACTATCTGATGTGGAATTACAAAATAAGAGCCTCCCAAACCTCATAAATACACTCTTTTATTTCTATTTTCAAAAATCTATAAAAATAAAAGTTCTAGATTGCACAGAACGCTCTTGGGCCATGGTAGACCTCAAGTAGGCCTTAATCAGCTTGAGCTTTGTACATTGCATGTTTTTAAATCGTATGGTTTTTCAATTTTATTTTATTCTAACATTATTTTAATCACTACGATGATCGATCAGTACAAAAATTGCTAGGGAGTCAGATTTGTAACCGAAAGGTTGCAGGTTCGAGTCCCAGGTCCGGCAGGGATTGTCGGTGGGGGGAGTGATTAATCAGCGCTCTCTCCACCCTCAATACCACGACTGAGGTGAGACCCTTGAGCAAGGCACCGAACCCCCAAACTGCTCCCCGGGCGCCGCAGCGATAGCAATATGGCTGCCCACTGCTCCGGGTGTATGTTCACGGTGTGTGTGTTCACTTCTGTGTGTGTGTTCAGAGCACAAATTCCGAGTATGGGTCACCATACTTGGCCACGCGTCACTTCACTTAATTATTTTGCTTATGGGTGTAGGAGCGCATGATGCTCACAAGAGGGCGCTCTTCCGCGAAGAAGAAAAGAAAAGAAAAAAAAAACTTTCGTGAAAAAAAAAAACAATCACAATAGAGATCTAAGTAAAACATAATAGCAACTATGATGC
Source organism: Cirrhinus molitorella (assembly GCA_033026305.1). Classification (NCBI taxonomy): domain Eukaryota; kingdom Metazoa; phylum Chordata; class Actinopteri; order Cypriniformes; family Cyprinidae; genus Cirrhinus; species Cirrhinus molitorella. Next base: position 52,153,357 of record CM065117.1, read on the forward strand.
ATCAGTACAGTCTGCAGATTTGCCCATCAAATTAATAAATGGCTACCACTTGCTCAAAAAAAACAAAAAAAAAACATGATTTTTACTTTCCATAATAAATGAATCCTTTCCAAATCCAGCTCCATGATCAACATATCAAATGTTGGTACTGGTTGCTGGTTTGCCTGGCCAGAGGAGAACTGACCTGTTTTAACACAGTGGTTCCCAATTCTGGTCCTGGGGACCCCCTGGGGACCCCACATTTTACATGTCTCCCTTATTTAACACACCTGATTGAGATCATCAGGTCATTAGTTCAGTTCATGGCTTTCTCCCCTAACAAGCTGATGATGTTAATCAGGTGTGTTAAATAAGGGACATATGCAAAATGTGCAGAGCAGGGGGTCCACTGGAATTGGGAACCACTGTTTTAACACACCAAAAAATAATCAGAAACTCCACCCTCTTACAAAACTTACCAGGAAGAGATTGTCACTATTTAAAGTGAAAGTGAAAGTGATGTGACGTGTGGCCAAGTATGGTGACCCATACTTGGAATTTGTGCTCTGCATTTAACCCATCCAAGTGCACAGACACAGTAGTGAACACACACACACACACCGTGAACATACACCCAGAGCAGTGGGGAGCAGTTGGGGGTTCGGTGCCTTGCTCAAGGGTCTCACCTCAGTCGTGGTATTGAGGGTGGAGAGAGCGCTGATTAATCACTCCCCCCACCGACAATTTCTCTTGTCTGTCAATATTCTGACTCTTTATATCAACTAAAACAAACAGAAAACTAACACGTTCAAAGAGGGATTTTAAAAAGTTTATTTCTGAACAGACAGCAGATCTTTATGATTTTTGTTTTTCAATTTTGAAACATCAGTCAGAAAGTGAATGTAAAGTGAAAATGGCTTCACTATCTGAAGATGATTTTTCTTGTCCTGTGTGCTGTGAAATCTTCAAGGATCCTGTTTTTTTTATTGTGTAGTCACAGTGTCTGTAAAGAGTGTCTTGAACAGTTCTGGAGAATCAAGGAAACTCAAAAGTGTCCTGTCTGCAGGAGAAGATGCTCAAGTGATGAGCCACAATGTAATGAGAGAAAAGAGAGCCATTCTTCGGGGCCCAAGGAGATCTGCAGTTTACACAGTGAGAAACTCAAACTCTTATGTCTGGATGACAAAAAGCCTGTGTGTTTAGTGTGCAGAGATTCACAACATGTCAATCACACATTCAGACCCATCAGTGAAGCTTTTTCATCATGTAAGGTAAGAGATTTATGTCAGAGGATTAAAGCTTGTTATAAACATAAATGTCTCAGTACATGAAAATATTCAAAAAATCTCTGCTGTCTTAAATTTAAATTCCAGGAGGAGCACAATACAGCACTGAAGTTCTTACAAGAGAAACTTAAACATGGAGAAACAATGAAAGAAGAGTGTGAGAATGAAAACAGTTCAACACATCAAGGTGAGCACAGATTTTTCTGACATGATTTCTGACATAATCACAAATTGATTAAAATAGTCAAATTGCTTCATCTGACAGGGTCATTTATTGAGTGGAATTTTGGGTAGTGTAACATGGAGTCAGAGGTATTTTGATCCATATGCAGCTTTATTAGAGCATGTGTGTGTGTGTGGAGCTGTGTGAGGGCAGATAGGAAATGGATTCTGAAATTGTAAGAGTCAATATTCAGGTCAATATTCAGGAGAAGGTTCCCTCTGGTGGTACGGAGGAGGCGGTACGGGAGCCTGCTCTGTAACAGGTGAAATGCATGTATTCATTTTCATGCATAATAATTATGTAAATTCTTAGAACAAACATATAGGCCTAACAGGACTTATTACATAAGCTTTACTCCTCAAAGAAAAATAACTTTTAGAAAAATAAATATAAGAATATATGAAATGTAGAAATTTAAGCTGTATGCTGAATTTAGCCTTTTATTATCACTGTCTTAGTACATTAGTACTTTCTACAAACCTGGTAAAAGAAAACTGATTAAATTAGCAGCTTATTATTATATTTTTTAAAATGACATCAAATATGAATGTATTATAATGAAGAAAACATTTTTAAACTGTGTTGTTTGTAAAACCGCCATTTTATGCTGAGAGACTAATGAGATGGAGAATGTGTATTTTTTTCCCTACAGCAACAGAACATCTGCTACAGAACTAGTACTTCAGAAACTTGAAGTTGTAGTTAACTAACCTACATTTACTCGTTCATTCTTCATGCTGCTCCAGAATAAGTTGCATCTTTGAGATAATTGAAGTAAATGTGATTTGATTTCAGTATCAAGTTGAGCACACAGAGCATCAGATTAGACTTCAGTTTGAGAAGCTTCAGCAGTTTCTCAAAGATGAAGAAGAAGCTACAATCACTGCACTGAGGGAAGAGCAGACGAAGCAGATGATGAAGGAAAAGCTGGAGGAGATCAACAGACACATCTCAGCTCTTTCACACACAATCAAAGACACAGAGGAGATGATGAAAGACAATGACGCCTGCTTTCTAAAGGTCTGATTTTAGATCATGGATTGATTGATTGTTGATTGATTTTCAGCATTATGTGTGAATTACCAAAGAAACTGTTGATTGTGTCTCATCAGCTCCTGTTATCCTGGATCCAAACACAGCTCACCCACATCTCGTCCTGTCTGATGATCTGACCAGTCTGCGCACAGCGAGAACAAACAGCTGTTTCCTGATAATCCAAACAGATTTGACTAATTTAACTGTGTTTTGGGATCAGAAGGTTTTAACTCAGGAACACACTGCTGGGATGTGGAGGTCTGAGAGTTTAGTCTGGAGACTTGGAGTAACTATAGCATCAAACAAAAGAAAAGGACACGATTTCTTTAACACTGATGTCTGGAGTGTGGGGTACGGACAGTTTGAACATGATCTTGAGCGTGTGAGAGTTGATCTGGACTATGACAGAGGAACAGTGTCATTCTCTAGACCTGTAACTAAAACACATTTACACACATTCAAAACCACCTTCAATGATACTGTCTTTCCAGTCTTATGGTGTAAATGGTTTGCCAGTCTTAGGATCTTACCATTTGATAGTCAGTAAACTGTATCATATTTCCAATGTTTAATCCATGTGGACAGTTAAAATATTCACTAATTCTGTCATCAACTTCAAACTGCAAGTTGAGCATGTTCATACAGAACTAAAGCTTTCCATCCCTTCATCCCATCTGTAATAATGTCACTGGAGATCAAAATTAGAGAACAATTTATAAAAAATTGAATAATTCTGAAATAATGTCATCTTCACTGCTCAACAGTTGAAGGAGTTTTTGTCCTGTCTATACCATGCTACCAGAACACCTTTTCCACAAAATAACTAAGGCATTTCAACAAAAAACATTATTTTGCAGAAAACACACTGATCAAAATTAGAGAACAACAATGACTGTAGCATGGAAAAAGATTACAACAAAATTTTCTGAAGGTTACAACAGTCAGCAATTAGTAGGAAGTGTACAGGCCTCTGCTCTGAATGACTTCAGCACATCTGCGGCCACAGGACAGCACTAGTCTCTCACACTGCTCTGGTGTGATTATGGTCCACTCTTCTTCCAGTCTCCTCCACAGTTCGGTGACTGTAGTGGGTTTCTTGGCCATAGCTTTGTCGCCAAGGATTTTCCAGAGGTTCTCTATTGGGTTGAGATCAGGACTCTGGGCAGGCCATGTCATTATTTCAATGTTTTCAGTTTCAAGGAACTGCTTTACCCATTTTGCTGTGTGAAATGGAGCATTGTCCTGCATGAACACTGCGGGCTGATTGGGTGATGAACGCAGGGAAGGAACCATATGTTGTTGAAGAAGGTTCTGATAAACATTTGCATTCACTCTGCCATGTAGCTGTATAAGAGGCCCAACTCCTGCTGCAGAAAACATGCCCCAAACATGACACTTCCTCCTCCACTTTTCACTGACTTCTTTACACACTTTGGGTTCAGTCTTTCTCCAGTTTGTCGCCGAACATAATGTTTCCCATCGGACCCAAATAAATTAAACTTGCTTTCATCACTGAAGTGAACTTTGGACCAGTTCTCCTCTGTCCACACAACATGCTCCTCAGCAAAGCTTAGTCTAGCCTTTTGATTCTTTCTGCTAATGAGAGGTTTGGTCACTGCAGTGTGGGCTTTCAGTCCAAATGCTCTTAAACGTCAAGACACTGTATGACAAGACAGATCCTTACCCTGTTCAGCGCTGAACTGGTGAGCAATTTCAGCTGCAGTGTGGAAACGATTGCCCATTGAGATCTTCCGCAGTATCCTGTCCTCTCTTGTATTTGTCTTCCGTGGACGACCAGTCTTCTTGGGGGACTTGAATGAGTTAGTGATGTTGTAAAGATTCAATATTCTTGAAATCACAGATTTGGAATGACCAACTTGTCTTGCTATGGCTGATAGGGTCATCCCTTTGGCCTTCATCTGGACAACCTGCTGCCGGAGGCTTTCAGTCACTTTAGAACAGCCCACCATCTTGCAGAGTCAGTGAAACTGGAAGTTAGGCTGCCAGTTAAATAGGGGTTGACAGATAATCAAGGAAATTAGCACCAGGTGCCAGATTAACACCAATAACTGGGAGGTATCTGAAAGTGTTCTCTAATTTTGATCAGTGTGTTTTCTGCAAAAGAATGTTTTTTGTTGAAATGCCTTAGTTATTTTGTGGAAAAGTTGTTCTAGTAGCATGGTATAGACAGGACAAAAACTCCTTCAACTGTTGAGCAGTGAAGATGACATTATTTCATAATTATTCAATTTTTTATAAATTGTTCTCTAATTTTGATCTCCAGTGTACATACATCTATTCCAGAAATCTCTGATGGTTTATAGATTTTGATTTTAAATTCTAGGAGGAGCTCAGTACAGCACTGAAGTCCTTACAAGAGAAACTTCAACACAATGAAAAAATGAAGATAGAGTTTGAGAAAACAGTTCAACACATCAAGGTGAGGATTGTGTTGACATATTTGCATAAGTCAGACAATTGCAAACTACTTACTCACAAATGCCAATTGTCAACAAATTGCCAAATGCAAGCAGCCATTAGTTTGATCCAATTGTGACTCACACCTACTGAAAATTCAAAACATTTTGGATTGCCATCCGGTGGCTGGTGGGAGTATAGGTCATAAACCTCCCCTTCTACATGTAAGTGAACAGGACCTGAGCCAAACTAAACCACTTTGTTTTGTGAAGAAAAACTGATGAGAGTTAGATATCTGTGTCTCCAGAATATGCTGCTTCTTTGAGTTGTTTGAAGTAGATGTGGTTTGATTTCAGTCTCAAGCTGAGCAGACGGAGCATCAGATTAAACACCAGTTTAAGAAGCTTCATCAGTTTCTCAGAGATGAAGAAGAAGCTACAATCACTGCACTGAGGGAGGAAGAGGAGCAGAAGAATCAGACGATGAAGGAGAAGCTAGAGGAGATCAACAGACACATCTCAGCTCTTTCACACACAATCAAAGACACAGAGGAGATGATGAAAGACAATGACGCCTGCTTTCTAAAGGTCTGATTTTAGATCATGGATTGATTGATTGATTGCTGTTTGATTGAGTTGTTGATGATAAATTGTGTGTTTGTTCTGCAGAAGTTTCCAGTCTCAATGGAAAGGTGAGTGATCTGCAGGTATTTCTGATCTCTCTGCTTTTAAAGCCAAAGCCACTGCAGTTCTGACTCCTAAATGTTCTTCCAGAGTTCAGATCTCACAGCTGGACCCATAGACGCCTTCTGGAGCTTTGATTCATGTGCCATGATACTTGGGCAACTTGGCATTCAGAGTCTGGAAGAAGATGCAGGACATTGTTCAAAACAGTGAGTCTGCAGAAGATCTGTGCTGTCATTACTGATCTGCAAAGAGTGACTGAAATTCATATATTCAAAAAGTAATTCAACAGTGTCAGGATTGTGATTGTGACGTTTATGATTCACTATTACTCATTATATGATCAAAATTAAAGCAGCTGTGTATTGTGTCTCATCAGCTCCAGTGATTCTGGATCCAAACACAGCTCATCCAGCTCTCATCCTCTCTGATGATCTGACTGATGTGAGTTGGAGTGACAACAAACAACCGCTTCCTGATAATCCAGAGAGATTCGACATCTATCGCTTTGTTTTGGGCTCAGAGTTTTTTTCTTCAGGAACACACAGCTGGGATGTAGAGGTTAAATATAGCCTATGCTGGCATCTTGGAGTAACTACAGCATCAAACCAAAGAAAGGGAGATGATTTATTTGATACTGGTCTCTGGAGTGTGCAGCACTGACTGGCTGATTACTTTGGTTTTCCTGTTAAACAGAATCTTGAGCGTGTAAGAGTGTATCTGGACTATGACAAAGGAACATTGTCATTCTCTGATCCTGTAACTAACACACATCTACACACATTCACAACCACCTTCACTGACACTGTCCTTCCATTCTTCTATAGTTTTTCGCCTCTGAGGATCTTACCTTTGAATAGTGCATAATTGTTGCACCTGTATGCCTGGATCTTCCTGCTTTTATCATGTTTTTAATATTTAATCAATATCATATAAATATGAGTGCTGTTGATCTGAATATCAGTATGGTTGTGATTGACTAATATCCAGCTTTACAGCACTTTTTTAATTTGAAAATCAGGGTAAATTTAAATTATTCTGACTTCTGGGAAACATGTACTAAATGGAGAAAAAAATAAAAAATAAAAAAATCTTAATGCATGTAAGACTACATGTAAACATTTTTTTATGTGAAATATCTTATTCAGGTCCGTACTAAATAAACAATAACATGCATTTTGTATGATCCCTCTTATTTTGGCAAAAGGGTCATGTAAATGTTTGAACTTTATATTGAGCTTTGTACAATACAGATTTTGTCAAAGCAATTAAGTGGAAATGTACTTGTTGCAGAAGAATGTTCATTCCTTGTTGGATAGTTGGATAGTCAGGTCATGCTTGTTCAGTCGTGTAAAATAAGAGCAGTTATTAGTAAACTGACCTATAGCATTCCTCTTTTGTGTGCCCACATAGCAACAGTCTTGGCCCAAATGTGGCCTCAAGCTGGCACTGCTGGCCTCCTGTCAGCAATGGCATGAACCCTTTCAGCCAGAGCTGGGACATGTGTCCTCTTTTCCTTGGACATGTCCTCTTTTTGGACTTTAAAAAATACGTCCAGCCGGGATTCCTAAATCGCCCAAAATGTCCCGGATTAGGCTTTTGCTTTCGACAGCCACCATTCATTGTGAACATTTTTGTAAGACTTGCGCGGGACTGTTTTCTTAGTCCTGCTCCCACAAACATTATTGAATATAAATTTCCCACACCACAGAGTCTCTATCAATATGCAGAGTATTTAGATCACTTTGGATGGAGCTTGTATTGGATGTAGGGTTGCCAAATCTGCATTTTTTCCACATAATTGGGCTGATTTTAAACTCTTGCAGTGGGTTGATTTTTTTTTTTTTCCTGTGGTTAAAAGTTTGAAATATTGCATAAATTCCATTGGACTGAAATGCGTGTATTGAAACATTTTGCATTCTACCTGTGATAAAACAGTGGTGGGTATTAGTTTTGTGAAGGATAGGCACTATGATAGGAAGCTTTTGGCTGTGTTTATGATCAATCATAAAAGTGACTGTAAATTTTGTAGTTTTGGTATGGAAATTAGATATTTTAACCAAATGTCCTCTTTATTAAGTTTAAAAAGTGGTCATCCTACTTTAGGGTTCGTTTACATTGTAGTTCAGATCTCTTGGTTCGTTTGGTCCAGACCAAAGAAAGAAAACAATACATTTTGTCCTGGTCCGCTTAGCATTCACACTGCCAATTTTGATCGCGAAACTAAAGATACCAAATCTAAAGGAATAAAAGAGCAATCGAGTTCATTTAAACTGAACCAAACATGACAAGTGTGAACACGGCCTCAGATTTAACATACATTGAAAAGGAGTTCCCCATCTGTCGTTCACGTTCGACGTTGTGTCGAAGTGACGACTAGGGGTCGCTCTTGAGAGCCCGAATACCTCTGACAGCTTTGAGAAAAGGCCAATGAGAATTGGTATGCAGTATTTGCATAGCCCGCTCCGCCCCGGAGATCCGGGCATAAGAGGGGGGGGCTAGGCAACACTCATTGTTCTGTTTCTTCGGAGCCGAATGCAGCGTCTCTTCATTGAGAAGCAGCGTTACTCACCTCTCTCGTCGTTGGATCTACGGCACGGGCAGCGGTCTCTTCCTTCTCGAACGCAGTAGCAGTGAGAGTCCCCTGGGTGCTTCGACGGCGAATCTTAAAGAGCAGATTTCCTCTTAATAAAATCTAAAAGAGCAAATTTCTCTAAAAGAGTGCAGACACGGTGGGTTTGTGTGTTTACTATGCCTTTCCTTCCGTGTCCTTCTGGTTGCGGCTTCTTTCTCTCCCAAAACGATCGGCACAAGCTCTGTCTTCAGTGTTTGGGTCGTGACCATGCTGAAGCGGCGTTCGGCGAGGGCGGATGTCCTGCTTGCGAGGACATGCCCCTCAGCACACTTCGTTCGCGAGTCGCGTTCTTTACTAAAAGACCGCGGCTCGCATCAACTGCTCCCGCGGCTCGTCCTTCTACTTCCGGGTACGAGGCTGCCGCGGCGCGTGTTGATGAAGAGCGAGAGAGCGCAAGCGTTTCGCCGGGTAATTCCCCGCGTCCCTCGCGCTCTGTGTGTCTGCCGGTCGAGCTTTCGGATGACTTTGAAAACTCGTCTCAGTACGGGTTGGATTGGTTATTCGGGGCTCCTGCGGGGGAGGAAGAAGTGTCTGCAGCATTGGAGAGTGGGCAGCCATCTGAAGCAGACGCGCTGTCTGAGGCACCCGCTGCGGGGGCGGGTTCTCAGTCAGTAGCAGACGCGGAAATGGCGGCCATGCTCGAACGGGCGGCCAAAGCAATCGGGATTGAGTGGAAGTCTCCGCCCCGTCCTGAGCGCTCACGGCTGGATGATTGGTATCTGGGTAACGACCGTGGTTCTCGGCCACGTTCTACCCCAGTTCCTTTCTTCCCGGAAGTGCATGAGGAACTGACTAAGTCGTGGAAGGCTCCTTTTTCAGCCAGAACGCGTCTTAGCGGTTCTTCCTCTCTCACCACCCTCGATGGAGGTCCAGCGAAGGGGTATACGGAGGTTCCCGCCGTGGAGCGTGCGATCGCGGTGCATCTTTGCCCGCAGACCGCCGCCACCTGGCGGGACCGCCCAAAACTCCCGTCCAGGGCATGTAAGGCTTCTTCCGCTCTCGTGGGGAAGGCTTATGCTGCTTCTGGACAAGCTGCGTCCGCCCTTCACGCTATGGCCGTCCTGCAGGTCTATCAGGCCAAGGTTCTTAGCGAGTTGCACGAGGGTGTTCCCAAACCAGAGCTTTTGCAGGATCTGCGCTCGGCGACTGACTATGCTCTACGAGCTACGAAGGTCACGGCGCAGGCTCTGGGGAGGGCGATGTCCACTATGGTGGTCCAGGAGCGCCACCTTTGGCTGAATCTGGCGGAAATGAAGGACGCTGAGAAGGTTCGCTTTCTTGACGCCCCCATTTCTCAGGCTGGTCTCTTTGGCGACACTGTCGAGGAATTTGCACAGCAGTTCTCCGCAGTGAAGAAACAGACGGAGGCTATCAAACACATCTTGCCTCGTCGGGCGCCGGCCCCCGGGCCCGCACCCCCGAGGCAGCAGCCTCCGCCTGTTTCATGCCGAGGACGACCGCCTTCCAGACCGGCTCAGGGCCCGCCACAGGCTGGTCCTGCACCTAAACCAGCCTTGCGGTCGAGCTCTCGCAAGAAGGTGGCGCCGTTAGCTCAGTCTCAGGCCGCTAAGAACCCTCGTCAGGCTTCGAAGCGTTCCTGAAACGAGCAGCCCGGAGGAGAGAGATCTGCTGACCTGTCTGGATCCACACTCGGCGAGGGGACGAGTGTGGGTTTCGGCTCCACCCCGGCTGTCTGCCTCTCGGCAGACGGCCACCACATGGTCAATAAAAGAGCAATTTTCTTCTCTGGGCGAAAAAATCTATGTGACTGCGTCCCTCCGGGGTACCCAGCCACCAGAACACATCAAAGCATGCTCAACCGCAGGGCCTGCGCTTCGGCATGCTTTGACGAATCAAGTGCATCCATCAGTCGATCCCCTGAGCTCAGGCGATCTTCTGATGGATCCTTGTCTGTCGGTTCCGATGGTCGATCCTTCCATGGCTGGGTCCCTCCGGGGTACCCAGCCACCAAAACACATCAAAGCATGCTCAACCGCAAAACTTGCGCTTCTGCATACTTTGACAGAGAAACAAGCGCATCCGTCAGTCGATCCCCTGAGCTCAGGCGATCTTCTCACGGATCCTTGTATGTCGGTTATGGCGATCAAAGCACCTTGTGTCCTCCGGGACAGCACGCCCCGAACAAAGGGCTTTCACCACAACTCAGTCACACCGTACCCACCGAGGTACGTCGGTGGTCCCCCTGAGACCGTTGGCAGAGAGTTTTACAGCTTGGCTCGAGATACCCAACCTCTCTCGCTGGCTTCTCAGAACCATCCGACTCGGCTATGCTATCCAATTCGCACGCAACCCGCCCAAGTTCAGCGGCATCTTCTCTACCGCGGTTCGGGACGAGAATGCTGCGGTTCTTCGGGCGGAGATCGCGACCCTTCTGGCGAAGGACGCGATAGAGCCGGTCCCCTCGGCCGACATGAAGAAAGGGTTCTACAGCCCCTACTTCATTGTACCCAAGAAAGGTGGCGGTTTAAGACCAATCCTGGATCTGAGGATTCTGAATCGGGCCCTTCACAAGCTCCCCTTCAGAATGCTAACGCTCAAACGCATTCTCACGTGCATCAGATTCCAGGATTGGTTTGTGGCGATAGACCTGAAAGACGCGTACTTTCATGTCTCGATTCTTCCAAGACACAGGCCCTTCCTGCGGTTTGCCTTCGAAGGTCGAGCATTTCAGTACAAAGTCCTTCCATTTGGGCTCTCCCTGTCTCCCCGCGTCTTTACGAAAGTCGCAGAGGCAGCCCTTGCCCCTCTCCGGGAGAGGGGCATCCGCATTCTCAATTACCTCGACGACTGGCTGGTCATAGCACACTCTCAGGAGTTGGTATGCAAACACAGGGATGTGGTTCTCAACCATCTGGCCCATCTGGGGTTTCGGGTCAACTGGGAAAAGAGCAAGCTCGCCCCGGTACGGAGCATCTCTTTTCTCGGTATACAACTAGACTCGGTTGCCATGAGTGCACGGCTCTCCCCGGAGCGTGCACAGTCAGTGCTGAGCTGCGTCCAGAAGCTCTCACGCAGCCCAACGGTCCCCCTCAAACAATTTCAGAGGCTCCTGGGTCACATGGCATCCGCAGCCGCCGTCACGCCGCTGGGCCTGATGCACATGAGACCGTTACAACACTGGCTGCGTTCCCGAGTCCCGAGATGGCCATGGCGCCAGGGTTCATACCGGGTGCACGTCACACCCGTATGTCTAAAAACCCTCGGTCCTTGGAAAGACATTTCGTTCCTACGGGCCGGGGTGCCCTTAGGACAAGTGTCCAGGCGCATTTTGGTTACGACAGATGCATCCAACACAGGCTGGGGCGCCGTATGCAATGGGCAAGCAGCTGCAGGGCTCTGGTCGGGCCCTCGGCTGCATTGGCATATCAATTGCCTCGAGCTGCTGACAGTGTTTTTGGCCCTGAAGAGGTTCCGACCTTTGGTTCAGGGCAAACACGTGCTGGTCCGCACAGACAGCACTGCGACTGTAGCCTACATCAATCACCAGGGCGGTGTACGCTCCTTTCGCATGTCACAGCTAGCCCGCCATCTCCTCCTTTGGTGTCGAAACAATGTCAAGTCTCTACGAGCCACCCACATACCGGGCGAACTCAATTGGGTAGCGGACGCGCTCTCCCGACAGACTTCGCTTCGGGGCGAGTGGAGACTTCACCCTCAGACGGTTCAGCTGATCTAGAGTCTTTTCGGTCAGGCCCAGGTCGACCTGTTTGCCTCGATAGAGAACACTCACTGCCAGTTGTGGTACGGTCTGTCCGAGGCGCCCCTCGGCACAGATGCACTGGCACACAGCTGGCCTCAGGGCCTCCTCAAGTATGCGTTTCCACCAGTGAGCCTAATTGCACAGACCCTGTGCAAAGTCAGGGAGGACAGAGAACAGATCCTGCTGGTGGCCCCCTACTGGCCCAACAGGGTTTGGTTCTCAGAGCTGGTGCTCCTCTCCCCCGTTCCTCCCTGGCGCATTCCCCTGAGGAAGGACCTCCTTTCACAGGGGAAGGGCACGATATGGCACCCGCGCCCAGATCTCTGGAACCTCCACGTATGGTCCCTGGACGCGACCAGGAGGATTTCAGAGATCTCCCACTGGCAGTGGTAAACACTCTGTTGCAGTCGAGAGCTCCCTCCACGAGGCGGCTGTACGACCTCAGATGGCGCAAATTCACAAACTGGTGTTCCTCCCGGGGGGAGAACCCACGGAGATGTGGCATCCGAACGGTGCTTTCCTTCCTCCAAGGAGGACTGGATAGACACCTTTCTGCTTCAACACTTAAGGTCCAGGTAGCCGCTATTGCCGCTAACCACGACCTGGTGGAAGGTAGATCGGTTGGGAAGCACAATTTGGTTATACGATTCCTTAAAGGTGCACGCAGGCTGAACCCCGTCAGACCGCGCCTTGTCCCCTCTTGGGATCTGTCTGTGGTTCTCCGGGGCCTACAGTCAGGTCCCTTTGAGCCGCTCCAGTCAGTCGAACTCAGTGCTCTCTCCCAAAAGACGGCTCTCCTGACTGCGCTCACATCGATCAAAAGAGTGGGAGACCTCCAAGCCCTCTCCGTCAGTGACTCGTGCCTCGAATTCGGGCCGGCTAACTCTCACGTTATCCTGAGACCCCGGCCCGGTTATGTGCCCAAAGTGCCCACCACTCCCTTCAGGGACCAGGTGGTCACTCTGCAAGCTATCCCTTCTCAGGAAGGCGACCCCAACCTCTCCTTGTTATGCCCAGTCCGTGCCCTGAGCATTTACTTGGAACGTACTGAAAGCTTCAGACGGTCGAGTCAGCTCTTTGTCTGTTTTGGAGGACAGCAGAAGGGGAAAGCTGTCTCCAAACAAAGAATTTCCCACTGGATTGTGGATGCGATTCGTTTGGCCTACCAGGCCACAGGGGTGCCCTGCCCGCTGGGGGTGCACGCCCACTCCACCAGGGGCGTCGCAGCGTCGGTTGCGATGGCGAACGGGATCTCTTTAACAGACATTTGCAGAGCTGCAGGTTGGGCTACACCTAACACGTTTGCCAGGTTCTACAATCTGCGTGTAGAACTAGTCTCTTCGGGAGTCCTGAACGCAAGCCCGGTAACTCCTGAAGCTGACACGGTGTAGAAGCTTGCTGAAGCGTCGTTCCCCACGGGTGATGACGCTTCCCCAGTTCAGTAAGTTTCCTGGCGTGAACCCTGAACGACAATTTCCATCATGTTGCACCCGCAACGTAGCTATGTTCAGCGGAGGAACTAGCTATCAGAATCTAATATGAGGTTAGGTTCCCTCTTGTGAACTCTCATATTAGGTTGGTGCCCCACATGTAGTGGCTCCTAATGCGGCCCCATGTGTGTATCTCCACCTATACTCCCAGAGATGCGGTGTTTCCCTTAAGACAAAACTTGTCTCCGACCCTGAGCTCAGCAGTCTCTCCTCATGCGGAGCCTGCCTCAGGATCGTCCCCTTGTTGTGCTCCCCTAGTGCGAGCCCTCAAGTGTATTCTATACACAAATACCTCCCTCCGGGCAGGGTGTGGTCTCCGTAGTGCCCATCCCCCCCCGGGGAGGACGGACACTGGCCCAATGTTCTCCAAGATGTTCAACCAAAGGTGAGGAAAGGCTGGCTGAAGCTCTTGGGCATTGGAAGGTCACGCAGAGGTGAGTGACATTTATCTAACACGCAAGACCTGTTAATATTTGCACTCCATGCACTCGTGACGCGGTCCGCTGGTTGTGCCGTTTTCAACTGGGACCCCTAGTCGTCACTTCGACACAACGTCGAACGTGAACGACAGACGGGGAACGTCTTGGTTACGTATGGTAACCCTCGTTCCCTGATGGAGGGAACGGAGACGTTGTGTCCCCCTTGCCACAACCTCGGACCGCCTCTGAGTGTAGCCGGGTGCTTCGGCTCCTCAGATCAGAACAATGAGTGTTGCCTAGCCCCCCCCTCTTATGCCCGGATCTCCGGGGCGGAGCGGGCTATGCAAATACTGCATACCAATTCTCATTGGCCTTTTCTCAAAGCTGTCAGAGGTATTCGGGCTCTCAAGAGCGACCCCTAGTCGTCACTTCGACACAACGTCTCCGTTCCCTCCATCAGGGAACGAGGGTTACCATACGTAACCAAGACGTTTTCGTCAAAGGACGTGTCCCTGGTGGCCTGACAAATTTCGACGTTTCGCCATAAAACAGGAAGTTGCTAGCAACACTTAAGTGCTAAAGCATTCTATTAATGCAATGAAACAGGAAGTTACTGTAACTCAGGCAGGCAGTGTCTGATCTGCCCCAAACTTTACATGTTTGATAAGAGTCTTGGCCTAAACACTTCTATGTGCCAATATTTAGTTATAGTCATAGCGCCACCTACTGTCAACAGGAAGTGATATGTTTAACACTGTGATGGACTATTAGCAACACACTAAAATAAGCCATTGAGTGCTACACATGCTGGAAACATGCTCAAACATGCTAGCAACACTTATTAAGTGCTAAAGCATGTTGTTAAAGCCATTAAACAGGAAGTTGTTGTAATTCATGCAAACAATGTCCAATCTGCCCCAAACTTTGCATGTTTGATAAGAGTCCTGACATTTACATGCCCATATTCGGTAATAGTCATATGTCATTTTGTGCTAAACATGCTAGAAACAGGCTCAAACATGATAGTAACACTTACTAAGTGTAATTGATGCAAACCATATCCGATCTGCTCCAAACTTCACTTGTTCGATAAGAGTCTTGACATGAACACATCTAAAGGCCAGTAGTTTGTTACAATCATAGCACCACCTGCTGGCAACAGGAAACGTTTTTTTTTACACTAACTTAAACATGCAATGTCAGATCTGCCTAAACTTCACTTGTTCAATAAGAGTCCTGACCTGAACACATATAAAGGCCAATACTCTGTTACAATCATAACATCACCTGTGGGCAACAGGAAATAACTTGTCTTACGCTAACTTAAACATGCAATGTCTGATATGCCCCAAACTTCACATATTTGGTAAGAGTCCTGGCCTGAAGATACCTAAAGGCCAATATTCAGATATAATCATAGCGCCAGCTGTTGCCAGCCGGATATGTAATGTCTTACACTAACTCAAGCATACAATTTTCAATCTGCATCAAACTTCATATGTCTGATGACAGTGCCGGCCTGAACACATGCCAATTTAAAGGCATTGTGCCACCAGCTGGCAGCAGGAAGTTTGGCACATATACCTTACTCTGGTATATTCCTCCTATATTTACAATTTAAAAGAATACTGCCCAACGTTCTCTGTTTTTCTGTTTTCCTCAAGAAACATATTTTCTCATCGACTGAGGAAAGAAAGACACAAACATCTTGGATGGCAAGGGGGGTGAATAAATTATCTGTAAATTTTTGCTCAGGAAGTGAACTTCTCCTTTGATATAAACTAGTTACACTATAAGATCTGAATGTTCAATACTTTTGCTGAATGGTGCAGCATGTAAAATGTGTCTGAATCTAACTAATAATTATTGTGTGCTTGCTTTCATTTGAGCTACTCTCTGCACATGCCTGTGACAAGAACACATACGGTTTCCTTGATGCCAAGGAAGCTTCCAGGTTCACATGGTTTGATTTGAAGTAATTTTCCTTTTTTAAATTTACTTACAAATTGCAGTTTGTTGCATGACATATGAACAGTTTGTTTTAGCATTATTGTTTTATTCACTGTTGTTATGATTCACAACTGTACTGTTGCCTGTTACCACATATTTGTATTAACTGTGCAATATTAAGCCAGCATTTGTGTAGTTTTAGCACTGTTTTAATGATTCACAAACAGATGTGCTGTGCCTGTTTCCACATATTTTTTGAGTAATTGTGCAATGTTGTCAACACCATTTGGTCAAATTTCATTATGGTATACAGTACTATAGCAGTTTCTTGGTCTCCTAACACAAGACTAGCTATATCTCTAGGCAGTTATTTCTCAGTTCTGCAAAAATCCAGTACATATAAAAAATGGTTACAAATATGGTTTGCCACCATCTGAGTAAGAGTTTGTTAAAGCTCATATCGATCAGTTGCCTCACAGTTGCCCTATGCTTCCCCCATTATATTGGTGCTTAAAAAGGATGATAGCCCTCGTCTTTGTGTGGACTACCACCAGTTAAACCAGAAGATTCGTAAAGATGCCTTTCCATTACCTTGTATTGAAGTGCCTTTGGATGCACTGTCTGGGGCCTGCTGGTTTTCTACTCATAACTTAACCAGTGGCTACAATCAAGTTCTGGTTGCTAAAAAGGATAAATTCAAGACCGCTTTTTGTACTCCTTTTGGATTATTTAAGTTTAACCATATAACATTTGGCCTCTGCAACGACCATAGCGTCTTATGCAATGTTTGTTTGGGAAACAGTATTGTCAGTCTCGGCCCAGCTTGCATGCTTTGATTATGAAATTCAATATCGATCTGGCCGAATTAACAAGAACACTGATGCTCTGTCCCGGTCTCATCACTCTACCTCTGATTTTTCTGCAGTAGGCTGATCCTGATATTCAAGCTGTTTTATCACTTCTGAGGCAGAAGATGCACCCTAGTTTATCGACATGCCAAGTGTTATCCACCTTGGCTCTGGCTCTGTTGTGCCATTGAGATCGTCTGGTAGAGAGGAATGGCATATTGCATTGTTCAGCTTTTTAAAAATGTGCATCGAGACAGTTTTCCTCATTCCACTGCCCATGTCTCGCAAAGCAAAAACGCTTCCTGTGTGAATTCTTCACGCGAGCGCAACGGTCAGGCCTATGAGAGATGTCAGGGACCTGCATGCTAGGTCCCAACTATACCAAGGCTAACAGCATCATGTTTTTTTTTTTTTTCAACCGTTGATGCCCTCCCCATATTAAAATGGAGGAAATGTACTGCTAAAAGCATTTTGGAAAGTTACGTTCTGTGTTCTAATGGCATATACACATGAAAAGGAGCTCAAACCATTTTTGTCTATCTGTTGCCAAACTCTAAAAAATTGGACAAATGTCCATGTCTGTCATTGGCCTGAAACCAATGGCTTAGGTGAATTTTGTCATGCCTTCAAAGGTGAGAGACAAGTATCAAAGTAAGGCACATGCAATGTTCCCATGAAAGTAAACCAAACTTCTCTGTAAAATGCAAGTTTGGTTGCCCGAACATATACCAAAAAAATAAGCTCTTACCACATCCACATATTTCGTAAATACAATAAACTGACTCAACACTGTCAAAGAAATGAAGCACCAGATGTTGCACAAGATGAACACATTTATGAAGAAGATTGTGATGAAATAGTTCACGTTGACTTTCAGGAACAGTTAAACCATTTTACTGAAAGCATAAAGAGACATTTTGCTTTATTTTGCTTAAAGCTTCAAGAGCAGCATGTTGTCTCAAGGACTGTATTTCTACACAGTGTTTCCAACGAGGTGAAAAGTTTGATTCAATTGTTCCATGAACAGTACAGAGAACTTCTTAAGAATTGCCTCTCCGAATTAGGGATATGGGCAGATTATCATGCTAATCTTATACTTCTACTTGAAAATGATCTATTTGGACAGTGTTTTGAACATGTGGTTTCAGACTATCAATTTGAACAATACTGTGTGACAGAATTTGGTTTGATTGAACCAACTGAGTATGTGTTAGGATTTGACACAAGTGGAAAAAATGAAACATTTCAGTATATTTCTATTCTGGAAGTCCTTAAACAAATTCTACAGAGGAGGGAAGTGTTCCAAGCTCTCCAGGAGGAAAATGCTTCAGATGAAGACATTTTAAAGGATTTCACTGATGGATTGTTTTTTAAAAGGCACAATTTTTTTCAGTTGTCATTCCACAGTTGTACACAGATGAGTTTGAAATCACAAACTGTCTTGGTTCAAAAAAAGCTTACGTTAAGAACATACATGTTGCCATACTTGTCAGAAACAAGTTCTTGCAAAAGTATAGTTATGAACCTCTACTCCAGCCCCTCATCCGTGATCTCAAACATTTAATGGATAAAGAGTACCACACACTTAGAGGTGCAGTGTTTTCAGTATCAGCTGATAACCTATAAGCCCATGGACTGATAGCTTCAGCAAATGCTTCAGTCATGGTTTCATTTGCCGTTACTGCCTGTGTCATCATCGTGAAATGAATCAAAAAACTAATGAGACCCTCTGTACCCTTCAAACTCCTGAGACTCACAGTCAACATTTAAAAAATGCCAACAATCTCTACGGAGTTACTGGACATTGCCCTTTTATGCAGATACCTCATTTTGAGGTGACACAGTCTTTCCCACCTGACTTAATGCACAACATTTTGGAGGGAGTAATCCCACAATTGTTCAAACTTGTCTTACATAAGCTATGACCAAAGAGTTGTCACTCTTCAGCAGTTCAACAAACAAATGCAGGGATTCTCCTTTGGACCAAATGACAGTAAGTCAAAGCCTGTGTTGTTGAAGCCAACAGTGTTTCAAAGCAGTGCAATTCCAGAAAAAGCTGTTGAAATGCTCACCGTCTTCAGACTTATACCTTTCCTTATTGGTAGTTTTGTACGTGAGAATAACTCTTAATGGTTTATCTGTTACTCCACTCAGTGTGTGACATCACCTTTGCACCAGTGCTGGTTGAATCAACTCAATGTCTGATTACAGAGTTTCTCTCAAGTTTCCAGAAACTTTATCCAGAAAGTTTCCTACCAAAAATAAATTTTTTGGCTCATTATCCGTTTGATTGAACATTTTGGGCCATTAAGGGCACATTGATGTCTAAGATATGAAGCCAAACATCTCTATTTCAAAAGACTTTCATCAGTGGTCAACAAATACCAAAATATAATGTCCTGCCATTCTTCTATAGTTTTTTCCCTCTGAGGATCTTGCCGTTGAATAGTGCATAATTGTTACACCTGTATGCCTGGATCTTCCTGCTTTCATCTTGTATTCAATATTTAATCAATATCACATGAATAAGAGTGCAGTTGATCTGAATATCAGTATGGTTGTGATTGACTAATATCCAGCATTACAGCACTTTTTGAATCTTCTGAATCTGCCTCTCAAGGGCTGTACTAAATAAAAAATATGATATTTAGGCAAAATAAAAATAAAAAGTACACTTTTTTATTCTGTTCAACAGTTTTCACCCCTCTTAATGCATGTAAAACTATATGTAAACATATTTTATGTGAATCTAAATAAACAATAACATGCATTTTGTATAATCCCTGTTATTTTAGTAAAATTATTAATATTTTGCAGATTCTGAAAGGGTGATGTAAACATTTGACCTCAACTGTATATTGAGCTTTGTACAATGCAGATTGTGTAAAAGCAGTTGAGTGGAAATTTACTTGTTCATTCCTTGTTGGATAGTCAGGTCATGCTTGTTCAGTTGCAAACAGTCTTGGCCCAAATGTGGCCTCAAGCTGGCACTGCTGGCCTCCTGTCGGCAATGGCATGTACCCTTTCAGCCAGCATAGCTTGATCTGAGGCACGTTTGTCTGAGGCGTGTTTCCTCTGTACTTATTTAGGTTCGCTGTCAAAATTGCCTGTGCGAACCCTAAGCGAACCAAACTACAAATGTGAACTCACCCTTAGGGTAGGGTGACCATACGTCCTCTTTTCCCCTGACATGTCCTCTTTTTTTACTTAAAAAATGTGTCCAGCCGGGATTCCTAAATCGCCCAAAATGGAGACTGTCCTCAAAGAAAATACAACCCAGTTGTACATTTTTTAATCGACCAAATACGATGTTTACGTTTTAAAGTCAAGCGCCATCTAGCGGTCGTAAAAATAATGACAGTGTCGCGTTGGATCTGACATCATGGAATGACGTATGAGTTTATACCAATTTCATGGTAATTTAAACGTGTTTTACTAGGTGTAATTCATATAAATGACCACACCTAACCCCACCCTAAACCTACCCCTTACAGAAATAGTGCAAAATCATGATTTCTAGTGCATATTCCAAAAAAAAAAAAAAAACATACAATGAAAACATATGTGTTCTCAGGTATCGAACCTGTGTTCATATGATTATACCACTTCGCAGTGCAACGCGCTACTAATTGACCTACACATAATGCTAAGGTTGAGTTAGATACCTGTTACCGATAAGGGAGCAAATGTTGAATACACTCTATAGAGAGGTATTTGATGTTGAATACGCTCTATAGAGATGTATTTGAGGATTTGTGAAAACGACTTACGTCAGTCGTATAAGTTGGAGGACATGTTGGAGAGAGAATTTTCTATAGTCACCATTCATTGTGTACATTTGTAAGGCTTGCGAGGGACTGTTTTCTTAATCTTGCTCCCACAAACATTCTAGTATTGAATAGAATTGAATAGAAGAAAAAGTTATATGAAATATTGCATAAATTCCATTCCAATGCAATGCTTGTACTGAAACATTTAAATTAGATTAGATTAGATTAGATTAGATAAACCTTTATTCGTCCCACAATGGGGAAATTTCAATGTTACAGCAACCAAACAAACTAACAATACAATAACTGAAGACTCTTACAAACAAACAAATTGAACAGAATTAAATTGTATTTTGTATTTTTGTAGCTGCTTTACTGGGAGCAGCCTTGATTATAGAGTCTATTTTGCATTCTACCTGTGATAAAACTGTGGTGGATATTAGTTTTGTGAAGGACGGTCGCTGTGATAGGAAGCTTTTGGCTGTGTTTATGATCAATCATAACAGTGACTGTAAAATATGTAGTTTTGGTATGGAAATTACATATTTTAACCAAAGGTCTTCTTGTTTGAAAACAAAACTATGGTCACCCTCCCTTAGGGTGCATTTACATTGTAGTTTGGTTCTCCTGGTTCGTTTGGTCCAGACCAAAGGAAGAAAACAATACATTTAGTCCTGGTCATACACTGGCAATTTTGACAGCAAAACTAAAGATACCGAATCTAATGGCATAACAGAGCAATCACACCAGAGTGCATTTTAACTGAACCAAACATGACAAGCGTGAACACGGCCTCAGATATAATATATAATGAAAATTAGTTTTTCTGAAGAAAAATACCTTTATATCACCTACCATCAATACAATTAACTATTCTTTCTTTTCTCTTTCCTAGCTTCCTTTTAGTTTCAAGTCGTAATGCCACTTTTACCCTTACCAATGTGGTGTTCAAACTGTTCAGCAGTCAGTGCAGAGCTTAGGCTTATACGTTCACTTGAACTTATTAAATCTGTTGAGCATTAAAGGGCTTAATTCTCTATTTTTAAATCAAAACAACATCACACACCATTCAGAGTCTTTTACATGATTTATTAAGATTTATTCTCTTGGATAAGGAAGTGAGATACACCAACCATTGGCATACTGTTGAGCTGACTTTTTTATATCAATATACATAATTCGTGCAAGTTTTAGTATTTATGAAAAGTATATGCTGTGCAGGTAAAATTCAAGCTACATCTGGTTTCATTTAACCTTTGCCCACTTAGCCTATAGCCACCTTTAGTTAATAGCAAGTGCTCAGAACATTTAAAATGCCACATTCTATGCTTTGCAATGATATGAATCAATCAGAAAAGTTTTTTCCATGGCATTCCAGGCAAACATATATCATCTTCTGTACCGAATCTTACTCATTAACTACATTAAAATTGGCAAAACATACTTTTTAAGTTATCTGAGCTGTTCTTATGTGCACTGGACCATAGGATGGTCACTCCACTCAGGGAGATGAGAGATCTTCTCTTGTGTGTCAGGCTGGATGGGCCAACCCCATGCTTTGAAGAAGGGGCAGAGATTCAGGTTGACCACTTTGGAGAAGGTCTCAGCATATAGATTCATCTTGCCTTCATTCTCCTTTGGCACTCCACTCATGTCATGGTAGAGAGCAAAAACTTTCTTGAAAGCATCCCAGCCAAATTTTTCCTGAAGCTGGAGGGGGAAAAAAGTTTTTATTTATTTTTAAAAGAAAGGTAAATTATCACCTCCAAATTTATCCACCTACAAATAATGCATTATTGTTTCAGCTTCTTTTTTTTTTTTAAACACAATACTGGCAATGATAATATAACCAATTTTTGAAACTTTAAAAGGAACCCCTAAAATTAAGACATGCATAGCTTAATAAAAATGATGTCCCTTACTGAAATATGTAGTGAAAAAAAAAAATGTTATTTGAAAAAAATACACATCGTTTTATACATATATAATAGTCACGTCATTATTAAGATGACTTGAAATGTTTACACTCTGTGAGCTACTGGCACTACCTGTTGCTATTTTTACATCTTGGGAAAAAAATACTCATATGATGACCACAGCTACTGAAAGAGCTTGCAGGTGGCAATAGATAGTGGCGCAAATGTAAACCAAATGTTGTACCATTGATTTTTCTCACAAGCAGTCTAAACGCCCTTGGATATCAAGTCATATGCCTCAAAGCCAACAGGTAGCGCCAGCAGCTAACCAAGTGCAACCATTTTGTGTCATCAGAATGATGCAAAAATATGTAAAAAATAACGTACCATCTTTCATGGGTTTTCTATTCATATTCATATTTCAGTAAGATACATTTTTCATGTTATATTAAGTCATACAAGTCTTAAAACCCATGGTTCCTTTTAAACACTTGAAAAAACAAAAGAAAAAAAAAAAACATGAATTTAAATGATTAAATGTTCTGTTAAAACATTACACAAAACTTTATGTTTGCACCTGCATGTAAGTCTCGAGGGCCGTCCACTTGTTCCAGGTTTTTAATTGTTTACCGCCATCGCAATATGATTTGGTACGAGCCTGACGTTTTTCTAGAGCTATGTATGGTTGAACTTTATATCCGTTCAAACCCAGCACTTCCTCATGTACATACAGTGACCACAGGTTGCAAGTGCACTCAGCAGTGTGTGGAGGAAACTCCCAAACTCCACGCTGTTGGTTATGACCCAGCTCATGAATCTGTCCCCAAAGACCACGTTTGTAGGCTCTCTGTACATTTAAAAGTTCTGGGGCAGAGGTGTTCTGCATCATGATGGGATATCCAGCATGCATGAAACCTGTGGGGGGAAAGAAAGAACAATGTTACCATCAGGACAGAGTGAGTGTAATTAATATTAATGGCATGATTCTGTTGTAACAGTGATGGTTCTTTATCCTGACAAAGATACTGAGAGTATTTAATAGTACCACCAACCGACAGAGATCTGAACATCTGCAACAAACCGCTCCTTGCGGGGGAATTTGCCAGGCTTTGCTGCCAGGTCAGCTATGCTTCTCATTATGGTATCCCAAAGTTTAGCCACCTCATCAGGCTGGTCTAGATTCCTTATAAAGTCTGATTTTAATGTCATTATGATGTTCTCAAACTCAAGCTCTGCCCAGGGGGCAGGTGCCTGACGGATCCTATTGACCCAGTCAGCTACACTAGTCTCTCCTGAGGGATGAAACAAGTTCGCATTGAAATGTTTTGCTATACAATATTAAATATTCTGAATAGAAACCTCACTGTGATGCTCATTCAAAGTAGTTACCAGACTTAAAGTATGGAGCCTGTACGGCATCCTGCACGAAAATTTCCACCCCATCCACTTTGCTTTGAGGAGGTGCTATTATGTAGATGAGCCCTCCCCATAGATTGTAGACTTGGACCTTCTCTGCATTCAGAGGGAATCGCTGATGGACAACAGGAGCCCTTTTCAAAACTTCTGCTTTACCAATGTTATCTGTTTGGCAACCAAGTTGCACCTGCAAAAAATGTTACTCATGTTAATAACATACTCAACAATGAGCAATAAGGTTGCATCTATCAAGTATACTACATGCAGCAACTATTCCTTGATTATTATCATGTATTGTACAGACATAGACTTTATTCATCACCTGCCAATTTTTCCCAATGATCTCTGGAGGTACTGTTATGTACGTCTTCATACCAGGAGAAAGATATAAGCCTGTGCTTATCCATTCGTCCCTACCTGAAACAAGTAAATGCATTCTTATTTCATAGTGCTCAAGTATTTTGAAACTTAAACTAGAAATACAATTTTCCCTCCACTTTGGTGGGAAAACTTTTGTACCTTCAGTTTTGGCACTGATCCGAACTCTTGCATTAGACACAGTGGGTAAGGTAGATCTGTCCTTGATGATGTATGGAAGAAGAGCATCAGGATCAGGAGACACTTTGTATAACTCAGTCGCAATGCTGAGCATCAGGCGGTCTTTGGCACTTTTAACAGGGCTGTTACTAGACACTTGTGGAACACCCAACTTCACTATGTCACTAAGAAGCGCTACTATTGAAGTATAGGCAGGGCTGTCGTGACATCGCATGTGAAGGTACCTGGCACAGTCTTTGCCCAGCTGCTTTAAGCAGCTCTGTTCATGATCAGTCAGTTCATGCCCCAGGTGTACATGCTCAGCGAACCGATGCAGCATTTTACGAAAGTGGTACCCCTCTTTACCAATTTGCTCAATTTCTGGGGCTTTATATAACTCTCTACTCAACATATTGCCCAAGAGGCACAATCCCATCTTATTAAGAATGTGATTTCCTGGGTAATCGGTCATCACATTGCCACCATGATGGGTCTGGGCCCAAAGCCAAGCATGACCCCCAATCATAAGACCTCCACCTTCAGCAACAAATTCTTGGATCTTTGCACTCTGGGCATCACTGTATGATGTGCAAATGTAGATGCTTAGATCTTCTCTGAAACCAGTCACCTGGCAATCTAAACCAGATTTGCTCAGTACCGTGCGGGCTGGTTTTAGTCTGGGTTCTATCCCAATAACACCCTTGCGATCTTGGTCAAGCCACTTGATAGCGTTGATCAGGAAAGTGGACAGAGAGTCCCTGTTCATGAACCATTCATGTGATAACAGAATAACTTGACCTTTCCCATAATAGGCACCAGCAATGAATGCTTTTCCATCTGGAGTGACTGCAATGGGAAATGCTAATGGTCCATGCACCATCACCTCAGATGGTACATCTCTACCTCGGATGTCAAACTCGGACACACCTTCTAGCAGGAAATGTAGGTCATCCTTAAAGTCCTTGCCTGTACTGAAAAGTAACAATGGAAAACAGCTGGTGAAATGTATGCTTTCTTAAAAAAAAAAAAAAAAAGTAAGAATGTCTGCTGAACTTACGATACAGCACGCCAATCATAAGGGATTTGTCTTGGAACAGGATAAATGCCAACATTTCCAGAGTTTTTCGTGAAGTAAATTCCTGCAACACTGCACACCTTGTTTCCTGGGAAGTTCTTTATAGTGTTTTCTTTTGGGTGGGTTGCAGCCCAATTCCAGGCCTGGCCAGCTATGATCAAGCCACCCCCAGCTTTGATGAAAGCAATCAGATCTTTTGCCCAATTGTCAACACTGTAAGCATCTGTGATATAAACAGCTAATCCACTTCGAAAATCTCCTAGCTCTGTCTTGATAGGGCCGTGATTCAAGTTTTCAACTACTGAACATAAACTCTTCTGAATTCCTACAATGCTAGCATCACCAGTACGTGGCATGAGCCACTTTACTGCATTCTTTATGAGGTCTGGAAAGCGTGTTAGGTATTCCTCATGTCCCAACACCACCACACGTCCTTTACCGTAATGAGATGCAGCCATTAGCACCTGACCTCTTGGACTCATGGCAAGTGGAAAGGCATGTTCACCTATTAGTATAAGATCACTGGGCACTGCTGTCCCTTGGAAATCAAGCTCCTGCAGACCATACATGATAGTGATGTAGTCTTGTTCACGTGCCATGGTGGATTAGCTCAGTTTCAACGTATGTCAGTTTTATGGAGTATGAGCACTCAATGTTCAACCAGAGCTTGTGAAGTAAAATGATACCGATTGCTTTTCAGTCCTACACAAAGACAGAAAATGAAAGAAAAAAAATGTAAATGCGTTTAGAATCATAAGTAGTACTGTCCTGTACTGTAATTTTATAAATGTAAATACGTTTTTCATGAATCACATCACTTGACATAGTTTACAAATATATAAATTTCAACTAGCCTTTCCCTATTGTGGCTTCATATCTCACACATTAATCTTGATATCTCATAATTCTACTTTGAGATTATCTGAATAAGAGCATTTTTATGCACACACTCACACTCACTCAAAGAGTTCAGATTCAGTTCAGACTTTCTCACTTAGCTACGTATAACTACTGTGAGAATGTGTTTGAAGATTTAACTGTAGCTCACCCATAAACTGCACACCCATTGAGCAAGCCCTTTTCATTTTGTTTGTTCATCCAGAAACCACTATGCCCACTCCCTCTACAGAATTTAGCATTTTTAAAGTTATTTAGTTTTTGCAGTACAGTCTATTCAGGTTTGTCATGTGCCAGTCAGCAAATTTCCTTTGGCCTGGATCTGGCCCATGTCAGCAGTTGAAGCATGGCCCAGCTTAGTGTGTGTTTGCCAGCCTAGAACTGGTTCACAACTTTTTAGCCAGAACTGAACCAAACCCGTGCCGCCAAGACTCTTTTAGCTTTAAACAATGAATCCGAGTAGGGTCTGGCTGCAGACATGCACTTGCATTTTCAGACTTGCACTCTCAAACCTTTGCACTTCCACAAGTGACGTCGCTTGCAGTCTTTTTTGTTTTTAATTTAATTTAATTAATTTTTTATTTTTTTTTAATTGAATCTCTCAACATTTTACAACAGTAGCCAGATGATGAACACAAGAAAAAAGAACCTAAATTACAAAGTCATTGGCAATCCTCACTTGCACTCTCCGCCTGTGATGTCACTTGCAATCACACAAACTTTAAATACTCCCATACAGCAACATGCTTAATGTGGCATAATAATGGACTAAGATGATAAAGACCAAATTCAGTATAAATCTTATTGTTGATGCAATACAGACCAGCAGATATCAAACTCACTGATAAATGTTTAAGTTATAATAAAAGGACTAACTTGGTACAGGTACGTTTTGCAGAGTAAAACACTATATACATATACATTATATTAACAAACTGTATATCGAATTTGATCTTTTAAGCCATATTAAGTGTTAATGTTTTTCTACTTCAGGAAAATGCGATCTAGGAAAACCCAACACATGGTGAAATTTTACCTTTTTTAGATTTTGATACCATATGAAAGCTGGATTCAAGCCCTTTCCAAAACTTTATTTTGTCCATAGCGTGAACGTAACAAAAGTTATGGCTATCTGAAGTTGGCTGATAGCTATGAGTTTCAGGAATGGAATTTTGAGAAAAACATTTTTTAAAAAAATTCCAAAAATCTCCAAAATTCATACAAGTTATATTATATTGTGAAAACTGCCTTTTTGTTGAGGAAACCAGTGTGATGCTAACAGCCGATCGGCCTGCAAGGTGACGTCATAGTTCCACCACTCTATGGGGCAGGGAAGGCAGGCAAATGCGTGGGGCCCCGCATTTTAAGGGGGCCCCTGATAGCCGACCATTTAAATCAACACGAATGTTATAGCTATAACACGCAGCGACATCTCTCTATACCCCCTATGAGCCATCCTCTCTACTTAAACTTGTTATGATTTTGCCACCTCTGCCGCCTGTTTTAAACAGGCGCAGTGCATCTTTGTGGTGCTGTGGATTAGAAAATGAAATGAATATGAAAAAGTTTGCACACGCACATAAACATGCACGTTAAACATAACAAAGTGGACACAGCCTGAAGCGGAAATAAAAGAAGATATATTCTAGAATTCACTTATATATATTAATATATTATTCGTGTCTCATGCAGAGAAATGCACAGACTGCAAATGCACTGCTAAACAAAACATTTTTTTCATTAGCTTCGCCGCAACTCGTTCACTTGTTGATATACATAAAAAAGAGAGAAGACAATTCTAAAGATTTGAGTGAACAAGTTTGAGAGTGCACGTCCTGTTTTGTGCATTATATACTGTTAGATGTGTTTTGTATAATTATATCAGTAGGTAACAAAGATGCATTAACCAAAAAAAATAAATACATTTAAAGGGCCTCACTAATTAATTTTGCCTGGGGCCCCCACTTCATGTAGGTAAGCCTCTGGGGCTAGGTTGTTGATTTAAATATATATATATATTTATTTATTTTTTTTTTACATATTTTTCGACCTTCATTATTGTGCTTGGCTACACAAATATATATTATTCGTGTCTCATGAAGAGAAACGCACAGACTGCAACTACACTGTTAAACGAAACATTATTTTCATGAGCTTTGCCACAACTCGTTCACTTGCTGATACATAAAAAAATAAAATAATAAATACCTATTTAGAATATGCACTTAATTCATATAACTATGAGGCTAAATAGTAAAATAAATAATTCACTGACCAATATCAGCATCAAAATGCTAACAAAGATGGATTTGTAATTTCTTTACAATTGAAACCTGCTCTCTGTGTTATGTCATCAGTCAAAATTAATATATATATATATATATATATATAGGTAGATAGATAGATAGATATATAATGTACACTACCAGTCAAAAGTTTGGACACACCTCTCATTTAATGTTTTTTAAATAAGTTTCTTATGCTTATCAAGGCTGTTTTAACTTCATCAAAAATACAGAAAAAAAAAGTAATATTGTGAAATATTACAATGTAAAAAAAATGTTTTTCTATAATATACATATACAAAATTTAATTTATATCTGAATTAATTAAAGTTGAATTTCCAGAATCATTACTCCAGTCTTCAGTGTCACGTGATCCTTGAAAAATCATTCTAATATGCTGATTTATTATCAGTGCTGGAAAGAGTTGCGCTGCTTAACATTTTTTTGGGATCCTGTGATACTTTTTTTCAGGATTTTTTTTTATCAATAAAAGTTTAAAAAAGAACAGCATTTATTTAAAATAGAAAGATTTTCTAACACTATACACTACTGTTCAAATGTTTGGGATCAGTAAATTTTTATTCTTTTTTTTTTTTTTTTGAAAGAAATGAATACTTTTGTTCACCAAGGATGTGTTAAATTAATAAAAAGTGATAGCATAGATTTACATTGTTAGAAAAGATTTATATTTTGAATAAATGCTGTTCTTTTTAACTTGTTATTCATCAAAGAATCCTGAAAAAAGAATCACAGGTTGCTTGATAATTCTATGGGGCAGCCGTGGCCTAATGGTTAGGGAGTCGGACTTATAACCCAAAGGTTGCAGGTTCAAGTCCCAGTCCCAGGTCTGGCAATGATTGTCGTGGGGGAAGTGAATGATCAGCACTGAGGTGAGACCCTTGAGCAAGGCACTGAACCCCCAACTGCTCCCCGGGCATGTGAGTGCACTTGGATGGGTCACTTGGAAGGATCAAATGCAGAGCACAAATTTCAAGTATGGGTCACCATGTTTGGCCACACGTCACGGCCTTTCTAATAATAAATCAGCATATTAGAATGATTTCTGAAGGATCAGGTGACACTTAAGACTGGAGTAGTATATTAAAAAAAAACAACATTATTTTATATTGTAATAACATTTTGCAATTTTACACAACAAATTCCTTGTGTTTGCACACACTTGGCGAATAAAGCTCATTCTGCTTAACTAGCATAGGCCTACATGTTTCACTTTTTGTGAGAAGAGCGCACCCCTGCAACAACTTCTGAAAGTGAATGGCAGTGCTTTATATAAAAATGTCTTTTTACATTAGTGTAATCATTTTAACATCAGTTTAGGAACTGAATAAAAAAAAGGAAAAATAAAATGCTCAGTTTTCACTGTATGAATTCAATATGCAGAGATTCTTATTTAAGCTTCGACAGTTATGTAGGCAAGAGCACTTCACAGAGTAATTTTCTCTTTGTCGCTGTAGCGATATGCATATTATGATATGTACATTTGCGACATTTCAATAATGTTGATATATTGCACAGCCCTAATACATACCCAGGAACCTAAAAATGTTTAGCCTCTGCTAAATGAATAAATAATAAATAAAAGTCAAACCTGTGGTAATCTGGATTCCAAACAGCAAGCTGAAGTTTTCTACTAGATGATGTAAAACAGATGTCTTTCCTGAATTCTTCTGCTATATTCTTTTTTGTTTCATGCTGCACTGCAGATTTAAATACTGCACTCATATGACGTAAGATGCATGTTAGCCAATCAGAATGGATGGGTAGGGTATGCTTTTTCCAGTATATCACATGGAGGAGCGAATTCCCACAAACAACACAAAATGGCTTACTCAGCCTTCTAGTATTGGGTGAATACCATATGCTGGGCAAAGGCATGCAGTTTTATAAATGCACGTATTACCAAGGGTCAGTCAAGTAGTTATGTGAAATAATCCAAATAAATAAATAAACATAGTTATAGCCCTGAATGGGGTCTATGAGGGGTGGCAACACCAAAGCAACCCCAATGCATAGTTTTTGGGGATTTATGTTCTGACATACACAGTTGTGTTCACAAATATTGCATTAAGTAATCATCTACACTGTTTAAAATGAAAAATAAATAACAACATTTCAATATCCATCATGGCATTAAGTCAATACACAATATAAACAACTTCAACAGGTTATAAATGTTTCTGAGCTTGTGTCACTAAAGAAGACATGCAGTTCTATCAAAATTACATGGGCTCCTTAGATGGTATACATCACATTTTAGTGCAAGTTTAACAGCAACAAAAACTTTTAATTTCCTGACATTAGAAAGAAATACAATAATATCAAATCACTTTTGATTTTCTGTTATTAACATAGATAGGAATGTCTGTAATCACCCACAACACACTATATCAAACATTTATCCTAGCAACACCACAGCAACTGCAGAGCAAGAGCCTAACAACTACCCAGAATATTCTAGCAAAAAACTAGCAACACTTTAGCAAATATCTAGAATATCTAACTGACCAACTATTCGTTTAAACAAGACTTTAAGACAAGCCAGCATTAATTTGTCTTTCAAGCACTGAAAAAAAAAATATATATATATGGCCCCAATTAAATTAAGCATAATTCAATTTAGTTTTTATTTTATTATTTTTATGTTTTTTAGTTTTATTACAATTACATGTGTTTTAAATCCAAGCCATGTGAATTATTTAAATCCAGTTAGAAGATATTAAGTAAGTTCTGTGCGTATGCTCACAAATGCACATTTTCCAGTCATGACTCAGGTTCATGGTGACGGTGCACTGAAGACATTTTAATTCCAGCCCCGGAGTTTTCATCATTCAGTCTGTAAGTAATATTTCATGTATTGTAGCACCGTTTATTAAAGTAAATAGTTTGTTCACTGTATAAAGAATATAATATGCTCTAGTTCTTAACGAGTCTTTGGGATAACATTAAATTCCACAGCGACCAACAGTCACATCCTACTTCAAATAACAAAAATATTGCTTTTTTTATGTGACGAAATGTACTTTTAAGATATTTTTGGGCGAAAATGTTTTATACGCCTAAAATACGCTGTTCGTTTATAAAGGAATTTTACAAAAAATGCTTAAAGGGTACATAACATACACAGTTTCACTATTCATTATGATTTGCATGATACTGAAAAAAATTATTAACTTCTGTTGCATTTAATTATTAACTATTGCATTTAAAGCAATGATGGGAAGATATCATCTTTGACTGTGTGCTTGTACTGTCTCCTGTCTTGTTTTCTTCTTTAATGTCAAAATCATCCTACATCGCTGGTTTACCTTTTCTTTTTTGTAAAGGGCATTTTATCTACTTTGTATGTCCACTTTGTAAACACTGGGTCAGTACTTCTGCAGCAATGTAGGATGATTTTGAAGTTGGGGAAGAAAACGTAATGGGAGATTTCAGTAGAAGTAGAGAGTTCATGCAGACTTAGACAAGATGAGCGTATGAGGCTAAAAATATATAAATTGTCAATTTGTTTAGAAAATGACCACTCATTTTGCCTCCTTGGCTGAGATCATTTAGAGCCATTTGAAGCTGCATTTTAACTGCATTTTGGAAGTTCTTGGGGGCACCAATGAAGTCAACTATATGATAATTCCTAGATAATTCCTGAATTGTTTTCCTCAAGAAACATAATTTCTTATCGTCTGAGGAAAGAAAGACACAAACATCTTGGATGACAAGGGGGTGAGTACATTTTTGAACTTTTCCTTTAATGTAAACTAGTTGCACTGTAAGATCTGAATGCTCAATGCTTTTTGCTGAATGGTGCAGCATGTAAAATGTGTCTTAATCTAACTAATAATTATTGTGTGCTCAATTTCAAATTCCCTTACAAATTGCAGTTTGTTGCATCACATATGAACAGTACTGTTGCCTGTTTCCACATATTTTAGCACTGTTTGAACCCATTAAATCCACAATTGTTTCCCAGACATGAAAATATCCAAATAATTTGTCATTAGTAACCCTTTGAAATAATCCATATTTATTTTTTGAACATTTGTTGGAAAATTGCTTTTTATAGTCAGTCACAATTGTGACCGGTGGGATAATGTGTATAATGAATTAATATATTTCTGCAGTCATAAAAATGGTTATATATTTTAGCCCAGCTATTTGAAATTGTTTGATCACATTCTAGGGTTACTATTATTCATAAAAAACAAACCAAAAAAATATATATACAACACTCATAGGAATACTGAGATAAAAGACAAAAAATAAAAAATAAATAAAATAATCAACGTATTTCAAATGTGTTACTTTATTGTATAATTAAATTGTTATATTAGTTCTACCAGTATTGCAACATCAATATTGTAGCTTATTTGTAACTTTTGATTTAGTGCTATATTTTGTTATCTAATGTACTGGTACTGCTGCGTTTTATTTTATTTGTAACCATTTTTTATGTGTACTGCATTTTTGCAGAATTGAGAAATGACTGCCTAGAGATGATGCTGTTGCCTATGAGTGTGATTTAGGCTGCACAAGTGTTGTATCGCATGAAATCTCTCTGTTAGACAAAGTTCCTGTTAGGCAATGTTACAGGTGTTTGCCACCATCTGAGTACGAGTTTGTTAAAGCCCATATCAATCAGTTGCTTGAGGCACAGGTCATTAGGGAGAGTTGCAGTCCCTATGCTTCCCCCATTGTATTGGTGTGAAAAAAGGATGATAGCCCTCGTCTTTGTGTGGACTACCACCAGTTAAACCAGAAGACTTGTCTTGTATTGAAGAGTCTTTGGATGCAATCTCTGGGGCCCGCTGGTTTTCTACTCTTAAATCAGCCAGCGGCTACAATCAAGTTCTGGTTGCTTAAAAGGATAAATTCAAGACCGCTTTTTGTACTCCTTTTGGATTATTTAAGTTTCACCGTATGGCGTTTAGCCTCTGCAACGACCATAGCGTCTTATGCAATGTTTGTTTGGGAAACAGTATTGTCAGTCTGGGACCAGCTTGCATTATGAAATTCAGTATTGATCTGGCCAAATTAACAAGAACACTGATGCTCTGTCTCAGCCTCATCACTCTGCCTCTAATATGTGTTTTCTGCAGTAGGCTGATCCTGATATGCAAGCTGTTTTATCCCTTCTTAGGCAGAAGATGCACCCTAGTTTATTGAAATGCCAAGCGTTATCCACCTTGGTTCTGGCTCTGTTGTGCCATTGGGATCGTGTGGTAGAGAGGAATGGCGTATTGCATCGTCAGACTTTTTGACCTAATGGTGGTGAGGAGGTCCATCAAGTAGTTTTGCCAGCCACTTTAAAGCAGGAGGTACTCACTCAGCTACACCAAGATCATGGACATCAGGGGGTAGAGCAAACAACCTAACTGGTCGGCCAGCTTTATTTTTGGCCGGGAATAACTGCTGAGGTGAAGCGCTGGTGTCAAGAGTGTGAGAGGTGCCAAGTGGCTAAGGATACTAACCTTGCTGTCCCTACTGTCTAAAAAAAATATGGTTCTTAAAAGGTTCTTTAACAGTGTTAAAAGTTATATTTAGAACCATATTCTTCTCTAGAAGCCTTTCTGTGCTGCAGTGGTTCTTTTTATTGGGAAATGGTTCTTTAGTCCCGCTTTCTTTTTTTGTTTGTTTTTTTAATGCGTGAATGTTAATCAGTTATTTTTGAAGCTGTTTCCTGATTGGTTGTCTCCCGTACACTAAAGCCCTGACTCAGTGGTCCTGCTGAGTCACCACCACAGATTGACAACACAAACAGGTAAGCTACATATCATTATTACCACCTATATTATTTTTGTTATATTAATCGACTTGGATAATTTGTTAAAATGTTAAGCATCTGTGTGCACATATATACTATACATTAAGTATTGTCAAATTACATCAGTCATTCATATTTCTGCTGGTTCAGAATGCTTACTTATCATAAAAGCTGTATTAAAACATTTATCCAAAACAATGTCATGTAAATTGTCTTAATATTTCCTGAGCAGAATGTGGTACAACATACACTTAGGTTTGTTTATTGACATTTCAGAGTTTTGTATGTGAGGTAACTGCTTGCATTGGGAGTGATTCATTCTGAGTGAAGGAAAGACGAATTTCAGGTCAGGAATTTTAACTAAGCACCAACAAGTAAAGATGCATTCTTTTTAGTTAACATAGGTTTGCAAATCATCCTGTGTTTTGGGCAACAGTATGTTACTGGACACCGTCTGTTTTGTAGCTTGTGTAAATACATCTAAGGCACATGCAATGTTTCCATGAAAGTGAACCAAACTTCTCTGTAAAATGCAAGTTTGGTTGCCCAAACGTATACAAAAAAAAAAGCTCTTACCACATCCACATATTTCGTAAATACAATAAACTGACTCAACACTGTCAAAGAAATGAAGAACCAGGTGTTGCAAAAGATGAACACATTTATGAAGAAGATTGTGATGAAATAGTTCACGTTGACTCCTTTCAGGAACAGTTAAAGGAACACCCCTGCAAACATGTCCTTGCGGGCCACACTAAACCTAAACAGACCCTGTGTGGGCTTGCCCAGGCAAGGCCCACATCTTTGAGCTCACCGCAGGCTCTCTGTGAGCAGGCCACACTAGTGGACTGTCCACATTAATCCCATGATGGCCCAGTGTGGGCCAGCCCATTCAGGCCCGGAGCAATTTTTTTGTTCTTGGGGCCCATGCAGGTTTTGTGTAGGCAGCCCTGTAATGCAACTAGGAGAATACTAACATGTGTTGTTGAAGCCAACAGTGTTTCAAAGCAGTGCAATTCCAGGAAAAGCTGTTAAAAAAGCTCACCGTCTTCAGACTTATACCTTTCCTTATTGGTAGCTTTGTACGTGAGAATAACACTTACTGGTGTCTTTATCTGTTACTCCGCTCAGTGTGTGACATCACCTTTGCAACATTCATAAGAAAGTGCTGGTTGAGTCAACTCAGAGGTCTGATTACAGACTTTTTCTCAAGTTTCTAGAAACTTTATCCAGAAAGTTTCACACCAAAAATTCATTTGTTGGTTCATTATCCTTGCTTGATTTAACATTTTGGGCCATTAAGGGCACATTGGTGTCTAAGATACAAAGCCAAACATCTCTATTTCAAAACACTTTCATCTGTGGTCAACAACTACCAAAATATAATGAAAAAACTGGCAAAACGGTATCAAATGAGACAGTGCTGGGAAGCACAGTCCAGCAGCACTCTTAATTATGAAGCAACCGCAGGCTCTGTCACAGAAATTCCTCTATGCATAATGCCACTGGGACTAAGGCACGATATTGCAGAAAACAGTGGTGCTTAACTTGAATCAGCATGGGAAACTAAGTGTCTGAAGCATGATAGGGTTAGTTACAAAGTTGGGGATTTTTTCATTTTTGACCTGACGCATGCTGAGGAGATCCTAGTGTTTTTTTAATAGCTCATCCACATCCTGAAGATACAATATGAGTGGAAACTGTGTGGGAGGATTTTCCTGAGTAACTCCTTTTCTGAGCATCTGCATGCCTATAATGTAAAATCAACTGCTTACTAGATTGCCCTCAATCCTGGCGATGAAGCAGACTACCATGCACTTGACTGCTATGACATGAAGGATAATCTATACATCTCACTACAACATCATCCTGTGAGAAAACATTTTGTTAAAATAATTATTAACAATTTATTGTTATTGCTGTTTTTTGCCAGAATTCAGTGATTTTTCACACTAGAATCTTGAGCTCACGACAACTGTTTTTGACCACTCTTTTCAGAACATGAGATCAATGGACCAACGTTAGAAGTAATCTCAGAACGAATGGCAGAGCGACTGATACCTGCCATCAGAAAGCAGACAATTTTTATGAGCTTAAAGGGTGCACTGCACATGGGTAAGTTTCCCAGACAGCAGCTGACTCTGTGCCGGATTCGTTTTCAAACCGGCAAATCCGCGTTACAGTCACATCCGTTTCTTCTTCAATGTCAAAATCATCCTACATCGCTGGTTTACCTTTTCTTTTTTGTAAAGGGCATTTTATCTACTTTGTATGTCCACTTTGTAAACACTGGGTCAGTACTTCTGCAGCGATGTAGGATGATTTTGAAGTTGGGGAAGAAAACGAAATGGGAAATTTTTGACATATCCTATATTGACCGTATTGAACCGGTAAAAAAAAAAGTTCATGCAGACTTAGACAAGATGAGCGTATGAGGCTAAAAATATATAAATTGTCAATTTGTTTAGAAAATGACCACTCGTTTTGCTAGATAAGACCCTTCTTCCTTGGCTGAGATCATTTAGAGCCATTTGAAGTTGCATTTTAACTGCATTTTGGAAGTTCTTGGGGGCACCAATGAAGTCAACTATATGATAATTCCTAGATAATTCCTGAATTGTTTTCCTCAAGAAACATAATTTCTTATCGTCTGAGGAAAGAAAGATACAAACATCTTGGATGACAAGGGGGTGAGTACATTTTTGAACTTTTCCTTTAATGTAAACTAGTTGCACTGTAAGATCTGAATACTCAATGCTCTTTGCTGAATGGTGCAGCATGTAAAATGTGTCTTAATCTAACTAATAATTATTGTGTACTTGCTTTCATTTGAGCTACTCTCTGCACATGCCTTGATGCCAGGTTCGCATGGTGTGATTTGAAGTCATTTTCCTGAAGTGTTATTTTTAAATTCCCTTACAAATTGCAGTTTGTTGCATCACATATGAACAGTACTGTTGCCTGTTTCCACATATTTTAGCACTGTTTGAACCCATTAAATCCCCAATTTTTTTTCCCAGACATGAAAATATCCAAATCATTTGTCATTAGTAACCCTTTGAAATAATCCATATTGTCCATGTCTTAATATTTCCTGAGCAGAATGTGGTACAACATACACTTAGTTTTGTTTATTGACATTTCAGAGTTTTGTATGTGAGGTAACTGCTTGCATTGGGAGTGATTCATTCTGAGTGAAGGAAAGACGAATTTCAGGTCGGGAATTTTAACTAAGCACCAATAAATAAAGATGCATTCTTTTTAGTTAACATAGGTTTGCAAATCATCCTGTGTTTTGGGTAGCAGTATGTTACTGGACACCGTTTGTTTTGTTGATTGTGTAAATACGTCTAAGGCACATGCAATGTTTCCATGAAAGTGAACCAAACTTCTCTGTAAAATGCAAGTTTGGTTGCCCAAAACGTATACAAAAAAAATAAGCTCTTACCACATCCTCATATTTCATAAATACAATAAACTGACTCAACACTGTCAAAGAAATGAAGAACCAGATGTTGCAAAAGATGAACACATTTATGAAGAAGATTGTGATGAAATAGTTCACGTTGACTCCTTTCAGGAACAGTTAAAGGAACACCCCTGCAAACATGTCCTTGCGGGCCACACTAAACCTAAACAGACCCTGTGTGGGCTTGCCCAGGCGAGTGTGGGCCAGCCCGTTCAGGCCCAGAGCAATTTTTTTATTCTTGGGGCCCATGCAGGTTTTGTGTAGGCAGCCCTGTAATGCAACTAGGAGAATACTAACAACATTGACTGGCATTCTTTAGCCAATCAATTGAACTGGAATAGCTCAAACCAAAAGAGACCTTTTCAGAACCTGTTGTTTCATATAGGCCAGGGATCCTCAAATCTGACTCACAAGATCCACTTTCCTGCAGAGTTCAGCTCTAACCCTAATCAAACACACCTGAGCATGCTAATCAATGTCTCCAGGATCAGTAGAAAATCACAGGTGGGTGAGTTCGATCAAAGTTGGAGTTAAACTCCAAGTGGATCTCACAAGTCATATTTGAGGTGTAACAGACTGTAACTAAGAATTTTCTGGGCAGATTTCTTTCTTACGTGTGTTTGATCAGGGTTGGAAATAAACTCTGCAGGAAGGTAGATCTCCAGGAACAGCTTTTTTTTTTTTACTTTTTTTTAATGTTTTTAACATTTTTGGCTATAGCTGTATTAACCTGAACTTAATATTTTCTATTTTGTATTTAATTAATCCATTGATTTGAAATCCCTTTGACTACTGTACATTTTTGTCAATACAGACATTAATTATGTGGTGACTGCATCCATTTCAGATGTATATTAACTGTTTTTTTTTCAAAGACTTAAGTTATAGTAGCTGAAAAGTATTTAATGTGAGACAGATTGTTGTAGTAGATTAATAGTGCAGGCCCTGTGTGGGCCTAGTGAGGGCTTCCTGGGGGCTAAGTGAGGGCCACTGGGGGCCCTTAGGCTAGTCCTAAGTGGGCCTGTTTGCAGGGACTCCACATTTTTTTGAAAATATTTCATTCTTCATATTTTCAATAACTCATTTTCCAACTCCCCTAGATTTAAACAGATGAGTTTTGCCATTTTGGAATCCATTCAGCCGATCTCCGGGTCTGGCGCTAGCACTTTTAGCATAGCTTAGCATAAATCATTGAATCTGATTAGACCGTTAGCATCTCGCTCAAAAATGACCAAAGATTTTCAATATTTTTCCTATTTAAAACTTGACACTTCTGTAGTTACATTGTGTACTAAGATCTCCAGAAAATAAAAAGTTGTGATTTTCTAGGCTGATATGGACAGGAACTATACTCTCATTCTGGTGTAATAATCAAGGAATGATATTACGCAGTGCCTGAATATAGTCCCCAGCTATTTTACTATTATCTTAGTGGCTTAGTGCTGGTCACGTTGGAAGTTACCTAGCTGGGGGCTATTTTCAGGCAAACCCATGGTTTGACTGAACCAACTGAGTATGTGTTAGGATTTGACACAAGTGGAAAAAAGGAAACATTTCAGTATATTTCTATTCTGGAAGTGTTCCATGCTTTCCAGAAGGAAAATGCTTCAGATAAAGACATTTTAAGGGATTTCAATGATGGACTGTTTTTTAAAAGGCACAAATTTTTCAGTTGTCATTCCACAGTTGTACACAGATGAGTTTGAAATCACAAACAGTCTTGGTTCAAAAAAACCTTGCATGCATATACCACTGAAGTACTGGTCACAACTGAAGAACATACATGTTGCCATTCTTGTCAGAAACAAGTTCTTGCAAAACTCTGGTTATGAACCTCTACTTCAGCCCCTCATCCATGATCTCCAACATTTACAAACCAATGGTGTGACCATTGAAATGGATAAAGAGTACCACACACTTAGAGGTGCAGTGTTTTCAGTATCAGCTGATAACATCAGCTGATACAGCCCATGGACTGGCTGGCTTCAGCAAATGCTTCAGTCATGGTTTCATTTGCCGTTACTGCCTGTGTCATCATCATGAAATGAATCAAAAAACTGATGAGACCCTCTGTACCCTTCGAACTCCTGAGACTCATAGTCAACATTTAAAATCGGAAAATGCCAACAATCTCAACTGGGTTACTGGACATTGCCCTTTTATGCAGATACCTTATTTTGGGGTGACACGGTCTTTCCCACCTGATTTAATGCACAACATTTTGGAGGAAGTAATCCCACAATTGCCCAAACTTATATGAGCAAAGAGTTGTCACTCTTCAGCAGTTCAACAAACAAATGCAGGGATTCTCCTTTGGACGAAATGACAGTAAGTCAAAGCCTGTTTTGTTGAAGCCAACAGTGTTTCAAAGCAGTGCAATTCCAGGAAAAGCTGTTAAAAAAGCTCACCGTCTTCAGACTTATACCTTTCCTTATTGGTAGCTTTGTACGTGAGAATAACACTTACTGGTGTCTTTATCTGTTACTCCGCTCAGTGTGTGACATCACCTTTGCAACATTCATAAGAAAGTGCTGGTTGAGTCAACTCAGAGGTCTGATTACAGACTTTTTCTCAAGTTTCCAGAAACTTTATCCAGAAAGTTTCACACCAAAAATTCATTTGTTGGTTCATTATCCTTGCTTGATTTAACATTTTGGGCCATTAAGGGCACATTGGTGTCTAAGATACGAAGCCAAACATCTCTATTTCAAAACACTTTCATCTGTGGTCAACATCTGCCAAAATATAATGAAAAAACTGGCAAAACAGTATCAAATGAGAGAGTGTCCGGGTCCCGCTCTTCATGCCCCGCCAAAAGGCCTTCAGCAAGCCTTGGTCGTGCTCTGGACACAGAGGCCACCAGTCCGCCTCCACCCCCCTGCTCTTCTGAACACCAGCTGGCCGGCGACGTCCGTGATCGCCAGGCTGTTGCTTCTCCAAGTCACCGCATCAACACGAGCACACCTTCGGCTGCAAAAACCCACCCGCAGCTGATTCCTCACCTTACCCCAAATCCCCTCCCCTATCCATGGCCGGCAGCGCCGCCTTCTCACCCCAGCGCGAACATGCCTCCGCTTCCGGCGCAAGCCCCAGCGCCCGTTACCTCTTTCAGCTATCCTTCTTTTTCTTCCGCTCCTGCTGCCATTTACAGCGCGAGCATGCCTCCGCTTATGGCGCAAGCCCCAGCGCCCGTTACCTCTTCCAGCTATCCATCTTTTTTTTCCGCCCCGGGAGCCATCTATAGCGCGAGCATGCCTCCGCTTACGGCACAAGCTCCGGTGCCCGCTATCACTTCTCTGTATCCACCTTTTTCTTCCGCCCAGGAGCCACTCATAGCGCGAGCATGCCTCCGCCACTATTCCCGGCAGCTTCTTTTCCCCCGTCCTCCCTTCACGCTAGCCTCAGCTGCACCTCTGCCAGTTCCCCCGAACGCAACTGCACTGGAGCCACCCCCCGTCCCCAACGCCATCCGGACCCAAATTTTAGCAGGTGCAGACATTGACCTTTTTTCTCTCCTGTCTCCCATTTCTCCCTCACCCCCGGATCGCCAAATCAATTGCGGCGATTTCTCGGTCACCCTTAAAAATTCCGCCCACAATCCATCGCGTATTCTGTCCTTCGCCGAATTCACCATCGCGTTTAACCGCTACACAGAAATTATTTGTTCAGTTTTTCCCCTTAGGAGACGCGAGCTTGGCAACTACCTCTCAATAGTTGCCGAGCTCGCATTATCATACGGAGGCGCTCACTTCTACACCTACCACAAACTGTTTTCGGCTAAGTGCGCAATCCGCGTGGCTCAGTGGAACCAATGTCCCTATTGGGGGGCTTTGGACACTGAGCTTCACAGCAGGGTGTTCCTAGGCTGCCGCAACATCGCCTGTGCAGTCTGCCGCTCTTTTTCCCACTCCACTACCTCCTGCCCTTTCGTCAACCCTTCAGTTCCCTCTTGCCCCGTTACTCCCTAGCCCAAATCCACTAGCTATGTCCCACGCCTATAAGCCCCTATAAACCCCTCACCTTTACTCCACCGCCGTCCTTCCTCCGACAGCCTAGCATGCACCAGCTTCAATAACGGGAGGTGCACTAGACAA
The DNA here is from genome assembly GCA_033026305.1 of Cirrhinus molitorella. NCBI lineage: Eukaryota > Metazoa > Chordata > Actinopteri > Cypriniformes > Cyprinidae > Cirrhinus > Cirrhinus molitorella. The sequence goes on from CM065117.1 coordinate 52,195,279, forward strand.
CGCTGTCGTTTCCTGCACGTTTGTAATTTCTGTGGCGGCTCCCATGCCCGCTTGATCTGTCCTGTACAGAAAGCTGCAAATAAAAATTCTAAGCAGTATTTATCGACTCCTGTTAATATTACTCGTTTATCTGCAGAATTGCTTCATCATTCTGATTCTAAATTTACAGATTATATCCTTTCAGGTCTTTCTCACGGCTTCCACCCTGGCGTCGTAAGTCTTCCCTCCCAGAGTCTCGTCTGCCCCAATCTCCAATCCGCTCTCACCGAACCCGAAACAGTCGACCTTCTAATTAAAAAAGAAATAGAAGCAGGTTTCATGATCGGCCCTTTTTCCGTTCCTCCCTTTAACATCTTTCGCATCAGCCCCATCGGCGTAGCAACCAGAAAATTTTCAGGTAAAAAACGCCTCATAATCGATCTCTCATCCCCGCATAATTCCCCGTTTCCAAGCATTAACAGTCTCATCCCGCTTGAAGAATATTCTCTCCACTATCTATTTCACCCCCCCGACTCCCTCCCCGCCGCCCGCCTCTCGACAGCCCAAAAGCTCTTTGCAGAGCTCGGGATTCCCCTCGCCCAAGACAAAACTATAGGCCCTAGCACTTCCATCGAATTCTTGGGAGTCAATTTAGATTCCCAAAAATTCCAGGCATCATTACCAAAAGAAAAAATCGTTAAAACGATTCTGGTAGCCTCCACTCTCTCAGCCGCCTGTAGCTGTTCCAAACGCGAGCTATTATCTGTTTTGGGTCATCTGAATTTTGCGATGCGTATCATCCTGCAGGGCCGCCCCTTCATCTCCCACCTCCTCTTCCTCGCGTCCTCTGTTCATGCTCTAGAAGACCATATATCTCTTAACGACGCATGCCGAAATGAACTTAACCTGTGGATATCCTTTCTTAAACAATGGAATGGATTATCTTTTTTCTATAACAACCTGATTTCCTCCCCAATCGATATCCATCTATTTACCGACGCTGCCCCCTCCGTCGGGTTCAGCGTTTTTTTTTTCCAAGGCCGTTGGTTCGCTTCCACATGGCCCCCCCAGCTGGCAGATTTACCACAGCATTTATCGTCCTCAGCACTATTCGAGCTTTATCCATTAGTCATCACAGCCGCTCTTTGGGGCAAAGAATGGTCGGCCACCAGTATAATCGTGCATTGCGACAACGAAGCTACCGTACACTGCATTAATAAAGGTCGTTCCCGTTCTCTCGCATTAATGCCATTACTAAGAAGGCTGATCTGGATTTCAGCTCGCGACCAATTCATCATAACTGCAAAACACATCCCTGGGCCAAAAAATCTAATCGCCGACTCTCTCTCTCGTTTTGCCTTTTAGAAATTCAGAGCATTGGCTCCAGAGACGTCCCTACTCATTAAAGGCATTCAAAAAACCCATCCCACCCGCCCCGACACCCGCCAACCCATAACCCTAAAAATCCTAACTAAATGCATCTCCACCCTCCGTAAGGGTTACCAATCTTTACACACCGCCCGTACCCTAGATGCCATGTTTATCCTGGCTTTCTTCGGTTTTCTTAGATGCTCCGAACTCACTATTACATCCAGCTTCAACCCAAACATTCACCCAACCATCTCCGATCTGGCAGTGCTAGACAACAAAGTCATCTCCTTCTTCATAAAGCAAAGCAAGACAGACCAATTAAAGAGAGGGCATTTCATCTACATCTTCAACCTCCAATCACACATTCAACCATTCCAAACCCTCCTAGCCTTCCTCCAGCTCAGGAAATCCCAATCCAAAAATCCTTCCGATCCCCTTTTTACAGATGACTTTAACCGCCCAGCCACTCGATTCTGGTTCCAAAAGCATCTTAAATCTGTCTTGCTCCTATCCGGTACCCCAGCTGATAACTTCTCAAGCCATTCATTTCGAATAGGCGCAGCCACAACAGCGGCCCAAAAAGGTCTCTCCCAGCACCAAATCCAAACACTCGGTCGCTGGTCATCAGAAGCCTTTAAGAGCTACATCCGATCTGACCGTTCCCTCATCAAGGAATCCCACCAGACCCTAATCAGTTAAATCCGCCTGATTCAGTCCACCTTTAGAAACCCTTCATCAGCCCCTTTTCGACCCCACTTCATCTATCTCAACCGCATACCCCCTTTAAGCGCTTTTAGTTTTTATCCACGGCCGTAGCCACTCCCACCGCTGCCCCCGCTTGAGCCTCTACACTCAAAGCCCACTCATGCTCCCGCTGGAGTCCCCTCCCTCATTTTTTTTTCCCACTGCCGCAGCAGTACCCACTCACGCTCCCGTCCCTCCCTCATTTTCCCACTGCCGCAGCAGTGCCCACTCCCGCTGGAGCCCCTCCACACTCCCCAATCTGCCGCAGCAGTGCCCTCTCACGCTCCCGCTGGAGCCCCCTCCCTCACTTTCCCACTGCCGCAGCAGTTCCCGCTCCCGCTGGAGCACCTCCCCTATCCACCACCGCCACAGCAGAACCCACTCCCGCTCCCGCTGGAGCCTCTTCCTTTTCTTCCCACTATCACAGCAGTTCCCACTCCCGCAAGAGCCTTTTCTATATCTTGCCGCAGCAGTACCCCCGGGAGCCCCTCCCATATTCTTCCCCGGCCACAATAATGGTAGCTACTCCATCCAAACATCCAGCATCCTTCCAGCTCAGACCTAGCATTTTTGGGGGGCCATTAACTGCATTCTGGCTGCTGTCCTGCAATATATAGCATTTTGGGGGAGCACTTTGGGTTCGGGCCGATTGCCGAGCTCGGACCCCTCTCCCGGGCAGGGGGAGTGCCCTGGGCTCGGGATTAACTACGAGCTCGGAGCCCTCTCCCGGACTGCACGCCAAATACGCTTATCCTTTACTTAGTTTATTTATCTGTAAGTGCGAACTCGTGAAGTGATGTTTTATTAACAAATTTCGGGAGGAGAACGCGCAGATAATTAACACGGCCAATTCATCATCAGCAATCACACTCCCTATCCAATTAGCACAAGAGAGAATCCCTATATATACTCAAAGCAGCCTTACCTTCACCATCTCCCGTTTTCAGCATCCCTCCACCACCCCGTCTCCTCACCTACAGTCCGGGGGGGGGAGCACTTTGGGTTCGGGCCGATTGCCGAGCTCGGACCCCTCTCCCGGGCAGGGGGAGTGCCCTGGGCTCGGGATTAACTACCGAGCTCGGAGCCCTCTCCCGGACAGCACGCCAAATACGCTTATCCTTTACTTAGTTTATTTATCTGTAAGTGCGAACTCGTGAAACATTTTTGTTGTATTTTCAGATATCCATCCCAGCAACAGTATGTTGTATCACTGTCTGCTTTGATAACAGCATTTCCCTGCCTAAAAGAAAACTTCGGATCGGGATATGTACGATTTTAAGTACTATGTTTCTTCAAGATGCGTTTCTCCAGATTTGATCTGTTTCCACTCACTGATGGAAAATTTGTTCTAATTTCTCCTGCTAATTCTCTGGCAGTTTTCTTGTAGACACTCTGCTCAATGGGCTCTTTAAGTTTCTGATGGATGATCTCATCAAAAATGGCAGCTGATGTTGCTCCATGACAGTATTTCTTGTATTTGCTATAGTACTCTTCTCTCTTCTTCTTAACATATATTACAGGATTATTTGCATCTCTGAACAGTCTGTGTTGTTCAGTGATTATCTGGTTTGATTTTTTTTACAGATGGAAAGAACCAAATCCATGAAGAATTAATTCTTAAACACATATTTCACTGATCCTTCCTCATGTTGTGTTATTCTTGCCTTGATGTAACCTGTGAGTTGTTGAATGTAGCAGATGTAGTAGTCCATCTTTGAAATGTTAAATGACTGAATCATTTTGTCTGTCCTCTGAAAAATATTCATTACTAATGATCGTATTTTGGTTTCATCCTTTTGAGACAGAACATAACCCAAATTCTCTTTAACAGATCTGACTATACAGGAGCACTTTCATAGATGTAAATGTCTTTGATTGCAGGAGTGTCTGTGATGATTTTCTTCATCCACTGTTCAAACGCTCTCTTCAGTGTTTCTTTGTCATTTGCTTTGTCTTTCAATTTTAATACAAGTTCTTTGTTCTTTTCCAAGAGAGTGTTTTCATAATTTGTTCCCTGAGCATAATTTTTTTTTTTTTCAGGATTTCTTTATCTTTGCTTTTTCAAAGAATTCTGACATTGATTTTTCTTCTACTTCACTTGTCTTCAGTTCTCTTCGAAGATCAGTTTCCCTAACTCTCATGAATTGTTCCATTTTCTATTTGGTTGTGCAGTTAGTTCTCAGTTTCCATCATGGCGCTGTGAAGACACCAGGACAATTTGCTGCATTTAGTCTCCAGTTTTCTGTTGAAATCTCCAGAGAATTTCTGAAGCTGAAGACAAATTATTAAATCAGCAAAGCCTCCCAGAGATCTTTCATATGTTCTTTTAGGTGTGTTAGAACTATTTTGATTTTGCAGCATGAGAAAGAAGAGATTCCTTTAGTTCTTGAATGTTCTCACAGTAGTTTGGGTTTGGTGATGCCATTGGTGGGCTGCCCTCCCAGAGCTGATCAAAATACTACACATCATTCTGAACATCAAATCTAATCACATCACTGAAACATTTTTTCATCACAGGCTTCATCTTTAGCAGCAAGTTTTGTCTCATCCAGTGTCTCCTGTAGTTTTCTCCTTCCCTCCATGTTTCTCTCTTCAGCTGTGACGTCTGAAACATTCTGATGCACAAACACACAGCTGGGATTCAGTCTGACATTGCATGGTGGATTTTCCAGAGCTCTGAATCCTTAAAACTGACAGCACAAAGACTCTCTGGTCTCCCATTTTCTGGATGAGTTGATCTAGAACAGCAGAGATCCAGATCACAGGAACATGAGCAGCAAACTTACTGATGTCAGATTCAGGTGGCTGTTGTTTGATTTTTTCTGTTTCTTTTACTGATTTCAATTTCTGTTCAAATAATATTATTAGTATGCCATTAATGGGTCTTTTTTCATCAGGTTTCAGCTGTAAAATTTACTCATGATCAAAAATAAACTTGATCGGTCATAAATTTGCTTATTTGATTATATGACCATCCAAGTGAACCCCACTATGTGTGAACAGTTTTCCCATCACTGTTGTTATGTGTGGAAATTTGAAGTTGGCATGAAAGGGAAGTTGCATTTATTTTGAAAATGTTAGTCATGAAAATACAGTTTCATGACGAACTTGTTCTTAATTTTACAATTTGCTGTTCCTGTTTTTTTTTTTTTTTTTTTCACTTATATATCTATTCATGTTCAGTGTCAAATCTCATTTGATGAGAAATCAAATTTTTGCCTTGATCTTTTGGCATGTAAGAGGTACCATTAAAACATATTGCAAGTGTCATATCTTAAAATGTTCTCCTCATTATATACATTATATACATATACATTATTGTCATGATGTCTTGTTGATCTTCCAGCCAGTTCTAAAGTATGAAGACCCTCAGTTTTAGCAACCAGAATGTAGACAAAGTTCATCTGTGTTGTCATTTTATCTGACTCACTGTTCCTCTGTGTTTTCATCTTGTCTCGAGTCAAACTGGAGTCCAAACATGGCGTTCAACATGGTGGATTTCCCAGAGCTCTGAATCCCTAAAACTTACAGCACAAAGACTCTCGGGTCTCCCAGTTTCTGGATAAGTTCATCTAGAACAGCAGAGATCCAGATCACAGGAACATGAGCAGCATCTCCATCCATCAGCTCCAGTGGTAATCCAGAGATCATCATCCCTGTTGCAAGACTCAGGAGAGAAGGTACGTTAAACTGCAGGTCTTTCTTGTTCTTCTTCACAGATGAACATGATTCATAGATCTGTCTAAACTCCTTCATGATATGCTCTAAACCAAAGGCTGCAGCTTGAAGCTCCTCTGGTATTTCTTTTAAGTTATATTTGTTTAGCTTTGAATTGTTCATGTTCTTATTGATTCTCTTTCAGTTTTACAGCTTCTGGACACTTTTTATTATAATTTTGATGAAGAGCAGAAAGGTCAACTGATGTATGCTCATCCCACATAGCAAACGGTCTTGGCCCAAATGTGGCCTCAAGCTGGCACTGCTGGCCTCCTGTCACCAAGAGCTGCCAGAGCTGGGCCATGTGTGGCAATGATGGCACAGTGTTGATCAGGGCCGACTGTGGATGGGAGGAGTCTGGCCCAGATCAGTCCAGTCATCATGTGGCCCAAATCAGGCATGTGACATGACAGCATATATGTGACCAATGATAAACAACATAAGCAAAATATTGCATTATAATGGATAAATGATCACAGAAATTTTAAGTGACATGAAGGAATCTTTAATTTAATCTTTGAAATGGCAAGTCAAAACAGAATGAAACATTATCATTTCAAAATTAAGCAAATCAGTAAATCAGTCAACTGCATTAAACTGCAATGAATTAGAATTTTAGTTTATTTTAATTATTATTCTCAGTACAAATAATCTTAGAACCCTTACATAAAGAGAGAGAGAGAGAGAGAGAGCGCATTATCATGCAATATGTGTTTGATTTACCATGGGGCACATAATTGTATTAATATGCTGTCATGCTCAAGCATTAAATAAAATGCTCATACAAGTATTTTATTTTTATTCAAATCCTAGGTGTCCATGTGATGCTTTGTGTGAGAAACAGATCCAAATTCAAACCATTCATCTGCGATATGTATCTCCTTCATTTGTAGCTATAGTAACAATTTAAAAATTTGCCGTTAAGAAGATTTACTACAAGTTTTACGGCAGTGATGCCAAACGCTCATTGGCTGTCGCCGGTTTCGTCATCGATTGCGACACGCCGTGATTCTGGTAATGCGTCTTTTGAATGCGAAACGCGGGCAATCGTTTGCATCGGGATAGTATTTTCAGTTTTTAACAACTTAAATTATGCTCTGCTCCTTGCACTAAAATATACTATTACGCCAGAAGGGACTGCGACTGCAACGTATCATCATTTGGACTCATCTTACTGTGGTACTGTTCTTTGACATTTCTGCAATAAATTCTTGTGATTAACGTTATGTGTCTGTTACGTTTTTCTTATAGACGATGTACTTTAGACACTCAGTCTTTATTGGTTGATTTGTTCTTTATAGATAACTTCTTCAATGCAATACATTTATATTGGAAAGTTGTGTGATTTGTGGATTTTTAGGCTGATTTTCTATTCAGTTTAACGTACTTTATTGTGTGTACATTAACACAACATTTCACAAAATAAATAATGGTGATTTATAGTAATACACAATGCAATAATATCAAATATTAAGATTCTGTATTAGGTCTGGGCTACATAAGGCTCAGATGTGGCTCAGATTTGGGGATTCTGGTTTACTTAAGGCTGAGAATTGGTGGCCAAGTGTGGCCCTTGTCTTTTATCCAGTTTTGTGCCACTTCAGCGCTGTCATTCTTTGTGGTACTTGGGCCGAGGGAAACGTGATTGTGTGGCCCGGAGCTGGGCCAGAAAACATTTGCTAGTGGGATGTAGCAGGATTCGCCATTTGAGGGGAAAAAAAACTTAATCTTGTTGGAAGCATGTGAGCCAATTTCTTTAATAAAGAGCTTCATAAACTCACTGATGTCAAATTCATGCTGTTGTTGTTTGATGTGCTGGTTCTTTTCCTCTTCTGCAGTCATCATCATCTTCCTCATCTACTCTGATGTCTTAATGTTTAGACTTAAAGTGGAAGATGATTCTGAGAGGCAATCATTTATAACTCAGATTTCGGCCAGATCTCGGACTCGAGACGTTTTTCTGTTGTCTCGGACTTGACTCGTTAGTATTTTGACTCGGACTTGTCTCAGACTTGGTCGTTGGACTCGACCGAGTCAAACTATATACAACGTTATGCATTTTTTGTCCTTCACAATAAAACCCTTGATGGAGCGCCCTTGTTCATAAAACTGGTTACGTTATTGGTTGCCTGGCTGCTGCGTGGAGGCATCAATCATTTTTATGTTGGCCCAGAGACGATGTCAGCGAGCAGCAGCATTATACAGTTTGGTTTTAAAAACCACAAAGTATTTGTCGACTGTGCAATGAACAGGAGGAAACACAAGGCCACTTGCAAATTTTGCAACAATGTGTTGTTATCGGGGCAAGGAAAAAAGTAAAAATAGTAACTCCAGAGTGTGGATTTGTGGAGTAGACAGTTTAGGCTTTCGGCAAAAACGGGCTTAACTGTCTGTGTATGTTTTATGCATAAGTCATTGAGGCAGTCTCGTTTGAGAAAATTAACCTTTAGATTTCAAACTTAGAAATAAATAATAGTATTTTACACCTTACAATGAATAGTAGTCTACTTGATTGCGATTACAACTGGGCTGACAAATGCTATCTCCGGAGGATGCAGCAGCAGCCTCCGAAATTAAAGGCAGATTCAGATTTATAAAAACACTACATGAGTTGGTTTATAATTTGCAAACAATACGCATTAGCTGATCAACTAAGTGTAAGGCTTGACACTTTCCATGGTCAGGTTACGCTTGCTCCTGTTGATGTCCTCTGTCTGGCAACCTACATATTTTTAATTTGGATTGCAATACCTAGTTCAACCACTGGGTGTCAATCTTACATACACCACCTTTAATCATTAAAATAGTCTAGAAAATTAAAATGGAAAAAAAAAAATAATAACAATCCAGAACATTTTAAATGGAAAAAATGGAATTTGAGAAAAATTGAAAGGGATTTCATAAGCCCCTACATATGGTTAATAAAACAGTTTGGTTACCAACATTTTTTAAAATAACTTATGTTGTGCTCCTCAGAAGAAAAAAAAAAATCTATTATTTTCATGAAATATTCCTCAACATGGGTCTTCTGTGATTCAGATTTGTGTAGATTATAAGATTAGTTTGTCATTGGACGTGGGTGTTACGGATGATTATGTGCTCTGGATCCCATTATAAAACCTACTGAAAATGTGAAATTGCTGTTAGCAAAATTGCTATACTTAAAGTAAATAATATTGCTTAATTTGATCCTATGGTGTTGTTACTCTGCACAAGTTTTTTAATCATTACTAATAATAATGCAAAATGATTTTCATTTTGACTCAGACTTGACTTGGACTCGAATCTATTGGACTCGACCTCTTTGGACTCGGACTTGACTTGGACTCGACTAGTCCTGGACTTGGACTTGACTTGGACTCGGCAAAGGTGGACTTGACTACAACCCTGACTCAGATACATCTGACTGATTTCTGTCCTTCAGACCACTTTTGAATTTTCCTTTCTTAATTTTCATTACAGTAGATTCATCCTCAGTCAAAAGACAAATGAGTTTTTTACAGGTTCTGGATATTTGCTGCTGATGTCTGTCATTTTTTTCCAGTTGTGTTATTAGAACAACATTGACCGAGGCCATTTCAGTGAGGATCTGAAGCTGTTTCTCATGGTCTCCTGCTTCACCATGTAGATTACAGAACACAACACAGTCAGTGAATTTATCTGTGTCTTTCCCAGATGGGCAGAACCAGGCGATCTCCACCACTCCATTCATCAGGACACTGGTTCTGCTGCTGCCTGGGCAGTTCCTGTGGAAGAACGAGTTGTGTATCCTCTGCAACAGGACCTGGTTGGGGCTCCCATGGAACATGTGTGGGTTGACATCTTGGGCTCTTTCCCGGTCTTAGCGGCGGGGAACCGTTACATCCTTATTACCATGGACTACTTCCTGACCAGAGTGCAGTCACCACAGCAGAGAAATTGGTAGTGGAGATGTTCTGCAGATTTGGAGCCCTGGACAAGGTCCACAGTGATCAGGACCACAATTTTGAGGCTGAAGTGTTCCAAGAAATGTGTCGACTCCTGGGGATATGCAAGACACACACCACTCCCCTCCATCCAAAGAGTGATGGATTGGTGGAATGCTTCAACTGTACACTGACCACCCAGCTAGCCATCCTTACCAGTGAGCACCAGCGTGACTAGGACTGACACATATCCCTGGTACTCTGGGCCTACCCAATGGCAGTTCATGAGTCTACGGGTGCACACCAGCTGCCCTTATGTATGGAATTAGTTTTTGGCACCAAACCAGAGATTCCTGGGGTACTGGGGTTGGAGTATTTGCAAAAACTGCAGAACCGACTCCATGTAGTGCATAAGGGAGCCCAGGATCGACAGGGAGCCAAGCAGAAACGGGTGTACAATGTCCGCAGTAACAACAGAGACTTTGCTGCTGGAGACAGAGTTTGGGATTACTCCCCGAAAAGGAAAAAGGGCTACTCTCCAAAGCTTTACAGTCACTGGCATGGCCCAGAAGAGGACCCAGAGGAGGAGATACTGCAGGCAAGCATGATACCACACAAAGCCTACCCCCTGGCTAGTCCACCTGCTACTGCGGAGGAGGGATGGCCACAGCGTATGCGGAGACAACCAAGATCCTTACGAGACTACATCTGGGATGCTGCTCTTATATAAGTACGGATGAAAGACTAGAGTTGTTACAATCAGAGATTATTGTGTGCTACTGAGTTATTTTATGGACACTGGGACAGTTGTCTCTTAAGGGAGGGGTAGTGTAGTGCACAGACTTTGTAATTGTTGGGAAATTAGAGTGATTTGTTTTTGCACTGATAGTGTTAAGGTTAATGCTCGCCGTTTAGAGAGAGAGGCAGGCAAGTTAGGCTGGTGTGTCTGTACAACAGTTGATCTGTGTTCGAATCAGAAGTGAAGACACAGAGCATCTTCTTTTTTGCCTTTCTTCATACGTTAAGTCAAGTCAAGTCACCTTTATTTATATAGCGCTTTTTACAATACAGATTGTGTCAAAGCAGCTTTTCAGTTTCAAATAGGAAGGTAGTGTGTCAATAATGCAAAAGGAAACGGTTGCCATTTTTCAGTTAAAGTGAGTTAATCACTGAATTCAGTGATGCTATCATCCAGCTCAGTTCAATTAGTATACAATATCGCTGGAAATTAAGTGTCCCCAACTGAGCAAACCAGAGGTGACAGTGGCAAGGAACCAAAACTTAATCGGTGACAGAATGGAGAAAAAACCTTGGTAGAAACCAGGCTCAGTCGGGGGGTCAGTTCTCCTCTGACCAACAAACAAGCAATTTGTAACAGTAGAGGTCATCTATAGGTGCTGATCCACTATCCGGATACGGACTGGATCAGGGGATTGCAGTGACCATCTGATTAGGATACAGACTGGACTGATACATTACAATTTGTAAATACAAGAAATTTACTAAACGTAACATAGACATTCCTGTAGAAATAAGATTCACTGTTGCCATTGTATGTGATTGCAAATAGTATAAACAACACTTCTCTTGCACTTTTGTTATTTTCAAGAAACTGTTTGAGTGTTACATCACTTCTCATAATTTAGTAATTCTTCAACATACTTCTCTTTTTTTCTATAAATCAGCAACGTGTTTAGTCCATCTGGTTTGAACAAAACACATTGCATAACTGATACCATGTGACATTCAGATGGATGAGTATGAATTTTCTCAGTCTAAATGAAGGTCATTGATGAAAGACACAGCACATACAGTACTCACAGTGTCTTGTAGTCTTACATTCACCGTCATCATGATGTGGAACAATATAACAGGATAATGATCCTTGTCATATTTGAACATACTTCTATCAATGCCATGCTAGAAGTTCTCCATCCTTATTTTCACAAAAACACATGTAGATGCAAGTTGTAAAGACTGCTTTCCCAGCTTTACCAAGCTTCTCTTATTTGTGTGGATAAAGAAAATATTTTTTCAACTGGAGCGAGTACCAGAAAACCAGAACGCTCCTTCAGAGTGTCTCTTTTTCAGAGTATTACTAATAAACTTGTTTTATGCAATAAATAATATGCATTTGTGACACTTGTGAACATACACAATGTAAACGTGTTTTATTTTGCTAAATAAAGTATTAGTGCCACCTAGTGGATATACTGGGTGAATTACAAATGACATTTTACACACATATACAGGTCCTTCTCAAAAAATTAGCATATTGTGATAAAGTTCATTATTTTCTGTAATGTACTGATAAACATTAGACTTTCATATATTTTAGATTCATTACACACAACTCGAAGTAGTTCAAGCCTTTTATTGTTTTAATATTGATGATTTTGGCATACAGCTCATGAAAACCCAAAATTCCTATCTCAAAAAATTAGCATATTTCATCCGACCAATAAAAGAAAAGTGTTTTTATTACAAAAAAAGTCAACCTTCAAATAATTATGTTCAGTTATGCACTCAATACTTGGTCGGGAATCCTTTTGCAGAAATGACTGCTTCAATGCGGCGTGGCATGGAGGCAATCAGCCTGTGGCACTGCTGAGGTGTTATGGAGGCCCAGGATGCTTCGATAGCAGCCTTAAGCTCATCCAGAGTGTTGGGTCTTGCGTCTCTCAACTTTCTCTTCACAATATCTCACAGATTCTCTATGGGGTTCAGGTCAGGAGAGTTGGCAGGCCAATTGAGCACAGTAATACCATGGTCAGTAAACCATTTACCAGTGGTTTTGGCACTGTGAGCAGGTGCCAGGTCGTGCTGAAAAATGAAATCTTCATCTCCATAAAGCTTTTCAGCAGATGGAAGCATGAAGTGCTCCAAAATCTCCTGATAGCTAGCTGCATTGACCCTGCCCTTGATAAAACACAGTGGACCAACACCAGCAGCTGACATGGCACCCCAGACCATCACTGACTGTGGGTACTTGACACTGGACTTCAGGCATTTTGGCATTTCCCTCTCCCCAGTCTTCCTCCAGACTCTGGCACCTTGATTTCCGAATGACATGCAAAATTTGCTTTCATCCGAAAAAAGTACTTTGGACCACTGAGCAACAGTCCAGTGCTGCTTCTCTGTAGCCCAGGTCAGGCGCTTCTGCCGCTGTTTCTGGTTCAAAAGTGGCTTGACCTGGGGAATGCGGCACCTGTAGCCCATTTCCTGCACACGCCTGTACACGGTGGCTCTGGATGTTTCTACTCCAGACTCAGTCCACTGCTTCCGCAGGTCCCCCAAGGTCTGGAATCGGTCCTTCTCCACAATCTTCCTCAGGGTCCGGTCACCTCTTCTCGTTGTGCAGCGTTTTCTGCCACACTTTTTCCTTCCCACAGACCTCTTGCTTGAGGGTGTCAATGATGGCCTTCTGGACAGCAGTCAGGTCGGCAGTCAGACATACCTGTCTTAAGACTATACAGTGCTGACAATGAGTCACTTGCAATTAACACTTTATTTATTTGGTCTTCCTTACCAATCCACTCTAATGCCATCAAGATTGCATATAGCTCAACTGAGTATACATTCAAATCATCTGAAGTACGCTTGTTTTCCCCCTTCCATGATTAACTATAAATATTGCTGAACTAGTCCTTCCAGTTTCCGGATTCTTTGATCCATCTGTATAAATCTGACAATAATCCCTGTATTTATCATTCACATAACTATAGTACTCAGCTACAATATCTATATTACTATTTATTGTTTTGATTTGATGCATTTTCATGCAACTTCCATGGTTTCAATCTTCCATACTGGTAAATCAGGCCATACCACGGTCGGGCAAAACTCTTTTCTACTTACCCCCAATTTCCTAGCTAATTCATCTCCTACCCAACCAAAACTACTTTTCTGCACCCTTTCCTTTTCCCAACAAGCTTGCAAAACTCTCTTAGTAGGGTGACCCTCACCATGTCCCTTTAAATTAATCCAGTAGTTTACGAGCAACTGTCTACGTCTAATATTTAATGGCATTTCTCCTGCTTCCACTTGTAGTGCACATACTGGAGATGATTTTACTGCTCCTAGACATAGTCTCAGTGCTTTAGCCTGAATAATATCAAGCTTCTCGAGTACAGATTTGGCTGCTGATCCATACACCACACATGCATAATCTAACCTTGACCTAATTAAGCTTACATATATATATTTCAGTGAATAATAATCCGCTCCCCAGTCTGTACCTGATAGACATCTCATTATATTTATTACTTTTTTGCATTTATCCTCCACATTTCTTATGTGTTCTCCCCATGTTAATCTTGAATCAAGGTGTACTCCTAGAAAGCAAAATGATTTGACTCTCTCCAAATTACTTCCATATAGTTTTAATTTGACTTCTTCAGTAATTTTCTTCCTTGTAAATAACATTGTTTTGGTTTTTTCAACCGAGAATTTAAAGCCCCACTTTATTCCCCACTTCTCAACCTGCTGGATATTATCTTGTACTTTCTTGACTATATATTCTACATTTCTTCCCCTTTTCCATACTGCCCCATCATCTGCAAATAGAGACCTTCCCATGTCCGCATGAACATTTTCAAATACGTCATTTATCATAACCGAAAATAAAGTGGGACTAATTACACTCCCCTGAGGGGTTCCATTTTCTGCAACATGCTTACTTGACCATTCTGCCCCTATTTTAACCTGGATTGTTCTTCCCTTCAAGAAATCCCTAACCCAGTTAAAAAGTCTACCTCTGATTCCCATTTTATACAACTTAATCATAAGTCCCTCTCTCCACAGCATGTCATAAGCCTTCTCAACGTCAAAAAATACTGCTACAACTGACTCTTTATTTATTTGTGCTTTTCTTACCTCATCTTCCAAACATAATACTGCATCCATAGTACCCCTTCCTCTCCTAAATCCACTTTGACATTCATTCACCATACAATGCTTCTCCAACATATACATTAATCTCTCATTTACCATTCTTTCCATCAGTTTACAAATATGAGAAGTCAGGGCAGTAGGTCTATAATTTGTTGGTTTACTGGAGTCCTTACCAGGTTTTCTTATTGAGACAATAACTGCTTCCTTCCAACTCTTTGGCACTTTCCCTTCCTCCCATGCCTTATTATATAATAACAATAATTTATTCTTCCCCTCCTCACTTAACTGCTTCAACATGCTAGAACAAACCTCATCTTTCCCTGGAGCAGTCTTCCCAGCTTTTGCCAATGCTCTACTTAACTCTCCCATACTAAAAAGTGTATTTTGCTCACCCTCCTCATTATCCATTACACTCAACGCCTCCAAATTTTCAGACCTAGTTTTCTCTCTGCCCCACTTCCCTTCCTCAGATAAATTATTTGAGGAGTGTACATTAACAAATGCATTTACCAACATATCAGCTTTTTCCTTGTTTGTCACCACAAATCTATTTCCATCACACAATACTGGATAATTCCAGTCCCTTCTCTCCCCACCCATCTTTTTAATCATAGTCCATACCTCTCCTATCTGGGTTTGAACAGCAATAATTCCTCCAATATGCTTTTTTTGCTAGTCTAACTATTTTTCGAACTGTTGCTTGAACATATTTATACTGAATCATGTGCATGAAATTATGGGTTTTTTTCATTACTTTAAATGCTTTATTACGATTCTGAACTGCTTTTTTACATTCATCATTCCACCACGGCACTTCTCTCCTTCTTATACTACCTCGACTTTTTGGAATAGATACTAATGCCGCCATTAATATACCCTTTTTCACCTCAAATTCCAACATTTCTATATCCCCCTTATACTCAGTCTGATTCAAATAATTGTCACTTTCCCTCTGGAATTTATCCCAATCAGCCTTCTCAAATACCCATCCCCCCCCCCCCCCCCCCCCTTCCTTCAGTAACTTGGGGAACATTTATTTTGATATTACACAGAACCGGATAATGATCACTTCCTACTGTCCCTTTCCTATATACATTCCAGCTACATATTGCTGCTATACTATTAGACACCAGTGTAAGATCAAGTACAGACTCCCTTCCAGAATTAATTTCTATCCTTGTTTTAGTTCCATCATTTAAGCATACTAAGTTTTTCTCCTCTAATAACTCTTCAATCACTTGCCCATTTACATCCGTTTTTTCACTTCCCCACAATGTATTATGTGCATTGAAATCCCCACACCATACAATATTACTATTATCTTGTCCTTCTATTCCCTCAAGTTGGTTTAATTGCAATCTCCTACAGGGATTATAATAGTTAATAATTACAAATTTCTTTCCCACACCCCATACTTCCACTACTACATACTCATGCTCACTCCCTATACCTAACACCCTGTGCGGAATCCCTAGCTTTACAAAAGTAACACATCCCCCTCCATTACCATTCACCCTATCATGTCTAACTGCTACATACCCATACATAACAAAATCCAAATTAGGCTTTAGCCAAGACTCCTGAACACAAATAATGTCCGGTTTATCCCCCCTACTCGCGATATACTGTTTAAACTCTTGCCCATTTGCTATCAAGCTCCTTGCATTTCATTGAAGGAGCAACATTACTAAAACTACTAACCCACACATGAAGCCTCTTGACTTGCCTGCACACTTAATCCATCCCTCACCTCTTCCCATTTCAAACCTGCCATATCCAAATGATGTATTGCTGCTTTTACAATAATCTGAATTCTTTCTGTTTTAGATCTGATTTCAGCAGTAGCATTTATCACCCCTGCTATAAACGTCACCAATTTCTTCTTCTCCTCCCACTGTTCATTATGCCCCCCCTGAACATCCCTTGCCACCCTTTCCATATAGTCCCTTTTCTGGTTCTCTTTTTCTTTTCCAACCCTTCTAACAGCCTCAGAGTAGGAAATGTTTTCTCTTATTCTTATCTGTTGTACCTTCACTTCTTTTTTCATTACTTCACATCCCCAGAATGCAACACTGTGATTCCCTCCACAACTACAGCACTTTGGTCTCACTTCCTCCCCACATTTTCCATAATCATGATCCCCACTGCACCTGGCACATCTTCTTTTTCCCTTACATACCTTAGCTATATGCCCAAATTCTTGGCATTTATAGCACCTAACTGGCTTAGGAACGTACTCCCTTACACTATATCTCACAAATCCATAATACACCTCTCTCGGAATCTCTTTAGAATCAAACTCAACCAAAACAGATTCTGTTTCTGTTTTTCCAACACCCCTTATCATCCTTATAGCGTTTTTAACTGAGCTATCTCGTACCCTCATGTTCTCCACTAACTCTTTCATATTTACAGCGACTGGGACTCCATATATCACTCCCTTACTACCACCCATTCTTTTCTCTCCCACCCTTATTACTTTGTCTACCTTAATTTTTCCGATACCGCTCAATTTTTTTGCCTTTTCCATCTGTCTCTCACTATTACACCCCAAAAGTAAATTTCCATCTCCCAGTATTCTTGCATATTTAACCTCACCGACTTGTGCTCTTATTATTTTTGTTAATTTAAGCGGATCCATTCTCTTAACCCCTCCTTCTCCTTCAAATCGCACTACCACATTAATCAATCTTTCTTTAACACCTTCTCCTTCATCCTCCCTTTCCTCGCTTTCTGTTCCAGTTAAGTTTGCCCCATTTTTTTTCCTCTTCCGACTTACTCCTTTCTTTACTTGACTCCCCCTTCTTACCTCCTCCCAATCACTCCCCTCCTGCTCACTATATTCCATACCATCCACATTCCTCCCAGCCATTGCACTAAAGTTGACAGGATGAACCGAGAGAGAAGCTGTGGGGTAACACCGCTACCGGACCTATACAGGCCGTCGGCCGATGCCCCCCACCCCACCTCTCAATCGATTCACCACCAACTCTCAGATCGTATTCAAATCAGTCCTTATTCCACGGGACTTTACAATCTTTGACTGTTAAAGTGAGTCCGTTCCAAAAACCGCTTGTTTCGCTTCTGCTTCCCGCGCCAGGACCAAACCGGGGAGGAGCTTGCCAAAAAAACGCATTCAACACCCCCACAACACACTCATACATACACAGGTGTAATTATACTGTTTCATACTGCCACCCAGTGGCCAAGTAAAACTTTACAATGAATGGCTCCAGCAAACCGTATAAATGTATGTAAATAAATTATGCTGTTAAGACCAGGGTTAGTTGTCACACTTTTTTCCCCCCAGTACATTTCAGTAAAAGGCAGACAACAAAAATCCAATGGGCGGTTTAATTCACAGAATAAAGAGACAATTAAACAGCTAAAGGATTTTTGACTAGCCTATTTATAGTGACAATATCAGTGCTTGAAGTGGGCCGGTACGCACCGGTACGCAGTACCGACACTTCTATATTTTAGTCTTTAGCGTACCTTCACTTTTTCTTGCGTACCGTCACTTCTCACATGTTGCCGGTACCATTGCCACTCTTGAGTCAAAGTGGGAGGGGGCACTACGTGAATTACCTGTTTAACAAATCATCTCTCATCTCGACAAATCACGCGAATAATAAGCCGTATAGCGTCTTACCAGTAATTTATCATATCATTAAATATTAAATCAGATAATGCAACTTATCTACTGTTTCTGTAGGATAATCAATTACTGAATTCAATGCCACTTTTTACCCACTAATTTTCTTTCTTGCCACCTCTGTGTGTGTGTCCCTAGGGATAGATAGGTCAGGAGCATCATTGCAGACCTGATGTCTACGGACTTCCATCCTCCCTCTATCTCTCTCTCTCTCTCTCTCTCTCTCTCTCTCTCTCTCTCTCTCACACACACACACACACACACACACACACACACACACACACACACAATGTTGTCAAATCAGTTTGTTTTGAAGTTGTTAATTTAATAAATAATATGTTGTACCAGCAGCATCTCTGAATACTGACTTTTTGATTGTAGAAATGTGGTGATTTGCATGTCAACAGTGCACAAGAGAGTACCGGCACTTTTTTCCCCCCACTTCAAGCACTGGACAATATGACATTTTCACCTAGCCCTGCATAGCCTTCATAAAATATATCAAATGTTCTTAAACATTTGGTGTGCCAATGATTCTCTCCGCTGCGCATGCACTTTGGTCAAGGCAGCAACAAACCGTCCTGGCGCGGTGCAACTTAAGCCACTGAATAATGGGTTTCATAGCGCAAAGCATTCTGCATCTTGTGTGAAAGGGCCATTATGATCAACAACGCATGGAAATAAATAATAATAAAGCAGTCTTCTTTATTATTAAAACAGCAAATTGTATTAACAATAATAACAAAAAAAAAAAAAAAAAAAATATTTTGATAACTTCTTGTTTTTTCGATATCTTTTGAGTTCAATAGGAATTACTGAACAGTTTTTGTCACCTTTTCCAACCTGCAGAACCTGATTTAACCAAGTGCAACATATTCCTGGATCAACATCTTTGTTGACCCTGGAACAACATTGTGATTAGCCAGGGCCGGCCAAGGCTCTGTTGGTGCCATAGGCGAGATTTTAGATTTTTTTGGTGTTCCATGGTATATCTAATGCATTCGAAATTTTTTGTACCCTTCTCCTGACTGATACCTTTTAACAACCTCTGATACTTTGGAAGCTCTTTGAGGACCATGGCTTTTGCTGTGAGATGCGACTAGGAAAATGTCAGGAAAAGCCTACTAGAACAGCTGAACTTTATTTGGGGTTAATCAGAGGCACTTTAAATGATGGCAGGTGTACTGACTCCTATTTAACATGAGTTTGAATGTGATTAGTTGATTCTGGACACGGCCACATCCCCAGTTGTAAAAGGGTGTGTACACTAATGCAACCACATTATTTTAGCTTTTTATTTTTATTTCCCACTGAATAAAGATTTCAGATTGTTTTTCGAATGAATTGTACAGGTCACATAAAAGATGGACAAAATTCTGAAATTATTTATAATGGTATATTTTTTATTATTATTATTATTTTTTAATCACATAAACCTATCACATAATCACATAAAGGGGTGTGTAGACTTTTTAAATCCATTGTACTGATAAGTATTAACATAAATTAGTAAATAATTTGTGATAATAAATAAATTTGACTTACAGTCACCTGAAGAATCACACAAAAATTAAATTAGAAATGAAAGTGCAAAAAATACTATTATATTCAGAATTACAGGACAGTTTCAAAACTGAACACACAGAAAACAAACACGTTCAAAGAGGGATTTTAAGAAGTTTATTTCTGAACAGACAGCAGATCTTTATGATTTTTGTTTTTCAATTTTGAAACATCAGTCAGAAAGTGAATGTAAAGTGAAAATGGCTTCACTATCTGAAGATGAATTTTCTTGTCCTGTGTGCTGTGAAATCTTCAAGGATCCTGTTGTTTTATCATGTAGTCACAGTGTCTGTAAAGAGTGTCTTGAACAGTTCTGGAGAATCAAGGAAACTCAAAAGTGTCCTGTCTGCAGGAGAAGATGCTCAAGTGATGAGCCACAATGTAATGAGAGAAAAGAGAGCCATTCTTCGGGGCCCAAGGAGATCTGCAGTTTACACAGTGAGAAACTCAAACTCTTATGTCTGGACGACAAAAAGCCTGTGTGTTTAGTGTGCAGAGATTCACAACACGTCAATCACGCATTCAGACCCATCAGTGAAGCTTTTTTATCATGTAAGGTAAGAGATTTATGTCAGAGGATTAAAGCTTGCTATAGACATAAATGTCTCAGTACATGAAAATATTCAAAACATTTCTGCTGTCTTAAATTTAAATTCCAGGAGGAGCTCAATACAGCACTGAAGTTCTTACAAGAGAAACTTAAACATGGAGAAACAATGAAAGAAGAGTGTGAGAATGAAAACAGTTCAACACATCAAGGTGAGCACAGATTTTTCTGACATAATCACAAATTGATTAAAATAGTCAAATTGCTTCATCTGACAGGGTCATTTATTGAGTGGAATTTTGGGTAGTGTAACATGGAGTCAGAGGTATTTTGATCCATATGCAGCTTTATTAGAGCGTGTGTGTGTGTGTGTGTGTGTGTGTGTGTGTGTGTGTGTTTGTGTGTGTGGAGCTGTGTGAGGGCAGATGGGAAATGGAGTCTGAAATTGTAAGAGTCAATATTCAGGTCAATATTCAGGAGAAGGTTTCCTCTGGTGGTACGGAGGAGGCGGTACGGAAGCCTGCTCTGTAACAGGTAGAAATGTGAAATGCATGTATTCATTTTCATGCATAATTATGTAAATTCTTAGAACAAACATATAGGCCTAACAGGACTTATTACATAAGCTTAGCATTTTTTACTCCTCAAAGGAAAATAACTTTTAGAAAAATAATTATAAGAATATATGAAATGTAGAAATTTAAGCTGTATGCTGAATTTAGCCTTTTATTATCACTGTCTTAGTACATTAGTACTTTCTACAAACCTGGTAAAAGAAAACTGATTAAATTAGCAGCTTATTATTATATTTTTTAAAATGACATCAAATATGAATGTATTATAATGAAGAAAACATTTTTAAACTGTGTTGTTTGTAAAACCGCTGTTTTATGCTGAGAGACTAATGAGATGGAGAATGTGTGTATTTTCTCCCTACAGCAACAGAACATCTGCTACAGAACAAGTACTTCAGAAACTTGAAGCTGTAGTTAACTAACCTGCGTTTACTCGTTCATTCTTCATGCTGCTCCAGAATAAGTTGCATCTTTGAGATAATTGAAGTAAATGTGATTTGATTTCAGTTTCAATTTGAGCACACAGAGCATCAGATTAAACAGCAGTTTGAGAAGCTTCATCAGTTTCTCAGAGGTGAAGAAGTAGCTACAATCACTGCACTGAAGGAGGAAGAGGAGCAGAAGAAGCAGATGATGAAGGAGAAGCTGGAGGAGATCAACAGACACATCTCAGCTCTTTCACACACAATCAAAGACACAGAGGAGATGATAAAAGACAATAATGCCTGCTTTCTAAAGGTCTGATTTTAGATCATGGATTGATTGATTGTTGATTGATTCTAGCATTATGTGTGAATTACCAAAGAAACTGTTGATTGTGTCTCATCAGCTCTTGTTATTCTGGATCCAAACACAGCTCACCCACATCTCGTCCTGAATGATGACAGGGTTCGTACGGGTGCTTGAATTGCTTGAAAATGCTTGAATTTCAAAGTAGTGTTTTCAAGGTTTGAAAAATGCTTGGATTTTGGATAAAGCGCTTGAAAGTGCTTGAAAATGCATTTGCATTGGTTTCAATAATTGGCTGTCTTACTGAATAGTTTTTACCTTTTTTACATAAAAAGCGTAACAACTCCGCCTGAGTTAGCACACGTTGCTGACTGCGGTCAAGCCAGCCGCCAAGTCGAAAAGCACGGTCAATCTAGCCGCCAGGTTATTTTGACGGTCGCGCATAAACTGCGTATTACGGTAAAATCGTCAGAGAACTGATCTGAATGCAAGTGTTAGTCTAGCGCATGTTTTTTTTTACATAGCTCTCAGAATTATTAGATTATTAATAATTATTAGATTAGAAAATAAGAGCCCCCAAACCTGATATACACACTCTTTTATTTCTATTTTCAAAAATCTATAAAAATAAAAGTTCTAGATTGCACAGAATACTTTCACCTCAGATTGAGAGTGCACCTTGCCATGATGTCACCAGCATAGTTTCAGGACTATCTGATGTGGAATTACAAAATAAGGGCCCCCAAAGCTGATATATATTATTTCTATTTTCAAAAATCTATAAAAATAAAAGTTCTAGATTGCACAGACTACTTTCACCTCAGATTGAGTGCACCTTGCCATGATGTCACCAGCATAGTTTCAGGACTATCTGATGTGGAATTACAAAATTAGGGCCCCCCAAAGCTGATATATATTATTTCTATTTTCAAAAATCTATAAAAATAAAAGTTCTAGATTGCACAGACTACTTTCACCTCAGATTGAGAGTGCACCTTGCCACGGTATCACCAGCATAGTTTCAGGACTATCTGATGTGGAATTACAAAATAAGAGCCCCCCAAATCTCATAAATACACTCTTTATTTCTATTTTCAAAAATCTATAAAAATAAAAGTTCTAGATTGCACAGACTACTTTCACCTCAGATTGAGAGTGCGCCTTGCCACGGTATCACCAGCATAGTTTCAGGACTATCTGATGTGGAATTACAAAATAAGAGCCTCCCAAACCTCATAAATACACTCTTTTATTTCTATTTTCAAAAATCTATAAAAATAAAAGTTCTAGATTGCACAGACCACTTTCACCTCAGTTTGAGAGTGCACCTTGCCACGATGTCGCCAGCATAGTTTCAGGACTATCTGATGTGGAATTACAAAATAAGGGCCCCCCAAACCTGATATATACACTGTTTTGTTTCTATTTTCAGAAATCTAAAAAAAATATTAAAGTTCTAGATTGCACAGACCACTTTCACCTCAGACAAAATATTTGATTCTCATTAAGGCTGCATTAATTTACCAAAATACAGAATAAAATGTTGTATTGTGAAATATTATTATGGTGTTAAACAATGTTCTTTTATTTTAATATACATTAAAAATGTAATTTATTTCTGTCATTAAAACTGCATTATTACTCCAGTATTTACGGTCAAATGATCCTTCAGAATTCATTCAGATATACTGATTTATTATCAGTGCTTGTTTATTTATTACAGTTGTGCTTGAATTATTTTGGAACTTGTAAATTTTTTTTTTTTTCAGCATTCTTTGATGAGTAAAAAGATAAAAGATCAGCATTTATTTAAAAAGAAATTTCTAACAATTGTCTAACAATATACACTACTGTTCAAAAGTTTTGGAGGTAAAGATTTGTGAAATTTAACACTGGAACATCTTCTTGTGTAGTTGACACTGTGGTAAGGTGCACTCTCAATCTGAAGTGAAAGTGTTCTGTGCAATCTATAACCTTTATTTTTATAGATTTTTGAAAATAGACAAAACAGCGTATATATCAGGTTTGGGGGCTCTTATTTTGTAATTCCACATCAGATAGTCCTGAAACTATGCTGGTGACATCATGGCAAGGTGCACTCTCAACAGTAACGAGTCACGCGTGCTCATGCTACATGGCAATATCAACGCTAATGCTTACGTTGCGTTGTTATGGCAACGGCTTGTCAGATTGCCTAATGGCATTGAACATATAGGGGGGTTATCCAAACTTCGTTTCGAGTTATATTTACTCTTTTATACACGTTCTTATATTATTTATGATTCAAATGCATATTATCGATCACAATATTTTTTGTTGATAAATATTGCGAGAGGGCACTTTTAATTACTTTTGGAAAAAGGGCAGGGGCTCAAGCCCCCAAAGCCCTCCCCTCTGCACGTGCCTGATTCTCACATCATTGTGAAGTAAATATTCT
The DNA here is from genome assembly GCA_033026305.1 of Cirrhinus molitorella. NCBI lineage: Eukaryota > Metazoa > Chordata > Actinopteri > Cypriniformes > Cyprinidae > Cirrhinus > Cirrhinus molitorella. The sequence goes on from CM065117.1 coordinate 52,219,394, forward strand.
AGCCTACAAGACTGATTACTCAAATGATTTCGTCAGAACTATTCAGTAGGTTTTTTTAAGCCATATTTTAGATGAATGTTTTTTCCTAAAATGTGCTAACCACGCATATTTTTTTTTTCTACAAAATGCAAACATGTACATCCATCTTTCTCACATATTATTGTAGCACAGTTTGTGCTGAATACAAGAAAAATACATATGGGCAAATAGTATGTTATAAGTAGCTGAAATAAGCACAAATGTCAGGGCATGTCAGCACACCTCAAGGGCCCCAAAATCACCTCAGACCCCAGAGGGTTAATCCCAACAGCTTTTGTAATAATGTTTCAGTGCAAAACGAAACTGTCAAAAAGTATTCTAATATTCACAGCTTGGTAAAGCCCATTGAGTCAATTTTTGCAAAGACATAAGTGTTGTCGCCTTGTCATATGAGCTTCACCTGTGACTAATAATCAATTAGATCTCACGTGTGTATAAAACGAACCCCAGTACACTAGACCTTCACATCAACTGCAACTAGACCTCTGCAAACATGCCTAAGATTCACCTAAAGTGTTGATTATCAAGAGGCTGAAGACCAGATCCACTGCTGATGTGGCAGACACCTTCAGTGTGTCTCAGTGTCAAGTACAGAGGATAAAAAAAAGATTTGAAGAGACTGGAGACGTTTTTGACAAGCCCAGGTCAGGCAGACCCCGCAAGAAACTGCTTGAGAGGACCGTTTGTTGGCTCTAAAATCCAAGACCAGCCCATTTTCCACTGCAGCAGAGCTCCACGAGACCTGGTCACCTGAAGTCCCTGTGTCAACCAGGGGTGCGTTTCCCAAAAGCATCGTTAGCTAACTGTGGTCGTTAGTTCCATTGAACTCTATTGGTAACGACGGAGCTTACGACCATAGTTGCTTTCGGGAAACGCACCCCAGAACAGTTTGTCGGATTCTGTCTCGAAATGGTCTCCATGGTCGAATCAGTGCCCAGAAGCCAGCACTAAACAAAAGACAATTGAAAAACCGTGTGGCATTTGCCAAGGCCTACAGCCTGCTAAAAGGATGGACGCTGGAAAAGTGGCAGAAGGTGGATTTTTCAGATGAATCTTCTGTTGAATTACACAGTTGTCGCAAATATTGCAGGAGACGTTCTGGAGCCCCCATGGATCCGAGATTCACCCAGAAAACAGTGAAGTTTGGTGGCGGAAAAATCATGGTCTGGGGTTACATCCAGTATGGGGGTGTGCGAGAGATCTGCAGGGTGGAAGGCAACATCAATAGTCTAAAATACCAAGAAATCTTAACTACCTCTTATATTCCCAACCATAAAAGAGGCCAAATTCTGCAGCAGGATGGTGCTCCATCGCATACTTCCATCTCCACATCAAAGTTCCTCAAGGCGAAGAAGATCAAGATGCTCCAGGATTGGCCAGCCCAGTCACCAGACATGAACATCATTGAGCATATGTGGGGTAGGATGAAAGAGGAAGCATGGAAGACAAAACCAAAGAATATTGATGAACTCTGGGAGGCATGCAAGACTGCTTTCTTTGCTATTCCTGATGAGTTCATCAATAAATTGTATGAATCCTTGCCAAACCGCATGGATGCAGTGCATGGAAGCTCATGGAAGTCATACAAGATATTAAATTTGGATCTCACAGCACCACTACTTAATTTGCTGACATATTTTTGTATTTGCAGTAAATTTGTTCAATTTCTGTATAGGCGACAAAACTTTTGTCTTGCCAAAATTTGACCTTTCTGTCTTGATTAAATGATAAATCTTTTTTCAGTGAAACTAATTTATTTCAGTGCATTAAACATCATTTGGGAGGGTTTTAGCTTTTCAATTGAGTATTTCTAACACCAATTGATTAATTAAAAGTCAGGTTAATAGCAGGTGTTTCTACAAAATAGATAAGTGACAAGACTTTTGTCAGGGACTGTATTGAAGTGCCTTTGGATGCACTCTCTGGGGCCTGCTGGTTTTCTACTCTTAACTTAGCCAGTGGCTACAATCAAGTTCTGGTTGCTAAAAGGATAAATTCAAGACCGCTTTTTGTACTCCTTTTGGATTATTTAAGTTTAACCGTATACCGTCTGGCCTTTGCAATGACCATAGCGTCTTATGCATTGTTTGTTTGGGAAACAGTATTGTCAGTCTCGGCCCAGCTTGTATGCTTTGATTATGAAATTCAATATCGATCTGGCCGTATTAACAAGAACATTGATGCTCTGTCCCGGTCTCATCACTCTACCTCTGATATGTGTTTTCTGCAGTAGGCTGATCCTGATATTCAAGCTGTTTTATCCCTTCTGAGGCAGAAGATGCACCCTAGTTTATCGACATGCCAAGTGTTATCCACCTTGGCTCTGGCTCTGTTGTGCCATTGGGATCGTCTGAATGGCATATTGCATTGTTCAACTTTTTAAAGGAATGGCATATTGCATTGTTCAACTTTTTAAAAATGCGCATCGAGACAGTTTTCCCCATTCCACTGGCCGCGTCTCGCAAAGCAAAAATGCCTCCTGTGTGAATTCTTCACGCTGTCAGGCATTCACCACAGCCACCTCCCTCAGAAGCACCTCCCACCAGAGCCCAATCACCTGAGTTCTAATCATCACCAGCTGTTTTCAATCAGACTCCACCCTTTATAAGACTCTTTCATTCAGTTACCTCTTGTCGGATCTACCGTTTGCACCCCCAACGTAGCTCTCGACCTCTCCATGCTCTCCACGCCACGAACTCTCTGGACTCTGGTTGCTAGCACTCTTGTTTGGACGCTTTTCACTACATCTCATCAAGGACCGTCAGATAAGCTCATACTGCCATACTCTCTTCTGTTTCATCTGTTCTACTCATTCATTGTCAATAAATCTACCTCTTCTGTGTTACTCCCATCTCAGTGTCTGTGTTGTGTGACAGAAGATCCGACCACTTACCGAACATGAACCCGGATGAGACCGCGTCACCCAGCCCCATCACTGAATTGGTGAATGCCCTGACGGCGGCGTTGAGACCACCTCCGACGCCGCCATCTGCCTCAGGATGTCCCATGGCCATGCCTGCTTCCTTTGCAGGCGAGACGGCTGAGTGTAGCGGGTTCCTCCTTCAGGTTAAACTATACATTCAAATGCGACCACAACAGTTCGCCTCGGAGAACGCCAAGGTAGCCTTCCTCATATCCCTTCTCACCGGTAAGGCACTACAATGGGCTAAAGCCATCTGGACTAATAATAATCCCATCATTCACTCCTTTGATCAGTTTGTCGGCCATTTCTCCGAGGTATTCAACACCGCTACCGGACCACTAACCATTTCTGATCAGTTGTTCCGTCTGCAGCAGGGCTCTTCCTCGATTCACGATTACACACTCCATTTCCGCACGCTGGCGGCGGCTAGTGGCTGGGATGAAGTAGCGCTGCTGGGCGCTTACCGTCACGGTCTTAATTCCAACATCAAAGCCGCCATGGCATTCTACGATGATTCCATCGGTCTGGAGGCATTCTTGCAACAAACCACCCGTATTACCCAGCGACTGGCCGCCTGCCAGCCTTCAAATCCCGCTCCTCAGCCGACCTCGGTGGCAGCTAGGCCTCCAGTACCAGAACCCATGCAAGTGGATTCGAGCCGTCTCACGCAAGCTGAACGCACTCGTCGACTAACCTCTGGACTCTGTTTGTACTGTGGAAATCCTGGTCACGTCATTCGCAACTGTCCCGTTCGACCCCCACGCCCCGTGGTGAGTACCATTCACTCAGAAATCAATACTGCCTCCTTGACTTTATTACCTGTAACGCTACATACTGCTGATATCTCGTTGTCTGTCTCTGCCTTGGTTGATTCAGGTTCATCAGGAAATTTCATCTCCTCGGACTGCTTAAGACAATTACAACTCAGAAGTCTACACCATTCAACCACATACTCCGTTACTACCATTCAGGGAAAACCACTGGGGCGTGGGAAAATCCGGCATAAGTCTCCATCTATCACCTTACAAGTTGGATTATTTCATAAGGAGGACATTCAGTTTCTGGTACTGGAGGACTCCACCGTCAGCGTCATCCTGGGACGCCCCTGGCTACAACTACACCACCCCGAACTCCGCTGGGACCCCTGCGACATCAGTCGTTGGGGTGAACAGTGCCACCAACAATGTTTGTCTAACTTACCTCTTCCTAGATCTGTTGCAGTTCCCCTTGCGTCCACCCAGGTTGAAAGCCCAGATCCAGCAATCCCAGCGGAGTATTTGGCGTTCCAGGATGTGTTCAGTAAACAAGCTGCCACCCAACTACCACCCCATCGGCCATGGGACTGTGCCATCAATCTGCTGCCCGATGCTCAACTTCCTAAAGGACGTGTCTATCCTTTGTCCAGCCCGGAGCGCCAGGCGATGGAGGAGTATATTGCGGAGGCATTACAACAAGGGTATATTCGTCCATCTACCTCGCCGGCCGCTTCTAGCTTCTTCTTCGTGGGCAAGAAGGATGGAGGTCTGCGTCCCTGCATCGACTACCGGCAGCTGAACTCTCAAATCATCCAACAACCTTACCCGCTCCCCTTGGTCCCTGCCACCCTCGAAGAGCTTCGTGGATCCCAGGTCTTCACGAAGCTGGACCTGCGGAGTGCTTACAACCTCGTTCGTATTCGTGAGGGAGACGAGTGGAAAACAGCATTCATAACACCTGCTGGGCACTATGAATACCTTGTCATGCCATGGGTTATCCATCAGTCCCTCTGTCTTCCAAACGTTTATGAACGAGGTGTTCCGGGAGTTCCTCCACCAGTTCGTCGTAGTTTACATTGATGACATCCTCATCTACTCCCGGAACCAGGCCGAACATCGCCAGCACGTCCAGCAGGTCCTCCATAAACTCCGTCGTCATCATCTGTTTCTCAAACTAGAGAAGTGTGAGTTCCACCAGCCATCAGTACAGTTTCTGGGTTACAACATCAGTGCCGAGGGTGTGCAGATGGATCAAGGGAAGGTCGATGCAGTGATGAACTGGCCACAGCCCACCAGCATTAAGGAACTCCAACGTTTCCTTGGTTTCGCAAACTTCTACCGACCCTTCATCCAGGATTACAGCACCTTCACGGCTCCTTTGACCTCCCTCCTGAGGGGTAAACCGAAACATCTGACCTGGAACCCCTCCGCCCACGAAGCATTCCATCTACTGAAGCAAATGTTTAGCACTGCCCCTTTACTACACCACCCGGACCCAGAACAACCCTTCTTCGTAGAAGTGGACGCCTCCACCATCGGCGTAGGGGCAGTGCTTTCCCAAGCGGTCGGCGACTCCTCACTCCTCCATCCCTGTGCCTTTTACTCCCGTAAGCTGTCTCCGGCGGAGCAGAACTACGACGTGGGAAATCGTGAACTGTTGGCCATCAAATTGGCCCTGGAGGAGTGGCGCCATTGGCTAGAGGGAGCCATTCATCCATTCACCATTATAACCGATCATAAGAACCTGCAATACATCAGAGAAGCCAAACGACTCAACCCCCGTCAAGCACGCTGGGCCCTCTTCTTCACTCGGTTCAACTTCAAGATCACCTATCGACCTGGTTCTAAGATTATTCCCGCAGACGCCCTCTCACGCCAACATGCCAAGGACACTCTCCCAGAACCCGAGCCTATCCTCCCCACTCAACTCATCGTCTGCTCCATATCATGGGACCTGGATCAACAGATCCAGGAAGCCACCCTCCAGGAGCCAGCTCCGCCGGAATGTCCAGAAGGGAAGACCTATGTACCTCGCTCCCAACGTTTAACCCTTCTGGACACAGCTCATCGGTCTCTGGGCTCTGGACATCCGGGCAGCAGACGGACCCTCTCGCTCCTCCAATCTCGTTACTGGTGGCCCCGTATGGACCGTGACACCATCAGGTACATCCAAAGCTGCTCAGTCTGTGCCATGTCTAACTCTCCACGACAACTTCCCGCAGGCAAACTGGTTCCTCTACCCATTCCCCAGAGGCCCTGGTCCCACCTGGGAGTGGACTTCGTCACGGACCTCCCCAACTCAGAAGGTAACACTTGCATTCTGGTCACTGTGGATCGTTTTTCCAAGTCCTGTAAACTCGTTCCTCTTAAGGGATTGCCAACTGCTATGGAGACGGCGGAGGTCCTATTCCACCATGTGTTTCGTCACTTCGGCCTCCCAGAGGAGATAGTGTCGGACCGGGGTCCTCAATTCATCTCTCACGTGTGGAAGGCATTCTTCAAATTACTGGGTATTTCTGTTCATCTCTCCTCAGGATACCATCCACAGACTAATGGCCAGACTGAGAGGAAGATCCAAGAGCTTGGACGTTACCTCCGGTCCTACTGCTCCGAAGATCAGCACAGCTGGAGCAGGTTCCTCCCGTGGGCCGAGTATGCACAGAATTCCCTACGTCAGGAGACCACCGGATTAACACCTTTCCAGTGCGTACTCGGTTTTCAGCCCCCGCTGTTTCCCTGGACGGAGGAACCATCGAATGTTCCAGCTGTAGACCACTGGTTTCGAGAGAGCGAGAGAGTGTGGGACTCAGCTCATCACCACCTCCAGCGGGCAGTCCGTCGTCACAAGACCTTCGCCGACATTCGACGTAGGACGACGCCCTTGTACCATCCAGGGGATAGGGTATGGCTCTCCACCAAGGACATACGCCTACGACTGCCCTGCAGGAAGCTGAGTCCCCGCTACATAGGTCCCTTCAAGATCCTGAGGCAGATCAACGATGTCACCTACCAGCTTCAGCTCCCACCCAGGTACCGCATTCACCCCACGTTCCACGTCTCCCTTCTAAAACCATTTTTTCCTTCTGCCACAGACACCACCAGAGCTGAAGCTGGACCCCCTCCTCCAGAAGTCCTGGATCAACCTGAGATCTACACCGTTCACGAGATCCTGGACTCCAGGCGTCGAGGGGGCCGCCTGGAATACCTTGTCAACTGGGAGGGGTACGGACCCGAGGAACGATCCTGGGTGCCACGTGAGGACGTCCTAGATCCCACGCTCATGCTGGAGTTCCACCACAGCCACCCGGATCGTCCGGCCCCTCGCGGTCGCGGCCGCCCTCGGCGCCGTAATAGGGCGTCGGGAGCCGCCCTTGGAGGAGGGGGTAATGTCAGGCATTCACCACAGCCACCTCCCTCAGAAGCACCTCCCACCAGAGCCCAATCACCTGAGTTCTAATCATCACCAGCTGTTTTCAATCAGACTCCACCCTTTATAAGACTCTTTCATTCAGTTACCTCTTGTCGGATCTACCGTTTGCACCCCCAACGTAGCTCTCGACCTCTCCATGCTCTCCACGCCACGAACTCTCTGGACTCTGGTTGCTAGCACTCTTGTTTGGACGCTTTTCACTACATCTCATCAAGGACCGTCAGATAAGCTCATACTGCCATACTCTCTTCTGTTTCATCTGTTCTACTCATTCATTGTCAATAAACCTACCTCTTCTGTGTTACTCCCATCTCAGTGTCTGTGTTGTGTGACACACGCGAGCGCAACGGTCAGGCCTATGAGAGATGTCAGGGACCTGCATGTTAGGTCCCAACTATACCCGGCTAACAGCATCATGCTTTTTTTTTTTTTTTCAACCGTTGATGCCCTCTCCATATTAAAATGGAGCAAATGTACTGCTAAAAGCGTTTTGGAAAGTGTTCTAATGGCATATACACAAGAAAAGGAACTCAAACCGTTTTTTGTCTATCTGTTGCCAAGCTCTAAAAAATTGGACAATTGCCCATGTCTGTCATTGGCCTGAAACCAATGGCTTAGGTGAATTTTGTGATGCCTTCAAAGGTGAGAGATGTCATGGAAACAAGTATCAAAGTAAGGCACATGCAATGTTCCCATGAAAGTAAACCACACTTCTCTGTAAAATGCAAGTTTGGTTGCCCAAACATATACCAAAAAAATAAGCTCGTACCACATCCACATATTTCGTAAATACAATAAACTGACTCAACACTGTCAAAGAAATGAAGCACCAGATGTTGCACAAGATGAACACATTTATGAAGAAGATTGTGATGAAATAGTTCACGTTGACTTTTAGGAACAGTTGAGCCATTTTACTGAACGCATAAAGAGACATTTTGCTTTATTTTGCTTAAAGCTTCCAGAGCAGCATGTTTTCTCAAGGACTGTCACACAGTGTTTCCACAAGATGAAAAGTTTGATTCAATTGTGAATCAATTCAATGAAAAGCACAGAGACCTTCTTAAGAATTCCCTCTACGAATTAGGGATATGGGCAGATTCTCATGCTAATCTTGCAGAATTTGCTTTGATTGAACCAACTGAGTATATGTTAGGATTTGACACAAGTGAAAAAAATGAAACATTTCAGTATATTTCTGTTCTGGAAGTCCTTAAACAAATTCTACAGAGGAGGGAAGTGTTCCAAGCTCTCCAGGAGAAAAATGCTTCAGATGAAGACATTTTAAAGGATTTCACTGATGGATTGTTTTTTAAAAGGCACATTTTTTTCAGTTGTCATTCCACAGTTGTACACAGATGAGTTTGAAATCACAAACTGTCTTGGTTCAAAAAAAGCTTACGTTAAGAACATACGTGTTGCCATTCTTGTCAGAAACAAGTTCTTGCAAAAGTATAGTTATGAACTTCTACTCCAGCCCCTCATCCGTGATCTCAAACATTTACAAACCAATGGTGTGACCATTGAAATGGATAAAGAGTACCACACAATTAGAGGTGCAGTGTTTTCAGTATCAGCTGATAACCTATCAGCCCAATGGACTGGCTGGCTTCAGCAAATGCTTCAGTCATGGTTTCATTTGCCGTTACTGCCTGTGTCATCATCATGAAATGAATCAAAAAACTGATGAGACCCTCTGTACCCTTCGAACTCCTGAGACTCATAGTCAACATTTAAAGTCGGAAAATGCCAACAATCTCAACGGGGTTACTGGACATTGCCCTTTTATGCAGATACCTTATTTTGAGGTGACACAGTCTTTCCCACCTGATTTAATGCACAACATTTTGGAGGGAGTAATCCCACAATTGCTCAAACTTGTCTTACATAAGCTACGACCAAAGAGTTGTCACTCTTCAGCAGTTCAACAAACAAATGCAGGGATTCTCCTTTGGACCAAATTACATTAAGTCAAAGCCTGTGTTGTTGAAGCCAACAGTGTTTCAAAGCAGTGCAATTCCGGGAAAAGCTTCCGGGAAAAGCTGTTGAAAAGCTTTAAATTTAAATAGCTAAAACCCTAATTCAATCGACTGAAGACTATACAAAATATCTGATGTTTGGTGTTGACCAGAAGCTTGTTTTATTTCCAATAGGTTTATATGAATGAAAAGTTACTATTGGTTACAATACTTGTGCATCGTTGTGCATTACAACGATTTATTGAAGTTACTGACAAAACTCACAGATACACCACGTGTGGAACTCAGGTTAATTTATGCAAGGAGGAACCACCTGGAGCATGGCTCCGCCCCACAACCCGATCTGATTGGAGCAAACCTGAATGGGGACGGACCAAGATGGCTGGTTTAAAACTCTATGTTCCTAACAATGCTTCGCCTTTCGCTGTTCGATCTTCACGCCTCCATTCCACCGCGCTGACCATCACGCGATCGTGCCAGCCAGAACTCTACAAGAAACAGACTCCGCTCCGCTAACCTGCCGAACTCTTCAAAGTCTTTGCGTCTCGGAACTCTGACTGCAGAAGAAACTTCCCGCGCATTACATTGCGTAACCCGGCAACTATTCGGAGCCACCCGGCCAAGCAGATCACTCACCACGGACGTGTTTCCCAAAGACGTCATCTAAGGAGCCACCAATCAGGACGACAGGCAAAGTCACGTAGGAAACCCCGGCTGTTCAAACAGAACGCAAGTAAACAAAGTCTCCTTTGCTCGCTGAATTGGTGCATAAAATCCTTATTAGCAGCTAAAGCTAAATCTCTGCTTTAATGGTTCTACCAGCAATTGCTAGTAATGTTGTTTTGGGATTCCGTTCAAACTCTGTAAACCTCACAACCCTCTAGAACCGTATGAATGTGTGTATGCGTGTGTATGTTTGTGTGTTTAGTAGTTTAGTTTGTGGGTCTTGGAGTAACTCCAATAAATTCCTGTTTCATTTATAAAGAAGCATTGTCTTGTGTTGTGTATTTTAAAGTTAAATCTTATGCCCAGATCTTGGCTACCTTGCCCTTAAGAGTTAACGAAATAACTGTTTATATTATGTCGTGGCCACGAAGTAATATAAACCTCAGAATTGGTAAAATGTACTAATTTAACCCTTTCGCTGGACGAACGGTTAATAGGTGCAAATTATTAATTCTGAATCAAGTTAATCTAATCAAGCTGAATCAAATCGTTAGATCAGATTCCCATTTGATTCCCTATAATCATTTTGAGCTAATATCTTACAGTATGTATGTATGTATGTATGTACCAAGAGGACCTTAAAAAACCACAACAAATTCCTTGTGTGTCGGCACACACTTGGCGAATAAAGCAAATTCTGATTCTGATATATTAGACAAAAACAAAATTAAATACCTATATTAATACTGGTTTCAGATGAAAATTTTCTTTACTGTTCTAAGAAAGAAAGAAAGTGCATCTGGACTATGACAAAGGAACGTTGTCATTCTCTGATCCTGTAACTAACACACATCTACACACATTCACAACCACCTTCACTGACACTGTCCTGCCATTCTTCTATAGTTTTTCCCCTCTGAGAATCTTATCGTTGAATAGTGCATAGCTATTACACCTGTATGCCTGGATCTTCCTGCTTTCATCTTGTATTCAATATTTAATCAATATCACATGAATAAGAGTGCTGTTGATCTGAATATCAGTATGGTTGTGATTGACTAATATCCAGCATTACAGCACTTTTTAAATCTTCTGAATCTTCTGAATCTGCCTTTGGAAGGGCAGTACTAAATAAAAAATATCATATTTAGGCAAAATAAAAATTCATTTCAACTGTCTATTCAACAGTTTTCGCCCCTCTTAATGCATGTAAAACTATATGTAAACATATTTTATGTAAATCTAAATAAACAATAACATGCATTTTGTATAATCCCTGTTATTTTGGTAAAATTATTAATATTTTGCAGATTCTGAAAGGGGTGATGTAAACATTTGACCTCAACTGTATATTGAGCTTTGTACAATACAGATTGTGTAAAAGCAGTTGAGTGGAAATTTACTTGTTCATTCCTTGTTGGATAGTTGGATAGTCAGGTCATGCTTGTTCAGTTGCAAACAGTCTTGGCCCAAATGTGGCCTCAAGCTGGCACTGCTGGTCTCCTGTCGGCAATGGCATGTACCCTTTCAGCCAGCATGCGTATGAATGGAAGTCAATGGAATGAAAAGTGCAGTGTGACCGCGTCTTAACGTAGAGGCCAGTGTACAGACATAGCTTGATCTGAGGCACGTTTGTCTGAGGCGTGTTTCCTCTGTACTTATTTAGGTTCACTGTTAAAATTGCCTGTGTGAACCTTAAGCGAACCAAACTTCAAATGTGAATTCACCCTTAGGGTAGGGTGACCATACATCCTCTTTTCCCCTGACATGTCCTCTTTTTGGACTTAAAAAATGTGTCCAGCCGGGATTCCTAAATCGCCCAAAATGACTTTCTATAGTCACCATTCATTGTGTACATTTTGTAAGGCTTGCGAGGGACTGTTTTCTTAATCTTGCTCCCACAAACATTCTAGTATTGAATAGAATTTTTGCATATCACAGAGTATTTAGATTGTTTTGGATGGAGCTCGTGTTGCATGTAGGGTTGCCAAATCTGCATTTTTTCCATGATTTTAAACTCTTGCGGTGGGTTGATTTTGTTTTCCCGTGGGTTAAAAGTTTGAAATATTGCATAAATTCCATTAGACTGAAATGCGTGTATTGAAACATTTTGCATTCTACCTGTGATAAAACTGTGGTGGATATTAGTTTTGTGAAGGACGGTCACTTGTGATAAGCTTTTGGCTGTGTTTATGATCAATCATAACAGTGACTGTAAAATATGTAGTTTTGGTATGGAAATGACATATTTTAACCAAATGTCTTCTTTTTTTGAAAACAAAACTATGGTCTCCCTCCCTTAGGGTGCATTTACATTGTAGTTTGGTTCTCCTGGTTCGTTTGGTCCAGACCAAAGAAAGAAAACAATACATTTAGTCCTGGTCATACACTGGCAATTTTGACAGCGAAACTAAAGATACCAAATCTAATGGCATAACAGAGCAATCACACCAGAGTGCATTTTAACTGAACCAAACATGACAAGCGTGAACACGGCCTCAGATATAACATATAAGAAAAGAAAAATACCTTTAAATCACCTACCATCAATACAATTAACTTTTCTTTCTTTTCTCTTTCCTAGCTTCCTTTTAGTTTCAAGTCGTAATGCCACTTTTACCCTTACCAATGTGGTGTTCAAACTGTTCAGCAGTCAGTGCAGAGCTTAGGCTTATACGTTCACTTGAACTTATTAAATCTGTTGAGCATTAAAGGGCTTAATTCTCTATTTTTAAATCAAAACAACATCACACACCATTCAGAGTCTTTTACATGATTTATTAAGATTTATTTTCTTGGATAAGGAAGTGAGATACACCAACCATTGGCATACTGTTGAGCTGACTTTTTTATATCAGTATACATAATTTGTGCAAGTTTTAGTATTTATGAAAAGTATATGCTGTGCGGGTAAATTCAAGCTACATCTGGTTTCATTTAACCTTTGCCCACTTAGCCTATAGCCACCTTTAGTTAATAGCAAGTGCTCAGAACATTTAAAATGACAGCCACATTCTATGCTTTGCAATGATATGAATCAATCAGAAAAGTTATTTCCATGGCATTCCAGGCAAACATATATCATCTTCTGTACCTAATCTTACTCATTAACTACATTAAAACTGGCAAAACATACTTTTTAAGTTATCTGAGCTGTTCTTATGCATACTGGACCATAGGATGGTCACTCCACTCAGGGAGATGAGAGATCTTCTCTTGTGTGTCGGGCTGGATGGGCCAACCCCATGCTTTGAAGAAGGGGCAGAGATTCAGGTTGACCACTTTGGAGAAGGTCTCAGCATATAGATTCATCTTCCCTTCATTCTCCTTTGGCACTCCACTCATGTCATGGTAGAGAGCAAAAAGTTTCTTGAAAGCATCCCAGCCAAATTTTTCCTGAAGCTGGAGAGGGAAAAAAGTTTTTTAATTTATTTTTAAAAGAAAGGTAAATTATCACCTCCAAATTTCACAAATAATGCATTATTGTTTCAACTTTTTTTTTTTAAACACAATACTGGCAATGATAATATAACCAATTTTTGAAACTTGAAAAGGAACCCCTAAAATTAAGACATGTATAGCTTAATAAAAATGATGTCCCTTAGTGAAAAAAAAAAAAATTGAAAAAAATACACATCGTTTTATACATATATAATAGTCACGTCATTATTAAGATGACTTGAAATGTTTACACTCTGTGAGCTACTGGCACTACCTGTTGCTATTTTTACATCTTGGGAAAAAAATACTCATATGATGACCACAGCTACTGAAAGAGCTTGCAGGTGGCAATAAATAGCGGCGCAAATGTAAACCAAATGTTGTACGATTGATTTTTCTCACAAGCAGTCTAAACGCCCTTGGATATCAAGTCATATGCCTCAAAGCCAACAGGTAGCGCCAGCAGCTAACCAAGTGCAACCATTTTGTGTCATCAGAATGATGCAAAAATATGTAAAAAATAATGTACCATCTTTCATGGGTTTTCTATTCATATTCATATTTCAGTAAGATACATTTTTCATGTTATATTAAGTCAAACAAGTCTTAAAACCCATGGTTCCTTTTAAACACTTGAAAAAACAAAAAAAAACATGAATTTAAATGATAAAATTTCTGTTAAAACATTACACAAAACTTTATGTTTGCACCTGCATGTAAGTCTCGAGGGCCGTCCACTTGTTCCAGGTTTTTAATTGTTTACCTCCATCGCAATATGATTTGGTACGAGCCTGACGTTTTTCTAGAGCTATGTATGGTTGAACTTTATATCCGTTCAAACCCAGCACTTCTTCATGTACATACAGTGACCACAGGTTGCAAGTGCACTCAGCAGTGTGTGGAGGAAACTCCCAAACTCCACGCTGTTGGTTATGACCCAGCTCATGAATCTGTCCCCAAAGACCACATTTGTAGGCTCTCTGTACATTTAAAAGTTCTGGGGCAGAGGTGTTCTGCATCATGATGGGATATCCAGAATGCATGAAACCTGTGGGGGGAAAGAAGGAACAATGTTACCATCAGGACAGAGTGAGTGTAATTAATATTAATGACATGATTCTGTTGTAATAGTGATATTTTTTTTTTATCCAGACAAAGATACTGAGGGTATTTAGTACCACCAACCGGCAGAGATCTGAACATCTGCAACAAACCGTTCCTTGCGGGGGAATTTGCCAGGCTTTGCTGCCAGGTCAGCTATGCTTCTCATTATGGTATCCCAAAGTTTAGCCACCTCATCAGGCCGGTCTAGATTCCTTATAAATTCTGATTTTAATGTCATTATGATGTTCTCAAACTCAAGCTCAGCCCAGGGGGCGGGTGCCTGACGGATCCTATCGACCCAGTCAGCTACACTAGTCTCTCCTGAGGGATGAAACAAGTTCGCATTGAAATGTTTTGCTATACAATGTTAAATATTCTGAATAGAAACCTCACTGTGATGCTCATTCAAAATAGTTACCAGACTTAAAGTATGGAGCCTGTACGGCATCCTGCACGACAATTTCCACCCCATCCACTTTGCTTTGAGGAGGTGCTATAACGTAGATGAGCCCTCCCCATAGATTGCAGACTTGGACCTTCTCTGCATTCAGAGGGAATCGCTGATGAACAACAGGAGCCCGTTTCAAAACTTCTGCTTTACCAATGTTATCTGTTTGGCAACCAAGTTGCACCTGCAAAAAGTGTTACTCATGTTAATAACATACTCAACAATAAGCAATAAGGTTGCATCTATCAAGTATACTACATGCAGCAACTATTCCTTGATTGTTATCATGTATTGTACAGACATTGACTTTATTCATCACCTGCCAATTTTTCCCAATGATCTCTGGAGGTACTGCTATGTACGTCTTCATACCAGGAGAAAGATATAAGCCTGTGCTTATCCATTCGTCTCTACCTGAAACAAGTAATTGCATTCTTATTTTATAGTGCTCAAGTATTTTGAAACTTAAACAAGAAATACAATTTTCCCTCCACTTTGGTCGGAAAACTTTTGTACCTTCAGTTTTGGCACTGATCCGAACACTTGCATTAGACACAGTGGGCAAGGTAGGTCTTTCCTTGATGATGTATGGAAGAAGGGCATCAGGATCAGGCGACACTTTGTATAGCTCAGTCGCAATGCTGAGCATCAGGCGGTCTTTGGCACTTTTAACAGGGCTGTTACTAGACACTTGTGGAACACCCAACTTCACTATGTCACTAAGAAGCGCTACCATTGAAGTATAGGCAGGGCTGTCATGACATCGCATTTGAAGGTACCTGGCACAGTCTTTGCCCAGCTGCTTTAAGCAGCTCTGTTCATGATCAGTCAGTTCATGCCCCAGGTGTACATGCTCAGCAAACCGATGCAGCATTTTACGAAAGTGGTACCCCTCTTTATCAATTTGCTCAATTTCTGGGGCTTTATATAACTCGCTACTCAAGGTGCTGCCCAAGAGAGACAATCCCATCTTATTAAGAATGTGATTTCCAGGGTAATCGGTCATCACATTGCCACCATGGTGGGTCTGGGCCCAATGGCAAGCATGACCCCCAATCATAAGACCTCCACCTTCAGCAACAAATTCTTGGATCTCTGCACTCTGGGCATCACTGTATGATGTGCAAATGTAGATGCTTAGATCTTCTCTGAAACCAGTCACCTGGCAATCTAAACCAGATTTGCTCAGTACCGTGCGGGCTGGTTTTAGTCTGGGTTCTATCCCAATAACACCCTTGCGATCTTGGTCAAGCCACTTGATAGCGTTGATCAGGAAAGTGGACAGAGAGTCCCTGTTCATGAACCATTCATGTGATAACAGAATAACTCGACCTTTCCCATAATAGGCACCAGCAATGAATGCTTTTCCATCTGGAGTGACTGCAATGGGAAATGCTAATGGTCCATGCACCATCACCTCAGATGGTACATCTCTACCTCGGATGTCAAACTCGGACACACCTTCTAGCAGGAAATGTAGGTCATCCTTAAAGTCCTTGCCTGTACTGAAAAGTAACAATGGAAAACAGCTGGTGAAATGTATGCTTTCTTAAAAAAAAAAAAAAAGTAAGAATGTCTGCTGAACTTACGATACAGCACGCCAATCATAAGGGATTTGTCTTGAAACAGGATAAATGCCAACATTTCCAGAGTTTTTCGTGAAGTAAATTCCTGCAACACTGCACACCTTGTTTCCTGGGAAGTTCTTTATAGTGTTTTCTTTTGGGTGGGTTGCAGCCCAATTCCAGGCCTGGCCAGCTATGATCAAGCCACCCCCAGCTTTGATGAAAGCAATCAGATCTTTTGCACAATTCTCAACACTGTAAGCATCTGTGATATAAACAGCTAATCCACTTCGAAAATCTCCTAGCTCTGTCTTGATAGGGCTGTGATTCAAGTTTTCAACTACTGAACATAAACTCTTCTGAATTCCTACAATGCCAGCATCACCAGTACGTGGCATGAGCCACTTTACTGCATTCTTTATGAGGTCTGGAAAGAGTGTTAGGTATTCCTCATGTCCCAACACCACCACATGTCCTTTACCGTAATGAGATGCAGCCATTAGCACCTGACCTCTTGGACTCATGGCAAGTGGAAAGGCATGTTCACCTATTAGTATAAGATCACTGGGCACTGCTGTCCCTTGGAAATCAAGCTCCTGCAGACCATACATGATAGTGATGTAGTCTTGTTCACGTGCCATGGTGGATTAGCTCTGTTTCAACGTATGTCAGTTTTATGGAGTATGAGCACTCAATGTTCAACCAGAGCTTGTGAAGTAAAATGATACCGATTGCTTTTCAGTCCTACACAAAGACAGAAAATGAGAGAAAAAAAATGTAAATAAATTTAGAAACAGAAGTAGTACTGTCCTGTACTGTAATTGTATAAATGTAAATATGTTTTTCATGAATTACATCACTTGACATAGTTTTCAAAAATATGATACATTTTAACTAGGCTTTCCCTATTGTGGCTTCATATCTCACACATTAATCTTGATATCTCATAATTCTACTTTGAGATTATCTGAATAAGAGCATTCTTTATGCACACACTCACACTCACTCAAAGAGTTCAGATTCAGTTCAGACTTCCTCACTTAGCTACGTATAACTACTGTGAGAATGTCTTTGAAGATTTGACTGTGGCTCACCCATAAACTGCACACCCATTGAGCAAGCCCTTTTCATTTTGTTTGTTCATCCAGAAACCACTATTGCCCACTCCCTCTACAGAATTTAGCATTTTTAAAGTTATTTAGTTTTTGCAGTACAGTCTATTCAGGTTTGTCAGCAAATTTCCTTTGGCCTGGATCTGGCCCATGTCAGCAGTTGAAGCGTGGCCCAGCTTAGTGTGTGTTTGCCAGCCTAGAACAGGTTCACAACTTTTTAGCCAGAACGGAACCAAAACCGTGCCGCTGAGCTCCATAGCTTTGAGACAAAAATATATGACATAGTCATCTGCAATAGTCATAGTTTGTGAAAACTTAATATTGTGTGATGGACAAAGACTCTTTTAGCTTTAAACAATGAATCCGAGAAGGGTCTGGCTGCAGACATGCACTTGCATTTTCAGACTTGCATTATCAGACTTGCACTCTCAAACCCTTGCACTTCTGCAAGTGACGTCACTTGCAGTCTTATTTGTTTTTAATTTAATTTAATTATTATTATTTTTTTTTTTTATTGAATCTCTAAACATTTTACAACAGTAGCCAGGTGATGAAGACAAGAAAAAAGAACCTAAATTACAAAGTCATTGGCAATCCTCACTTGCACTCTCCGCCTGCGACGTCACTTGCAATCACACAAACTTTAAATACTCCCATACAGCAACATGCTTAATGTGGCATAATAATGGACTAAGATGAAAAAGACCAAATTCAGTATAAATCTTATTGTTGATGCAATACAGACCGGCAGATATCAAACTCACTGATAAATGTTTAAGTTATAATAAAAGGACTAACTTGGTACAGGCAAGCAGACAATCCTAGAACGTGTTAAATTGCATGTTAAACATTTTTCTCCCATAGAAAATCATTATGCCTGTAAATAAAACAAGTAATGTATCTTAAAAGACAAAGACAGTGATAAAGAGATGTAGAGATTATTCTATATTGGATTATTCTGGGCCCACCTAGGCTTGTCTGTGCATACGTTTTAATAATGAAGAGGAACATTTTGAGTTTAGTCTATCATCTTAGTTCATTATGCAACATTATGCCACGTTTTGCAGACTAAAACACTATATACATATACATTATATTAACAAACTGTATATCGAATTTGATCTTTTAAGCCATATTAAGTGTTATTGTTTTTCTACTTCAGGTAAATGCGATCTAGGAAAACCCAACACATGGTGAAATTTTACCTTTTTTAGATTTTGATACCATATGAAAGCTGGAAAGCCCTTTCCAAAACTTTATTTTGTCCGTAGCGTGAACGTAACAAAAGTTATGGCTATCTGAAGTTGGCTGATAGCTATGAGTTTCAGGAATGGAGTTTTGAGAAAAACATTTTTTTTTAAAATTCCAAAAATCTCCAAAATTCATACAAGTTATATTGTATTGTGAAAATTGCCTTTTTGTTGAGGAAACCAGTGTGATGCTAACAGCCGATCGGCCTGCACGGTGACGTCATAGTTCCACCACTCTATGGGGCAGGGAAGGCAGGCAAATGCGTGGGGCCCCGCATTTTAAAGGGGCCCCTGATGGCCGACCATTTAAATCAACACGAATGTTATAGCTATAACACGCAGCGACATCTCTCTATACCCCCTATGAGCCATCCTCTCTACTTAAACTTATGATTTTGCCACCTCTGCCGCCTGTTTTAAACAGGCGCAGCGCATCCTTGTGGTGCTGAGGATTAGAAAATGAAATGAATATAAAAAAGTTAAATTAAACATAACAAAGTGGACACAGCCTGAAGCGGAAATAAAAGAAGATATATTCTAGAATTCACTTATATATATTAATATATTATTTGTGTCTCATGCAGAGAAATGCACAGACTGCAAATGCACTGCTAAACAAAACATTTTTTTCATTAGCTTCGCCGCAACTCGTTCACTTGTTGATATACATAAAAAAGAGAGAAGACAATTCTAAAGATTTGAGTGAACAAGTTTGAGAGTGCACGTCCTGTTTTGTGCATTATATACTGTTAGATGTGTTTTGTATAATTATATCAGTAGGTAACAAAGATGCATTAACCAAAAAATAAAAAATAAATTTAAAGGGCCTCACTAATTAATTTTGCCTGGGGCCCCCACTTCATGTAGGTAAACCTCTGGGGCTAGGTTGTTGATTTAAATATATATATATATATATATATATATATATATATATATATATATATTTTATTTTTTTTTTTACATATTTTTCGACCTTCATTATTGTGCTTGGCTACACAAATATATATTATTCGTGTCTCATGAAGAGAAACGCACAGACTGCAACTACACTGCTAAACGAAACATTATTTTCATGAGCTTTGTCACAACTCGTTCACTTGCTGATACATAAAAAAAAAAAAAATAATAATAAATACCTATTTAGAATATGCACTTAATTCATATAACTATGAGGCTAAATAGTAAAATAAATAATTCACTGGCCAATATCAGCATCAAAATGCTAACAAAGATGGATTTGTAATTTCTTTACAATTGAAACCTGCTCTCTGTGTTATGTCATCAGTCAAAGTTAATATACATTATATATATATATATAGATAGATAGATAGATAATGTACACTACCAGTCAAAAGTTTGGACACACCTCTCATTTAGTGTTTTTTAAAGAAGTTTCTTATGCTTATCATGGCTGTGTTAACTTGATCAAAAATACAGAAAAAAAATAATATTGTGAAATATTATTACAATGTAAAAAAAAAAAAAAGTTTTTCTATAATATACATATACAAAATTTTATTTATATCTGAATTAATTAAAGCTGAATTTCCAGAATCATTACTCCAGTCTTCAGTGTCACGTGATCCTTGAAAAATCATTCTAATATGCTGATTTATTAACTATCTACTAACTAACTATCTTGTGTCTTGATTATTTATGTGTAGCTGTGTATGTATGTATGTATCAAGAGCTCCTGTAAAACCACAACAAATTCCTTGTGCTTGCACACACTTGCCAAATAAAGCCAAATAAAGCATAGGCATACATGTTTCTACATGTGAGAAGAGGGTACCTCTACAACAAATTCTGGAAGTGATTTACACTAGCATTAAATAAAAATGTATTTTTTTTACATTAGTGTAATCATTTTAACAACAGTTAAGGAACTGAATAATAAAAAGGACAAATAAAACACTGCTCAGTTTTCACAGTATGAATTCAATATGCAGTGATTCTTATTTAAACTACAAGAGTTATTTAGGCAAGAGCAGTGAGTGATTTTTCCCTTTGTCTTTTGATCATGGCCCCAAATATTGCAAGCTGTAGCTATATGCATATTGTGATATGTACATTTGCGATATTTCATTATTTTTTTATATATTGCATGACCCTAATACATACCCAGGAACCCAAAATGTTTAGCCTCTGCAAAATGAATAAATAATAAATAAAAGTCAAACCTGTGGTAATCTGGATTCCAAACAGCAAGCTGAAGTTTTCTGCTAGATGATGTAAAATGGATGCCTTTCTTGAATTCTTCTGATATATTCTTTTTTTCATGCTGCACTGGAGATTTAAATACTGTGCTCATATTACATAGATGCATGTTAGCCAATCGTTGTATCACATCGTGGGGGGAATTTCAGCCAACAACATGCAAAATGGTTTGCTCTACCTCCTTATGGGTGAATACCCATAAGCTCTCGCTCTTCAACAATATGCTAGGCAAAGACATGCAGTTTTATAAATGCACATATTGCTAAGAGCCAGTCAAGTAGTTAAATGAAATAATTTGAATAAATAATTAAACAATTATATCCCTGAATAAATAAATTCAAATCTAAATATACTGTAAAGGTCATTGCAGTTTCATATTTTTGTTATCCTAAAAATTTGCCATGGACAGAAACCTTGCACATCGAGTCCGATGCATAATAATTAATCAATTGCGACAGTACTAATATATATACAAACATTATATATTGCACATTATTTACATGATTATTTTACATGATTTTGAATTGATCTTTGTTTTTTAAACTCTTTTATATTACATTCAACATGGTAACTAAAGAAATTAAGGTACAGGAAAATATATAGTTACCAATAATTAAGGAAATATATACTTATAAATAAATATTTCAATAAATATTGTATTAATCTTTCTGTAGTTTGATCCTTGATCCTGTGGTTTGTATTGACCAACATTCTAATTTTTACAGATAAATAAAACGAATAGAATAAAAAGTGTACTTTTAAGACACTTTTGTCTTAATATAAAATATATTTCCACTTAATGAATGCATTGATAGACCTCAATACATTTTACACAGAAATTTGTGGAGGGACATGCTTTTGATTATCAAATTTATGCTCTTCTTTCAAATGACACTATTTTTTATATATGTTCTTGACCCACCACACCTGGCGATTTGCATTTGCTGTACACATCTCTGGCCAATAAATAATTGGTTCAGTACATAAGTATGTGAAATTGTCACGGTTCATAGGTTCATCGACCTCTTCTGGCTGTTCTGGGTACTACCGTTAATGAGCTCACTAGCTTCAGCTGGGGCTCATTAACTACCCTATATAAGCCTCATTGTTTGTCTTGTCTTTGTCAGATCGTTTTCCCATGTCTGTTTTCTGTGCAGTGTTTGTGGTTTGCCCTGTTCCTGGTTCCTGCTCTCTGGTGGATTTTAGCTCTTCGGTTTTTTGGATATCTGGACTTTGTACCACCTGTTATCTCTCATTTGGACTTGTATGGATTACTACTCATTGCAGTCTAGTGCTACCAAGGAAGTCCACCACTTCTGCACCCACGGCCAACCATCTTCAGTGACTTTGTTTGCTATAATTATTGTCAATAAACTATCTCTTTCGAATTTGCACTTGAATCTATCTGGTTTTCCCTGACAGAACGATCTGACCGAGAATGGATTCAGCAAATACCTCTAATGTCAGTGAATTTCTGTCTACCAGTGCCACACGTTTAGACAGACAAGAGGAGCAGATGTTGGCTACGGGTCGTGCGGTGCAAGCCTTGGTAGCGCAGGTATCCGAGCTTACTGCCCAGCTTCAACACCTGAGGACTGATCCTGCAACATTGCCCGCTGCGCAAGCTCCACCGCTGTTTCCCCCTCAGTCATCGCTTACAACTCAACATGAGCCACGCCTACCACCACCGTCCTCATACTCTGGTGAGCCTCGTCTATGTCGAGCCTTTTTAACTAAATGCTCGTTGTTTTTCTCTCTCCAACCCCAGACCTTTCCCACTGAAGTGTCTAAGGTGGCTCTGGTGTTGACGCTACTGTCCGGACAGGCAGCCTTGTGGGGAACAGCGGTGTGGGAGAACAAGCATCCATGCTGTTCCAAGCTCTCGCGGAGGAGATGAAGAGGGTCTTCGACCGAGCTGTATCCGGACGAGAAGCAGCTCGGATGCTGGCTGACTTACGCCAAGGCGATCACTCTGCCTCCGATTATTCCATCGAATTCCGCACACTGGCGGCCGAGTGCAAGTGGAACGAGGAAGCGCAGTGGGACATGTTCCTGCATGGGTTGGCTGACCACGTCCAGAAGGAGATCTTCATGCTGGAACTCCCCACGAGCCTGGATGGTCTCATTGCTCTGGCCATTTGTGTGGACGCACGCTTACAGCAGCAAGAACAGCATGTGTTGCGACGTGCAGCCCCGGTTTCTACAACTCTCCATGCTCCTTTCTCCAATGACGTGGTCAGCCCGGCACACGATCCCGAACCCATGCAGGTGGGCAGAGCTCTGTTATCCAGGGAGGAGAAGGATCGTCGTCGTACAAGAGGTTTGTGTCTGTACTGTGGAGTGGCTGGACATTTTGCCTCTGTCTGTCCGTTAAAAGCCCAGGCCCGGCAGTAGATCGGAGGTTACTGTCGGGTGGGATGTCTGTGGGTAAAACCTCTTCCACCACTCTCCTCCCAGTACGGCTGCAATGGGTAAACACTCTTCATTCTTGTTTAGCCCTCGTGGACTCTGGAGCTGAAGGTAATTTCATGGACTATCAATTTGCTCACCAACTTCACCTTCCTGTATCTACCCTTAACCAGCCTATTTCAGTCAGCGCCCTTAATGGTCAAGCTCTTCCCACTATCACGCACACCACAGGCATGTTGACTCTTATTACTTCGGGTAATCACTCCGAAGAGATACAGTTCCTGCTTATTGACTCTCCCCTGGCTCCAGTGGTCCTCGGCCACCCTTGGCTCACACTCCATAACCCTCACATTAACTGGTGCTCTAATACTGTTTTGTCATGGAGTGAACACTGTCATGCTGTTTGTCTTGTGTCTGCATGTTCGTCTGTGTCTAGTTCTGTCTTCCAGAGGGAGCCGATGGACCTGTCTAACGTGCCCAAAGAGTATCTGGACCTGAAGGAAGTGTTCAGTAAGTCTCGAGCTGCTTCTCTCCCTCTGCACCGTCCCTATGACTGTGCCATAGACTTATTGCCAGGTAAGTCTCCACCTAAGGGCAAGCTTTACTCACTCTCTGCTCCTGAGAGGGAGGCCATGGAGAAATATATTTCTGATTCTTTAGCAGCTGGGCTCATCCGTCCTTCCTCTTCCCCTGCAGGGGCTGGGTTCTTTTTTGTGGAGAAAAAGGACGGATCTCTGCGGCCGTGTATTGATTATCGGGGGTTGAATTGCATTACGGTAAGGAATACTTATCCCTTGCTGCTGATGTCTTCAGCCTTCGAATGGCTGCAGGGGGCATCTTTCTTCACCAAACTGGACCTGCGCAACGCCTACCATTTGGTTCGCATAAGGGAGGGGGATGAGTGGAAAACCGCCTTCAATACCCCCAGGGGGCACTTTGAATACCTGGTAATGCCCTTTGGCCTGTCTAACTCGCTGGCGGTTTTTCAAGCACTCGTCAATGATGTGCTGAGAGACATGGTAGATCAGTTCATATATGTCTACCTGGATGACATATTGATTTATTTTTTTTTTTCCTCCTCTCTCCAGGAACATGTTCAGCACGTCAGGCGAGTGCTCCTGAGGCTGCTAGAGAATGGGCTTTTTGTCAAGGCGGAGAAATGCGTTTTTCATGCACAGTCAGTCCCGTTTTTGGGATTCATTGTTTCATCCGAGGGGGTGCGTATGGATCCTGACAAGATTAAGGCTGTGGTAGATTGGCCAACCCCTGATTCTCGCAAGGCCCTGCAGAGGTTTCTGGGGTTCGCCAATTTTTACCGGCGTTTTATTCGCAATTTCAGCCAATTAGCCGCCCCTCTGACTGCCTTGACCTCCACCAAGACTGCGTTCAGGTGGTCTGGTGCAGCTCATGCTGCATTCACCAACCTCAAAAGCTGCTTCGTTTCGGCTCGCATTCTTGTTGCCCCTGATCCTTCATGGCAGTTTGTGGTGGAGGTCGATGCCTCTGAGGTGGGGGTTGGTGCGGTTCTATCCCAACGTTCCTCCGCGGATGATAAGATGCATCCTTGCGCGGTTTTTTTCCCACCGTTTGTCCCTCGCCGAACAGAACTATGACATTGGTAATAGAGAGTTGTTGGCTATCAAGTTGGCCTTGGAAGAGTGGCGTCATTGGTTGGAGGGCTCGGGGGTGCCTTTTATCGTCTGGACTGATCACAAAAACCTTGAATACATCAGGTCGGCTAAACGTCTCAACTCCAGGCAGGCTCGGTGGGCTCTTTTTTTCGGTCGATTCGATTTTTTTCCATCTCGTACCGTCCGGGTTCCAAGAACACCAAACCCGATGCTTTGTCCCGCGTTTTTGACCGCTCCGATCTACAGACCACTCCCGAGTTTATTTTACCTGAGAGACTTGTTGTCTCCACCATCACTTGGGAGATTGAGTCTAAGGTCCGCACGGCCTTACAAGAGGTAACGCCTCCGTCCGGATGCCCACCGGGTCGATTGTTTGTGCCGGGGGGGTTTAAGGTCAGACGTCATCCGCTGGGGCCACTGTTCTAAGGTTGCTTGTCATCCAGGGGTAAATCGAACCACTTTTTTGGTCAACAACGATTCTGGTGGCCTTCTATGGCTCGTGACATTCGGGATTTTGTTTTGGCCTGCTCAGTCTGTGCTAGTTGTAAGACTTCCAATCGTCCCCCGGAGGGTCTTCTTCAACTGCTGTCTGTCCCTTCGAGACCCTGGTCCCACATTGCGCTAGATTTTGTTTCAGCCCTACCTCCGTCCCAGGGTAACACAGTTGTTTTGACTGTGGTGGACCGGTTCTCAAAGGCGGCTCACTTTATTCCCCTGCCCAAATTACCTTCTGCCAGGGAGACTGCGGTTGCTGTCATTGACCACGTCTTTCGCATTCATGGCCTCCCGACAGACGTGGTTTCTGACAGGGGTCCCCAGTTTGTTTCCAAATTTTGGAGAGAGTTTTGTCGGCTACTGGGGGCGAGTGTTAGTCTTTCTTCTGGTTTCCATCCTCAGAGCAACGGGCAAACAGAGAGGGCCAACCAAGATCTTGAGCGGGTGTTACGATGTTTGGTTTCACAGAACCCTTCCTCTTGGAGTCAACTACTCTCTTGGGTGGAGTACGCGCACAACTCATTGCCAGTGTCATCCACGGGCCTCTCTCCGTTTCAGTGTAGCATAGGTTACCAGCCACCCATTTTTCAGAGTCTGGAATCTGAAGTCGCGGTCCCCTCTGCCCACGCTTTTGTCCAGAGGTGCCGCCGCACTTGGAGAACTGCTCGTCAGACACTTCTCCGGGTGGGTGCTCGCACTAAGGCTCAGGCCGATCGCCACCGGTCGAAGCCTCCCGTCTACGTCGTTGGTCAAAGAGTGTGGCTTTCTAGTAAAAATATTCCACTCCGCCCCGTCTCCAATAAGTTAGCTCCCAAATTCATTGACCCGTTCACTGTCACTAAAGTCCTTAGTCCAGTGGCAGTCCGCCTCAAACTTCCTCCAGCGTACAGGAGAATCCATCCCGTCTTCCATGTATCAAAATTGAAACCCGTTTTTTATTCTCCTATTAATCCGCCAGCCCCCGTTCCCCCCCCGCCGCGTCTCGTAGATGGGGAACCTGTTTATTCGGTTAAGCGCATTCTGGACTCGAGACGGAGGGGACGTGGGTTCCAGTATCTGGTGGACTGGGAAGGTTACGGTCCAGAGGAGAGAAGTTGGGTTCCTGCTAGAGACATATTGGATCACTCCCTTATCGATGATTACAATCGACGGGTAAGTTCTCCTCCTAGGAGGAGGGGTACTGTCACGGTTCATAGGTTCATCTGCCTCTTCTGGCTGTTCTGGGTACTACCGTTAATGAGCTCACTAGCTTCAGCTGGGGCTCATTAACTACCCTATATAAGCCTCATTGATTGTCTTGTCTTTGTCAGATCGTTTTCCCATGTCTGTTTTCTGTGCAGTGTTTGTGGTTTGCCCTGTTCCTGGTTCCTGCTCTCTGGTGGATTTCAGCTCTTCGGTTTTTTGGATATCTGGACTTTGTACCACCTGTTATATCTCATTTGGACCTGTATGGATTACTACTCATTGCAGTCTAGTGCTACCAAGGAAGTCCACCACCTCTGCACCCACGGCCAACCATCTTCAGTGACTTTGTTTGCTATAATTATTGTCAATAAACTATCTCTTTCGAATTTGCACTTGAATCTATCTGGTTTTCCCTGACAGAAATTAAATTTGTGAAGCATTCAACATCCAATAAGTAGTGGTGATGTGTTAAAAGATTATTTCTCTTCTTCTTAATTTTTATTCAGTGCACAGAGCATGCCATCAAGGAACATCTCTCACACTTCTGGAAAACCACATTTTCAACCACAAGTTCCTATAGGATATGTACAGCTCCATTTGATATTAGAGCTACATTCATGGAGAAAATCCTAGCCCATCAAGTAAATTTAGTGAACATTTTGGCAAACAAAAAAGTGTCTTAATAATGAGGTTAGAAAAGGGAAATATTACTACAGCAGAAAATGCAAATAACTACTATGAAAGCAACTTATTTGACTAATACAAGTATAACATTACTTTAAGTATTACATTGCAATTGGAGGAAGACATGAATGGATGAGCTGTAATTTGTTTAGAGGTTAGACATAAATACCAAATATACCAAATAGAAATAATTTGACCAACATTCTAAAGCATTGAATACGATAGCAAATGCAACTGAAGCTTAACATTTATGATTATTTTTGATAAAGAAAGTATGAGAGTTCCAATAACAAGTTCTTGCATGGTCTTGAGCTACCAGCCTATAATTTAAAGGCTATTTTTATAATATACAGAAAACATTGGGAGATATTCACTTAAGCACCACCCAGACATAACAATTACACAAAACGTACCTAAAGGAGCCATTACAAATAAAGCAACAAGTTCAAACAATTCTTCATAAATTCATGATATTGTTTCGGCAATCATAAATTAAAATAACAAGAATATGAATCATTTACTTCCAATAAACAGAAAACTCGCAGGTCGTTCCAGAATACCCAATCAAATAACCATTTCAGCTTCAAAGAGATAATTCAGTAACAAACGGTTTACTCTAAATCACTTTAAACAGTTTCATTTGTGTCTATGGTGGATATAATAACCTGGTAATTCAATGCTAGTAATTCCTTCTCTTTGTAAGGTAGCTTGTTCAGCAAATTCTGCAACTATACATCCAAACAAATGGCACTACAAATGCAACTACTTTAAGATCTCCTTTGATCTCTAGATCATCATATTTATCATTGTGTTCTTTTGTAGGCAGTGCCTGATAATCTTCCTTCTTTTCAGGTTTACATTCAAAGTGAATGGAGCAATAAAAGTGTGTACAACTTTTGAACTAATCGCTCACCACATCTGGCTTCAGAATGTCTTCATCTTCAGGCAATTGCACAACATTTACAACCTGATTTTGAATTGATCTTTGTTTTCAACCTCTTTTACATTACATTGTTGGTCAGAAGGTTCTGGTTCCACAACTGATTCTGGAATTATTTCTTTTGCAAATGGGTGACGCTCCTGAACATCTTGAATCTGGGTTTCAATTAAAGGAGACATATCAACATGACACCCATCAAATACCTTTCCATTAGACACATTAAGATTCCTCTTCTTCAACTCCCACAGTAACTCAACTTCTTCCTGATCCACTTTTGCTTCAATATGACTTTTTATTGGGTGAAGTATTTGATTGTCTTCCATGGTTTTCACTGAAGCATAGCAAGTGATATTCGGAGAAGACAAGCTCCTGTTTCGAAATTTCCATTAGAGCAACATGGTAATTAAATAAATTCCACAACATGCCTGTACAACTGTCTTTTATCAGCAGTCCTTTCATTGAACATCTCCAGTTTAACAGAAGAAATTCTATGAACAGTAACAGCAGAATGTCCATTTTCATTCTTGTAGTTACTGTTTCCTTTCATGGTCCCACTGACAAAATATCCCAACAGGGTTCTGATGGCAAATGGCCCATTGCCATGCCTGTTTCTTAATTAATATGGTTCAATCACATTAGAGGCATTAATTCCAATCAGTAAACCAACATTTGCATGAATGTATTGTATCTTAACCTTTGTTCAAGTATGACCACTTGCACAACTCCACTTGAGTATTGATGTCCCTTGAACTAACAGGCATCTTCTTTTGGGTGTACACATCAGAAAGTGAGAAAAAATGCCATGCTCAAAGGCTCTAATATATGGAATGTATTGCAATGGGTCACCATCAAAGACTGGAATCTCCCTTTTTAGTAGGAATTGAGGATTTGCCTGCTGTTGAAAAAGATAGGTTGTTAATTCTTCTTGCCTTTTCAAGACATCAAGCAGGGGATCACCCGGAAGAGGAAGAACATGAGTAGCATGATGAATTCCCAGGTTATCATGTGACATTTGAGCAGGATAATGGAAATTAGATTGTTCAGATGTGTGGAATATTTGTTGATCATTCCATCCTTTCCTATGATCCTCCATTATAACATGAGATGCAAAGACACCAGCTGCTCCAGTTTTATCCACTGGCATTGAATTCAGAGGCAAATATTTGTTTGCATTGGGATTTAAACATTTTGACTGAGAAGAATCAAAATTGAGGCGTTTACTACGTCTGGGGATAGCATGAGACACATTTGACACACTGTCTTGAGGGCCAACCTTAATCTCTATGTTACCCACTCCAGATATTTTCTGACATGAACAATATTTCATGTTTTTCAGCCTCATCAACCAGTAAAATGACCAACAGTGACTCATGAGTTATGGGAACACTTCCCATAACACCTGATGCACTCGCTGCATCATAAGAAGAATGCAGCGAGTTCTTCGAGTTCTTCCCCCCCCCCTTCTGAGTTAACATGAAATTTTCATGTAATTATTTTTCAGGATGATCATGACTCTGTCCGTTTTAATTTTCACTGTGTTTTACTGTAGAATTTGTGAGAAAATTAAATACAAAGTCTGTCACAATGCATTATAGCACTTGATTAATTCCGGCTTTTTCATTCAAATTCCATGAACATGAGTCAACATGAACATGTCAATACAGTCTTCTTCAGGATGATCATGACTCTGTCTGTTTAAAATTTTACTGTGCTTTACTGTAGAATTTGGGAGAAAATTGAAGGCAAAATCTGTCACAACACATTATAACATTGTCATTTTTTTGATATTTATACATCCATTATTAAAACTCCTTCATAGTTGTTTTAGTATGTTTTCTGTTTTCAAAACTGATGTGAGACACTTGTGGTGCTAATCAGTAAGAGGAGGTGCCAATTAATTGGCTGTGCACCATACTAATCAAGCAATACAACTGTGTATTGTTGGTACACAGCTGATATCAATAATAATAATAATAATAATAATAATAATAGTAATAATAATAATGATTACAAGTAGATGCAAATAATGATAAGACGCTTCAGCACACAGCAGTGAGTCCTATTTGTTAATATACTGCAGCTGGATCTGCTATACAGAGCCTACAGAAACAAGAAATAACTAAAGAAGTGTGCTACCTGTGTGAAGGAGAGAGACCAAAAGGTACCCAAATTTTACTTTTGCATATTTCCAAACTGTTTATTAATTATTTATCTACTTACAAGTGTAGACTGTAGGTGTATTTATGTAGGAATATGTGGATTTATGTTGTCTTGTTTTTTAATGATGCATTGCCATGTGGATTTAACTTAATTCTCTGTGCATTCTGATTTCAGAGTCAAAACTTTTGGAAAGGCAAGTGTTACAGTAAACTTATAATACTTTACAGACTTAGAATTTCCCTGTATTAAATTTATTGTATTACACATATACTTAACATATTCATGAAACTCCCTTTCCTCATGGCGCTTGATGTGTTGCTTAAAAGCCTAGTAGCCTCCAATAGTTGTTTGTTGTTTCATTTCAAAGGGACGGAGAACTTCTAAAACTCTGCAAGAGATGATATCTGTAATTACGAAATTAGCTGGAACTGCAAAAAATATAAAGGAGTACAGTGTTCACAATCCTGCTGGGTTTTGGAACAATGTCTGTAAAGATTTGCAAGTGTCAAATAGACTTACAAATCGGCAGAAAATTATTCAGGCATACCTGTTTAAACTCAAGGTAATTTATCAATTGTCTCTATATATAGACTGTATAAAATGTCTCCACAACTGTCTTTGTTTAGTTTATTAATATTGAAGCCATTATACATTCATATCTAGCCATTTATTTTACATGCATTTTACATTTGATATTTTGTGGAAAATAATGAAGTTGTTACATATTTCAACATCTAAAACATGGCAGTTACTTTTCTTGATTTCATCATTTCTATACAAAGTTAACAGTGATAAAGTACAATTTGCATGCACTAATGCTGATTGTTAATAGCAATAAAAAAATACTTACTAGTAATATGTATTTACTAATATTATCATGTTGATTCAATGTATATTTATATTTTTGTTCATCCTTTCTAAGGTATTGCTTTTTATAGCATTATGTTTAAGCATTAATGCCACATGTAAATATTGCCTGTGTAATATTTTGCATTTTTGGGGAAATGTAATTTTTTTTTTTGACAACATTTAAATACTTAGGATGGTCAGTTGCCTCCATGCCACAAAGAAGAGCCTGAATGTCCACCTGTAGTCTGGTAATTTTTTATCTTTAATTTGCTTTCCATTCGGTTTCTAACACAGAGTTTGTTTGAGAAATGTCTCTAGTCCTGTAACAGATAACATAAAATCAGATTGTGCTTCTGTAAGTGAAACAGTTAAACATACTTATTCTATTAAATGTAACACAATCATAATACAGTGACAAATGCAATTAACTAAATACTAAAGCATGTCTGGAGCAACTCATTAATCTATTGCATATTAATGGTAACATTTGTTATAATATAATAATGTTTACATTTTTAATTTTTCTGTACCAGGCAAGAAAAATTGTGTAAAAGAAAAATATAGAAACAATGCTAAAAATAATTATAAACATTATATTATAGTCTATACTGTAATAAAGTTCTAATTTCTTGTTTTAATGTACTGTAATGTAAGCTGTGCTGGCATTCACTGGGAAAATTAATTTATCTTTTTAACACAGGCAGTTACTTCTCTCTTATCTCATAGGCTTTAATATTCCAACTCACATTAATTTCAATTTGGAGGTTGGCTGTATCAAGATATTAATATATGGAATGTCACCTAATAAACAGGGAAAAAGGAAAGCCATAAAGTGAAGGATAGTTCAAAGTAAAGGAAATTATATGAAAGGTGTATGGTTAAAATATTACAAGCATGTAGTCTATGTATACAATTTTTTTTCTGTATTCCAGACTTCTGACAAGGACAAAAATATCTCACCTTACATCTCTACACAGAGTAGTGAGGAAGAAACTAAATTATTCACATGTTCTTTGCCATGTCAGACATCTTTTTTTTTTTTTTTTTTTTTCTTCATTGAACGCAAAGACTGGCAAGAGCTAAGACACCACCAGGAAGGCAGACTTTTTCAAGGACTCCAATGGACAAATGTCATTGCCAGGGGCATCAAATCCATTCATCCATACTGCAGCTTTGCTTTTAAGTGACACAGAGTGAAAACCCAGGGGGTCACAGACACACGCTCCAATTTTTACATGTAAGGGGTACTGTTGTTTTGAAGACTGCCCAGTGGAAGTAAATGTTGAAGTTGCTGATGAGAGCTCCCTGAAACCAGCAGTGGAGGTATGCCACAACAGCAAAGAACTGCAAAGAAGGCCAGTGTGTGCAGCCGTATGACAGCCAACTGCAGAAGTCCTGGAAACAAAATTACCGTGGAGTTTGTATTTGGAGTCCATTCAAAAGATTACACCAACGGTGATTGATTCAGGGTGCAGGGATGATGCCCCAACTAAAAATGTGCTAAAGAACATTACATGGAGTGAAAAAAAAAAAAAAGACTTCATTCTGATGAGCTTCAAAGTTTAAAAGAACTGATTGGCACAGACAATGATGTCCTGCAGAAGGTAATGATGCACCCCAAAGGAGTTATATTGTGGTCAAATAACACACTTTCTGTCTTCTACAAAAGATGTAAGAAAGATGCAACAGGATGACCACAGCATCCGTGACCTATTTCTTGCAGGCTTTTCAGACTGATGTCATCAGGATGTATGGAAATGCAGCAATCAAAAGGCCAGCAATGTGATGGCTCCCTTCTTCTTATGCATTCCATTTCCATGACATTCTGCAAAACAGGACTGGAGGATCTGCTGCAGAGCAGCATTGTCTTTGTGAACATCATGAGATTGGATCTAAATCTTACAAATGCAATAGGCTAAATAACATATTTCTACACTGATTTCTATTGTTAAGCTACTGGTGTGCTTGTATGTGATCATATTTATATATTGTTACATAATTAAGCAATGCAAAAGAAAGAGAGCAGTTTTCATAAATATGTGCACAATTGCAAATGTTATATTTATACTGGCATTCAATAAACAAAAAGTAATATTAAGTTACTATATTTTATACAGAATTTTTAAATACAACTTTTATTTCTGCAATGAAAATAGTTTCAAAGAAATCCATATCAGAACATAAGTTTCAGCATCATAACTCCAGTCACACAATCCTTCAGAAATCATTTTAATGTGCTGATTTAAAGCTCAATTATTATTAAATCCTTAATTATTTTTACTGAATAATTTTGAATTATTTTAAATTGTAATAAAATTGTACAATATTACTGTCTTACTGTATTTTTATAGAATAAATGCTGTTTTGGTGAGCAAAAGAAACATTCAAAAACACTAAAAAAATCTTAATTATTCTAAACTTTGACACCCAGTATATATCTTGGGTATTTACAATTTTTTACATTTTATATTTTGAATGTTTAGCTTTTTTCTTGCAGCAAAATGGTAATCAAAATAAAAAAAATTATCAAAATAGTCTTATGATAAAACAATGTGTTGAATAAAGATGGTTAAGTTGTTTTTAGCTTGTACATGTATATGTTTGCCAATTTAAAAGGACAATTCCTATAAAATAAATACTTTTTATTATTTTTTCAAGACATTTCACAGTAAATGTGGATCTTTCAAATTAATTTGAGGAGTGGTCACACTCGGGTCTCGGTCTCAACTTGGTCTCGGTTTAGGTGGTTTTGACTACAACACTATCATGGGGTATGATCACTTTACATGCAGTTTGAAATTAAATGTACAATAATAGTGTCTTTTCTTTCTATCTTTGTAGTATTCCCAAACACTACACACTGGCAATGCACATCTTTGGGCTCCATGCATGCTGTTCAAAACTAAGAGAGATGGATGAGGTGCTTTGTAGTTCAAGAGTACTTTTTTGCAGTACTTGCAATGGAGAAAACGTAGCAAAGCACTACAAAAACCTTTTCAGCATGATGTCGGGACCACACAGATCATGGATCATTTCCCAACAACAATCAACAGTGCATCAGTTGACCTTCATGGTGATTACACACCAACATTAATTTCCCGAATATACGTCAAATACGTCCTCCCCGCTTGCCAAGTCAAGTCAAGTTAATAAATTAAACTGATTTATGAGAAATATTAATTAAGCAATGCATCAATACAGTATTTGCGTCCAGTACTTTTACAATGTTATAATTGTCTTTAGAGCATCTAAGATGTCATGGGACAAGCCCAGCATACCAGAATTTCAGTAAGCTCTATATAACAAAGTCAAACAATCAAAGAAACAGGTAAAGTGTTGCAAGAAGCATCTAATTTTGTTTTCTATTCATATCATCATTTTTGTTGTCCCTCACAATGTCAACAGATTACAGATGTACTTCACATTTTTCAGAACTTCACTGAAGATAACCGAACACAAGGCAGCATGGAAAAGAGTCAGTGGGACCTAAAGCAAATTCGGCTCCAAAGAAGGCAGTTTATAAGATTGGATGACTTTGTTCAAGTATACCAAAAGATGCATGATGCACTCCTCCTTGAATATGAAGACACGGAAAGATGCAGGAGGAGAGTATGGGATACTTGTTAATAAAGTCATTTCAGTGGCCTTACCTAAATAATAAATATTGCTGCTTTTTGCCGGAACACATTAAAACAGAATACAGATGAGTACAGATTTTTAAAAAATTATTTTCAATTGTGTGTAAAAGTATTTAACTATGTATGTGTTTTCAAGTCCTTTAAAAGGGTACATAACATACACGGTTTCACCTAATCTCATGTTAATCTTGAGTACCTATAGAGTAGTAACGTATCGTTAATATCTCAAAGTCTTTAGCTTTATCATATTTATAAAGGAAGAATACAGCTTTCCGATTTTCTCCAGAAAAAGCCGAACTTCTGGAGGCGTGCCGTGGGCAGAGCTAAGTTCGACGATCACTTGCGTTGGGTTTGCCAATAAAACACAGACATTTGATGCTGTTTCACTTACCATCTGCAGTTCTGAATCATGACTGGGATATTTTATAGCTGGGACCGCTCCATCTTTCAGTATCAAACAATGAGCAAATCAAGCATCGAACTGGGCCTTGTATATGAAACGTCAACAAACACTTGCAAAGCTCCATTGCTGCTGCCCCGGAAAAAGGAACTAAATCCACTGTTCACATAATGCTGGATTCTTCGGGAAGCTGAGCAAAGTTATCTTTGCCTTACAACCAAAACCACACTTTTTTAGAGAAGAAACAACTCTGAATATACCAAACACCATTATACCCCCCTCCCCCTTTAAAGTGGAAGAGGAAGTATGGAGAACAAAGAAGCGGCGTACAGGACTGTACGCGTCACCTTTAGTGCTGGACCTGTCATTGAAAGTAAACACTGAAGAAAACGTTTTGTGATTTTCACTACTCCTACATGCTATTGCAGTGCTTCATTTTTTTAGTCTATAGTAAATGTAACAAATTAAAACTAACTTATTTTTTTACAGAAAACAAGAGGGAACATTTCACAGTAACAGCCACAAATAGATTAACAAAATACAGCAATCATCCAAACGCAGGTATGTATATAAAAAAAGTATATGTAAAAACAGGAAGAAGCATATCGATTGTTCATGTAATATGGTTTCATTATGCTTTGCATTCAATGTGCATTCTTTTTTTTTTTTTTTTAAGGAAACCGCTGACTTCACAGAGCATCAGCAGGAGGACACAACGGGAAGTACTCGTCAAAAAACCAATGATGCTGCATCACAGGTGATTTTAATCAAAATGAAGTATTGTCATTGCACCAACAGCAGTAATTGTTTCATATCTATTGTAATATATTATTTGCTTCACCCTTAGCTAACTGCAACATGGGGAAAAAATGAGACCGACCTGGTAGCTTCTGTGATCCCTTCCCAGTTTAAAAAGAACATGCCCATGCCCAGACACAGATTTTCTATTGGATTCAAGTCTGGGCTTTGTGCAGGCCAGTCAAGTACACTCACGTTGCTCATTTGGAGGCATTTCTTCACCAGAAGTGAGATATGCTTTGGGTCGTTATCATGCTGGAAGACAAAATAAGTTCCCACCATGTTTCACTGTGGGAACGGTGTTCATCTCTATGGCTAAAAAGCTCTAGTTTTGTCTCATCTGATGAGACAAAGATGATTAATATTTTAACATTTTGTCACACAGTGAATACTTTAAGATAAGGACCATCCACCACCGAGAGAGAGAGTGGGCAGATATTGATTTCAAAAGAGATGATATGCAACACCCTCTTCAACAAGAAGGCAATAGCTGTGGTGTGATGGTCATTATGGTACAATAAAACAGACGTGTTACATGCTTGTATTTGATAATTGTTTTTTTTTTTTTTTTTTGGCATGTGCCATCTACATATTTGGAGAAGAGCCATTTACAATATTTAAATGACTACAGTATATACCGTATTTATCTTATTTACATCACACACACATATACATATATACAGGTCCTTCTCAAAAAATTAGCATATTGTGATAAAGTTCATTATTTTCTGTAATGTACTGATAAACATTAGACTTTCATATATTTTAGATTCATTACACACAACTGAAGTAGTTCAAGCCTTTTTTTTGTTTTAATATTGATGATTTTGGCATACAGCTCATGAAAACCCAAAATTCCTATCTCAAAAAATTTGCATATCATGAAAAGGTTCTCTAAACGAGCTATTAACCTAATCATCTGAATCAACTAATTAACTCTAAACACCTGCAAAAGATTCCTGAGGCTTTTAAAAACTCCCAGCCTGGTTCATTACTCAAAACCGCAATCATGGGTGAGACTGCCGACCTGACTGCTGTCCAGAAGGCCATCATTGACACCCTCAAGCAAGAGGATAAGACACAGAAAGAAATTTCTGAACGAATAGGCTGTTCCCAGAGTGCTGTATCAAGGCACCTCAGTGGGAAGTCTGTGGGAAGGAAAAAGTGTGGCAGAAAACGCTGCACAACGAGAGGGGCACCTGCGGAAGCAGTGGACTGAGTCTGGAGTAGAAACATCCAGAGCCACCGTGTACAGGCGTGTGCAGGAAATTGGCTACAGGTGCCGCATTCCCCAGGTCAAGCCACTTTTGAACCAGAAACAGCGGCAGAAGCGCCTGACCTGGGCTACAGAGAAGCAGCACTGGACTGTTGCTCAGTGGTCCAAAGTACTTTTTTCCGGATGAAAGCAAATTTTGCATGTCATTCGGAAATCAAGGTGCCAGAGTCTGGAGGAAGACTGGGGAGAGGGAAATGCCAAAATGCCTGAAGTCCAGTGTCAAGTACCCACAGTCAGTGATGGTCTGGGGTGCCATGTCAGCTGCTGGTGTTGGTCCACTGTGTTTTATCAAGGGCAGGGTCAATGCAGCTAGCTATCAGGAGATTTTGGAGCACTTCATGCTTCCATCTGCTGAAAAGCTTTATGGAGATGAAGATTTCATTTTTCAGCACGACCTGGCACCTGCTCACAGTGCCAAAACCACTGGTAAATGGTTTACTGACCATGGTATTACTGTGCTCAATTGGCCTGCCAACTCTCCTGACCTGAACCCCATAGAGAATCTGTGGGATATTGTGAAGAGAAAGTTGAGAGATGCAAGACCCAACACTCTGGATGAGCTTAAGGCCGCTATCGAAGCATCCTGGGCCTCCATAACACCTCAGCAGTGCCACAGGCTGATTGCCTCCATGCCACGCCGCATTGAAGCAGTCATTTCTGCAAAAGGATTCCCGACCAAGTATTGAGTGCATAACTGAACATAATTATTTGAAGGTTGACTTTTTTTGTATTAAAAACACTTTTCTTTTATTGGTCGGATGAAATATGCTAATTTTTTGAGAAGGACCTGTATATATATATATATATATATATATATATATATATATATATATTTTGGGGATGGCAAAGGCAGTGATTGAAGAATTTCCAAAACTGCAAAACATGGAATTTGGGACAACTACAAAAGAGATGACACAGGCACGCACAGCTGTAGCATTACAAATACTTGAAGCTTCAGGTATTGTGTGTGGTGTGTCTGTTTTTTTTTTTTTTGTTTTTGTATCCTCATAGTAAAAAAAAAAAAAAAAAAAAGTCTATTTTGTTTTTCATTAGTGTTTGACACAGACAAAAACTGTTCCCTTTGTTCAAGAAAGAAACCACCATGTCCAGAGCCTCTCTTTACTAATTGGGTAAGGTGTTGTTTTTAATTGCTTGATTTTTGTGCTGGTTTCTGGATTAAAGTGTTTGCATTTAGTGGCTTCAATAGAAAATAGATATCTGCTACACACAGAGGATATAACTCTTTTCCTTGCACTTGGCTTTTGGTAGATGTTAAGTTCATATTAAGAACTATTGCAGATTGCCAGTAGCATTTTTGTTAAAATAATATTCAAGTCTGAACATGTTAAAAATGTTTCATCAATGCAATCTCTTTGAATGAAAGTGCTTTCCTTTTAAAGGTTATGTTATTTTTACAGATTTGGTGTGACAGCTGTAGCCGGTGGTATCATGCACAGTGTGTGGAGATGAACGAGACACACTGTGTGTGCAAAAAAGCTTGACCTGTCTCCTGCCTGTGAAGTATTAAATCAAAGAACCAAAGTTGTCTTTGTCGTGAAGAAAGCTCTAGTTTTGTCTCATCTGACCAAAGGACACGTTTCCAGTATGCATCACATTCCCCCAGGTTGTCCTTAGCAAACTTCATTCTAGCTTGGAGTCCTTCTTGGTCGGCAACCTCACAGTTTATTCCTGTGCAGGGCTCTAGTGATTGTCTTCATTGAGACATCAATTCCAGACTTGGCTAGGTCATTCACTAGTGTCTTGGCAGTTGTTCTTGGGTCTTTAGAAACCTCTCTCACTAGTTTTCTTTCCCAAGTTTTTGAAATCTTTCACTTCCTGCCTCTGCCAGTCTTGTTCTCCACTGTGTTGGTCTCTTTAAACTTCTTGATAACGCATCTCGCTGCAGTTCTTGACACTTGAAAACGCTTTGATAAACGTGTATCGTTCTCCATCTTTATGAGCATTAACAATTCTTTCATGTCCAAACTAATTTCTTTTGTCTTTGCCATAATGACAGTGTATATTATTTTACTAGTTGTTTCGCAACTAATAATTTCTTAAGGGGGCTAATAATATTGACCTTAGCAGTTTATTTATTTATTTTTTAATTATTTTATTCAAGCAACTATAAGAAATCAGACTTTCTCTAGAAGAAAAAAAGGAAATAATGTGAAAACATTCTCTTGCTCTGTTAAACATCACTTGGGAAATATTCTAAAAAAAATTCACAGGGGGGCTAATAATTTTGTCTTCAACTGTATGCAGGGCAGACAGTGCAGAAGAATGATCATGAAATATATATTTAAAAATGCACAAATGTAGTGTTAAACAGTCACTGTGACTTATCTAAATACATTATTGTAATAGCCACTGTGTTGTGCTCATGATGCCAATCTAATAAGTAATTAGGTGTTTGTAAATGTGTTTTTAAATGCACCCATCAAACTTTAATGCAAATATAAAAAAAAAAAAAAAAAAAAAAAAAAAATCATGATTTTGATTTCTGATGTACTATCTGATTGATGTTAGATCATTGAGGCTTTCTTGCATCAGCTTGTCAATAGCCTGCACTTGGAAAAAAAAAAAATCTATGTCTTGGATCACTACACTGCTTCTGTATAGACAAAACAACGAGGAAATGCAGCTTGCCAAAGGTACATTTTAGTAAATGTTTATGAACTAAAATAATTTGTGTTTTAATATCATATAATGAAACACATTTTTGATGTGTTACAGGTCAACTTTGCCCACTACAATGCCATTATGTCCTTTGTAAATATTAACAACATACACTGGAAGTTTCTGGTTGGTTTTTATTTAACACTTTGTATGTGAAGAATATTAGATGTTAAAATATTCAAGGTTCATTCAAAAAAAAAAAATAAATAAAAAATCTCTAGAAACTTGGTAGTGTGTCTGATTAAAACACTGGAAGCAGCACCAGTCCTTTGCTCTCTTTTATTCCATTGATGAGAAGAATCAAATCTTAGCAGTCAGCATGAGATGTAGTACACACATTCACATAGTGCAGGACTACCACATTGGACATGACGCATGATGAATTGGACAAACAGGATGAAAAGGATGGTTTTAGGTCACTACAAACAATATAAAAAGAAAATTAAACTCAAACAGCTCCTCCATAAACATTATTTACTCAATCCACATAAGAATTAAATATCTAAACAATTCAAAAGAAACAAGTTCAAACAATAAAATTGGCAAACAAACTTACTTAACACAGCCTAAGGAAAGAATTCAAAGGACATGGCTGGGTGCCCATTCAAACACCCACACCTCACCAAAGCAAAAAATGTGGGTAATGTAGTGCACCATATATGGAGTTAACCCTAAAGGTAAATTACTAGGAATTGTGGGAGATGTAGTTCAAAGAAAAATAAAATTAGAACAAAACAAAACAAATAAGTCAAATTCACAACAGCCGCCCCCAAATACAGTCATGTATTTGCCATTATTCATCAATTTGAGATAACTGAATCAGCTTAGCAACTGGACGTACAAAAGTTTTTCCCTTAATAGCAATCTCAGCTACTCTGACACATCCATCCTTACCAGGTAAAAGACGTACTACCCTACCAATGGGCCATGATGCTCTTGGAAGTTGAGAATCAATAACTAACACAACAGCAGAGTCATTAATATTAGGATTTTCTAAATTCCATTTTTGACCGAGCTGCTGACCTGGCAAATAACGTCGAATGAAGGCTGTCCAAAACTGATCAGCCAGGACCTGACTGTGGCGCCAAGATCTGCGGCTAAGGAGCTCAGTGTTGGCATAAATAACCTGGGGTAGAGAAGAATCTCGCCGCCCCATGAGGAGGAGATTAGGGGTGATGGGATCGAGATCTGCGACGTTAGAAGAGGTGTAACCTAATGGCTTTGAATTTAAAACTCCTTCAACTTCCGTCAGAACTGTTTGTAGGACTTCTTCTGATACTGTTTGGCTGCCAAGTACTACATGCAGAGCTGTTTTAACAGAGCGGATCTCTCGTTCCCATGAGCCTCCAAAATGAGGAGCTTGAGGAGGGTTAAATTTGAATTTAATCTTCTGATTTTCAAGTTTAACTTGAACTGGAATGCTTCTTTCAATTCTCTCACAGCTCCACGAAAATTACTTCCTTGGTCGCAAAGAATCTCATATGGCTGACCTCTCCTGGATATAAAACGACGTAAGGCCATTAAAAAAAACTATCCACATCTAAACTGGTTAACAAGTCAAGATGCAGACATCGAGTTGTCTGGCACTTAAACAGAATGCCCCATCTCTTTTCTGTTCTGCGTCCAGTCTTGACATGAAAAGGGCCAAAACAGTCCATCCCGGTGGACCAAAAGGGAGGTTTAAACAGCCGAAGCTTAGAGAGTGGAAGATCTGACATTTGAGGGATAGAAGGCTTAGCTTTCCACTTTCTACATTCCAAACAAGACAACTGATGTTTTTTCACGGCTTGTCTTCCTCTAATTATCCAATAATTACGGCGAAGTTCTGAGAAAACTCTCTCTGGACCAGGATGAAAAAGTTTC
Source organism: Cirrhinus molitorella (assembly GCA_033026305.1). Taxonomy (NCBI): domain Eukaryota; kingdom Metazoa; phylum Chordata; class Actinopteri; order Cypriniformes; family Cyprinidae; genus Cirrhinus; species Cirrhinus molitorella. Next base: position 52,261,330 of record CM065117.1, read on the forward strand.
TCGTCACAGTCCTTGATGATTAAACTAGATAATGGATGCTTGGAATCAAGGATAACTGGATGAACCATTTCAAGTTCCATATCCTCTAATTGTCTGAGCCTGCCACCCACTACAATAAGTCCCGTTTCTTCTCTAAACTCAGGAGAAAGTGTAAGAAGCCGACTTTGAGATTCAATGGGCTTTCCTTCCTATAAAGACTGGTACTCTGAGGGGAAACTTTGTTGCTGGGCTTGTCTCAAAAGAAGAGCTTGAATGACTGAGGGGTCACAAGAGAGTCTGGACTATGTTGTCGCAACAACTCAGTTGTGGCAGACTTTAACTCTGACCATGACTGGAAACAGGAAGGTTCTGGGAGTACAAGATCCTCCAGTTGTGTTAATCCACAAAAGAGTGGTTTTCGGAGCTCAGGATCAAGACTAGCAGATTGAGACACTAAATTGTGAGGCCACTGCTGTGGAGGAAATTTCAAAAACGACGTAAGCGTTCTACCTCTAGTGATATCGTCTGCTGGATTCTGTGCAGAAGGAATATATCTCCAAGAAGAGAGATCAGCGAGTTCCAAGATTTCAGTGATTCGATTGGCTACGAAAACTTTATAACGGCAGGAAGAGGAATGCAGCCATGACAAAACAGTTGTGGAATCGGACCATAGGACCGTATTTATCAAGGGAAGAGTCAGTTCCTTTTGCAGAAGTTTGGAAAGCTGTGCACCTGTTAAAGCAGCGCAAAGTTCAAGGCGAGGGATGGAAATTTGCCTTTTTGGGGCAACTCGGGATCTTGCCATGATGAAGGAAGTATGTACCACACCCTTGTCAGTTTCCATCCGCAGATAGGCTACTGATCCATATGCGCTCTCTGAAGCGTCACAAAAAATATGCAACTCTCTGGATACAATTAGCTCGGATGGTGAATTTAGGTAACAGCGGGGAAGCTGTATCAATGACAGGTCAGGTAACTCTGTTTCCCAAGCCTTCCAGGCCTGTTGGATTAGGCTTGGCATAAGAGGATCATCCTAACCCCGAGACTTCATCCAGCATTGCTGTACGATGATCTTAGCTCGTGTTGTAAAGGGAGTAATATAACTCAATGGGTCATATTGACTAGCCAGAACTTTATAAATATTCCGCATAGTTATGGTGTTATACTCCACAGTTCGAGATCGATACCCCAATGAATCAGAGGGACAGTGCCAACTAAGACCCAAAGCTCCTTCCTTTGGATCCAAACGATCTTGACTGATCCAAAGTTCAGCACTTTCAGACCTGGCTTCAGAAGGAAGATGTCTCGCAACATCAGGCTGGTTACTTGCCCACTGTCTGATTTCAAATCCCCCACTCATCAGTAGGGAACGTGTGCGATCAAGGTGGGTTTTTGCAGCTTGCACATGTGGGAAACTTTCTAAACAGTTATCTACATAGAATGACTGAAGTACTGAATTCATTATATCTTCATATCCTTCTTGGTTGTCACAGACATGCCTTTGCAAAGCATATGTTGCGCAACAAGGACTACATACCGTGCCAAATGGCAAAACTTGCCACTCGTAGACATTGGGTGAATTTAATTTCTGCATGTTGCGCCACAAAAAGCGTAAGAGAGGACGATCTTCTGGTAGTAGCCTAATTTGGTGAAACATAGATTTTGTGTCACCACTAATGGCTACTGGATACTGGCGAAATCTGAGTAAAACAAGTAAAGAGGGGCCTAATTGTGGGCCAGGAAGGAGCTGGTTGTTCAGTGACACACCTTTACATTGATAGGAACAATTAAAAACTATTTGGGGTTTCCCATTATGCGCTACAAGGTGATGAGGGATATACCATGATTCATTCGAAGACTCATGAGGAGGTTCTACTTTAGAAATATAACCAGACTTCTCCAACTTAGCAATTTCTTGATCATAGACAGCAGCAAATTCAGGATTTCTCTGGAGGCGGCGCTCAATACTTCTGAGGGAAGACATAACTTAATTTGGCGAGGCTTGTAACTGAATAGTAGGAGCTGCACGCAATAAGGGAGTGGCATATCTTTGCACGAAGATCCTCAAGTGGATTAGTGATGGTAAAAAGACACTGCATCTCATTAGTGTTAGGAATTGGAATTGGGCCTTGAAGTACCCAACCCAATTTAGTCTGAATTGCGGCTGGAGATTTAGGGGGTCCGAAGTACACCTGGTCAATTGGATTTATCAAGTGTGGATAGTCTGCCCCAATAAGGATAATTGGTTGAACGTTAGAGAATGCCGGAAGTGGTAAATCTTGAAGATGTCTGAAACGTCTCTTTAAAGTCTCGACAGGGTATGACTGTTCTGCCAGTCCCAATCTGGCAGCAGAAAAGGCATTGGAAATGGTATATTTCCTTTCTGGATTGGCAGTTGAGGATATCTCCAAGGTTACAGAAGAGCCTTCCAGTGCAATAGTGTCTTGACGTACAGTCCTAACAATTAGGGACTCAGCTTCCCCCTTAAGGCCTAGATAATCAGACGCTTGAGATAGCAGCATAGTGCGTTCTGATCCATCATCAAGAATGGCATACGTTTGCAAGGATCGGCCTTTGTGATGGAGAAGTACTTCAACAACTTTCAGGAGCACCTTGCCGGAACCTCCAAGTCGACTAAGATAGAACGTACCATTATTTTGACCATGACTATTTACTCCGTGAAGGATACCAAGGTGTCGGCCTTTACACTGTGGACAGGGTTTTTTCAAGTCACAGTCAACAGATAGATGGTTAAGCCCACATCTCCAACATCTTTTGTTCTCTCTAATCCACTCATCCTTTTTGTTGTCCTCTAAAGCTCTAAAAGAAGGACATAGGCCAATAAAATGTTGTCTACTAGAACAATATGCACACAAATACTTGGAACTCTGCTCTTGATCTCTCAAATTCTGGGGTTGCTTATTTGTGGATCTCGATGCAGCGGAATTACCATTAGCTCCATACAAAACTGTCCGAGTGCGAGAGTGGATCTTTGATTGAGGTTTATTCAAGAGTGGTTTCGGGAAGTCACTAACTTGATCAACCATTGCTTGGCATTCAGCTTCTTCTTGGAGCCAGACAGAAAAGTTAACCAGGTTATAGCTTTGACCACTTAGGCTAGCACGGGCATAACGAGCAAAGTTGGTCACATGTTCTGTGGGCAATTTACTAAGAAGTTGCTGCACATGAGAAGCACAGGTTAGTTCTGATTTAGCTTGATCTTGGCCCAAAGATTGGAACATGCCAACCAAAGCTCGAACTTTCAGTGCAAAACTACTAAATGCTCTGCTGTCGCCTGGTCTCACCTTGGGAAGGGCTAAAATGGCTTTGATTTCCCTCAAAACTAGCTGATGGGGTTGGCCATATTTCTGTTGAAGTGCAAAAAGAGCCATACTATATGGTCTTGGATCATTAGCATAAGCTAAAGCAAGATTACGAGCAAGGGGGAATCTTAAATGATCCAACAATATATGATATTTGTAATGTTCTGACTCGTGGGGGGACAACAGATTTGTCAGAGCTAACTGCAACATTGCAAATTCTTGAGGATCATCATTTAACAGAAAGGGAAAGGAAGGTCCCTGAACACGAGAAATGGGATAAGAAGTGACTTGTTGTAAAGCATGAAATGGCTGGGAGCATGGATAAGAATGAAAAAATGGAATTCCAGTTGCCTGGGTAGTGGAAACAATTGGTTGAACAAATGGAGGAGGTTGTTGTGCAATGTTGATGTACATTTCTCATGTTTCTGGTTTTGAGGTCAATATCTGTGGAATAATTACATTTTTCTTGGGGTTACAGTACATCAACACAGCAGAAAGCATTGTTTATTTGATGGATCTGTCATGGAACCCTACAAAGGCGGCAGATTCAGAAGATGCTGCGGAAAAATAGTTTATGCCATTTAATTTATTTAATCTGATCATATACACTCCATTCCATATGCAATCATGTCTAAATTGTAGTATTTTGCACATATGTAAAGAAGATTTATATTTTAACATGTTAGTGTCACACAGTGAATACTTTAAGATAAGAACCATCAAGAGAGAGAGTGGGCAGATATTGATTTCAAAGGAGATGATATGAACACCCTCTTCAACAAGATGGAAATAGCTGTGGGGTGATGGTCATTATGATACAATAAAACAGACATGTTACATGCTTGTATTCTGACTTTTTTTTTTTTGTTTTTTTTGGGCATGTGCCATCTCCATATTTGGAGAAGAGCCATTTACAATATTTAAATTACTACAGTATATACCGTTTTTATCTTCTTTACATAACATTTTCTGTCTTGTTTGTTTGTTTGTTTATTCAGATGGCAAAGGCAGTCATGGAAGCATTTCCAAAATTGCCAAACATGGAATTTGGGACAACTAAAGAAGAATGAAAAAATAGTCTATTTTGTTTTTCATTAGTGTTTGACACAGATAAAAACTGTTCCCTTTGTTCAAGAAAGAAACCACCATGTCCAGAGCCTCTCTTTACTAATTGGGTAAGGTGTTGTTTTTAATTGCTTGATTTTTGTGCTGGTTTCTGGATTAAAGTGTTTGCATTTAGTGGCTTCAATAGAAAATAGATATCTGCTACACACAGAGGATATAACTCTTTTCCTTGCACTTGGCTTTTGGTAGATGTTAAGTTCATATTAAGAACTACTGCAGATTGCCAGTAGCATTTTTGTTAAAATAATATTCAAGTCTGAACATGTTAAAAATGTTTCATCAATGCAATCTCTTTGAATGAAGGTGCTTTCCTTTTAAATGTTGTGTTACTTTTACAGATTTGGTGTGACAGCTGTAGCCGGTGGTATCATGCACGGTGTGTGGAGATGAACGACACACAGCTTGAACAAGCAAAACATACATTGTGGGATTGCTGTGTGTGCAAAAAAAGCTGGAACTAAAGAAGTTATGTTACTTAGTTACTTTTTATGGAAAGTAATGCATTACATTACTTTTGCGTTACTTTTTAAATCTGGGCAGGGCTTGCTCGTTTGTTTTTAATATAAAAATATTTATTCTTAGCTACTGTAAAAGCCCTTTCACACCAAAATGAAATTAAGTGAATAAGGCTAAAGGAAAAATACATTTCCGTCTTTACAGTGGAACTGTAGGAAAAGAAAGTTCAACACTCTTCAGCAATGAGAAAAAAAAACAAATGTTAGTTCATCTAAAGTAAGTTCTGCATATTGGTACTCTGCAAAAAATGCTTTTCTATTTTTAGATGTTTTGTCTTGTTTCTAGCCAAAATATATCTTAATAATATATTTATAATATATATATTTCTTAAATAGGGGTGTAACGGTTCACAAAATTTGCGGTTTGATTCGATACGATACAGTGGTGTCACGGTTCGGTACGCTTTCGATACAGCAAAAAAAAAAAAAAAAAAAGCCAGAGAAATTCTTGATTTTTACACATTTTTTTTTTTATTAAAACTAACAAAGGAGGCTATGCATCTCAGATCAGCGGCAGGGGTCGGATTTCATTTATCACATGAATGAGTCCAGCTGACCAGTGAGGTGAGAAAAACAAGTAGGCTAGTTGGCGAAATATTTTTGTTTTAAAACGAAGTACAAAAGCGCCTGCTTTAAAAATATTTTAGACTTTTGCTATTTATCTAAGATGATTTTGGAAGCTTCTACCATCTGCTGATCTCCAATGTTTTACATTTAAAGTTTGTACAAGTTATTTGTTATTTTATAGCCTATTAGGCCTATAGCCTATATTCGTATTCGTTTTGATAATAGATTAGTCATTCTGTTTAATATAAGTGAGTTTTCCATACAGTTTGACGTCAAATTGGCGCCAATTCAAAAGTGAAACTAAAAGTAAAATGCGCACTGGCATTTACAAGCTGTTTAAAAGCGAGGAAAAGAAGGGATATTCAAACGAATTTACCTCACCGTCACAACCCTCCTGGAGTATTGTGTTTTTCTTTTGGAGTGGCAGACATAAATTTGTCTGTTACCTCTTTTGGACTGCCTTGTTTCGTAGTGGCACTGAGAACATTATAATGATTGTATTTCACACACTAAGTTCTTTTATTTTCCAAATGTAATAGGATTAGTCCAACGAATTGAATCGTTCGGTGTGTAATGCGTACCGAACCGAAAGCCTCGTACCGAACGGTTCAATATGAATAGGTGTATCGTTACACCCCTATTCTTAAATCAAGAAGGTTTTTCTAGAGAAGTAAAAATTCTTGTCAAAATTTAAGTGTTTTTGCTTTAAACAAGCAAAATAATCTCCCAAATGGGGTAAGCTAAATTATCTTGTTTTCTGTTTGAAATAAGATTTTTTTTGCTTACCCCATTGGCAGATTATTTTGCTTGTTCTAAGAAAAAAGTCACTTATTTTGACTTGTTTTTTCTGAAAACAAAAAAAATAAATTTACTTAATTTAAGGTTTTTTTTTTAATGTATTTTGGCTGTAAACAAGATAGTGGTGTCAATCGATTAAAAAAATAATAATAATTAAATCGCACATTTTACCTGAAATTAATCGCGATTAATCGTGATTAATTCTACCTGACATTGAAGTTTTTAATTATATTTTTATATTGCAATAATTTCACTTTAATGCTTCAAATTAACGTACAAACAACATAAAGAACATATATTTTTAATATTTGTTTAACGCCATCTTGTTTCAGGACTGAAGGCAAGTATCACTGATTGATCTCCCCTCCCCTCCCCTAATACTTAACCATTGAAATATATATATATATATATATATATATAATATAATCTTTCAACATTACAGTATCATTAAGAGCTGTCACTTTAACATTAGACTTTTAAAAAAAATAACTAATAATAATAATTTAAGTGAACTTCACACAAACCCATTATAAATGTCATATATGGCTAGCTACCTGTGCCCTTCAGCAAGAAAATATAGCCTAAATTATATCAAATTCAAAATTATATAAAGATAAAACTTAGTTATTAATTTCCTCTTTTTAATTTTGTTCCTTAATTAACAGATATCACAGCAACTGGTGCTAGCAGTTTCATTTGGGTTTAATATAGCCTAATACATCGCGCGTCGGCACATTTGCGCGTGAACTTCAAGAGCGCGCGCTACAAGCAGAGTATATAGGCTGACAGGACAATTAAATTCGTTTTTACCGACATATGGCCTGACAGCATCTCATCTGACCGCAGTTCACTGACGTTTTACTTAAGCTCCTCGTCACCGTCACCGGTCGTTTGACTCGCGTCTGGTGCTGAAGTAAAGTTGGAGCGCGCATCTGAAAAGTCTCCTGTTTGATGTGTTCGTAAAGACGCTCTGCGCATTTAAATAAAAGCATTTCATAAGCAGTTGTGAGTGGGATGGCCCCGCCAATGCGTTAATTGCGTTAAATATTTTGAACGCGTTAAAATAAAATTAATCACCTGCGTTAACGCGCTAATTTTGACACCACTAAAACAAGACAAAAAAATTAAGAAAGAAAAGTATTTTTGCAGTGTACTGATGTATTGGATCAACAAAGGTCAGCAGCAAAGACATTGGTTAACAAAATGGTAGGGATGGGCGATATATATCGATATTATGCGCATCTCATCAGTAAAGCCGGTTCTTTGATTAGCGGTAAATCTCCATCACCTGTTTTCAAATAGAGCGCCAATTTATTCACAGAGCCGTAGATCACTGACAAGCTACGCAATATCGGGTTCAGTTTCGCGGGTGATTCATTGGGGTAGCTTTTCAGTGATCTACGGCTCTGTGAATAAACTGGCGCTCTATTTGAAAACAGGTGATGGACATTTACCCCTAATCAAAGAACCGGCTTTACTGATGAGATGCGCATGAATTTATCGATCGATATATATCGCCCATCCCTACAAAATGGGATTAAATACATAAAGAAAACAAGAAGTAACTGGCGTTACTTTTTTGAAAAAGATATTTTCTTGGAAATGAAAAAGTATCGCGATACATTAATAGTTACTTGAAAAAAAGTAATATTATTACGTAACTTGAGTTACCCCCAACAGTGATTGTGACAGACTTTGCCTTCAATTTTCTCCCAAATTCTTCAGCAGATCCCAGTGAAAGTTGACACGGAAACATTCATGGTCATTCTGAAAAAGAATTAAGTGAAAATTTCAAAAAGCAGGAAATAATCAGTGTTATTTTAACAAACTTTATTTTTGCCCAAAACAACAAAGTTAATAGATGTGGTGGTTGGCTTGACCGCGGTCCAGCACCGGCAGCGCTCACAAGCTAATCCAAATAGGAACAGCGAAGTACATATTTAGTCACATTTCCACAACGAAATCCAGCGTCCACGAAATGAACTCGAGTTGAATAATCCAGATTCAAAGAAGCCGACATCTCAACAAAGTGGCATGCAACATGCAACACACACACACACACACACACAGGCCACCGGAAGCAATTTCCAATGCTCACAACTTAGTGAAGCACAGTTTTTTTTGCTTTCCATTAAGCTGCTGCCTTTGGTAATAAAAAGTGAGCAAGTTTTAGAATGTGCGCAAGTGGAAATAGATGCAAATAATATCTTTCTTTATGTGTGCTCCAACAACGATTGTCTCAAAACTATTTGCTTTTGTACCTTGTTCACAAATATTTGCAATCAAAGTCCATACCTTGAAGACACAGCACACAATCATGTCCATATTGCAGGCTACTCTGCCATGCGGTCAAAAAACTGTGTGCTTCCTAATTATCAACGCACAACACACTCATACATACACAGGTGCAATTATACTGTTTCATACTGCCACCCAGTGGCCAAGTAAAACTTTACAATGAATGGCTCCAGCAAACCGTATAAATGTATATAAATAAATTATGCTGTTAAGACCAGGGTTAGTTGTCACACCTTTTTTCCCCCAGTACATTTCAGTAAAAGGCAGACAACAAAAATCCAATGGGCGGCTTAATTCACAGAATAAAGAGACAATTAAACAGCTATCGACCGTTAAAGGATTTTTGAGTAGCCTATTTATAGTGACAATATGACATTTTCACCTAGCCCTGCATAGCCTTCATAAAATATATCAAATGTTGTTAAACATTTGGTGTGCCAATGATTCTCTCCGCTGCGCATGCACTTTGGTCAAGGCAGCAACAAACCGTCCTGGCGCGGTGCAACTTAAGCCATTGAATAATGGGTTTCATAGCGCAAAGCATTCTGCATCTTGTGTGAAAGGGCCATTATGATCAACAACGCATGGAAATAAATAATAATAAAGCAGTCTTCTTTATTATTAAAACAGCAAATTGTATTAACAATAATAACAAAAAAATTTATATTTATTTTGATAACTTCTTGTTTTTTCGATATCTTTTGAGTTCAATAGGAATTACTGAATTACAGGTGTAATGACCCCTATTTAACATGAGTTTGAATGTGATTAGTTGATTCTGGACACGGCCACATCCCCAGTTGTAAAAGGGTGTGTACACTAATGCAACCACATTATTTTAGCTTTTTATTTTTATTTCCCACTGAATAAAGATTTCAGATTGTTTTTCGAATGAATTGTACAGGTCACATAAAAGATGGACAAAATTCTGAAATTATTTATCATGGTCTATTTTTTTTTTTTTTTTTTTTTTTTTTTTTAAATCACATAAACCTGGCATTTTAACAGGGGTGTGTAGACTTTTTAAATCCACTGTACTGATAAGTATTAACATATATTAGTAAATAATTTGTGATAATAAATAAATTTGACTTACAGTCACCTGAAGAATCACACAAAAATTAAATTAGAAATTAAAATGCAAATGAAAAAATTCTGAGAAACATCATTATTGATGATGATGATGACAGCAAGTCCACTGAGACGCTCTTGGGCCATGGTAGACCTCAAGTAGGTCTTAATCAGCTTGAGCTTTGTACATTGCATGTTTTTAAATCGTATGGTTTTTCATTGATGTCAATTTTATTTTATTCTAACATTATTTTAATCACTACGATGATCAATCAGTACAAAAATTGCTAGGGAGTCAGATTTGTAACCGAAAGGTTGCAGGTTCGAGTCCCAGGTCCGGCAGGGATTGTCGGTGGGGGGAGTGATTAATCAGCGCTCTCTCCACCCTCAATACCACGACTGAGGTGAGACCCTTGAGCAAGGCACCGAACCCCCAAACTGCTCCCCGGGCGCCGCAGCGATAGCAATATGGCTGCCCACTGCTCCGGGTGTATGTTCACGGTGTGTGTGTTCACTTCTGTGTGTGTTCAGAGCACAAATTCCGAGTATGGGTCACCATACTTGGCCACGCGTCACTTCACTTAATTATTTTGCTTATGGGTGTAGGAGCGCATGATGCTCACAAGAGGGCGCTCTTCCGCGAAGAAGAAAAGAAAAGAAAAAAAAAACTTTCGTGAAAAAAAACAATCACAATAGAGATCTAAGTAAAACATAATAGCAACTATGATGCATCAGTACAGTCTGCAGATTTGCCCATCAAATTAATAAATGGCTACCACTTGCTCAAAAAAAAAAAAAAAAAAAAAAACATGATTTTTACTTTCCATAATAAATGAATCCTTTCCAAATCCAGCTCCATGATCAACATATCAAATGTTGGTACTGGTTGCTGGTTTGCCTGGCCAGAGGAGAACTGACCTGTTTTAACACAGTGGTTCCCAATTCTGGTCCTGGGGACCCCCTGCTCTGCACATTTTGCATGTCTCCCTTATTTAACACACCTGATTGAGATCATCAGGTCATTAGTTCAGTTCATGGCTTTCTCCCCTAACAAGCTGATGATGTTAATCAGGTGTGTTAAATAAGGGACATATGCAAAATGTGCAGAGCAGGGGGTCCCCAGGACTGGAATTGGGAACCACTGTTTTAACACACCAAAAAATAATCAGAAACTCCACCCTCTTACAAAACTTACCAGGAAGAGATTGTCACTATTTAAAGTGAAAGTGATGTGACGTGTGGCCAAGTATGGTGACCCATACTTGGAATTTGTGCTCTGCATTTAACCCATCCAAGTGCACAGACACAGTAGTGAACACACACACACACACACACACACACACACACACACACCGTGAACATACACCCAGAGCAGTGGGGAGCAGTTGGGGGTTCGGTGCCTTGCTCAAGGGCAGGGGTCACCACACTCAGTCCTGGAGGGCCGGTGTCCTACAGAGTTTAGCTCCAACCCTAACCAAACACACCTGAACCAGCTAATCAAGGTCTTAATAGGTGTACTTGAAACTTCCAGACAGGTGTGTTGAAGCTAAACTCTGCAGGACACCGGCCCTCCAGGACTGAGTGTGGTGACCCCTGCTCAAGGGTCTCACCTCAGTCGTGGTATTGAGGGTGGAGAGAGCGCTGATTAATCACTCCCCCCACCGACAATTTCTCCTGTCTGTCAATATTCTGACTCTTTATATCAACTAAAACAAGCAGAAAACTAACACGTTCAAAGAGGGATTTTAAAAAGTTTATTTCTGAACAGACAGCAGATCTTTATGATTTTTGTTTTTCAATTTTGAAACATCAGTCAGAAAGTGAATGTAAAATGAAAATGGCTTCACTATCTGAAGATGATTTTTCTTGTCCTGTGTGCTGTGAAATCTTCAAGGATCCTGTTTTTTTATTGTGTAGTCACGGTGTCTGTAAAGAGTGTCTTGAACAGTTCTGGAGAATCAAGGAAACTCAAAAGTGTCCTGTCTGCAGGAGAAGATGCTCAAGTGATGAGCCACAATGTAATGAGAGAAAAGAGAGCCAGTCTTCGGGGCCCGAGGAGATCTGCAGTTTACACAGTGAGAAACTCAAACTCTTCTGTCTGGATGACAAAAAGCCTGTGTGTTTAGTGTGCAGAGATTCACAACATGTCAATCACACATTCAGACCCATCAGTGAAGCTTTTTCATCATGTAAGGTAAGAGATTTATGTCAGAGGATTAAAGCTTGTTATAAACATAAATGTCTCAGTACATGAAAATATTCAAAAAATCTCTGCTGTCTTAAATTTAAATTCCAGGAGGAGCACAATACAGCAATGAAGTTCTTACAAGAGAAACTTAAACATGGAGAAACAATGAAAGAAGAGTGTGAGAATGAAAACAGTTCAACACATCAAGGTGAGCACAGATTTTTCTAACATGATTTCTGACATAATCACAAATTGCTTCATCTGACAGGGTCATTTATTGAGTGGAATTTTGGGTAGTGTAACATGGAGTCAGAGGTATTTTGATCCATATGCAGCTTTATTAGAGCATGTGTGTGTGTGGAGCTGTGTGAGGGCAGATAGGAAATGGTAAGAGTCAATATTCAGGTCAATATTCAGGAGAAGGTTCCCTCTGGTGGTACGGAGGAGGCGGTACGGGAGCCTGCTCTGTAACAGGTGAAATGCATGTATTCATTTTCATGCATAATAATTATGTAAATTCTTAGAACAAACATATAGGCCTAACAGGACTTATTACATAAGCTTAACATATTTTACTCCTCAAAGAAAAATAACTTTTAGAAAAATAAATATAAGAATATATGAAATGTAGAAATTTAAGCTGTATGCTGAATTTAGCCTTTTATTATCACTGTCTTAGTACATTAGTACTTTCTACAAACCTGGTAAAAGAAAACTGATTAAATTAGCAGTTATGCAACTTATTATTATATTATTTAAAATGACATCAAATATGAATGTATTATAATGAAGAAAACATTTTTAAACTGTGTTGTTTGTAAAACCGCCATTTTATGCTGAGAGACTAATGAGATGGAGAATGTGTGTATTTTTTTCCCTACAGCAACAGAACATCTGCTACAGAACTAGTACTTCAGAAACTTGAAGCTGTAGTTAACTAACCTACATTTACTCGTTCATTCTTCATGCTGCTCCAGAATAAGTTGCATCTTTGAGATAATTGAAGTAAATGTGATTTGATTTCAGTTTCAAGTTGAGCACACAGAGCATCAGATTAGACTTCAGTTTGAGAAGCTTCATCAGTTTCTCAAAGATGAAGAAGAAGCTACAATCACTGCACTGAGGGAAGAGCAGACGAAGCAGATGATGAAGGAAAAGCTGGAGGAGATCAACAGACACATCTCAGCTCTTTCACACACAATCAAAGACAGAGGAGATGATGAAAGACAATGACGCCTGCTTTCTAAAGGTCTGATTTTAGATCATGGATTGATTGATTGTTGATTGATTTTAGCATTATGTGTGAATTACCAAAGAAACTGTTGATTGTGTCTCATCAGCTCCTGTTATCCTGGATCCAAACACAGCTCACTCACATCTCGTCCTGTCTGATGATCTGACCAGTCTGCGCACAGCGAGAACAAACAGCTGTTTCCTGATAATCCAAACAGATTTGACTAATTTAACTGTGTTTTGGGATCAGAGGGTTTTAACTCAGGAACACACTGCTGGGATGTGGAGGTCTGAGAGTTTAGTCTGGAGACTTGGAGTAACTATAGCATCAAACAAAAGAAAAGGACACGATTTCTTTAACACTGATGTCTGGAGTGTGGGGTATGGACAGTTTGAACATGATCTTGAGCGTGTGAGAGTTGATCTGGACTATGACAGAGGAACAGTGTCATTCTCTAGACCTGTAACTAAAACACATTTACACACATTCAAAACCACCTTCAATGACACTGTCTTTCCAGTCTTATGGTGTAAATGGTTTGCAAGTCTTAGGATCTTACCATTTGATAGTCAGTAAACTGTATCATATTTCCAATGTTTAATCCATGTGGACAGTTAAAATATTCACTAATTCTGTCATCAACTTCAAATTGCAAGTTGAGCATATTCATACAGAACTAAAGCTTTCCATCCCTTCATCCCATCTGTAATAATGTCTTTATTACAGTATAAAACTGTCATATAGTTGGTAAAGCATCAGGTCAGAGCTTAGTTTATCTTGTGCTGTCATCACTTCAGATGCTTTTTTGTCAGGACTCTTTACACTTGAATTAAAGTTTTTTTTTTTTTTTATAAAGGGTTGACCACTCTTCATTTTGGGTAGAACATTTTTCTAAATATAATTATATGAAGACATGTCATATGTGTCTTTGTACTGAAGTGTTTTAACATTCAAATGTCCAATGACATATCTTATTTATTATTTTAAATCACTATCCAGTGTCAAATCAGGCAGACAAAGAGTTAACAATCATGAGACACAAACAGGCAGTATAATAAAAATACAGAAACTCCACCCGTTTACAGCACTTACCAGGAAGTGGCTGTTAATATTTCTCCTTTCTGTCATACTGACTGTCGACAAAATCATATGAGAATCAGGGAACAGTAAAGAAAGAAGAGTAATAGTTTCAAGATGGATTTTTGAGAAGTTTTTTTTTTTTTTTTTTTTTTTTGGTTATTCATTTTTGCAACATAATTCAGAAACTGAAAGTAAAGTTTGCTGGAGCTCGAAGAGTGAAAATGGATTCACTATCAGCAGAGGATTTCTCTTGTCCAGTGTGTATTGAAATCTTCAAGGATCCTGTTGTTTTATCATGCAGTCACAGTTTCTGTAAAGAGTGTCTTCAAAAGTTCTGGAGAATCAAGGAAACTCAGGAGTGTCCTGTTTGCAGGAGAAGGTCCTCAAGAGATGATCCTCCATGTAATTGTGTTTTAAAAAACTTCTCACTCCTGTCACTCCTGAAGGATAGAAATGAGAGGTGTCCATCAGAATCTAAGGAGATCTGCAGTTTACACAGTGAGAAACTCAAACTCTTCTGTCTAGAGGACAAGCAGCCTGTGTGTTTAGTGTGCAGAGATTCACAACACGTCAATCACACATTCAGACCCATCAGTGAAGTTGTTCCATCATATAAGGTAAATCTTGGATAAAAACTTACACAAATTGTATATTGTATGCACCATTTTCTTATATGTATGACTTAAAACTTATTATAAGAAAACTTATAATTCAGTTTCATATATATACACTGGAGATCCAAATTAGAGAACAATTTATAAACAATTGAACAATTCTGAAATAATGTCATCTTCACTGCTCAACAGTTGAAGGAGTTTTTGTCCTGTCTATACCATGCTACCAGAACACCTTTTCCACAAAATAACTAAGGCATTTCAACAAAAAACATTATTTTGCAGAAAACACACTGATCAAAATTAGAGAACAACAATGACTGTAGCATGGAAAAAGATTACAACAAAATTTTCTGAAGGTTACAACAGTCAGCAATTATTAGGAAGCGTACAGGTCTCTGCTCTGAATGACTTCAGCACATCTGCGGCCACAGGACAGCACTAGTCTCTCACACTGCTCTGGTGTGATTTTTGTCCACTCTTCTTCCAGTCTCCTCCACAGTTCGGTGACTGTAGTGGGTTTCTTGGCCATAACTTTGTCGCCAAGGATTTTGCCAGAGGTTCTCTATTGGGTTGAAATCAGGACTCTGGGCAGGCCATGTCATTATTTCAATGTTTTCAGTTTCAAGGAACTGCTTTACCTATTTTGCTGTGTGACATGGAGCGTTGTCCTGCATGAACACTGCGGGCTGATTGGGTGATGAACGCAGGGAAGGAACCATATGTTGTTGAAGAAGGTTCTGATAAACATTTGCATTCACTCTGCCATGTATCTGTATAAGAGGCCCAACTCCTGCTGCAGAAAACATGCCCCAAACCATGACACTTCCTCCTTCACTTTTCACTGACTTCTTTACACACTTTGGGTTCAGTCTTTCTCCAGTTTGTCGCCGAACATAATGTTTCCCATCGGACCCAAATAAATGAAACTTGCTTTCATCACTGAAGTGAACTTTGGACCAGTTCTCCTCTGTCCACACAACATGCTCCTCAGCAAAGCTTAGTCTAGCCTTTTGATTCTTTCTGCTAATGAGAGGTTTGGTCACTGCAGTGTGGGCTTTCAGTCCAAATGCTCTTAAACGTCAAGACACTGTATGACGAGACAGATCCTTACCCTGTTCAGCGCTGAACTGGTGAGCAATTCCAGCTGCAGTGTGGAAACGATTGCCCATTGAGATCTTCCGCAGTATCCTGTCCTCTCTTGTATTTGTCTTCCGTGGACGACCAGCCTTCTTGGGGGACTTGAATGAGTTTGTGATGCTGTAAAGATTCAATATTCTTGAAATCACAGATTTGGAACGACCAACTTGTCTTGCTATAGCTGATAGGGTCATCCCTTTGGCCTTCATCTGGACAACCTGCTGCCGGAGGCTTTCAGTCACTTTAGAACGGCCCACCATCTTGCAGAGTCAGTGAAACTGGAAGTTAGGCTGCCAGTTAAATAGGGGTTGACAGATAATCAAGGAAATTAGCACCAGGTGCCAGATTAACACCAATAACTGGGAGGTATCTGAAAGTGTTCTCTAATTTTGATCAGTGTGTTTTCTGCAAAAGAATGTTTTTTGTTGAAATGCCTTAGTTATTTTGTGGAAAAGTTGTTCTGGTAGCATGGTATAGACAGGACAAAAACTCCTTCAACTGCTCCTTCAACATTATTTCATAATTATTCAATTTTTTATAAATTGTTCTCTAATTTTGATCTCCAGTGTACATACATCTATTCCAGAAATCTCTGATGGTTTATAGATTTTGATTTTAAATTCTAGGAGGAGCTCAGTACAGCACTGAAGTCCTTACAAGAGAAACTTCAACACAATGAAAAAATGAAGATAGAGTTTGAGAAAACAGTTCAACACATCAAGGTGAGGATTGTGTTGACATATTTGCATAAGTCAGACAATTGCAAACTACTTACTCACAAATGCCAATTGTCAACAAATTGCCAAATGCAAGCAGCCATTAGTTTGATCCAATTGTGACTCACACCTACTGAAAATTCAAAACATTTTGGATTGCCATCCGGTGGCTGGTGGGAGTATAGGTCATAAACCTCCCCTTCTACATGTAAGTGAACAGGACCTGAGCCAAACTAAACCACTTTGTTTTGTGAAGAAAAACTGATGAGAGTTAGATATCTGTGTCTCCAGAATATGCTGCTTCTTTGAGTTGTTTGAAGTAGATGTGGTTTGATTTCAGTCTCAAGCTGAGCAGACGGAGCATCAGATTAAACACCAGTTTAAGAAGCTTCATCAGTTTCTCAGACATGAAGAAGAAGCTACAATCACTGCACTGAGGGAGGAAGAGGAGCAGAAGAATCAGACGATGAAGGAGAAGCTGGAGGAGATCAACAGACACATCTCAGCTCTTTCACACACAATCAAAGACACGGAGGAGATGATGAAAGCCAATGACGCCTGCTTTCTAAAGGTCTGATTTTAGATCATAGATTGATTGATTGATGATTGATTGAGTTGTTGATAAATTGTGTGTTTGTTCTGCAGAAGTTTGCAGTCTCAATGGAAAGGTGAGTGATCTGCAGGTATTTCTGGTCTCTCTCTTTTTGAAGCAAAGCCACTGCAGTTCTGACTCCTGAATATTCTTCCAAAGTCCAGATCTCACAGCCGGATCCACTGGCGCCTTCTGGAGCTTTGATTGATGTGCCACGATACTTGGGCAACTTGGCATTCAGAGTCTGGGAGAAGATGGAGGACATTGTCCAAAAGAGTGAGTCTGCAGAAGATCTGTGATGTCATTACTCATCTGCAAAGAGTGATTGACATTCATATATTAAAAAAGTAATTCAATAGTGTCAGGATATGTTGTGATTGTGCCGTTTATTATTCACTATTAATCATTATCAGAATTAAAGCAGCTGTGTATTGTGTCTCATCAGCTCCAGTGATTTTGGATCCAAACATAGCTCATCCATCTCTCATCCTCTCTGATGATCTGACTGATGTGAGTTGGAGTGACAACAAACAACCGCTTCCTGATAATCCAAAGAGATTTGGCTTTGTTTTGGGATCAGAGGGGTTTTCTTCAGGAACACACAGCTGGGATGTAGAGGTTAAATATAGTCTATGCTGGCATCTTGGAGTAACTACAGCATCAAACCAAAGAAAGGGAGATGATTTATTTGATACTGGTCTCTGGAGTGTGCAGCACTGACTGGCTGATTACTTTGGTTTTCCTGTTAAACAGAATCTTGAGCGTGTGAGAGTGTATCTGGACTATGACAAAGGAACATTGTCATTCTCTGATCCTGTAACTAACACACATCTACACACATTCACAACCACCTTCACTGACACTGTCCTGCCATTCTTCTATAGTTTTTCCCCTCTGAGAATCTTATCGTTGAATAGTGCATAGCTATTACACCTGTTTGCCTGGATCTTCCTGCTTTCATCTTGTATTCAATATTTAATCAATATCACATGAATAAGAGTGATGTTGATCTGAATATCAGTATGGTTGTGATTGACTAATATCCAGCTTTACAGCACTTTTTTAATTTGAAAATCAGGGTAAATTTAAATTATTTTGACTTCTGGGAAACATGTAACTATCTTCTGTAGCCTCTGAAGGGCAGTACTAAATGGAGAAAAAAAAAAAAAAAAAAAAATCTTAATGCATGTAAGACTACATGTAAAGAAATATTGCATAAATTCCATTGGACTGAAATGCGTGTATTGAAACATTTTGCATTCTACCTGTGATAAAACAGTGGTGGGTATTAGTTTTGTGAAAGATGGGCACTATGATAGGAAGCTTTTGGCTGTGTTTATGATCAATCATAAAAGTGACTGTAAATTTTGTAGTTTTGGTATGGAAATGACATATTTTAACCAAATGTCCTCTTTATTAAATTTAAAAAGTGGTCATCCTACTTTAGGGTTCGTTTACATTGTAGTTCAGATCTCTTGGTTCGTTTGGTCCAGACCAAAGAAAGAAAACAATACATTTTGTCCTGGTCCGCTTAGCATTCACACTGCCAATTTTGATCGCGAAACTAAAGATACCAAATCTAAAGGAATAAAAGAGCAATCGAGTTCATTTAAACTGAACCAAACATGACAAGTGTGAACACGGCCTCAGATTTAACATACATTGAAAAGAAGTTTTTCTGAAGAAAAATACCTTTCCTAGCTTCCTCAGACATCAATAATTTTTTTTCTAACATTTTCTTTCTTTTCTCTTTCCTAGCTTCCTTTTAGTTCCAAGTCGTAATGCCATCTTTACCTTTACCAATGTGGTGCCCCAAAATCCAACAATGGACCAGAACACTTGAGCAAGCCACAAATTTAAACTGACCAGTCGGTTTAAAGAAAACTCTTTTCAGGCTTTTGTGTTGGTTGGTGCCATTCCTTCTTCATGTCAATCAAAATGGCCACCCTATCCTAAGCGGTGTTGCAACGTCTCTCAACGTGGAGCTGAATGTTGTAGTGGAACACACCTTAGCTGAGAAGGTCGACTTCCTTCAGCAACAATCTGATACACCCGTGAATGAACTGTCAATGCAGTCAACGCAGAGTTTAGGCTTACACATTCACATGAACTTATTAAATCTGTTGAGCATTATAAGGCTTAATTCTCTATTTTTAAATCGCAATAACATCACACACCATTCAGAGTCTTTTACATAATGTATGATTTATTAGGATTTATTCTCTTGGATAAGAAGGGGAGATACACCAATACCATGGCATACTCTTTAGCTGATTTTTAATAGCAGTATAATTCATGCTGGTTTTAATATTTATGAAAAGTATATGTTGTGCACATAAAATTCATACTACATCTGGTTTTATTTAACCTTAGCCCACTTAGCCTATAGCCACCTTTAGTTAATAGCAAGTGCTATTGCATTTAAAATGAAAGCCACATTATATGATTTGTGCTGATATGAATCAATTACTATATGTGACTATTAAACAAAATGAGAAAAGTTATTTCCATGACATTCCAGGCAAACATGTATCATCTTCTGTACCTAATCTTACCCATTAACTACATTAAAACTGGCAAAACATACTTTTTAGGTTATCTGAGATGTTCTTATGTGCACTGGACCATAGGATGGTCACTCCACTCAGGGAGATGAGAGACTTTCTTTTGTGTGTCGGGCTGGATGGGCCAACCCCATGCTTTGAAGAAGGGGCAGAGATTCAGGTTGACCACTTTGGAGAAGGTCTCAGCATATAGATTCATCTTGCCTGCACTGTCCTTTGGCACTCCTTTCATGTCATGGTACAGAGCAAAAACTTTCTTGAAAGCATCCCAGCCAAATTTTTCCTGAAGCTGGAGAAAAAAAAAAAAAAGTTTTTATTTTATTTTGCTTATTTATTTATTAAATCACAATACTGGTAATAGTGATATAACCAAATATGTACTTTATCAACTTTAAAAGGAACCCCCGAAATTAAGACTTGTATGGCTTAATATAATGATGTCTCTTACTGATTACATAATTTTATACATATATTAGACTATAAATATACATATATTAGAGTCTTTTTTTTAGTAGCTGACCACAGCTACTAAAAGAGCTTGTAGGTGATACGAGTGCAGGTGTAAACCAAATGCAGTACCACAAGGAGTCTAAATGCCCCTGGATATCAAGACGCATGGCAGACACATGTCTCTGCCATTTGTAAGCTCTTTCAGTAGCTGTGGTCTACTAAATACCTCAAAGCCATTCTTTTCTCCTATTCTTATCACTAGAAAAGCAGTGAAGACTGACATTGCTTCTCTTGTTGTCCTTTAACTGAAAATTACTACCAAAACCATTTTCTGAATAGTGTATTCTGAGCTGTAAAAAACACTTTCCCTTTAAACACTTGAAAAACATAAATTTAAACATAAAATTAACATAAATTTAAATGATTAAATGGTCTGTTAAAATTATATCTCTTCACACCTGCAAGTAAGTCTCAAGTGCTGTCCATACCCTCCAGTTTTTTAAATCCTTACCACCATCGCAATATGATTTGATACGAGCCTGGCGGTTTTTTAGAGTTAGGTCTGGATGAGCATTACCCCCGTTCAAACCCAGCACTTCCTCATGTACATACAGTGACCACAGGTTGCAAGTGCACTCAGTGGTGTGCGGAGGGAACTCCCAAACTCCACGCTGTTGGTTATGACCCAGCTCATGAATCTGTCCCCAAAGACCATGTTTATAGGCTCTCTGTACATCTACAAGTTCTGGGGCAGAGATGTTGTGCATCATGACTGGATATCCAGAATGCAAGAAACCTGTGGGGGGAAAGAAGGAACAATGTTACCATCAGGACAGAGTGAGTGTAATTAATATTAATGGCATGATTCTGTTGTAATAGTGATGTTTTTTTTTATCCAGACAAAGATACTGAGGGTATTTAGTACCACCAACCGGCAGAGATCTGAACATCTGCAACAAACCGCTCCTTGCGGGGGAATTTGCCAGGCTTTGCTGCCAGGTCAGCTATGCTTCTCATTATGGTATCCCAAAGTTTAGCCACCTCATCAGGCCGGTCTAGATTCCTTATAAATTCTGATTTTAATGTCATTATGATGTTCTCAAACTCAAGCTCAGCCCAGGGGGCAGGTGCCTGACGGATCCTATTGACCCAGTCAGCTACACTAGTCTCTCCTGAGGGATGAAACAAGTTTGCATTGAAATGTTTTGCTATACAATGTTAAATATTCTGAATAGAAACCTCACTGTGATGCTCATTCAAAATAGTTACCAGACTTAAAGTATGGAGCCTGTACGGCATCCTGCACGACAATTTCCACCCCATCCAATTTGCTTTGAGGAGGTGCTATAACGTAGATGAGCCCTCCCCATAGATTGCAGACTTGGACCTTCTCTGCATTCAGAGGGAATCGCTGATGAACAACAGGAGCCCGTTTCAAAACTTCTGCTTTACCAATGTTATCTGTTTGGCAACCAAGTTGCACCTGCAAAAAGTGTTACTCATGTTAATAACATACTCAACAATGAGCAATAAGGTTGCATCTATCAAGTATACTACATGCAGCAACTATTCCTTGATTGTTATCATGTATTGTACAGACATTGACTTTATTCATCACCTGCCAATTTTTCCCAATGATCTCTGGAGGTACTGTTATGTACGTCTTCATACCAGGAGAAAGATATAAGCCTGTGCTTATCCATTCGTCCCTACCTGAAACAAGTAATTGCATTCTTATTTTATAGTGCTCAAGTATTTTGAAACTTAAACAAGAAATACAATTTTCCCTCCACTTTGGTGGGAAAACTTTTGTACCTTCAGTTTTGGCACTGATCCGAACACTTGCATTAGACACAGTGGGCAAGGTAGGTCTGTCCTTGATGATGTATGGAAGAAGAGCATCAGGATCAGGAGACACTTTGTATAACTCAGTTGCAATGCTGAGCATCAGGCGGTCTTTGGCACTTTTAACAGGGCTGTTACTAGACACTTGTGGAACACCCAACTTCACTATGTCACTAAGAAGCGCTACCATTGAAGTATAGGCAGGGCTGTCATGACATCGCATGTGAAGGTACCTGGCACAGTCATTGCCCAGCTGCTTTAAGCAGCTCTCCTCACGATTAGTCAGTTTTTGCCCCAGGTGTACATGCTCAGCAAACCGATGCAGCATTTTACGAAAGTGGTACCCCTCTTTACCAATTTGCTCAATTTCTGGGGCTTTATATATCTCTCTACTCAAAATGTTGCCCAAGAGAGACAATCCCATCTTATTAAGAATGTGATTTCCTGAGTAATCGGTCATCACATTGCCACCATGGTGGGTCTGGGCCCAATACCAAGCATGACCCCCAATCAAAAGACCTCCACCTTCAGCAACAAATTCTTGGATCTTTGCACTCTGGGCATCACTGTATGATGTGCAAATGTAGATGCTTAGATCTTCTCTGAAACCAGTCACCTGGCAATCTAAACCAGATTTGCTCAGTACCGTGCGGGCTGGTTTTAGTCTGGGTTCTATCCCAATAACACCCTTGCGATCTTGGTCAAGCCACTTGATAGCGTTGATCAGGAAAGTGGACAGAGAGTCCCTGTTCATGAACCATTCATGTGATAACAGAATAACTCGACCTTTCCCATAATAGGCACCAGCAATGAATGCATATCCAGCTGAAGTGACTGCAATGGGAAATGCTAATGGTCCATGCACCATCACCTCAGATGGCATATCTCTACCTCGGATGTCGAACTCGGACACACCTTCTAGCAGGAAATGTAGGTCATCCTTAAAGTCCTTGCCTGTACTGAAAAGTAACAATGGAAAACAGCTGGTGAAATGTATGCTTTCTTTAAAAAAACAGAAAACAGTAAGAATGTCTGCTGAACTTACGATACAGCACGCCAATCATAAGGGATTTGTCTTGGAACAGGATAAATGCCAACTTTTCCGTAGTTTTTCGTGAAGTAAATTCCTGCAACACTGCACACCTTGTTTCCTGGGAAGTTCTTTATAGTGTTTTCTTTTGGGTGGGTTGCAGCCCAATTCCAGGCCTGGCCAGCTATGATCAAGCCACCCCCAGCTTTGATGAACGCAATCAGATCTTTTGCACAATTGTCAACACTGTAAGCATCTGTGATATAAACAGCTAAGCCACTTCGAAAGTCTCCTAGCTCTGTCTTGATAGGGTAGTGATTCAAGTTTTCAGCTACTGAACGTAAACGCTTCTGAATTCCTACAATGCCAGCATCACTAGAAAGTGGCATGAGCCACTTTACTGCATTCTTTATGAGGTCAGGAAAGCGTGTTAGGTATTCCTCATGCCCCAACACTACCACACGTCCTTTACCGTAATGAGATGCAGCCATCAGCACCTGACCTCTTGGATTCATGGCAAGTGGAAAGGCATGTTCACCTATTAATACAAGATCACAGGGCACTGATTTCCCTTGTAAATCAAGCTCCTTCAGCCCATACATGATAGTCTGGTAGTCTTGTTCACATGCCATGGTGGATCAGCTCTGTTTCACAAGTCACTTCAAAATAATCACTTTTAACGTATGTCTACAGACTATGAGCGCTCAATGTTCAACCAGAGCTTGTGAAGTAAAATGAAACCGATTGCTTTTCAGTCCTACACAAAGACACAAAATGAGAGAATTATTTTTTTTTAAATAAATTTAGAAACATATGTAACTGTAATTTTATAAATGTAAATAAGTTTTTCAGGAGTTACATCGCTTAACATAGTTTACAAAAATATGATACGTTTCAATATCCTTTCCCAATTGTGGCTTCATATCTCACAAATTAAGCTTGATCTCATAATTTCTACTTTAATCTGAATTGAGAATGAGAATGTGTTTGAAGATTTGACTGTGGCTCACCCATGAACTGCATACCCAATGAGCAAGCCCTTTTCATTTTGTTTGTTCATCCAGAAACCACTATTGCCCACTCCCTCTACAGTATTTAGCATTTTTAAAATTATTTAGTTTTTGCAGTACAGTCTATTCAGGTTTGTCATGCCCCAGTCAGCAAATTTCCTTTGGCTCGGATCTGGCCCATATGCACTTTTGCACATTCTCAGACTTGCACTCTCAAACACTTGCACTTCCGCAAGTGACATCACTTGCAGTCTTTTTTGTTTTTTTATTTAATTTAATTAATTTATTTATTATTTTTTAAATTGAATCTCTCAACATTTTACAACAGTAGCCAGGTGGCGAAGACATGAAAAAAGAAACTAAATTACAAAGTCATTCGCAATCCTCACTTGCACTCTCCGCCTGTGACGTCACTTGGAATCACACAATTCACACAAACTTTCGATTTTCTTCCCATGCGGCAACACGCTTAATACGGCATAACAACGGACTAAGATGAAAAAGACCAAATTCAGTATAAGTCTTACGTAAAATACAAAGACAATGATAAAGGGCTGTAGAGATTATTCTATATGGGAAAACATGAATAAAGACGATGTTGCGTTTATTCTGGGCCCACCTAGGCTTGAGTTTAGTCTATTATCTTAGTCCGTTATGCCACATTATGCCACATTTTGCATGGTAAAACACTATATACATATACAGTATATTAACAAACTGTATATCGAATTTGATCTTTTATGCCATATTAAGTGTTAATGGTTTTCTACAGCGTGCGATCTAGGAAAACCCAAAACATGGTGAAATTTTACCTTTTTTAGATTTTGATACCATATGAAAGCTGGATTCAAGCCCTTTCCAAACTATTTTTTTTTATTTTTCATAGCATGAACATAACAAAAGTTGTGGCTATCTTCGCTCTATATTTCATCGCGACCTTGTGAAACATACAAATTTGAAAAACGAACAGAATGCATAGTTGATATAAACTGGGTGGCGAGTAATTTCTTACTGCTAAATTCTGAAAATTCTGTGTTAATTATTGGACCTAAAACCTGCATGTAATAACCTAAAACCACTGGATGGCTGCTCTGTCAATTCATCATCATCAGTTAGGAACCTAGATATGCTATTTGATAGCAATCTTTCCTTCAAAAGCCACATTTCTAACATTTGCAAAAACGCATTTTTTAAATATATATCAAAATTACGAACTGTGCTCTCGATGTCAAATGCAGAAATGCTATTCCAAGCATTCATGACCTCTAGATTATTGTAACGCTTTATTGGGTGGTTGTTCTGCACGCTTAATAAACAAACTCCATCTGGTCCAAAATGCAGCAGCTAGAGTTCTTACTAGAAACAGGAAGTATGACCATATTAGCCCGGTTCTGTCAACACTGCACTGGCTCTCTATTAAACATCGTATAAATTTTAAAATCTTGCTAATTACTTATAAAGCCCTCAATTGTTTAGCTCCCCAGTACTTGAGCAAGCTCTTAACATGTTATAGTCCCTCATGTCCACTGCATTCCCAAACTCTGGCAATTTGATAATACCTAGAATATTAACATCCACTGCGGGTCGCAGAACATTTTCATATTTAGCACCCAAACTCTGGAACAATCTACCTAACACTGTTCGGGAGGCAGACACACTCTGTCATTTTAAATCTAGACTAAAGACCCATCTCTTTAACCTGGCTTACATATAACACATTAACACATTTCTATATATCCAAATCAGTTGGACTAAGATACAGTACTTTACAGATAAGTCCAGTACTTTATGGTCAAATTAAATTTAAATGCTATAATAGGGATTTTATAATGTCTAATATATTAATCCATTAGCAAAACATGTGAAAATAACTTTATTTCAGAGTGGAAATGGTAAATGAGACAATAAATGATCATCTGCTGCCATCTAGTGGTCATAGTGAGAATCATGACATTTATTTTAATAGTATTTGTTTTTCTACCAGGTAAAAGCTTGGCAGAATAAATCGTATGTAACGAAAAATAATCTTTTAGCTTTGTTCTGGAAATGTTCTGAATAAATACATACATACTAGGGCTGTATGATATTGAATAAAAAAGTGATATGTGATAGGTCAGTTTAAGAACACTGCTCAGTTTTCATTGTATGAATTCAGAATGCAGTGATTCTTAATTGCGCTACAACAGTTATTTAGGCAAGAGAAGTGAGTGATTTTCTCTTTGTCTTTTGTTCATGGCCCCAAATATTGCAGGCTGTAGCGATATGCATATTTACGATATTTCAATATTTTTACATATTGCACAGCCCTAATACATACCCAGCAGCCCAAAATGTTTAGCATCTGCTAAATGAATAAATAATAAATAAAAGTCAAACCTGTGGTAATCTGGATTCCAAACAGCAAGCTGATGTTTTCTGCTAGATGATGTCTTATCTGAATTCTTCTGCTATATTTCTGCTATACATTTTTTCATGCTGCACTGCAGATTTAAATACTCCACTCATATGACGTAAGATGCATGTTAGCCAATCAGAATGGATTAGTAGGTTATGTTTTTTCCAGTGTATTACATGGTGGGGCAAATTCCAGCAAACAACACAAAAAATGGCTTACTCAGCCTCCTAGTAATGGGTGAATAATATATGTTGGGCAAAGGCATGCAGTTTTATAAATGCACATATTACCAAGGGCCAGGCAAATAGTTAGGTGAAGTAATCAACATAAATAAGCATAGTTATAGCCCCGAATAAATAAATACAAATTTGAATATACCAGAGGCGGATCAAGATAATAATTTTTAGGGTGGCAAAGGGGTGGCATGGGGTCTATGAGGGGTGGCAACACCAAAGCAACCCCCATGCACAGTTTATGGGGATTCATGTTCTGACCTAAGCAGTTGTTTTCGCAAATATTGCATTACCATTAAGTATAGGGATGCACCGAAATGAACATTCTTGGACGAACTTACCGAATACCGATCGGTGAGATTTGCTGCTTGAAGTCGAGGGAGGAGTTGAAAATCTAGCAAATTAAGTCACTGACTGCCGTGGCTCTCGTAGTATTTGCTGTCTTTATTGTACAGTTAGATGACGTTGGCTAGATATATTTCTCTAATAAACAAATGACATTTACATGTGGTAACAAAGCCTTTTAATTCTATAATGTATGTACTGCTTAATACAGTGTTTGCATGCACAAGAATGAAGTTCAACATAAGTTTGTACTATTTAAATATCGATAAAATGGGGTTTATATTTTGCTGTTTTATTTTTATAAACATGACACAATATAATCCATAAATAAATATTAAATATATTATGTCCAATTTTCGATTGGAAGCTCATATTTACGATAATTCTAATAGCACGTGAAGGCAGCATTATAAATCTTAAACATGAAAAGAAGGTTATCTTGGGATTTCTCCTGCTCTCTGCACTGGCTTTTAGCAAAACTGTAAGCGTCTATGCACACACTCGCTAAACCGGAAATCCAAGATGGCGGAGCTATTCAACTAGTCCATTAAATCCAGGCTCTGGAAAATATTAAGTAAGTTTGTTCACTGTATAAAGAATATAATATGCTCTAGTTCAGAACGAGTCTTTGGGATAATGTTAAAGGTAAAGGTAACTTAGTGCTAGCAATGGCGGCTCATCAGGGGAGGCACAGCTCAGTTCATGTCTCAGAAGTGGGACAAAACAGAGTGCAAAATTGAAAAAATAAAACCATGTACTCAGACATGAAACCACATTTATGTATCTTATATGTACTAAGCTACTGAGCTATGCTTTGATACAACCTCCCAACAAGGGAGATTTTTAACAAAATGTGCTTTTTAACTTGGACTGTGTAATATAATTTGAACTTTATCTTTAAAAGCATTCTAGATTATTTAGCATTTCAAAACACATTCTCAAGTTAGCAGACAGATCACACTTTCACATGTGACCAACAATTCAACAACAAATATAAAATATCATAATGAAATATTACCAAAATATTCATCTGACGGAGGTGACAAATCTGACTGAGTTGACACATCTGATGGTGGTCACCAAAACCTAAATCTGTAGCCATTTTAACTATCAAGTGCATTGAATCAATCAGTTACTGTATTAAAACAAACACAACAAATCGTGAGTATGTTATTGTTTATGCAGCTTCTATTCAAGAGTCACATTTAAGTAGTTTGATATATCATTGGAACACAAAATCTTATGGTGGTGATATCTGACGGTGTTGACAGATTTCTTTCACAAAACAAATGGAGTTCATGTAGTAGCCATTTTGTTTTTTTTCTGATGATGCTAGAGGCTAATGGAACCTGCTTCACGCGAATAAAATTACCTAAATATTTCTAATAATTTTCTCAGAAATTGGAAAATGGTGTTGACATATCATAGTTGTGACACAGGAAATATTAACATTAGAATTTAAAATATTCTAAAACTATAAAACTTAGCAGAGTCTGTCTGACACTGATGTACTCTGCAGAGGAGCACTGTGGCAGTGGGGCACTTTAGAGTGACAGCTGCCCATGATATTTCCTAATTTTATTACATTTGAATTAATATCTGACAGTGTTGACAAAAAGTGAGGACACAATGTTGAAACCTTATTAAACATGCATGTGTCATTGAAAAACAACCTTGCTTTGATATGAGATATTATTAAGTGTTGTTTTTGATAAAACAAGCTCTTTTTCATCATTTAAAAAAAAAATATATATCCATTTTATAGCATATGAATGAATGAACCCTTCTCTTTTTTAGTGAGAAGACAATAAGTGTCATAGATTTCACATAATAATGATAAAATTAAACTGAAGGGCATAATTGTGTTAAATACATTATTAATCCCCATAACATTTGCAATTTGAAAATATTTTTATTTTTAAAACTAATAGCAGATATAATTGCTGGACATGTTTTGTCCCACTTCTCAAAACTGACTGGTGAAACTGAAGTTGGAAAGCACGGCTTTTTATCACAAATGTGCCGAAGAGGAGAGGAGGCCGGGGGAGAGTTGAGCTTTCGTACCTACATTAGTAAAAATTAAAGAGAAAAACAATGGGATAAAAAATGTGCTCTGTGTGAAAAGCCTTGAATCATTACGATTTGCGTGATACCCGAAAAAAAAAACTTCTGTTGCGACTATTGCATGTAAAGCAATGATGGGAAGATATCATCCTTGACTGTGTTTGTAGTGTTTTCACACACTCAAAATTTATTTGTGATCTAACGATAGATGTATGCTGAATATACGTCTTTCATTCATACTGGACACCATCACACCTGTTTTCAGTGACTCAAGTTCACAATAGCGATTCTGTAATCATGTGAACATGCCCCTTTTGCTAGCTTTAATTGTGCAGCATGTGTCTTAATCTAACAATAATAATTATCGTGTGCTCGCTTTCATTTGAGGGACTCTGCACATACATGTGACTAGGAGACATTTTCTTGATGCCAAAGGAAGTTTCCAGGTTCGCATGGTGTGAACTGAAGTCATTTTCCTGAAGTGTTATTATTCAGATTTGCACAGTAAGTATTTTTGTAATTATGCATCACCACTCATTACAGTAAACAGATGAATTAAAGGAGAAGTTCACTGCCATGACAAACATTTACAGATAATTTACTCACCCCTTTGTCATCCAAGATGTTCGTGTCTTTATTTTTTCATTCAATAAGAAATTGTTTCTTGAGGGGAAAAAAATCAGGAATTATCTCTATATAATGAACTTCAATGGTGCCCAACTTCCAAAATGCAGTTTAAATGCAGCTTCAAATGGCTCTAACTATCACAGCTGAGTAAGAAGGGTTTTATCTAGCAAAACAATCAATACAGTCAATACAGTTAGGGTATGTCAAAAAACTCCTGTTTCTTTTTCTTCTTCAATGTCAAAATCATCCTACATCACTGTTTTAACTTTTCTTTTTTTGTAAAGGGCATTTGATCTACTTTGTATGTTCACTTTGTAAACACTGGGTCTGTACACTGGGATTTTGAAGTTGGGGAAGAAAATTAAATGGGAGATTTTTTGACATACCCTAACTGTAAAAACAAAGAAACAAACAAACAAAGTTCATGCAGACTTAGACAAGACGTATGCGTATGAGGCTAAAAATATAGAAATTGTCAATTTGTTTAGAAAATTACCACTTGTTTTGCTAGATAAGATCCTTCTTCCTCGGCTGGGATCATTTAGAGCCATATGAAGCTGCAGTTTAACTGCATTTTGGAAGTTATTGGGGGCACCAATGAAGTCAATTATATGATAATTGATAATTCCTGAATTGTTTTCCTCAAGAAACATAATTTCTTATCGACTGAGGAAAGAAAGACACAAACATCTTGGATGACAAGGGGGTGAGTAAATTATCTGTAATTTTTTGCTCTGGACGTGAACTTCTTTAATTTAAACTAGTTGCACTGTAAGATCTGAATGCTCAATGCTTTTGCTGAATGGTGCAGCATGTAAAATGTGTCTTAATCTAACTAATAATTATTGTGTGCTTGCTTTCATTTAAGGAACTCTCTGCACATGCCTTGATAAAGGAAGTTTCCAGGTTTGCATGGTGTAATTTGCAGTCATTTTCCTAAAGTGTTATTTTTAAATTCCCTTACAACTTGCAGTTTGTTGCATAACATATGAACAGTTTGTTTTAGCATTATTGTTTTATTCACTATTGTTGATTCACAACTGTACTGTTGCCTGTTTCCACATATTTGTATTAACTGTGAAATGTTAAGTCAGCATTTGTGCAGTTTTAGCACTGTTTTAATGATTCACAAACAGATGTGCTGTGCCTGTTTCCACATATTTTTTGAGTGATTGTGCAATGTTGTCAACACTACTGACAACAAAGTAAATTCAGCATCCTCTGCACATTTGGCCAAATTATTAAGGTATACAGTACTATAGCAGTTTCTTGGTCTCCTAACACAAGACCAGCTATATCTCTAGGCAGTTATTTCTCAGTTCTGCAAAAATGCAGTACACATAAAAAAATGGTTACAAATAACATTTGGCAGTCACAAGTTTGAAGGTGTACAACATGTGCTACGGTTTATAGAATATTGACATTTCATCTAATGTACTGGTACAGTATTTTATTTTATTTGTAAACATTTTTATGTGTACTGCATTTTTGCAGAACTGAGAAATGACTGCCTAGAGATATAGAATATGAATGATGCTGTTGCACAGGTATCAGTCAGTGTTCTCTGCCTATGAGTGTGATTTAGGCTGCACAAGTGTTGTATCGCATGAAATCTCTCTGTTAGACAAAGTTCCTGTTAGGCAATGTTACAGGTGTTTGCCACCATCTGAGTACGAGTTTGTTAAAGCCCATATCAGTCAGTTGCCTCACAGGTCATTAGGGAGAGTTGCAGTCCCTATGCTTCCCCCAGTGTATTGGTGTGAAAAAAAGGATGGTAGCCCTCGTCTTTGTGTGGACTACCACCAGTTAAACCAGAAGACTCGTAAAGATGCCTTTCCATTACCTTGTATTGAAGTGCCTTTGAGTGCACTGTCTGGGGCCTGCTGGTTTTCTACTCTTAACTTAGCTAGTGGCTACAATCAAGTTCCTGTGGCTAAAAAGGATAAATTCAAGACCATTTTTGTACTCCTTTTGGATTACTTAAGTTTAACCGTACGTATGCCGTTTGGCCTCTCCTATGACCATAGCGTCTTATGAAATGTTTGTTTGGGAAACGGTATTGTCAGTCTTGGCCCAGCTTACATGCTTTGATTAAGAAATTCAATATCGATCTGGCCGAATTAACAAAAACGCTGATGCTCTGTCCCGGTCTCATCACTCTGCCTCTAATGTGTGTTTTCTGCAGTAGGCTGATCCTGATATTCAAGCTGTTTTATCCCTTCTGAGGCAGAAGATGCACCCTAGTTTATCGACATGCCAAGTGTTATCCACCTTGGCTCTGGCTTTGTTGTTCCATTGGGATCGTCTGGTAGAGAGGAATGGCGTATTGCATTGTCGGACTCTTTGACCGAATGGTGGTGAGGAGGTCTTTCAAGTAGTTTTGCCAGCCTCTTTGAAGCAGGAGGTACTCACTCAGCTACACCAAGATCATGGACATCAGGGGATAGAGTGAACGACCTAAATGGTTGGCCAGCTTTATTTTTGGCCTGGAATGCCTGCTGAGGTGAAGCGCTGGTGTCAAGAGTGTGAGAGGTGCCAAGTGGCTAAGGATACTAACCTTTTCTAAAAAAATATGGTTCTTAAAAGGTTATTTAACAGTGTTAAAAGTTATATTTAGAACCATATTCTTCTCTAGAAGCCTTTCTGCGCTGCAGCGGTTCTTTTTATTGGGAAATGGTTCTTTAGTCCTGCACTTTTTTGTTAAAAAAAAAATGCTTGAATGTTAATCGGTTATTTCCAAGCTGTTTCCTGATTGGTTGTCTTCCGTACACGAAAGCCCTGACTCAGTGGTCCTGCTGAGTCCCCGCCACAGATTGACAACACAAACAGGTAAGCTACATATCGTTTTTAATTATATGATTATCCTATGTTAATTATGTTATATTAATCGACTTAGAAATCGATCATTTGTTAAAATGTTAAGCATCTGTATGCACATATATACTATACATTAAGTATTGTCAAATTACCATTCGTATTTCTGCTGGTTCAGAATGCTTACTTATCATAATAGCTGTATTAAAACATTTATCTAAAACAATGTCATGTAAATTACCTTAATATTTCCTGAGCAGAATGTGGTGCAACATACATTTAGGTTTTTTTATTGACATTTTGGAGTTGTGTACGTGAGGTAACTGCTTGCATTGGGAGTGATTCACTTTGAGTGAAGGAAAGATGAATTTCAGGTCAAGAAGTTTAACTAAGCAGATCATCCTGGGTTTTGGGGAACAGTATGTTACTGGAAACCGTTTTGTAGCTTGTATAAATGTGTCTAGCATGACATGGCATTCTAAAAATGCTGTGCTCAAATTAAAAGTTGTTCAACTTTTTAAAAATGCACCTCGAGACAGTTTTCCCCATTCCACTGCCCACATCTTGCAAAGCAAAAACGCCTCCTGTGTGAATTCTTCACATGAGCACAATGTTCAGCTGTGTGTTTGAGTGTTGCACAGGTCTATGAGAGATGTCAGGGACCTGCACGTTAGGTCCCGACTGTACCTGGCTAACAGCATCATGTTTTTTTTTTTGTTTGTTTTTTTTCCAGCCGTTGACACCCTCCCCATATTAAAATGGAGGAAATTAACTGCTAAAAGCATTTTGGAAAGTTACGTTTTGTGTTCTAATGGCATATACACATGAAAAGGAACTCAATTCAGTTGGTCAGACCGTTTTGGCTATCTGTTGCCAAGCTCTAAAAAATTGGACAACTGTCCATGTCTGTCATTGGCCTGAAACCAATAGCTTAGGTGAATTTTGAAGTAAGGCACATGCAATGTTCCCATGAAAGTGAACCAAACTTCTCTCTAAAATGCAAGTTTGGTTGCCCAAACATAACCAAAAAAATAAGCTTTTACCGCATCCACATATTTCGTAAATACAATAAATGGACATAACCCTGTCAAAAAAAAAAATGAAGCACCAGATGTTGCACAAGATGAACACATTTATGAAGAAGATTATGATGAAATAGTTCACTCCTTTCAGGAACAGTCGAGCCATTTTACTGAAAGCATAAAGAGACATTTTGTTTTATTTTGCTTAAAGCTTCAAGAGCAGCATGTTGTCTCAAGGACTGTGTTTCTACACAGTGTTTCCAACGAGGTGAAAAGTTTGATTCAATTGTTCCATGAACAGTACAGAGACCTTCTTAACAATTGCCTCTCCAAATTAGGGATATGGGCAGATTTGCATGCTAATCTTATACTTCTGCTTGAAAATTATCTATTTGGAGAGTGTTTTGACTTTTTTCTCCTGTAGCAGAGTAAAGAAGATTTTTAACTTAAACTGTTGGTCCTCGGTGATTCATATAATGAGAGTCAATGGGTGACATCACTTTAAATTAAATAAAAATAAAATTAAATAAAATTAAATAAAATTAAATAAAATTAAATAAAATAAAATTAAATTAAATAAAATTAAATTAAATACCTATATTAATACCTAATATTAGTACCGGTTTCAGATGACAATCTTCTTTACTGTTTTAAGACAGAAAAAAAGTCACCTGCATCTTGGATGGCCAGAGGGTGAGTAAATTAACAGCACATTTTCATTTTTGGGTGAACTATCTTTTATTAGTAGTACTCTTAGTATACTGCTTGTTGTTGTGAATTCACAACGGTACTAAACAAAATGGCTCCTGTGATACTAGAGAGACACCTCCAGTTGGCTGGACACACTCAACTGGCCAAAATGTGCAGTGAGAAAATTATGGACTGCAATGAAGGCCCAATTAAAATAAATTTAGTCTTTGTACCTAATAACAACTGCGTCCATTGTTTTCAATAATAATAATAATAATAATAATAATGTTAATTTAATTTTTTTTGTGCCATAGGCACAAGCGGTGAATTAAATGAAAACTTTATAAATCTAATATTGCCTACAATACAGATCCCCAAAATTACAATTTTGTCATTCCTCTTATGTCTAACTCTTATGTCATTCCAAACTTTTTAAGTGAACTTAAGTGGAACAGAAAAGGAAAAAATTGTAATGAATATTGTAATCTATTTTCAATATTTTTCCATTTTTCAATAGCAGCGCAAAGTGATTTATTTTCAGGTGTTCTGAATTCATACAATAGATTTTAGTAATAAATAACCCAAAGACTTTTGATGTCAGTTGCATGTCAGTTTGTACACCTATGTGCTAGACCAATAAGAAGCCACTAGGAATAATATTCACAAGACTCATTTTTACAACTGTAAAAATTGAACTGCATAGTATAAAACTATAGTCAGCGGAGTGGGGATCCAAGTGCAACTTTATTAAATTAATCATGGTAAAACAGGCAGGGTCAAACGGGAGCAAAACAGGAGCAACGTAGAAAATACCAGAGAGTAGTCAATGTCCGAGCAAGGGGTCTTAAGCAGGCAGTGAGCAAACAGAGTAATCCAAAAGACAGGCAAGGGGGGTCAAAAGGCAAGCAGAACAGGATCAGGATCGAGGAACAAACAAGGTCAGCAACAGGAATCAAAAACAGGGATAAACGCTTGGAATTGAAAGACTAGCTAATCAAGACTTCGCAAATTACACATTGAATTGACTATGTCTATTTATATTGTGTGTAATGAGGTGTAATGGCCGACAGGTGTGAAGGTGAAAGGTCCTGGAAAGGGGTTGTGGGTAATGGAGTCCATGATAGAGATACTGATATGGTCCAGTTTACAGTGATGGCCCCCTCAATGGTGAAAAGAGGGAACCGTAGTGGTGTGATTCGTTACATGGACAATATCATTTAAGTTCAGTACAGTATATAAAAAATGAATGTTCTCTGTAGCAAAAGCAGCTTAATAATAGATATGCAAAGGGATTATTCCACTTCTAAGGAATAAACTGACATTTTCTACCTAACCATAAGCATCCCAAGCATGCAAAAACTCCAGGACCATTTGCTGTATTCAGTCTCCAGTTTTCTGTAGACTGAAATCTCCAGAGAATTTCAGAAGCTGAAGACAAATTGTTCATTCAGTAAAGCCTCCTAGAGATCTTTCATATGTTCTTTTAGGTGTGTTAGTACCATTTTGATTTTGCAGCATGAGAAAGAAGAGATTCCTTTAGCTTTTGAATGTTCTCATAATAGTTTGGGTTTGATGGTGCCATTGGTGGGCTGCCCTCCCAGACCTGAGCAAAACACTTCACATCATTCTGAACATCAAATCTAGTGACATCACTGAAACTTTTTTATTTTTTTTTTTTTTTTATCACAAACTTCATCTTTAACATCAAGTTTTGTCATCTCATCCAGTGTCTCCTGTAGTTGTCTCCTTCCCTCCATGTTTCTCTCTCCAGCTGTGACATCTGAAACATTCTGATGCACAAACACACAGGTGGGATTCAGGCCTGAACAGCAATCTTACAACAATGTTAAGAATGTCTTGCATCTCAGATGGGTTTTCTCCAAATATATTTATCAAAGACAGATTTCCAAGTCCACCAACAAATGTGTCCAATTCATTGTCATGATGTCTTGTTGTTCTTCAAGCCAGTTCTAGAGCACGAAGACCTTCAGTATTAACAACCAGAATATAGTCAAAGTTCATCTGTGTTTTCATCTCGTCTGACACCCTGAGCAGCTGCATTAAGAGCTCCTCTGGTGCACCTGCCAGCACTGACATCAAACTGGAGCCAAAGATTCTCTGGTCTCCCAATTTCTGGATGAGTTAATCTAGAACAGCAAAGATCCAGATCACAGGAACATGAGTAGCATCTCCATCCATCAGCTCCAGAGGAAATACAGAGATCATCATCTCTGCTGCGAGACTCGGGAGAGAAGAGAAGTTAAACGGCAAGTCTTTCTTGTTCTTCTTCACAGATCAACATGATTCATAGATCTGACCAATCTACTTCATGATATGCTCTAAACCAAAGGCTGCAGCTTGAAGCTCCTCTGATATATATATATATATATATATATATATATATATTTTTTTTTTTTGCATCTTGTTGGAAGCATGTGAGCTAATTTCTTTAATAAAAAACTTCATAAACTCACTGATGTCAGATTCAGGCAGCTGTTGTCTGATTTTTCTGTCTTTTCTACTGATGTCCATTTCTGTTCATTGAATACTATTAATCTGCCGTTAATGGGTTTAAACTTGCTTTTTTGATTTAATAACCATCCAAATGAACCCCACTATGTGTGAACAGTTTTCCCATCACTGTGTGGATTTAAAGTTGGCATGAATTTGTAATGTCTTCCCTTTTGTGATGTATATCTGAGTGAAATGGCTGAGTGAAATGCTCCCGGTGCAGACACATAGTCAGGATTATGGACTTGTTTTGCCCTGTCTCTGTTCTTGAGTTTCCTTTCATAGTCATGTTTCCTGTTCTCATTTAGTTTGAAAATGTTAGTCATGAAAATACAGTTTTACTGGAACTTTGATTCCATGAGAAATCAAATTTGCCTTGATCTTTTGGCATATAGTGAAAGTAAAAGGGACGTGACGTGTGGCCAAGTATGGTGACCCATACTTGGAATTTGTGCTCTGCATTTAACCCATCCAAGTGCACACACACAGTAGTGAACAGTGAACATACACCCGGAGCAGTGGGCAACCATATTGCTATTGCTGCGGCGCCCGGGGAGCAGTTTGGGGGTTCGGTGCCTTGCTCAAGGGTCTCACCTCAGTTGTGGTATTGAGGGTGGAGAGAGTGCTGATTAATCACTTTGTCATGATGCCTTGTTGATCTCCTTGAGGTCGATGTAGTTCTTTGTTCTTTTGAAACCTGTCAGTTTCTCCTGACAGGGCAGAAATAATTTTTTCATTTCTGTCAGATCTTTTTTCTCCAGTAAACTCTTGAATTGAACACTTGAATTGTTCATATTGATTCTTTTAGTTTTACAACTTCTGACCACTTTTTACAACAATTGAGATGAAGATCAGAAAGGTCAGCTGATGTATGTTCATCTAGCAGGATTCGCCTTTTGAGGAAAAACGTCATCTTGTTGGAAGCATGTGAGCTAATTTCTTTAATAAAGAGCTTTATAAACTCACTGATGTCAGATTCCTGCTGTTGTTGCCTGATTTTTTTCTTGATATCTGTTTCCTTTCTACTGATGCCCATTTCTGTCTCATCTCCCTGAGGTCGATATAGCTGCTTGTTCATCTACACTGATGTCACAGTTTCCCCTGACAAGGCAGCAATAATTATTTAATTTCTGTCAGATCTTTCTTCTCCAGTAAACTGATCATCTGTTGTGTTGTTTCTTTTCCTCTCCTGCAGTCATCATCATGTCTTAAAGTGGAAAATGATTCTGAGAGACCATCATTTATAGCTCTTCTGAGTTCTTCAGATACATCTGACTGATTTATGTCCTTCAGAATGATTTTGAATGTTCCTTTCTTTATTTTCATTACAGTAGATCCATTCTCCGTCAAAAGACAAATGAGTGTTTTGTTTGTTTATTTGTTTTTTGAACAGGTTCTGGATATTTGTTGCATGTCTGTCATTATTATTCAGTTGTGTTATTAGTACAACATTGATTGAGGCCATTTCAGTGATGATCGGCAGCTGTTTCTCTGCATCACCGTGTAGATTACAGAACGCAACACAGTCATTGAATTTATCTGTCTCTTTCCCAGAGAGGCAGAACCAGGCAATCTCCACCACTCCCAGTTTGACTGATGATCTTATTGTTGGTGTTTCTCATCTTCTAGCACCTGTTGATTTGTCTAAAATCAATCTGTCGTGTGAATGGATCAGGAACAAGCAGAGGCACAGCGTACTGACACTGGGACAGTTTAGTCATAATCAGCTGCTTCAGGAAACCATCAGCACGATGAAACACGGCCATCTGAACATCCATCAGATGGATTCGCTCAGACTGGCTTGTTTTTGACAAAGGGGTGTTGCCAGCAGTGATGCGTAGTGGCACTGCTAAAAGTAGTGATGCTACCAGCTTAACTACATTTCTCAGTAGTGTCCCTGCAAACAAGCCTGCACTGGCCTTTACTGCACTTAGGGCTAGCCTAAGGGCCCCCAGTGGGCTGCCAGCGCAGGGCCCCTGAGAATTTGCTCATTGGCAAAGTGTTGGCCCCTTAGTGCTGGCCCTGCATGGGCAGCCCTCACTTAGCTCCCAGGAAGCCCTCACTAGGTCCACACAGGGCCTACACTATTAAGTTTCACTTTAAATACTTTTCAGCTACTATAACTCTTTACGTCTTTATAAGTCTTTGAAAAAACCTGTTAATATACATCTGAAATGGATGCAGTCACCACATAACTAATGTCTGTATTTTTAAAAAATTTACAGTAGTCAAAGGGATTTCAAATTTATGTATTTATAAAATACAAAATAGAAAACATTCATTTCAGGTTAATACAGATATAGCCAAAAATGTAAATACACAAAAAGTACAACAAAAAAAAAAAAAAAAAAAAGAAAGAAAGCAAACAAAGCAATGTAAGATTGTAGGACAGGGGTGCCCAACCCTGTTCCTAGAGATCTACCTTCCTGCAGAGTTTATTTCCAACCCTGATCAAATGCACCTAAGAAAGAAAACTGCCCACAAAATTCTTATTAACAGGCTTTTGTCTGTTACACCTCAAATGTAACAGCTTGTGAGATCCACTTTCCTGTAGAGTTTAGCTCCAACTTTGATCAAACTTTCTCAGAGATGAAGAAGAAGCTACAATCACTGCACTGAGGGAGGAAGAGGAGCAGAAGAATCAGACGATGAAGGAGAAGCTGGAGGAGATCAACAGACACATCTCAGCTCTTTCACACACAATCAAAGACACAGAGGAGATGATGAAAGCCAGTGACGCCTGCTTTCTAAAGGTCTGATTTTAGATCATAGATTGATTGATGATTGATTGAGTTGTTGATAAATTGTGTTTGTTCTGCAGAAGTTTGCAGTCTCAGTGGAAAGGTGAGTGATCTGCAGGTATTTCTGGTCTCTCTCTTTTTGAAGCAAAGCCACTGCAGTTCTGACTCCTGAATGTTCTTCTAGAGTCCAGATCTCACAGCCGGATCCACAGACACCTTCTGGAGCTTTGATTCATGTGCCACGATACTTGGGCAACCTGCAGTTCAGAGTCTGGGAGAAGATGGAGGACATTGTCCAAAAGAGTGAGTCTGCAGAAGATCTGTGATGTCATTACTCATCTGCAAAGAGTGATTGACATTCATATATTAAAAAAGTAATTCAATAGTGTCAGGATATGTTGTGATTGTGCCGTTTATTATTCACTATTAATCATTATCAGAATTAAAGCAGCTGTGTATTGTGTCTCATCAGCTCCAGTGATTTTGGATCCAAACACAGCTCATCCATCTCTCATCCTCTCTGATGATCTGACTGATGTGAGTTGGAGTGACAACAAACAACCGCTTCCTGATAATCCAAAGAGATTTGACATCTATCGCTTTGTTTTGGGATCAGAGGGGTTTTCTTCAGGAACACACAGCTGGGATGTAGAGGTTAAAGAGAGTCTATGCTGGCATCTTGGAGTAACTACAGCATCAAACCAAAGGAACAGAGATGATTTATTTGATACTGGTCTCTGGAGTGTGCAACACGGACTGGCTGATTACTTTGGTTTTCCTTTTAAACAGAATCTTGAGCGTGTGAGAGTGTATCTGGACTATGACAAAGGAACATTGTCATTCTCTGATCCTGTAACTAATACACATCTACACACATTCACAACTACCTTCACTGACACTGTCTTGCCATTCTTCTATAGTTTTTCCCCTCTGAGGATCTTACCGTTGAGTAGTGCGTAATTGTTACACCTGTATGCCTGGATCTTCCTGCTTTTATCATGTTTTTAATATTTAATCAATATCATATAAATATGAGTGCTGTTGATATGAATATCAGTATGGTTGTGATTGACTAATATCCAGCTTTACAGCACTTTTTGAATTTTTGGGTCTTCTGGGAAACATGTAACTAACTTCTGTAGCCTCTGAAAGGCAGTACTAAATGAAATATATATATATATATATATATTTTTTTTTATTTATTTTTTTTTTTTTCCTCATTAATGTACACACAGCACCCCATATTGACAGAACAACACAGAATTGTTGACAATTTTGGAGATTTATTAAAAAAGAAAAACTGAAATATCACATGGTCCTGTGACACTCATATATTTATGATAATAATTATAATTAATTATAATATTTATTATAATAATTATATATTTAACTCAGGTGCTGTCCATTTCTTCTGATCCTTGAGATGGTTCTACATCTTCATTTGAGTCCAGCTGTGTTTGATTATACTGATTGGACTTGATTAGGAAAGCCACACACCTGTCTATATAAGAC
Organism: Cirrhinus molitorella; assembly: GCA_033026305.1. NCBI lineage: Eukaryota > Metazoa > Chordata > Actinopteri > Cypriniformes > Cyprinidae > Cirrhinus > Cirrhinus molitorella. The sequence continues at coordinate 52,302,423 of CM065117.1, forward strand.
CTTACAGCTAGCAGTGCATGTCAGAGCAAATGAGAATCATGAGGTCAAAGGAACTGCCTGAAGAGCTCAGAGACAGAATTGTGGCAAGGCAAGGTTACAAAACAATTTCTGCTGCACTTAAGGTTCCTAAGAGCACAGTGGCCTCCATAATCCTTCAATGGAAGACATTTGAGACGACCAGAACCCTTCCTAGAGCTGGCCGCCTGGCCAAACTGAGCTATCGGGGGAGAAGAGCCTTGGTGAGAGAGGTAAAGAAGAACCCAAAGATTACTGTGGCTGAGCTCCAGAAATGCAGACAGGAAATGGGAGAAAGTTGTAGAAAGTCAACCATCACTGCAGCCCTCCACCAGTCGGCAGAGTGGCCCGACGGAAGCCTCTCCTCAGTGCAAGACACATGAAAGCCCGCATGGAGTTTGCTAAAAAACACCTGAAGGACAAGATGGTGATGAGTCAAGTCAAGTCAAGTCAAGTTTATTTGTATAGCGCTTTTCATGAAACAAATCGTTTCAAAGCAGCTTAACAGCAAATTAAAGTTTGTAACAATAATTAAAGTTTGTTAAATTAAAGTTTCTACAATAATTAAGGTTTGTTAAAATAAAGTTTGTACAATAATTAAAGTTTGTACAATAACGTTTGTTAAATTAAAGTTTGTACAATAATTAAAGTTTGTACAATTTGTATAATGTTAACATTAATGATTATATGTTGCAATCAAATCACTGTAGTAAAATTCGGTATTGATGTATGGTGTTTCAGGGCTGATATCATCTAAAGTCCTCCAAGGGGTTGGCATCATCATCTCTTCTTCGGTGCTCCTGATCCAGACTGTAGCTTGTGTTATTCCTAGTTACCACGGGATGTCAATCCCGTGGCAGAAACAGAGAACAATAGGAACATAATTAGCGTAGCTGCTGTTCAAACCAAGCAAAAGGATTTGTTCAACCAAAGCTAAGGATTAATAATGTGCAATTGATCAGATATAACAACAGTAAAAGATTATGAGATGCATTATGTGAATGCTTGGCTAAAAAGATGTGTCTTTAATCTTGATTTAAACAGAGAGAGTGTGTCTGAACCCCGAACATTATCAGGAAGGCTATTCCAGAGTTTGGGAGCCAAATGTGAAAAAGCTCTACCTCCTTTAGTGGACTTTGCTATCCTAGGTACTACCAAGAGTCCTGAGTTTTGCGACCTTAGGGAGCGTGATGGATTGTAGCGAGGTAGAAGACTAGTTAGGTACGCAGGAGCTGAACCATTTAGGGCCTTATAGGTAAGAAGTAGTATTTTATAGTTGATACGGAACCTAATAGGAAGCCAGTGCAGAGACTTCAAAATTGGGGTAATATGGTCATATTTTCTTGACCTGGTAAGGACTCTAGCAGCTGCATTTTGGACTAACTGTAACTTGTTTATTGAAGATGCAGGACAACCACCTAGCAATGCATTACAATAGTCCAGCCTAGAGGTCATAAATGCATGAACTAACTTTTCTGCATCAGAAACAGGTAACATGTTTCGCAGCTTGGCAATGTTTCTAAGATGGAAGAATGCTGTTTTTGTAACATGGGAAATATGATTTTCAAAAGACAAGTTGCTGTCTAATATAACACCCAGACTTTTGACTGTAGAGGAAGCAGCAGTACATCCATCTAGTTGCAAATTGTAATCCAAGAGATTTTGTGTATTAATTTTTGGTCCGATAAGTAATATCTCTGTCTTATCTGAATTTAATAGGAGAAAATTTTTGGTCATCCAGTCTTTTACATTTTTAACACACTCTGTTAACTTTGATAATTTAGAAGTTTCATCTGGTCTTGTTGAGATATATAGTTGAGTATCATCAGCATAACAATGGAAACTAATTCCATATTTCCTAATAATATTGCCAAGGGGCAACATGTATATTGAGAAAAGCAGAGGACCTAGGACAGATCCTTGTGGCACTCCATACTTTACTGGTGATAATTGAGACTACTCCCCGTTTAAGTAAACAAAGTGGTAGTGATCAGACAGGTAGGATCTAAACCATCTTAAAGCCTGCCCTTGAATACCTGCATAGTTTTGTAGTCGATCTATTAGTATGTCATGGTCTATAGTGTCAAACGCAGCACTAAGGGATGATGAGACCAAGATTGAACTTTTTGGCATTAATTCTAAGCAGTATGTGTGGAGAAAACCAGGTACTGCTCATCACCTGTCCAATACAGTCCCAACAGTGAAGCATGGTGGTGGCAGCATCATGCTGTGGGGGTGTTTTTCAGCTGCAGGGACAGGACGACTTGTTGCAATCGAGGGAAATATGAATGCGGCCAAGTACAGGGATATCCTGGACGAAAACCTTCTCCAAAGTGCTCAGGACCTCAGACTGGGCTGAAGGTATACCTTCCAACAAGACAATGAACCAAAGCACACAGCTAAAATAACGAAGGAGTGGCTTCACAACAACTCTGTGACTGTTCTTAAATGGCCCAGCCAGAGCCCTGACTTAAACCCAATTGAGCATCTCTGGAGAGACCTGAAAATGGCTGTCCACCAACGTTTACCATCCAACCTGAGGATCCCAAAATCCAGGTGTGAATAACTTGTTGCATCTTTCTCAAAAAGACTCATGGCTGTATTACTCATGGCTGATTTATTCTTTTTTAATAAATCTGCAAAAATGTCAACAATTCTGTGCTTTTCTGTCGATATGGGGTGCTGTGTGTACATTAAAATGGCTGCAATATAACAAAGATTGAAAAATTTAAGGGGGTCTGAATACTTTCCGTACCCACTGGATATATATATATATATATATATATATATATATATATATATATAGCAAAATAAAAATCTTCTTATTTTGGTAAAAGGGCAATGTAGATGTTTGACCACAACTGTATTTTGAGCTTTGTACAATACAGATTGTGTCAAAGCAGTTGAGTGAAAATTTCCTTGTTGCAGAAGAATGTTCATTCCTTTTTGGATAGTTGGATAGTCAGGTCATGATTGTTCAGTCATGTAAAATAAGAGCAGTTATTAGTAATTTGACCTATAGCATTCCTCTTTTGTGTGCCCACATAGTAACGGTCTTTGCCCAAACCTGGCACTGCTGGCCTCCTGTCAGCAATGGCATGTACCCTTTCAGCCAGAGCTGGGCCATGCATCCTCTTTTCCCCAGACATGTCCTCTTTTTGGACTTTAAAAAATGCGTCTGGCCAGGATTACTAAATCGTCCAAAATGTCGGCTTTTGCTTTCTACAGTCGCCATTCATTGTGAACGTTTTTGTAAGGCTCGTGCGGGACTGATTTCTTAGTCCTGCTCCCACAAACATTCTAGTATTAAACATAAATTTCACACACCATATGTCAATCAATATCAATATGCAGAGTATTTGCATATAGGGTTGCCAAATCCGCATTTTTCCCAAGGAATTGGGCTGATTTTAAACTCTTGCGGTGGGTTGATTTTGTTTTCCCGTGGGTTAAAAGTTTGAAATATTGCATAAATTCCATTGGACTGAAATGCGTGTATTGAAACATTTTGCATTCTACCTGTGATAAAACAGTGGTGGGTATTAGTTTTGTGAAGGATGGGCACTGTGACAGGAAGCTTTTGGCTGTGTTTATGATCAGTCATAACAGTGACTGTAAAATATGTAGTTTTGGTATGGAAATTACATATTTTAACCAAACGTCCTCCTTTTTTGAAAACAAAAATGGTCACCCTACTTCAGGGTACGTTTACATTTGTAGTTCGGTTCTCTTGGTTCGTTTGGTCCAGACCAAAGAAAGAAAACAATACATTTAGTTCTGGTCCGCTTAGCATTCACACTGCCAATTTTGATAGTGAAACTAAAGATACCAAATCTAAATCTTAGTTTTAACTGAACCAAACATGACAAGCGTGATCACGGCCTCAGATATGACATACATTGAAAATGAGTTTTTCTGAAGAAAAATACCTTTATATCAACTCAGACATCAACACATTTTTTCTAACATTTTCTTTCTTTTCTCTTTCCTAGCTTCCTTTCAGTTCCAAGTCATAATGCCACCTTTACCCTTACCAATGTGGTGCCCCATAATCCAACAATGAACCAGAATGCTTGAGCAAGCCACAAATTTAAACTGACCAGTCGGTTTAAAGAAAACTCTTTTCAGGCTTTTGTGCTGGTTGGTGCCATTCCTTCTTCATGTCAATCAAAATGGCCACCCTATCCTAAGCGGTGCTGCAACTGCTCTCAACGTGGAGCTGAATGTTGTAGTGGAACACACCTTAGATGAGATGGTCGACTTCCTTCAGCAACAATCTGATACACCCGTGAATGAACTGTCAATGCAGTCAACGCAGAGTTTAGGCTTACACATTCACATGAACTTATTAAATCTGTTGAGCATTATAAGGCTTAATTCTCTATTTTTAAATCGCAATAACATCACACACCATTCAGAGTCTTTTACATAATGTATGATTTATTAGGATTTATTCTCTTGGATAAGAAGGGGAGATACACCAATACCATGGCATACTCTTTAGCTGATTTTTAATAGCAGTATACATAATTCATGCTGGTTTTAATATTTGAAAAGTACATGTTGTGCACATAAAACTCACGCTACATCTGGTTTTACTTAACCTTAGCCCACTTAGCCTACAGCCACCTTTAGTTAATAGCAAGTGCTATTGCATTTAAAATGAAAGCCACATTCTATGATTTGCGCTGATATGAATCAATTACTATATGTGATTATTAAACAAAATGAGAAAAGTTATTTCCATGACATTCCAGGCAAACATGTATCATCTTCTGTACCTAATCTTACCCATTAACTACATTAAAACTGGCAAAACATACTTTTTAGGTTATCTGAGATGTTCTTATGCGCACTGGACCATAGGATGGTCACTCCACTCAGGGAGATGAGAGAGTTTCTTTTGTGTGCTGGGCTGAATGGGCCAACCCCATGCTTTGAAGAAGGGGCAGAGATTCAGTTTGACCACTTTGGAGAAGGTCTCAGCATATAGATTCATCTTGCCTTCATTGTCGTTAGGCACTCCATTCATGTCATGGTAGAGAGCAAAAACTTTCTTGAAAGCATCCCAGCCAAATTTTTCCTGAAGCTGGAGAAAAAAAAAAGGTTTTATTTTATTATTATTATTATTATTTAAAGTAAATTATCACTTCCAAATCTCACAAATAGTGCATTATTGCTTTAAACTTTTTTTTTTTTTTTTTTTTAAATCACAACACTGGCAATGATGATATAACTAAATATCTACTTTATCAACTTTAAAAGGAACCCCCAAAATTAAGACTTGTATAGCTTAATAATGATGTCTCTTACTGAAATTGTCAGGTTTTGGGACTCTTTTTGTTGTGTTTGTTTCCTTCCCCATGTGCTTGTGACTGTCACGCCCCTAGACTGTTTTTGTTTCCTTCACCATGTGCTTGTGTGACCTAGTTTCTGTCAGCTGTTGATTAGTTCATTTAGTTCAGGTGTTACCCAGTTTCTGTCTGTCTCTGATTGGTTGATTTGGTTCAGGTGTCCCTCGTTAGCTCCCCTATTTAAGTTCTTTTCTGTTCAGTGTGTTTTGTCTGGTCTCGTCGCTGGTTGCGTGTCTCCTTGCCCGTCTCCCTGTGGATTATTATTTGTGGATTCGTCGTTGTGTGCGTGTCTCCTTGCCCGTCTCCTGTTGGATTTATTTGTGGATTTTATTATTAAAAGACTTGTTTTGTTCCTGATCTCGACCTCGTTCTCCTCGTTTGTCCTCCCCTACACGTTACCTGACAGAAGACCGGACCCATACAGTATTTCGCCGTGTTTTCCCCCGTCTTTGTTTTTTCGTTTTTTGCTCAGTGTTTTGTTTTTTGTTTTACATTATGAACCCCCTGTGCCGTCCCGAATTTCTCCTTCTCCTGCTGAAGCAGGAGAAAAGCTCGCTCGAGGACCATACGAGACTGTTTATATCCCTCGCAAACAACGCCAGCTATCCGGACGACGTGCTCTGCTCGTTCTACGACGCGAGCCTTAACACCGCGTGCAGAGCACTGTCGTCCGAAGATGGTCCTCGAGCGGACTTCGCCGCCTTTGTGGAGTGGATGCTGGCGAGAAACGGATCCCCCCTCACCGTCTGCCCCGAGGAGGACCTCGCCAGTGCCACTCCGGACCCAGAGCCCAGCCCACCATCTACCCGCTGCGCGGAGCCACAGCCCGAGCCCACCGCTGACGGAGAGCCTAAGCCCAACGCGATCGGCGAGCCATCACCATGGAGTGCGTCAGAGCTGGAGATCGCCTCGGAGCCCGAGCTCATTACGTCAGACCAGGTGCGAGAGCCGGCATCTGAGCCCACCAGAGGGAATAACGCCAGGAACCGCGAGAACGCGGAGTGGAGCTCCGCCCACTGTATTATGGCTGAGGGTGAGCAAGATATGGATCTGGGATTTTTAGAGCGGCAGGAGGATTGCTTGGTTGTCGCAGCTGCTCCGCCTCCAGAGTCAAGTGTCTTTGCAGCTGCTCCGCCTCCAGTGTCAAGCGTCGATTTCGCAGCTGCTTTGCCCCTTAAGTCAAGCTTCGTCGTTGCAGCTGCTCCACCCCCTGAGTCAAGCGTCGAAGTTGCAGCTGCTCTGCCCCCCAAGTCAAGCTTCGATATTGCAGCTGCTCCGCCCCCTGAGTCAAGCTATGATGTTGCAGCTGCTTTGCCCCTTAAGTCAAGCGTCTTCGCAGCTGCTCTACCCCCTCAGTCAAGCTATGATGTTGCAGCTGATCTGCCCCTTAAGTCAAGTGTCTTCGCAGCTGCTCCACCCCCTGAGTCAAGCTTCCTCGTTGCAGCGGCTCCGCCTCCAGAGTCAAGTGTCGACTTCGCAGCTGCTCCACCCCCTGAGTCAAGCTTCGTCATTGCAGCTGCCCCGCCCCCTGAGTCAAGCTATGATGTCGCAGCTGCTCCGCCCCCTAAGTCAAGCTTCGTCGTTGCAGCTGCTCTGCCGCCTCCAGTGTCAAGTGTCGACTTCGCAGCTGCTCCACCCCCTAAGTCAAGCTTCGTCGTTGCAGCGGCTCCGCCTCCAGTGTCAAGCTATGATGCCACAGCTGCTCCTGAGTCAAGTGATGCCGCAGCTGCTCCTGAGTCAAGTGATACGCAGCTGCTCCTGAGTCAGGTGACGCCGCAGCCGCCGCTGCATCAAGTGACGCCGCAGCCGCCGCTGCTCCTGAGTCAAGTGACGCCGCAGCCGCCGCTGCCCCTTGGTCAAGTGACGCCGCAGCCGCCGCTGCTCCCTCTTCTGAGTTAAGTCATGTTGACGCAGCTGCTTCTCCCTCTTCTGAGTCAAGTCATGTTGTCGCAGCTGCTTCTCCCTCTGAGCCAAGCCTCATTTCAGCTGTTCCGCCTCCAGAGTCAAGTGCAGCTGCTTCTCCCTCTGAGCAAGGCCTCATCTCAGCTGCTCCGCCTCCAGAGTCAAGTGTTGTAGTCGCAGCTGCATCTCCCTCTGAGTCAAGTGTTGTCGCAGCTGCACCTTCCTCTGAGCCAAGCTTCATCTCAGCTGCTCTGCCTCCCGAATCAAGTGCAGCTGCTTCTCCCTCTGAGCAAAGCCTCATCTCAGCTGCTCCGCCTCCAGAGTCAAGTATTGTTGTCGCAGCTGCATCTCCCTCTGAGTCCAGTCTCGTCGCAGTGGCTCCTCCCTCGGCTTCGCCTCCTGAGTCAAACCCCACTGCTCACCCTCAGCCTGTCATCGGCGTGCTGAACTCGCCACCATGGCCCATGGGCCCATGGGTCCGCCGGCTCTTCGCACCGCCGGCTCCGCTGGGCTCCCTCGTCCCTCCGGCTTGGTCTGGCGTCGACCATCCTCAGTCTCGGTATTCCCCTTCGTTGGCTACCCCTCGTCCCTCCATCCCTCCAGCTCTGTCAGGCTCCTCCTTCCCTCCGGCTCCATCCCGGCCTCGGGCGCCGGTGCCACCTGTTCCGGCTTGGCCCTCCGGATCCTCGGTGACACCCCGGATCTTTGGCTCTCCGTCTCCGCCTCGGGCTCCACCACCACCTGCTCCGCCGCCGTCGGTCGGCCCCCTGGAGTCGTCAGCCCTTCCTCCACCATGGCTCCTCCCTCCGTCGGCTCCACCGTGGGCTGCCATCTCGGCTGGGATCTGGGTTCCCCCTGGCTCCTCCTGCTTCAGCTCCCTCCTGTCTTCTTCCTGGCTCCTCCCTCCTGCTGATCCACCCTGGACACTCCTGTCGTCTCCCTGGCTCCTCCCTCCTGCTGATCCACCCTGGACACTCCTGTCGTCTCCCTGGCTCCTCCCTCCATCATCTCCTCCCTGGACTCCCTTTGTTCTCCTCCTCCCGGATGTCCGTCCCCCACCCAAGCCCCCCCCATGTTTTTGTTTTCGGCGCGAGGTCGCGCCTTCCGGGAGGGGGGGGAGTTATGTCAGGTTTTGGGACTCTTTTTGTTGTGTTTGTTTCCTTCCCCATGTGCTTGTGACTGTCACGCCCCTAGACTGTTTTTGTTTCCTTCACCATGTGCTTGTGTGACCTAGTTTCTGTCAGCTGTTGATTAGTTCATTTAGTTCAGGTGTTACCCAGTTTCTGTCTGTCTCTGATTGGTTGATTTGGTTCAGGTGTCCCTCGTTAGCTCCCCTATTTAAGTTCTATTCTGTTCAGTGTGTTTTGTCCGGTCTCGTCGTTGGTTGCGTGTCTCCTTGCCCGTCTCCCTGTGGATTATTATTTGTGGATTCGTCGTTGTGTGCGTGTCTCCTTGCCCGTCTCCTGTTGGATTTATTTGTGGATTTTATTATTAAAAGACTTGTTTTGTTCCTGATCTCGACCTCATTCTCCTCGTTTGTCCTCCCCTACACGACATCGTGACAGAAATATGTAATGAATAGATAATAAATAAAAAATAAAAAATAAAAAAATAAAAAAATGAAAGATTTGTGTTATTTAAAAAAAAAAAATAAAAAAATCCACATAATTTTATACATACAGGTCCTTCTCAAAAAATTAGCATATTGTGATAAAGTTAATTATTTTCTGTAATGTACTGATAAACATTAGACTTTCATATATTTTAGATTCATTACACACAACTCGAAGTAGTTCAAGCCTTTTATTGTTTTAATATTGATGATTTTGGCATACAGCTCATGAAAACCCAAAATTCCTATATCAAAAAATTAGCATATCATGAAAAGGTTCTCTAAACGAGCTATTAACCTAATCATCTGAATCAACTAATTAACTCTAAACACCTGCAAAAGATTCCTGAGGCTTTTAAAAACTCCCAGCCTGGTTCATTACTCAAAACCGCAATCATGGGTAAGACTGCCGACCTGACTGCTGTCCAGAAGGCCATCATTGACACCCTCAAGCAAGAGGTCTGTGGGAAGGAAAAAGTGTGGCAGAAAACGCTGCACAACGAGAAGAGGTGACCGGACCCTGAGGAAGATTGTGGAGAAGGACCGATTCCAGACCTTGGGGGACCTGCGGAAGCAGTGGACTGAGTCTGGAGTAGAAACATCCAGAGCCACCGTGTACAGGCGTGTGCAGGAAATGGGCTACAGGTGCCGCATTCCCCAGGTCAAGCCACTTTTGAACCAGAAACAGCGGCAGAAGCGCCTGACCTGGGCTACAGAGAAGCAGCACTGGACTGTTGCTCAGTGGTCCAAAGTACTTTTTTCGGATGAAAGCAAATTTTGCATGTCATTCAGAAATCAAGGTGCCAGAGTCTGGAGGAAGACTGGGGAGAGGGAAATGCCAAAATACCTGAAGTCCAGTGTCAAGTACCCACAGTCAGTGATGGTCTGGGGTGCCATGTCAGCTGCTGGTGTTGGTCCACTGTGTTTTATCAAGGGCAGGGTCAATGCAGCTAGCTATCAGGAGATTTTGGAGCACTTCATGCTTCCATCTGCTGAAAAGCTTTATGGAGATGAAGATTTCATTTTTCAGCACGACCTGGCACCTGCTCACAGTGCCAAAACCACTGGTAAATGGTTTACTGACCATGGTATTACTGTGCTCAATTGGCCTGCCAACTCTCCTGACCTGGACCCCATAGAGAATCTGTGGGATATTGTGAAGAGAAAGTTGAGAGACGCAAGACCCAACACTCTGGATGAGCTTAAGGCCGCTATCGAAGCATCCTGGGCCTCCATAACACCTCAGCAGTGCCACAGGCTGATTGCCTCCATGCCACGCCGCATTGAAGCAGTCATTTCTGCAAAAGGATTCCAGACCAAGTATTGAGTGCATAACTGAACATAATTATTTGAAGGTTGACTTTTTTTGTATTAAAAACACTTTTCTTTTATTGGTCGGATGAAATATGCTAATTTTTTGAGATAGGAATTTTGGGTTTTTATGAGCTGTATGCCAAAATCATCAATATTAAAACAATAAAAGGCTTGAACTACTTCGAGTTGTGTGTAATGAATCTAAAATATATGAAAGTCTAATGTTTATCAGTACATTACAGAAAATAATGAACTTTATCACAATATGCTAATTTTTTGAGAAGGACCTGTATATTACACTATAAATTTACATATATTAGACTCTTTCAGTAGCTTGCAGGTGGCAATAGATTTTTCCCACAAGGAGTCTAAACGCCTCTGTATATCGAGTCAGCATGTTTCTTGTCTCTGCCATTTGTAAGCTCTTTCAGTAGCTGTGGTCTACTAAATACCTCAAAGCCATTCTTTTCTCTTATTCTTATCACTAGAAAAGCAGTGAAGACTGACATTGTTTCTTTTGTTGCCCTTTAACTGAAAATTACAACCAAAACCATTTTCCCTTTAAACACTTGAAAAAAAAACAAAAAAAACATAATTTTAAATGATTAAATTATCTGTTAAAATTATGCAAAGTCTCTTCGCACCTGCATGTAAGTCTCGAGTGCCGTCCAGATGCTCCAGTTTTCTAAATCCTTACCGCCATCACAATATGATTTGATACGATCCTGGCGGTTTTTTAGAGTTATGTCTGGATGAGCATTACCCCCGTTCAAACCCAGCACTTCCTCATGTACATACAGTGACCACAGGTTGCAAGTGCACTCATCAGTGTACGGAGGGAACTCCCAAACATCTTGCTGTTGGTTATGACCCAGCTCATGAATCTGTCCCCAAAGACCACGTTTGTAGGCTCTCTGTACATTTACAAGTTCTGGGGCAGACATGTCGTGCATCATGACTGGATATCCAGAATGCATGAAACCTGTGGGGGGAAAGAAGGAACAATGTTATCATCAGGACAGAGTGAGTGTAATTAATATTAATGGCATGATTCTATTGTAATAATGTTTTTTTTTTTTTTTTTTTAATCCTAACAAAGATACTAAGAGTATTTAATAGCACCACTAACCAGCAGAGATCTGAACATCTGCAACAAACCGCTCCTTGCGGGGGAACTTGCCAGGCTTTGCTGCCAGGTCAGCTATGCTTCTCATTATGGTATCCCACAGTTTAGCCACTGCATCAGGCCGGTCTAGATTCCTTATAAATTCTGATTTTAATGTCATTATGATGTTCTCAAACTCAAGCTCTGCCCAGGGGGCGGGTGCCTGACGGATCCTGTCCACCCAGTCAGCTACACTAGTCTCTCCTGAGGGATGAAACAAGTTAGTATTGAAATGTTTTGCTACACAATGTTAAATATTCTGAATAGAAACCTCACTGTGATGCTCATTCAGAATTTTTACCAGACTCAAAGTATGGAGCCTGTACGGCATCCTGCACGACAATTTCCACCCCATCCACTTTGCTTTGAGGAGGTGCTATTATGTAGATAAGCCCTCCCCATAGATTGCAGACTTGGACCTTCTTTGCATTCAGAGGGAATTGCTGATGAACAACAGGAGCCCGTTTCAGAACTTCTGCTTCACCAATGTTATCTGTTTGGCAACCAAGTTGCACCTGCAAAAAGTGTTACTCATGTTAATAACATACTCAACAATGAGCAATAAGGTTGCATCTATCAAGTATACTACATGCAGCAACTATTCCTTGATTGTTAACATGTAATGTACAGGCATAGACTTTATTCATCACCTGCCAATTTTTCCCAATGATCTCTGGCGGTACTGATATGTATGTCTTCATACCAGGAGAAAGATATAAGCCTGTGCTTATCCATTCTTCCCAATCTGAAACAAGTAAATACATTCTTATTTTAAAGTGCTCAAGTATTTTGAAACTTAAACAAGAAATAAAATTTTCCCTCCACTTTGCCAGAAAAACTTTCATACCTTCAGTTTTGGCACTGATCCAAACTCTTGCATTAGACACAGTGGGCAAGGTTGGTCTGTCCTTGATGATGTATGGAAAAAGGGCATCAGGATCAGGCGACACTTTGTATAGCTCAGTCGCAATGTGGAGCATCAGACGGTCTTTGGCACTTTCAACAGGGCTGTTACTAGACACTTGTGGAACACCCAACTTCACTATGTCACTGAGAATAGCTACCATTGAAGTATAGGCAGGGCTGTCGTAACATCGCATATGAAGGTAACTGGCACAGTCATTGCCCAGCTGCTTTAAGCAGCTCTCTTCATGATTAGTCAGTTTTTGCCCCAGGTGTACATGCTCAGCAAACCGATGCAGCATTTTACGAAAGTGGTACCCCTCTTTATCAATTTGCTCAATTTCTGGGGCTTTATATAACTCGCTACTCAAGGTGCTGCCCAAGAGAGACAATCCCATCTTATTAAGAATATGATTTCCAGGGTAATCGGTCATCACATTGCCACCATGGTGGGTCTCGGCCCAATACCAAGCATGACCCCCAATCATAAGACCTCCACCTTCAGCAACAAATTCTTGGATCTCTGCACTCTGGGCATCATTGTATGATGTGCAAACATAGATGCTTAGATCTTCTCTGAAAGCAGTCAACTGGCAATCTAAACCAGATTTGCTCAGTACCGTGCGGGCTGTCTTTAGCTTGGGTAGTATCCCAATAACACCCTTGCGATCTTGGTCAAGCCACTTGATAGCGTTGGTCAGGAAAGTGGACAGAGAGTCCCTGCTCATGAACCATTCATGTGATAACAGAATAACTCGACCTTTCCCATAATAGGCACCAGCAATGAATGCTTTTCCATCTGGAGTGACTGCAGTGGGAAATGCTAATGGTCCATGCACCATCACCTCAGATGGTACATCTCTACCTCGGATGTCAAACTCGGACACACCTTCTAGCAGGAAATGTAGGTCATCCTTAAAGTCCTTGCCTGTACTGAAAAGTAACAATGGAAAACAGCTGGTGAAATGTATGCTTTCTCAAAAAAAAACAAACAAACAAAAAAAAAAACAGAAAAAAGCAAGAATGTCTTCTGAACTTACGATACAGCGCGCCAACTATAAGGTATTTGTCTTGGAACAGGATAAATGCCAACTTTTCCATAGTTGTCCATGAAGTAAATTCCTGCAACACTGCACACCTTGTTTCCTGGGAAGTTCTTTATAGTGTTTTCTTTTGGGTGGGTTGCAGCCCAATTCCAGGCCTGGCCAGCTATGATCAAGCCACCCCCAGCTTTGATGAAAGCAATCAGATCTTTTGCACAATTGTCAACACTGTAAGCATCTGTGATATAAACAGCTAAGCCACTTCGAAAGTCTCCTAGCTCTGTCTTGATAGGGTAGTGATTCAAGTTTTCAGCTACTGAACGTAAATGCTTCTGAATTCCTACAATGCCAGCATCACCAGTATGTGGCATGAGCCACTTTACTGCATTCTTTATGAGGCCTGGAAAGCGTGTTAGGTATTCCTCATGTCCCAACACCACCACACGTCCTTTACCGTACTGAGATGCAGCCATCAGCACCTGACCTCTTGGATTCATGGCAAGTGGAAAGGCATGTTCACCTATTAATATAAGATCACAGGGCACTGATTTCCCTTGGAAATCAAGCTCCTTCAGCCCATACATGATAGTGTCATAGGCTTGTTCACATGCCATGGTGGATTAGTTCTGTTTCACAAGTCACTTCACTTTCACAGAACAAACACATTCAATGTATGTCAGTTTTACAGAGTATGAGCACTCAATGTTTAACCAGAGCTTGTGAAATGAAATGATACAGATTGCTTTCAAGTCCTACACAAAGGCAGAAAATGAGAGAAAAAAAATAGAAACTTTAGAAACATAACTGTAATTGTATAAATGTAAATAAGTTTTTTCATGAATTACATCACATAACATAGTTTACAAAAATATGATACGTTTCAACTATCCTTTCCCTATTGTGGCTTCATATTTCACAAATTAAGCTTGATCTCATAAATTCTTTTTTAATCTGAATAAGAGCATTCTTTATGCACACACTCACACTCACTCAAAGAGTTCAGATTCAGTTTAGACTTTCTCACTTAGCTATGTGTAACTACTGTAGGAATGTGTTTTAAGATTTGACTGTGGTTTACCCATAAACTGCACACCCAATGAGCAAGCCCTTTTCATTTTGTTTGTTCATCCAGAAACCACCACTGACCACTCCCTCGATTTAGTTTTTTTAAAGTTATTTAGTTTTTGCAGTACAGTCTATTCAGGGTGTCATGCCATAGTCAGCCAATTTTCTTTGGCTCAGATCAGGCCCATGTCAGCACTTTAAGTCTGGCCCAAATTAGTGTTTGCCAGCCTAGAACTGGTCCACAACATTTTAGCCAGAACTGAACCAAAACCATGCCATGGAGTTCCATAGCTTTGAGACAAAAAATATACGACATAGTCATGCTAAATTTAAACGTGCTTTTGCACCTTGATAGATGCACTCAGTGCTTTTAGCCTATATTCATTGTTTATAAAAATTATAAAGTTTATTCATTTACTTTATAATTTTATAATTTTTACTTTATAAAGTTTGTTCATTTATAAAGTTTCAGTCATTTCAAATAATTATTAACCTTTGTTAAATACAAAATGTTTGTGAGTTTGTTAAATGCATGTGTGTAAAGAAAGAGGCAATAATCATTTCAATTAAAATCTGATCACGTATTTTATTCATATACAATTGCCCCCAAAAGTCATATTTTATTATACGTATCTGTACTTTTACACAAATGTTTGATTTGTGTACTTCATCCATGTTACACGCGCCTTGTGTACGCCCCAGCCTAAAAGTCCTTATGGTATTTATATTGTCTTGTCTTGTTTGTTTCCTCTAGTTTCTCATTGGTTGAGATGGGAGGAGGCGGACTTTTTCGATCTTTCTCTGCCAGCTACAGTCTTCTCCGCAGCCACGTCGCCACGTACCTTTTTCTTTTTGTTTACAATTATTAGTTGGGAGCGGGGAGTCCCGGCTTATTTTTTGTGGATTTAGTTAGTTCTTTTTTTTTTTGTTGCTGGGCTCCCCGTCTCTTACCTTTTGCTTATCTTTTGTGATTAATTTATGTTAAAATAAATAATTTGTGCAGAAAACTGGCCGTTGTCCGTCTATTATGTTATGTGTCCCGTTCTAATTTAGACATTTATACCAGGGACCGTAACAATCCACCACTTAGTTGTTAAAATAATAATGTAACAAAACATTTTTTACTTAACGGTTTTTAGCTTTTCTAATGAGTTCAAAAATGCATTTACTCTAAACTTACTAAGATGCGGAGTGTATCTCTTTACGAACACAACAAATGGGAGAATTTTCAGACGCATACTTTAGCTTGCTCTCAGCACCAGGCACGAGTCAAACAAGCACGGAAAAGGTACAGGTGCCATGAGCTTCAGTAGAGCAACAGTGAACTGCTGTCTTATGAGATGTTGCTATATGCAAATGAAACAAACTTTTCTGCCCTGTCCCGTTTTTTCCTGTCCACTTTTTCCTTTACAAAGCGCTCTGTAGCGTGCACTCCCGTGGCATCTGGCGTTGCTAAGCAACAATGACCTGTGCTCTCCATGAAGACACAGAAGTTTCAGCACAGGATAAATTAATTCCAACTCTAAAAATCGCTTGCAATAGCTCTGCTACTAAATTAATTAAAAAATGTACAGCTGTGATCAGCTGTTACTCCATCTTGGCTGAGCTTTCAATGTTGTTACGAGAAAGGATGAAGCTGATGGTTGGTTTTTGTTACATGGCTCGCGGTGTGCTTGCGGCATTCTGAAAAGTTTGGTTTAATCTCGCGTTTTATACGATGCGGACGCGCCTGGAAAAATGAATGTGTCGCACCGCATGCGTTTCGCAACCAGGCGCTTCCATTATGAGCACACAAACCATGCGGCTACATTTGAAAGAACTTGAAGGTACAAAAGATATGATATGTGAATGGCCCCCATGCATGTATTAACTAGCATAGTCCTACATGTTTCATTTTTTGTGAGAAGAGGGCACCCCTACAACAACTTCTGAAAGTGAATGGTAGTGCTTTACTCTAGCATTACATAAAAATTTATTTTTACATTAGTGTAATCATTTTGTCAGTTTAGGAGCTGAATGATATATATATATATATATATATATATATATATAATAAAACGCTGCTCAGTTTTCACTCTATGAATTCAATATGCAGTGATTCATATTTAAGCTACAACATTTAGTTAAGAGCAGGGAGTGATTTTCTCTTTGTCGTTTGTTCATGGCCCCAAATGTATATGCATATTTTGATATGTGCATTTGTGATATTTCAATAATGTTGATATATTGCACAGTCCTAATATATACCCAGGAACCTAAAAATGTTTAGCCTCTGCTAAATTAATGAATAATAAATAAAAGTCAAACCTGTGGTAATCTGGATTCCAAACAGCAAGCTGAAGTTTTCTGCTAGATGATGTAAAACAGATGTCTTTCCTGAATTCTTCTGCTATATTCTTTTTTTTTTTTTTTCACTGCAGATTTAAATACTGTACTAATATTGCGTAAGGTGCATGTTAGCCAATCAGAATGGATCGGTAGGTTATGGTTTTTTCAGCATATCACATGGTGGGGCGAATTCCAGCGAAAAACACACAAAATGGCTTACTCAACCTCCTAGTAATCTTCAACAATATGCTGAGCAAAGGCATGCAGTTTAAACAATTTAAACTGAACACTGAACATGTTTAACATTCTAGTAGACATTATAGCCTACCAACAAAATCTCCCCTTCTTGAATCAGGCATGTTTTTTTTTTGTTTTTGTTTTTTTTACAAATAAATGCAGCCTTGCTGAGCAGAAGAAAGTTCTTTTAAAACTTTAGAAAATATTGCAGATATCCCAATTTGAACACTATGTGTGAGTGTTATAATACATGTATTAATAGAGCTGTTGTAATTACTTAATATTATTTTACAAAAAAACAGTAAAATTACACTACTAACATTTATGAATGAAGACTTTTATTTTGGCGGAAACTCGCATAAGACATCTACTTCTTTTTGTTGACAGGAGCAGATTTATGAATGACTTTCTCATTAAGCTGTTTCAGCGCAGAATTTTTCCTTGCGCTTTGGACTTTGAACCCTGGCTAAGGCTAAAATAACATTCAGTCGTTTATTTACCAATGGTTTAAGGCAATTTCGCCATTTCAGTCATCATACAGTAACCGGCAACAACCATTCGTTCCTTTTCTCATCGAAGACATGCAATGTGGTGTTAAACAGTCTTTCGCTGTTGGTGTCTTTCACGGTCAGTTTTAAATACTTCCACACTATGGACATGTTTGCTACATTAGTGCCCACCCCTATTTGATCGGGTCACGTTATTGTTCGGTATAATTTACTCGGTCTTTTCGCTTATTCGGCTGAACACCGAAAATAATTTCGGTTGCTGAACATTCGGTGTATCCCTAATTAAGTAATCATAGATACTGTTTAAAATTACAAAAAAAAAAAAAAAAACAATACACAATATAAACAACTTCAACAGGTTATAAATGTTTATGAACTTGTCACTAAAGAAGACATGCATCTTTTAAAATAACATAGGCTCCCAGATGGTATAAATCACATTTTAGTGCAAGTTTCATCAACAAAATATCAACAAAAACTTTTGAATGTCCTAACATTAGGAAGGAATGCAATGATATCAAATCACTTTTGAAAACAATGTTAACTTTCTGTTATTAATTGAGGTAGGAATGTCTTTAATCACCCATAACACACTATATCAATCATTTACCCTCCCAGCGGGCACCTTGACATTGAATTCACATCAAATTGATGTCAAACATTGACATAAAAAAACGTCAAAAACAGGTCAGAAACACAAATCAAATTGACGTCAAAAACTTGACATCAAAGTAACATCCACACGTTGATGTCTTTTTGACCACTGAAATAATGACACAAAAGTAATATCCTGAAAAAAGTTTTCTTTGTGCAGAAAGCTTCAATTCAAAAGAACAAGTTCTGAACTGAATGTACACTACACAGCATGGAAATAACACCAGCATGAAAATTTAACATATGAATCTCATGTATACAAACAGTACTGCATTTTGCTGTGAGGAGTGCTGCAGAAAAACAAGAATACACGATCAAGACCAGAAGGAAGTGCAAATTTTATTCTAATGTACTACAGTGCAAGAAAATAATATGAGCTAATAATAATAATAAAAATAATAATAATAAAGGAATATATAAAAATATGTAATAAAATATATAACACATAATATTCAATCTACACTGGAAAAAAAAATTGTTTTTGATTTTAATTAATAAATATTAATTGGTTTTATGCAAATTACATGTGTTTTAAATCCAAGCCATATGAATTAATTAAATCCAGGCTCTGGAAAATATTAAGTAAGTTCTGTGTGCATGCTCACAAATGCACGTTTTCCCTGGCGCCAAAACGAGTTTCCAATCATGACTAAGGTTCAGGATAGAGGGTGACAAGGGAGTGGATTTTCAAACCTCTCCCGTCCCACTCCCACAAAAAAAAAATCCCTTCCCATCCCAATCCCACGAAAAAACTGTGAGAAAATCCCGTCCCATCCCAATCCCAGAAGAATGACTCCCAATCCCTCCCACTCCTGTGTTGTGTTTTTTGGACAGAATCTGTCAGTTAGAGTAAAAAATACAGTACAGATCACAGCATGCCCACCTTAGTTGAACAGAAATCCAAAATATAGTGTTTTTTTTTTGTTTGTTTGTTTAATTGAACTAAAAACATTTTAAATAAATGCCCAGTGGGCCCATTGCACACACATTAAGTTTAATGTAAATTATCCATGCAAACACACACGTTTCCTATTTTAATTGGTTAATCTGAAAGTAGACATTTCCCCTTTCTACAGATATATTTTCATATTTCTAATGCAAATATACACAGAGTTTCGAAGTGACACATTCAAGTTCACAGAGACTGACGGCAGAAAGCACATCCTGTTTGCTTTAATTAATTTACAAAAGTGCAACGTTTCCTTGTTATTCTGAGTGCACACAAATAAACTAGAGTCTTCACAGATTTGAAAGATGTATATTACTTTTATATGACCAAAACTGTTTTACTTTTTTCTTTTCTGTAAAGGGCATTTGATCTACGTTGTATGTTCACTTTGTAAACACTGAGTCAATACTTCTGCAGCGATGTAGGGCGATTTGATGTTGGGGAAGAAAACAAAATGGGAGATTTTTGACATAACCTAACTGTATTGACCGTATTGAACCAGGAAAAAAAACAAAAAACAGAGTTCATGCGGACTTAGACAAGACGAGCGTATGAGGCTAAAAATTTATAAATTGTCAATTTGTTTAAAAAATGACCACTAGTTTTGATAGATAATACCCTTCTTCTTCGGCTGGGATCGGCTAGGGGTGTAACGATACATGTATTATCGAGCGGTTCACGGGTTAATTCCAAATGTAAGTGATCATAAACATACATTTTATATTTGCTATATAATACAGGCAAACAATATATGTATATATTCTTCTTCTTCTTCTTCTTCCTCCTCTTCTTCTTCTTCTTCAAAGTGAATTGCAGTTTTGAGGGCCTAAACATGCTTGAAAACTCATGAAACTTTGCACACACATCAGAACTGGTGAAAATTTACATCTGATATGGGTTCCAGAAGTGGCTGTGGCAAAATGGCTCTATAGCGCCACCTATAAATTTTTAACGGAGTGCGTCTCAAGCTACGTTTCACGTACATGTACGAAACTAGGTACATACATGTAACACACAAAATACCTACAAAAAGTCTACTGGTGCAAAATCCGAAACCAAGTCCATTGTTTTGAATTTCCTTTGCAATTTTTGCCATTTTCAGGCCTCATACTTTAACAAACTCCTCCTACAATTTTAATAGGATCATCTTCAAATTTGGTGAGTGTGATCATAAGGCATTTGTGATGCTAAATTGTGAAGATCTTGAGTTTTCGTCAAAGGACGTGTCCCTGGTGGCCTGACAAATTTCGACGTTTCGCCATAAAACAGGAAGTTGCTAGCAACACTTAAGTGCTAAAGCATTCTATTAATGCAATGAAACAGGAAGTTACTGTAACTCAGGCAGGCAGTGTCTGATCTGCCCCAAACTTTACATGTTTGATAAGAGTCTTGGCCTAAACACTTCTATGTGCCAATATTTAGTTATAGTCATAGCGCCACCTACTGTCAACAGGAAGTGATATGTTTAACACTGTGATGGACTATTAGCAACACACTAAAATAAGCCATTGAGTGCTACACATGCTGGAAACATGCTCAAACATGCTAGCAACACTTATTAAGTGCTAAAGCATGTTGTTAAAGCCATTAAACAGGAAGTTGTTGTAATTCATGCAAACAATGTCCAATCTGCCCCAAACTTTGCATGTTTGATAAGAGTCCTGACATTTACATGCCCATATTCGGTAATAGTCATATGTCATTTTGTGCTAAACATGCTAGAAACAGGCTCAAACATGATAGTAACACTTACTAAGTGTAATTGATGCAAACCATATCCGATCTGCTCCAAACTTCACTTGTTCGATAAGAGTCTTGACATGAACACATCTAAAGGCCAGTAGTTTGTTACAATCATAACACCACCTGCTGGCAACAGGAAACGTTTTTTTTTACACTAATTTAAACATGCAATGTCAGATCTGCCTAAACTTCACTTGTTCAATAAGAGTCCTGACCTGAACACATATAAAGGCCAATACTCTGTTACAATCATAACATCACCTGTGGGCAACAGGAAATAACTTGTCTTACGCTAACTTAAACATGCAATGTCTGATATGCCCCAAACTTCACATATTTGGTAAGAGTCCTGGCCTGAAGATACCTAAAGGCCAATATTCAGATATAATCATAGCGCCAGCTGTTGCCAGCCGGATATGTAATGTCTTACACTAACTCAAGCATACAATTTTCAATCTGCATCAAACTTCATATGTCTGATGACAGTGCCGGCCTGAACACATGCCAATTTAAAGGCATTGTGCCACCAGCTGGCAGCAGGAAGTTTGGCACATATACCTTACTCTGGTATATTCCTCCTATATTTACAATTTAAAAGAATACTGCCCAACGTTCTCTGTTTTTCTGTTTTCCTCAAGAAACATATTTTCTCATCGACTGAGGAAAGAAAGACACAAACATCTTGGATGGCAAGGGGGGTGAGTAAATTATCTGTAAATTTTTGCTCTGGAAGTGAACTTCTCCTTTAATATAAACTAGTTACACTATAAGATCTGAATGTTCAATACTTTTGCTGAATGGTGCAGCATGTAAAATGTGTCTGAATCTAACTAATAATTATTGTGTGCTTGCTTTCATTTGAGCTACTCTCTGCACATGCCTGTGACAAGAACACATACGGTTTCCTTGATGCCAAGGAAGCTTCCAGGTTCACATGGTTTGATTTGAAGTAATTTTCCTTTTTTAAATTTACTTACAAATTGCAGTTTGTTGCATGACATATGAACAGTTTGTTTTAGCATTATTGTTTTATTCACTGTTGTTATGATTCACAACTGTACTGTTGCCTGTTACCACATATTTGTAATAACTGTGCAATATTAAGCCAGCATTTGTGTAGTTTTAGCACTGTTTTAATGATTCACAAACAGATGTGCTGTGCCTGTTTCCACATATTTTTTGAGTAATTGTGCAATGTTGTCAACACCATTTGGTCAAATTTCATTATGGTATACAGTACTATAGCAGTTTCTTGGTCTCCTAACACAAGACTAGCTATATCTCTAGGCAGTTATTTCTCAGTTCTGCAAAAATCCAGTACATATAAAAAATGGTTACAAATATGGTTTGCCACCATCTGAGTAAGAGTTTGTTAAAGCTCATATCGATCAGTTGCCTCACAGTTGCCCTATGCTTCCCCCATTATATTGGTGCTTAAAAAGGATGATAGCCCTCGTCTTTGTGTGGACTACCACCAGTTAAACCAGAAGATTCGTAAAGATGCCTTTCCATTACCTTGTATTGAAGTGCCTTTGGATGCACTGTCTGGGGCCTGCTGGTTTTCTACTCATAACTTAACCAGTGGCTACAATCAAGTTCTGGTTGCTAAAAAGGATAAATTCAAGGCCGCTTTTTGTACTCCTTTTGGATTATTTAAGTTTAACCATATACCATTTGGCCTCTGCAACGACCATAGCGTCTTATGCAATGTTTGTTTGGGAAACAGTATTGTCAGTCTCGGCCCAGCTTGCATGCTTTGATTATGAAATTCAATATCGATCTGGCCGAATTAACAAGAACACTGATGCTCTGTCCCGGTCTCATCACTCTACCTCTGATTTTTCTGCAGTAGGCTGATCCTGATATTCAAGCTGTTTTATCACTTCTGAGGCAGAAGATGCACCCTAGTTTATCGACATGCCAAGTGTTATCCACCTTGGCTCTGGCTCTGTTGTGCCATTGAGATTGTCTGGTAGAGAGGAATGGCATATTGCATTGTTCAGCTTTTTAAAAATGTGCATCGAGACAGTTTTCCTCATTCCACTGCCCATGTCTCGCAAAGCAAAAACGCTTCCTGTGTGAATTCTTCACGCGAGCGCAACGGTCAGGCCTATGAGAGATGTCAGGGACCTGCATGCTAGGTCCCAACTATACCAAGGCTAACAGCATCATGTTTTTTTTTTTTTTCAACCGTTGATGCCCTCCCCATATTAAAATGGAGGAAATGTACTGCTAAAAGCATTTTGGAAAGTTACGTTCTGTGTTCTAATGGCATATACACATGAAAAGGAACTCAAACCATTTTTGTCTATCTGTTGCCAAACTCTAAAAAATTGGACAAATGTCCATGTCTGTCATTGGCCTGAAACCAATGGCTTAGGTGAATTTTGTCATGCCTTCAAAGGTGAGAGACAAGTATCAAAGTAAGGCACATGCAATGTTCCCATGAAAGTAAACCAAACTTCTCTGTAAAATGCAAGTTTGGTTGCCCGAACATATACCAAAAAAATAAGCTCTTACCACATCCACATATTTCGTAAATACAATAAACTGACTCAACACTGTCAAAGAAATGAAGCACCAGATGTTGCACAAGATGAACACAT
Organism: Cirrhinus molitorella; assembly: GCA_033026305.1. Lineage (NCBI taxonomy): Eukaryota > Metazoa > Chordata > Actinopteri > Cypriniformes > Cyprinidae > Cirrhinus > Cirrhinus molitorella. The sequence continues at coordinate 52,325,822 of CM065117.1, forward strand.
TTATGAAGAAGATTGTGATGAAATAGTTCACGTTGACTTTCAGGAACAGTTAAACCATTTTACTGAAAGCATAAAGAGACATTTTGCTTTATTTTGCTTAAAGCTTCAAGAGCAGCATGTTGTCTCAAGGACTGTATTTCTACACAGTGTTTCCAACGAGGTGAAAAGTTTGATTCAATTGTTCCATGAACAGTACAGAGAACTTCTTAAGAATTGCCTCTCCGAATTAGGGATATGGGCAGATTATCATGCTAATCTTATACTTCTACTTGAAAATGATCTATTTGGACAGTGTTTTGAACATGTGGTTTCAGACTATCAATTTGAACAATACTGTGTGACAGAATTTGGTTTGATTGAACCAACTGAGTATGTGTTAGGATTTGACACAAGTGGAAAAAATGAAACATTTCAGTATATTTCTATTCTGGAAGTCCTTAAACAAATTCTACAGAGGAGGGAAGTGTTCCAAGCTCTCCAGGAGGAAAATGCTTCAGATGAAGACATTTTAAAGGATTTCACTGATGGATTGTTTTTTAAAAGGCACAATTTTTTTCAGTTGTCATTCCACAGTTGTACACAGATGAGTTTGAAATCACAAACTGTCTTGGTTCAAAAAAAGCTTACGTTAAGAACATACATGTTGCCATACTTGTCAGAAACAAGTTCTTGCAAAAGTATAGTTATGAACCTCTACTCCAGCCCCTCATCCGTGATCTCAAACATTTAATGGATAAAGAGTACCACACACTTAGAGGTGCAGTGTTTTCAGTATCAGCTGATAACCTATAAGCCCATGGACTGATAGCTTCAGCAAATGCTTCAGTCATGGTTTCATTTGCCGTTACTGCCTGTGTCATCATCGTGAAATGAATCAAAAAACTAATGAGACCCTCTGTACCCTTCAAACTCCTGAGACTCACAGTCAACATTTAAAAAATGCCAACAATCTCTACGGAGTTACTGGACATTGCCCTTTTATGCAGATACCTCATTTTGAGGTGACACAGTCTTTCCCACCTGACTTAATGCACAACATTTTGGAGGGAGTAATCCCACAATTGTTCAAACTTGTCTTACATAAGCTATGACCAAAGAGTTGTCACTCTTCAGCAGTTCAACAAACAAATGCAGGGATTCTCCTTTGGACCAAATGACAGTAAGTCAAAGCCTGTGTTGTTGAAGCCAACAGTGTTTCAAAGCAGTGCAATTCCAGAAAAAGCTGTTGAAATGCTCACCGTCTTCAGACTTCTACCTTTCCTTATTGGTAGTTTTGTACGTGAGAATAACTCTTAATGGTTTATCTGTTACTCCACTCAGTGTGTGACATCACCTTTGCACCAGTGCTGGTTGAATCAACTCAATGTCTGATTACAGAGTTTCTCTCAAGTTTCCAGAAACTTTATCCAGAAAGTTTCCTACCAAAAATAAATTTTTTGGCTCATTATCCGTTTGATTGAACATTTTGGGCCATTAAGGGCACATTGATGTCTAAGATATGAAGCCAAACATCTCTATTTCAAAAGACTTTCATCAGTGGTCAACAAATACCAAAATATAATGTCCTGCCATTCTTCTATAGTTTTTTCCCTCTGAGGATCTTGCCGTTGAATAGTGCATAATTGTTACACCTGTATGCCTGGATCTTCCTGCTTTCATCTTGTATTCAATATTTAATCAATATCACATGAATAAGAGTGCAGTTGATCTGAATATCAGTATGGTTGTGATTGACTAATATCCAGCATTACAGCACTTTTTGAATCTTCTGAATCTGCCTCTCAAGGGCTGTACTAAATAAAAAATATGATATTTAGGCAAAATAAAAATAAAAAGTACACTTTTTTATTCTGTTCAACAGTTTTCACCCCTCTTAATGCATGTAAAACTATATGTAAACATATTTTATGTGAATCTAAATAAACAATAACATGCATTTTGTATAATCCCTGTTATTTTAGTAAAATTATTAATATTTTGCAGATTCTGAAAGGGGTGATGTAAACATTTGACCTCAACTGTATATTGAGCTTTGTACAATGCAGATTGTGTAAAAGCAGTTGAGTGGAAATTTACTTGTTCATTCCTTGTTGGATAGTCAGGTCATGCTTGTTCAGTTGCAAACAGTCTTGGCCCAAATGTGGCCTCAAGCTGGCACTGCTGGCCTCCTGTCGGCAATGGCATGTACCCTTTCAGCCAGCATAGCTTGATCTGAGGCACGTTTGTCTGAGGCGTGTTTCCTCTGTACTTATTTAGGTTCGCTGTCAAAATTGCCTGTGCGAACCCTAAGCGAACCAAACTACAAATGTGAACTCACCCTTAGGGTAGGGTGACCATACGTCCTCTTTTCCCCTGACATGTCCTCTTTTTTTACTTAAAAAATGTGTCCAGCCGGGATTCCTAAATCGCCCAAAATGGAGACTGTCCTCAAAGAAAATACAACCCAGTTGTACGTTTTTTAATCGACCAAATACGATGTTTACGTTTTAAAGTCAAGCACCATCTAGCGGTCGTAAAAATAATGACAGTGTCGCGTTGGATCTGACATCATGGAATGACGTATGAGTTTATACCAATTTCATGGTAATTTAAACGTGTTTTACTAGGTGTAATTCATATAAATGACCACACCTAACCCCACCCTAAACCTACCCCTTACAGAAATAGTGCAAAATCATGATTTCTAGTGCATATTCCAAAAAAAAAAAAAAAAACATACAATGAAAACATATGCGTTCTCAGGTATCGAACCTGTGTTCATATGATTATAACACTTCGCAGTGCAACGCGCTACTAATTGACCTACACATAATGCTAAGGTTGAGTTAGATACCTGTTACCGATAAGGGAGCAAATGTTGAATACACTCTATAGAGAGGTATTTGAGGATTTGTGAAAACGACTTACGTCAGTCGTGTAAGTTGGAGGACATGTTGGAGAGAGAATTTTCTATAGTCACCATTCATTGTGTACATTTGTAAGGCTTGCGAGGGACTGTTTTCTTAATCTTGCTCCCACAAACATTCTAGTATTGAATAGAATTGAATAGAAGAAAAAGTTATATGAAATATTGCATAAATTCCATTCCAATGCAATGCTTGTACTGAAACATTTAAATTAGATTAGATTAGATTAGATTAGATAAACCTTTATTCGTCCCACAATGGGGAAATTTCAATGTTACAGCAACCAAACAAACTAACAATACAATAACTGAAGACTCTTACAAACAAACAAATTGAACAGAATTAAATTGTATTTTGTATTTTTGTAGCTGCTTTACTGGGAGCAGCCTTGATTATAGAGTCTATTTTGCATTCTACCTGTGATAAAACTGTGGTGGATATTAGTTTTGTGAAGGACGGTCGCTGTGATAGGAAGCTTTTGGCTGTGTTTATGATCAATCATAACAGTGACTGTAAAATATGTAGTTTTGGTATGGAAATTACATATTTTAACCAAAGGTCTTCTTGTTTGAAAACAAAACTATGGTCACCCTCCCTTAGGGTGCGTTTACATTGTAGTTTGGTTCTCCTGGTTCGTTTGGTCCAGACCAAAGAAAGAAAACAATACATTTAGTCCTGGTCATACACTGGCAATTTTGACAGCGAAACTAAAGATACCGAATCTGATGGCATAACAGAGCAATCACACCAGAGTGCATTTTAACTGAACCAAACATGACAAGCGTGAACACGGCCTCAGATATAACATATAATGAAAATTAGTTTTTCTGAAGAAAAATACCTTTATATCACCTACCATCAATACAATTAACTTTTCTTTCTTTTCTCTTTCCTAGCTTCCTTTTAGTTTCAAGTCGTAATGCCACTTTCACCCTTACCAATGTGGTGTTCAAACTGTTCAGCAGTCAGTGCAGAGCTTAGGCTTATACGTTCACTTGAACTAATTAAATCTGTTGAGCATTAAAGGGCTTAATTCTCTATTTTTAAATCAAAACAACATCACACACCATTCAGAGTCTTTTACATGATTTATTAAGATTTATTCTCTTGGATAAGGAAGTGAGATACACCAACCATTGGCATACTGTTGAGCTGACTTTTTTTATATCAATATACATAATTCGTGCAAGTTTTAGTATTTATGAAAAGTATATGCTGTGCAGGTAAAATTCAAGCTACATCTGGTTTCATTTAACCTTTGCCCACTTAGCCTATAGCCACCTTTAGTTAATAGCAAGTGCTCAGAACATTTAAAATGCCACATTCTATGCTTTGCAATGATATGAATCAATCAGAAAAGTTTTTTCCATGGCATTCCAGGCAAACATATATCATCTTCTGTACCTAATCTTACTCATTAACTACATTAAAATTGGCAAAACATACTTTTTAAGTTATCTGAGCTGTTCTTATGTGCACTGGACCATAGGATGGTCACTCCACTCAGGGAGATGAGAGATCTTCTCTTGTGTGTCAGGCTGGATGGGCCAACCCCATGCTTTGAAGAAGGGGCAGAGATTCAGGTTGACCACTTTGGAGAAGGTCTCAGCATATAGATTCATCTTGCCTTCATTCTCCTTTGGCACTCCACTCATGTCATGGTAGAGAGCAAAAACTTTCTTGAAAGCATCCCAGCCAAATTTTTCCTGAAGCTGGAGGGGGAAAAAAGTTTTTATTTATTTTTAAAAGAAAGGTAAATTATCACCTCCAAATTTATCCACCTACAAATAATGCATTATTGTTTCAGCTTCTTTTTTTTTTTTAAACACAATACTGGCAATGATAATATAACCAATTTTTGAAACTTTAAAAGGAACCCCTAAAATTAAGACATGCATAGCTTAATAAAAATGATGTCCCTTACTGAAATATGTAGTGAAAAAAATAAATTTTATTTGAAAAAAATACACATCGTTTTATACATATATAATAGTCACGTCATTATTAAGATGACTTGAAATGTTTACACTCTGTGAGCTACTGGCACTACCTGTTGCTATTTTATATGATGACCACAGCTACTGAAAGAGCTTGCAGGTGGCAATAGATAGTGGTGCAAATGTAAACCAAATGTTGTACCATTGATTTTTCTCACAAGCAGTCTAAACGCCCTTGGATAGCAAGTCATATGCCTCAAAGCCAACAGGTAGCGCCAGCAGCTAACCAAGTGCAACCATTTTGTGTCATCAGAATGATGCAAAAATATGTAAAAAATAACGTACCATCTTTCATGGGTTTTCTATTCATATTCATATTTCAGTAAGATACATTTTTCATGTTATATTAAGTCATACAAGTCTTAAAACCCATGGTTCCTTTTAAACACTTGAAAAAACAAAAGAAAAAAAAACATGAATTTAAATGATTAAATGTTCTGTTAAAACATTACACAAAACTTTATGTTTGCACCTGCATGTAAGTCTCGAGGGCCGTCCACTTGTTCCAGGTTTTTAATTGTTTACCGCCATCGCAATATGATTTGGTACGAGCCTGACGTTTTTCTAGAGCTATGTATGGTTGAACTTTATATCCGTTCAAACCCAGCACTTCCTCATGTACATACAGTGACCACAGGTTGCAAGTGCACTCAGCAGTGTGCGGAGGAAACTCCCAAACATCACGCTGTTGGTTATGACCCAGCTCATGAATCTGTCCCCAAAGACCACGTTTGTAGGCTTTCTGTACATCTACAAGTTCTGGGGCAGAGGTGTTCTGCATCATGATGGGATATCCAGCATGCATGAAACCTGTGGGGGGAAGGAAGGAACAATGTTACCATCAGGACAGAGTGAGTGTAATTAATATTAATGGCATGATTCTGTTGTAATAGTGATGTTTTTTATCCAGACAAAGATACTGAGAGTATATAGTACCACCAACCGTGAGAGATCTGAACATCTGCAACAAACCGCTCCTTGCGGGGGAACTTGCCAGGCTTTGCTGCCAGGTCAGCTATGCTTCTCATTATGGTATCCCAAAGTTTAGCCACCTCATCAGGGCGGTCTAGATTCCTTATAAAGTCTGATTTTAATGTCATTATGATGTTCTCAAACTCAAGCTCTGCCCAGGGGGCGGGTGCCTGACGGATCCTATCGACCCAGTCAGCTACACTAGTCTCTCCTGAGGGATGAAACAAGTTAGCATTGAAATGTTTTTCTATACAATGTTAAATATTCTGAATAGAAACCTCACTGTGATGCTCATTCAAAATAGTTACCAGACTTAAAGTATGGAGCCTGTACAGCATCCTGCACGACAATTTCCACCCCATCAACTTTGCATTGAGGAGGTGCTATAACGTAGATGAGCCCTCCCCATAGATTGCAGACTTGGACCTTCTCTGCATTCAGAAGGAATCGCTTATGGACAACAGGAGCCCGTTTCAAAACTTCTGCTTTACCAATGTTATCTGTCTGGCAGCCAAGTTGCACCTGTGAAAAGTGTTACTCATGTTAATTACATACTCAACAATGAGCAATAAGGTTGTATCTATCAAGTATACTACATGCAGCAACTATTCCTTGATTGTTATCATGTATTGTACAGGCATAGACTTTATTCATCACCTGCCAATTTTTCCCAATGATCTCTGGAGGTACTGATATGTACGTCTTCATACCAGGAGAAAGATATAAGCCTGTGCTTATCCATTCGTCCCTACCTGAAACAAGTAATTGCATTCTTATTTTATAGTGCTCAAGTATTTTGAAACTTAAACAAGAAATACAATTTTCCCTCCACTTTGGTGGGAAAACTTTTGTACCTTCAGTTTTGGCACTGATCCGAACTCTTGCATTAGACACAGTGGGCAAGGTTGGTCTGTCCTTGATGATGTATGGAAGAAGAGCATCAGGATCAGGAGACACTTTGTATACCTCAATCGCAATGCTGAGCATCAGGCGGTCTTTGGCACTTTTAATAGGGCTGTTACTAGACACTGGAACACTCAACTTCACTATGTCACTAAGAATAGCTACCATTGAAGTATAGGCAGGGCTGTCGTAACATCGCATGTGAAGGTACCTGGCACAGTCATTGCCCAGCTGCTTTAAGCAGCTCTGTTCATGATCAGTCAGTTCTTGCCCCAGGTGTACATGCTCAGCAAACCGATGCAGCATTTTACGAAAGTGGTACCCCTCTTTACCAATTTGCTCAATTTCTGGGGCTTTATATATCTCTCTACTCAAAATGTTGCCCAAGAGAGACAATCCCATCTTATTAAGAATGCGATTTCCTGAGTAATCAGTCATCACATTGCCGCCATGGTGGGTCTGGGCCCAATGCCAAGCATGACCCCCAATCATAAGACCTCCACCTTCAGCAACAAATTCTTGGATCTCTGCACTCTGGGCATCACTGTATGATGTGCAAATGTAGATGCTTAGATCTTCTCTGAAACCAGTCACCTGGCAATCTAAACCAGATTTGCTCAGTACCGTGCGGGCTGGTTTTAGTCTGGGTTCTATCCCAATAACACCCTTGCGATCTTGGTCAAGCCACTTGATAGCGTTGATCAGGAAAGTGGACAGAGAGTCCCTGTTCATGAACCATTCATGTGTTAACAGAATAACTCGACCTTTCCCATAATAGGCACCAGCAATGAATGCATATTGAGCTGAAGTGACTGCAATGGGAAATGCTAATGGTCCATGCACCATCACCTCAGATGGTATATCTCTACCTCGGATGTCGAACTCGGACACACCTTCTAGCAGGAAATGTAGGTCATCCTTAAAGTCCTTGCCTGTACTGAAAAGTAACAATGGAAAACAGCTGGTGAAATGTATGCTTTCTTAAAAAAAAAAAAAAAGTAAGAATGTCTGCTGAACTTACGATACAGCACGCCAATCATAAGGGATTTGTCTTGGAACAGGATAATTGCCAACATTTCCAGAGTTTTTCGTGAAGTAAATTCCTGCAACACTGCACACCTTGTTTCCTGGGAAGTTCTTTATAGTGTTTTCTTTTGGGTGGGTTGCAGCCCAATTCCAGGCCTGGCCAGCTATGATCAAGCCACCCCCAGCTTTGATGAACGCAATCAGATCTTTTGCACAATTGTCAACACTGTAAGCATCTGTGATATAAACAGCTAATCCACTTCGAAAGTCTCCTAGCTCTGTCTTGATAGGGCTGTGATTCAAGTTTTCAGCTACTGAACATAAACTCTTCTGAATTCCTACAATGCCAGCATCACCAGAATGTGGCATGAGCCACTTTACTGCATTCTTTATGAGGTCTGGAAAGAGTGTTAGGTATTCCTCATGTCCCAACACCACCACACGTCCTTTACCGTAATGAGATGCAGCCATCAGCACCTGACCTCTTGGACTCATGGCAAGTGGAAAGGCATGTTCACCTATTAATACAAGATCACTGGGCACTGCTGTCCCTTGGAAATCAAGCTCCTGCAGACCATACATGATAGTGATGTAGTCTTGTTCACGTGCCATGGTGGATTAGCTCTGTTTCAATGTATGTCAGTTTTATGGAGTATGAGCACTCAATGTTCAACCAGAGCTTGTGAAGTAAAATGATACTGATTGCTTTTCAGTCCTACACAAAGACAGAAAATAAGAGAATTTTTTTTAAAAATAAATTTAGAAACAGAAGTAGTACTGTTCTGTACTGTAATTTTATAAATGTAAATACGTTTTTCATGAATTACATCACTTGACATAGTTTACAAAAATATGATACATTTCAACTAGCCTTTCCCTATTGTGGCTTCATATCTCACACATTAATCTTGATATCTCATAATTCTACTTTGAGATTATCTGAATAAGAGCATTCTTTATGCACACACTCACACTCACTCAAAGAGTTCAGATTCAGTTCAGACTTCCTCACTTAGCTACGTGTAACTACTGTGAGAATGTGTTTGAAGATTTGACTGTGGCTCACCCATAAACTGCACACCCAATGAGCAAACCCTTTTAATTTTGTTTGTTCATCCAGAAACCACTATTGCCCACTCCCTCTACAGAATTTAGCATTTTAAAAGTTATTTAGTTTTTGCAGTACAGTCTATTCAGGTTGGTCATGCCCCAGTCAGCAAATTTCCTTTGGCCTGGATCTGGCCCATGTCAGCAGTTGAAGCATGGCCCAGCTTAGTGTGTGTTTGCCAGCCTAGAACTGGTTCACAACTTTTTAGCCAGAACTGAACCAAAACCGTGCCGCCGAGCTCCAAAGCTTTTGAGACAAAAATATATGACATAGTCATCTGCAATAGTCATAGTTTGTGAAAACTGCATATTTTGTGATGGACAAAGACTCTTTTAGCTTTAAACAATGAATCCGAGAAGGGTCTGGCTGCAGACATGCACTTGCATTTTCAGACTTGCATTATCAGACTTGCACTCCCAAACCCTTGCACTTCTGCAAGTGACGTCACTTGCAGTCTTTTTTGTTTTTAATTTAATTTAATTTATTATTTTTTTTAATTGAATCTCTCAACATTTTACAACAGTAGCCAGGTGATGAAGACAAGAAAAAAGAACCTAAATTACAAAGTCATTGGCAATCCTCACTTCCGGCCCATAAATAAAACAAGTAATGTATCTTAAAAGACAAAGACAGTGATAAAGAGCTGTAGAGATTATTCTATATGGGATTATTCTGGGCCCCCTAGGATTGTCTGTGCATATGTTTTAATAATGAAGAGGAACATTTTGAGTTCAGTCTATCATCTTAGTTCATTATGCAACATTATGCCACGTTTTGCAGAGTAAAACACTATATACATATACATTATATTAACAAACTGTATATCGAATTTAATCTTTTAAGCCATATTAAGTGTTCTACTTCAGGAAAATGCGATCTAGGAAAACCCAACACATGGTGAAATTTTACCTTTTTTAGACTTTGATACCATATGAAAGCTGGAAAGTGTGGAGTGAATTTTGTGCCAATATTTATCAAACAAATTCAGCATTTTGCAAACAAACACAATCTGCTTTGCAAAGAAAAACTTGACTTTCAAACAAACGCAAAGTGATTTGCAAATACAAAACTCTATTTGAGAGAAAATGCAGTGGTATGGTCAAATATATTTATTGTGTGTTACAACTGTGAGCCTTTTTATGAGGAAACTTGGCTTGATTTTCTCACAAATGCATGCAGGCAGATTTTCTCACAAATGCAGGCAGATTTTCTCACAAATGCAATTGAGCAACCTCCAAAAACTGCAGATGGCGCTGTCGGTCAATTTATGTTAGTCTCCCGAGACCCAAAACACCCATCCTTTTCAGGGAATACCAACATGAGTGGGAAACAGTTTTTTCTGTCTTACTTTATCTATAATTAATCATGCAGATGTTTCACAAAGTGACCCTATACTACAATTACCCTATACTACAGTAAAATTCACAATAGTGCTGTAAAGTTGTTAACATGATTGATTAGTTCAAAAATCAGAAGTGACATGGTTGAACATTTAAATAGGCAGTCTTTTCCTACAAAAACTGATCCAATCTCCATACCTCTTATTTCTCTGTTGGAACGCAGGATATAGAATATATACATATGTTGATACAATTGTTCAACATTCGAAACAACGCAGTCACAACATATTGTAATACTAAAACGCAGATGTAATATGGAGAACGACAACATTGTGTACCAAAAATGAAAGCTAAGACTTGGTTATATTACCATCAGATATGGTAATATCATGCAAGAGGTAATTCATTAATTATTCATAAAAATTTAAAACAAATAACATTACTAAGTACAATATCAAAAACTTGATATATATCAATATATTCTAATATATTTTCTAATATATATCTCGGGAGGCTAGCATAAATTGACTGACAGCGCCATCTGCTGTTTTTTGAAAAGGGAGTTGCTCAAATGCATTTGTGAGAAAATCTGTCTGCACGCATCAAAATAGAGTTTTGTATTTGCAAATCACTTTGCGTTTGTTTGAAAGTTGAGTTTTTCTTTGCAAAGCAGATTGTGTTTGTTTGCAAAACGCTGGATTTGTTTGATAAATATTGGCACAAAATTCACTCCATAGCTGGAAAGCCCTTTCCAAAACTTTATTTTGTCTGTAGCGTGAACGTAACAAAAGTTATGGCTATCTGAAGTTGGCTGATAGCTATGAGTTTCAGGAATGGAGTTTTGAGAAAAACATTTTTTACAAAAATTCCAAAAATCTCCAAAATTCATACAAGTTATATTGTATTGTGAAAATTGCCTTTTTGTTGAGGAAACCAGTGTGATGCTAACAGCCGATCGGCCTACAAGGTGACATCATAGTTCCACCACTCTATGGGGCAGGGAAGGCAGGCAAATGCGTGGGGCCCCGCATTTTAAGGGGGCCCCTGATGGCCGACCATTTAAATCAACACGAATGTTATAGCTATAACACGCAGCGACATCTCTCTATACCCCCTATGAGCCACCCTCTCTACTTAAACTTATGATTTTGCCACCTCTGCCGCCTGTTTTAAACAGGCGCAGTGCATCCTTGTGGTGCTGAGGATTAGAAAATGAAATGAATATGAAAAAGTTTGCACACGCACATAAACATGCACGTTAAACATAAAGTGGACACAGCCTGAAGCGGAAATAAAAGAAGATATATTCTAGAATTCACTTATATATATTAATATATTATTCGTGTCTCATGCAGAGAAATGCACAGACTGCAAATGCACTGCTAAACAAAACATTTTTTTCATGAGCTTCGCCACAACTCGTTCACTTGTTGATATACATAAAAAAGAGAGAAGACAATTCTAAAGATTTGAGTGAACAAGTTTGAGAGTGCACGTCCTGTTTTGTGCATTATATACTGTTAGATGTGTTTTGTATAATCATATCAGTAGGTAACAAAAAAAACCAAAAACCAAAAAAAAAAATAAATAAATTTAAAGGTCCTCACTAATTAATTTTGCCTGGGGGCCCCACTTCATGTAGGTAAGCCTCTGGGGCTAGGTTGTTGATTTAAATATATATATTTATTTTTTTTTATTATTTATTTATTTTTTTTTACATATTTTTCGACCTTCATTATTGTGCTTGGCTACACAAATATATATTATTCGTGTCTCATGAAGAGAAATGCACAGACTGCAACTACACTGTTAAACGAAACATTATTTTCATGAGCTTTGCCACAACTCGTTCACTTGCTGATACATAAAAAAATAAAATAATAAATACCTATTTAGAATATGCACTTAATTCATATAACTATGAGGCTAAATAGTAAAATAAATAATTCACTGATCAATATCAGCATCAAAATGCTAACAAAGATGGATTTGTAATTTGTTTACAATTGAAACCTACTCTCTGTGTTATGTCATCAGTCAAAATTAATATACATTATATATATATATATATATATATATATATATATATATATATAGATAGATAGATAGATAGATAGATAGATAGATAGATAGATGGATAGATATCTTATGCTTATCAAGGCTGTTTTAACTTGATCAAAAATACAAAAAAAAAAGTAATATTGTGAAATATTATTACAATGTAAAGAAAATGTTTTTTCTATAATATACATATACAAAATGTAATTTATATCTGTAATTAAAGCTGAATTTCCAGAATCATTACTCCAGTCTTCAGTGTCACGTGATCCTTGAAAAATCATTCTAATATGCTGATTTATTATCAGTGCTGGAAACAGTTGCGCTGCTTAACATTTTTTGGGGGATCCTGTGATACTTTTTCTCAGGATTTTTTTTTATTAATAAAAGTTTTAAAAAGAACAGCATTTATTTAAAATAGAAAGGTTTTCTAACACTATACACTACTGTTCAAATGTTTCGGATCAGTAAATTTTTCTTCTTTTTTTTTTTTAAAGAAATTAATACTTTTGTTCACCAAGGATGTGTTAAATTAATAAAAAGTGATAGCATAGATTTACATTGTTAGAAAAGATTTATATTTTGAATAAATGCTGTTCTTTTTAACTTGTTATTCATCAAAGAATCCTGAAAAAAGAATCACAGGTTGCAAAAAAATATTTGGCAATGATTGTCGTGGGGGAAGTGAATGATCAGCACTGAGGTGAGACCCTTGAGCAAGGCACTGAACCCCCAACTGCTCCCCGGGCATGTGAGTGCACTTGGATGGGTCACTTGGAAGGGTCAAATGCAGAGCACAAATTCCAAGTATGGGTCACCATGTTTGGCCACACGTCACGGCCTTTCTAATAATAAATCAGCATATTAGAATGATTTCTGAAGGATCAGGTGACACTTAAGACTGGAGTAGTATATTAAAATAAATAAAAAAAAAACATTATTTTATATTGTAATAACATTTTGCAATTTTACACAACAAATTCCTTGTGTTTGCACACACTTGGCGAATAAAGCTCATTCTGCTTAACAAGCATAGGCCTACGTTTCACTTTTTGTGAGAAGAGCGTACCCCTGCAACAACTTCTGAAAGTGAATGGCAGTGCTTTATATAAAAATGTCTTTTTACATTAGTGTAATCATTTTAACATCAGTTTAGGAACTGAATAAAAAAAAAAGGAAAAATAAAACGCCGCTCAGTTTTCACTGTATGAATTCAATATGCAGAGATTCTTATTTAAGATTCAACCGTTATGTAGGCAAGAGCACTTCACAGAGTGATTTTCTCTTTGTCGCTGTAGCGATATGCGTATTATGATATGTACATTTGCTACATTTCAATAATGTTGATATATTGCACAGCCCTAATACATACCCAGGAACCTCTGCTAAATGAATAAATAATAAATAAAAGTCAAACCTGTGGTAATCTGGATTCCAAACAGCAAGCTGAAGTTTTCTACTAGATGATGTAAAACAAATGTCTTTCCTGAATTCTTCTGCTATATTCTTTTTTGTTTCATGCTGCACTGCAGATTTAAATACTCCACTCATATGACGTAAGATGCATGTTAGCCAATCAGAATGGATGGGTAGGGTATGCTTTTTCCAGTATATCACATGGAGGAGCAAATTCCCGCAAACAACACAAAATGGCTTACTCAGCCTTCTAGTATTGGGTGAATACCATATGCTGGGCAAAGGCATGCAGTTTTATAAATGCACGTATTACCAAGGGTCAGTCAAGTAGTTATGTGAAATAATCCAAATAAATAAATAAACATAGTTATAGCCCTGAATGGGGTCTATGAGGGGTGGCAACACCAAAGCAACCCCCATGCATAGTTTTTGGGGATTTATGTTCTGACATACACAGTTGTGTTCACAAATATTGCATTAAGTAATCATCTACACTGTTTAAAATGAAAAATAAATAACAAAATTTCAATATCCATCATGGCATTAAGTCAATACACAATATAAACAACTTCAACAGGTTATAAATGTTTCTGAGCTTGTGTCACTAAAGAAGACATGCAGTTCTATCAAAATTGCATGGGCTCCTTAGATGGTATACATCACATTTTAGTGCAAGTTTAACAGCAACAAAAACTTTTAATTTCCTGACATTAGAAAGAAATACAATAATATCAAATCACTTTTGATTTTCTGTTATTAACATAGATAGGAATGTCTGTAATCACCCACAACACACTATATCAATCATTTATCCTAGCAACACCACAGCAACTGCAGAGCAAGAGCCTAACAACTACCCAGAATATTCTAGCAAAAAACTAGCAACACTTTAGCAAATATCTAGAATATCTAACTGACCAACTATTCGTTTAAACAAGACTTTAAGACAAGCCAGCATTAATTTGTCTTTCAAGCACTGAAAAAAAATATATATATATATGGCCCCAATTAAATTAAGCATAATTCAATTTAGTTTTTATTTTATTATTTTTATGTTTTTTAGTTTTATTACAATTACATGTGTTTTAAATCCAAGCCATGTGAATTATTTAAATCCAGTTAGAAAATATTAAGTAAGTTCTGTGCGTATGCTCACAAATGCACATTTTCCAGTCATGACTCAGGTTCATGGTGACGGTGCACTGAAGACATTTTAATTCCAGCCCCGGAGTTTTCATCATTCAGTCTGTAAGTAATATTTCATGTATTGTAGCACCGTTTATTAAAGTAAATAGTTTGTTCACTGTATAAAGAATATAATATGCTCTAGTTCTTAACGAGTCTTTGGGATAACATTAAATTCCACAGCGACCAACAGTCACATCCTACTTCAAATAACAAAAATATTGCTTTTTTTATGTGACGAAATGTACTTTTAAGATATTTTTGGGCGAAAATGTTTTATACGCCTAAAATACGCTGTTCGTTTATAAAGGAATTTTACAAAAAATGCTTAAAGGGTACATAACATACACAGTTTCACTATTCATTATGATTTGCATGATACTGAAAAAAATTATTAACTTCTGTTGCATTTAATTATTAACTATTGCATTTAAAGCAATGATGGGAAGATATCATCTTTGACTGTGTGCTTGTACTGTCTCCAGTCTTGTTTTCTTCTTTAATGTCAAAATCATCCTACATCGCTGGTTTACCTTTTCTTTTTTGTAAAGGGCATTTTATCTACTTTGTATGTCCACTTTGTAAACACTGGGTCAGTACTTCTGCAGCAATGTAGGATGATTTTGAAGTTGGGGAAGAAAACGTAATGGGAGATTTCAGTAGAAGTAGAGAGTTCATGCAGACTTAGACAAGATGAGCGTATGAGGCTAAAAATATATAAATTGTCAATTTGTTTAGAAAATGACCACTCATTTTGCCTCCTTGGCTGGGATCATTTAGAGCCATTTGAAGCTGCATTTTAACTGCATTTTGGAAGTTCTTGGGGGCACCAATGAAGTCAACTATATGATAATTCCTAGATAATTCCTGAATTGTTTTCCTCAAGAAACATAATTTCTTATCGTCTGAGGAAAGAAAGACACAAACATCTTGGATGACAAGGGGGTGAGTACATTTTTGAACTTTTCCTTTAATGTAAACTAGTTGCACTGTAAGATCTGAATGCTCAATGCTTTTTGCTGAATGGTGCAGCATGTAAAATGTGTCTTAATCTAACTAATAATTATTGTGTGCTCAATTTCAAATTCCCTTACAAATTGCAGTTTGTTGCATCACATATGAACAGTACTGTTGCCTGTTTCCACATATTTTAGCACTGTTTGAACCCATTAAATCCACAATTGTTTCCCAGACATGAAAATATCCAAATAATTTGTCATTAGTAACCCTTTGAAATAATCCATATTTATTTTTTGAACATTTGTTGGAAAATTGCTTTTTATAGTCAGTCACAATTGTGACCGGTGGGATAATGTGTATAATGAATTAATATATTTCTGCAGTCATAAAAATGGTTATATATTTTAGCCCAGCTATTTGAAATTGTTTGATCACATTCTAGGGTTACTATTATTCATAAAAAACAAACCAAAAAAAAATATATACATCACTGATAGGAATACTGAGATAAAAGACAAAAAATAAAAAATAAATAAAATAATCAACGTATTTCAAATGTGTTACTTTATTGTATAATTAAATTGTTATATTAGTTCTACCAGTATTGCAACATCAATATTGTAACTTATTTGTAACTTTTGATTTAGTGCTATATTTTGTTATCTAATGTACTGGTACTGCTGCGTTTTATTTTATTTGTAACCATTTTTTATGTGTACTGCATTTTTGCAGAATTGAGAAATGACTGCCTAGAGATGATGCTGTTGCCTATGAGTGTGATTTAGGCTGCACAAGTGTTGTATCGCATGAAATCTCTCTGTTAGACAAAGTTCCTGTTAGGCAATGTTACAGGTGTTTGCCACCATCTGAGTACGAGTTTGTTAAAGCCCATATCAGTCAGTTGCCTCACAGGTCATTAGGGAGAGTTGCAGTCCCTATGCTTCCCCCAGTGTATTGGTGTGAAAAAAGGATGATAGCCCTCGTCTTTGTGTGGACTACCACCAGTTAAACCAGAAGACTTGTCTTGTATTGAAGAGTCTTTGGATGCAATCTCTGGGGCCCGCTGGTTTTCTACTCTTAAATCAGCCAGCGGCTACAATCAAGTTCTGGTTGCTTAAAAGGATAAATTCAAGACCGCTTTTTGTACTCCTTTTGGATTATTTAAGTTTCACCGTATGGCGTTTAGCCTCTGCAACGACCATACCGTCTTATGCAATGTTTGTTTGGGAAACAGTATTGTCAGTCTGGGACCAGCTTGCATTATGAAATTCAGTATTGATCTGGCCAAGCCAGATCTGTCTCAGCCTCATCACTCTGCCTCTAATATGTGTTTTCTGCAGTAGGCTGATCCTGATATGCAAGCTGTTTTATCCCTTCTGAGGCAGAAGATGCACCCTAGTTTATTGAAATGCCAAGCGTTATCCACCTTGGTTCTGGCTCTGTTGTGCCATTGGGATCGTGTGGTAGAGAGGAATGGCGTATTGCATTGTCAGACTTTTTGACCTAATGGTGGTGAGGAGGTCCATCAAGTAGTTTTGCCAGCCACTTTGAAGCAGGAGGTACTCACTCAGCTACACCAAGATCATGGACATCAGGGGGTAGAGCAAACAACCTAACTGGTTGGCCAGCTTTATTTTTGTGAATAACTGCTGAGGTGAAGAGTGTGAGAGGTGCCAAGTGGCTAAGGATACTAACTTTGCTGTCCCTACAGTCTAAAAAAAATATGGTTCTTAAAAGGTTCTTTAACAGTGTTAAAAGTTCTATTTAGAACCATTTAGAACCCTTTATGTGCTGCAGTGGTTCTTTTTATTGGGAAATGGTTCTTTAGTCCCGCTTTCTTTTTTTGTTTGTTTTTTTAATGTGTGAATGTTAATCAGTTATTTCGAAGCCATTTCCTGATTGGCTGTCTCCCGTACATGGTTGTCAATCTGTACGCCACAGATTGACAACACAAACAGGTAAGCTACATATCATTATTACCACCTATATTATTTATGTTATATTAATCGACTTGGATAATTTGTTAAAATGTTAAGCATCTGTGTGCACATATATACTATACATTAAGTATTGTCAAATTACATCAGTCATTCATATTTCTGCTGGTTCAGAATGCTTACTTATCATAAAAGCTGTATTAAAACATTTATCCAAAACAATGTCATGTAAATTGAAAAAAGAATCACAGGTTGCAAAAAAATATTTGGCAATGATTGTCGTGGGGGAAGTGAATGATCAGCACTGAGGTGAGACCCTTGAGCAAGGCACTGAACCCCCAACTGCTCCCCGGGCATGTGAGTGCACTTGGATGGGTCACTTGGAAGGGTCAAATGCAGAGCACAAATTCCAAGTATGGGTCACCATGTTTGGCCACACGTCACGGCCTTTCTAATAATAAATCAGCATATTAGAATGATTTCTGAAGGATCAGGTGACACTTAAGACTGGAGTAGTATATTAAAATAAATAAAAAAAAAACATTATTTTATATTGTAATAACATTTTGCAATTTTACACAACAAATTCCTTGTGTTTGCACACACTTGGCGAATAAAGCTCATTCTGCTTAACAAGCATAGGCCTACGTTTCACTTTTTGTGAGAAGAGCGTACCCCTGCAACAACTTCTGAAAGTGAATGGCAGTGCTTTATATAAAAATGTCTTTTTACATTAGTGTAATCATTTTAACATCAGTTTAGGAACTGAATAAAAAAAAAAGGAAAAATAAAACGCCGCTCAGTTTTCACTGTATGAATTCAATATGCAGAGATTCTTATTTAAGATTCAACCGTTATGTAGGCAAGAGCACTTCACAGAGTGATTTTCTCTTTGTCGCTGTAGCGATATGCGTATTATGATATGTACATTTGCTACATTTCAATAATGTTGATATATTGCACAGCCCTAATACATACCCAGGAACCTCTGCTAAATGAATAAATAATAAATAAAAGTCAAACCTGTGGTAATCTGGATTCCAAACAGCAAGCTGAAGTTTTCTACTAGATGATGTAAAACAAATGTCTTTCCTGAATTCTTCTGCTATATTCTTTTTTGTTTCATGCTGCACTGCAGATTTAAATACTGCACTCATATGACGTAAGATGCATGTTAGCCAATCAGAATGGATGGGTAGGGTATGCTTTTTCCAGTATATCACATGGAGGAGCAAATTCCCGCAAACAACACAAAATGGCTTACTCAGCCTTCTAGTATTGGGTGAATACCATATGCTGGGCAAAGGCATGCAGTTTTATAAATGCACGTATTACCAAGGGTCAGTCAAGTAGTTATGTGAAATAATCCAAATAAATAAATAAACATAGTTATAGCCCTGAATGGGGTCTATGAGGGGTGGCAACACCAAAGCAACCCCCATGCATAGTTTTTGGGGATTTATGTTCTGACATACACAGTTGTGTTCACAAATATTGCATTAAGTAATCATCTACACTGTTTAAAATGAAAAATAAATAACAACATTTCAATATCCATCATGGCATTAAGTCAATACACAATATAAACAACTTCAACAGGTTATAAATGTTTCTGAGCTTGTGTCACTAAAGAAGACATGCAGTTCTATCAAAATTGCATGGGCTCCTTAGATGGTATACATCACATTTTAGTGCAAGTTTAACAGCAACAAAAACTTTTAATTTCCTGACATTAGAAAGAAATACAATAATATCAAATCACTTTTGATTTTCTGTTATTAACATAGATAGGAATGTCTGTAATCACCCACAACACACTATATCAAACATTTATCCTAGCAACACCACAGCAACTGCAGAGCAAGAGCCTAACAACTACCCAGAATATTCTAGCAAAAAACTAGCAACACTTTAGCAAATATCTAGAATATCTAACTGACCAACTATTCGTTTAAACAAGACTTTAAGACAAGCCAGCATTAATTTGTCTTTCAAGCACTGAAAAAAAAAAATATATATATATGGCCCCAATTAAATTAAGCATAATTCAATTTAGTTTTTATTTTATTATTTTTATGTTTTTTAGTTTTATTACAATTACATGTGTTTTAAATCCAAGCCATGTGAATTATTTAAATCCAGTTAGAAAATATTAAGTAAGTTCTGTGCGTATGCTCACAAATGCACATTTTCCAGTCATGACTCAGGTTCATGGTGACGGTGCACTGAAGACATTTTAATTCCAGCCCCGGAGTTTTCATCATTCAGTCTGTAAGTAATATTTCATGTATTGTAGCACCGTTTATTAAAGTAAATAGTTTGTTCACTGTATAAAGAATATAATATGCTCTAGTTCTTAACGAGTCTTTGGGATAACATTAAATTCCACAGCGACCAACAGTCACATCCTACTTCAAATAACAAAAATATTGCTTTTTTTATGTGACGAAATGTACTTTTAAGATATTTTTGGGCGAAAATGTTTTATACGCCTAAAATACGCTGTTCGTTTATAAAGGAATTTTACAAAAAATGCTTAAAGGGTACATAACATACACAGTTTCACTATTCATTATGATTTGCATGATACTGAAAAAAATTATTAACTTCTGTTGCATTTAATTATTAACTATTGCATTTAAAGCAATGATGGGAAGATATCATCTTTGACTGTGTGCTTGTACTGTCTCCAGTCTTGTTTTCTTCTTTAATGTCAAAATCATCCTACATCGCTGGTTTACCTTTTCTTTTTTGTAAAGGGCATTTTATCTACTTTGTATGTCCACTTTGTAAACACTGGGTCAGTACTTCTGCAGCGATGTAGGATGATTTTGAAGTTGGGGAAGAAAACGTAATGGGAGATTTCAGTAGAAGTAGAGAGTTCATGCAGACTTAGACAAGATGAGCGTATGAGGCTAAAAATATATAAATTGTCAATTTGTTTAGAAAATGACCACTCATTTTGCCTCCTTGGCTGGGATCATTTAGAGCCATTTGAAGCTGCATTTTAACTGCATTTTGGAAGTTCTTGGGGGCACCAATGAAGTCAACTATATGATAATTCCTAGATAATTCCTGAATTTCTTATCGTCTGAGGAAAGAAAGACACAAACATCTTGGATGACAAGGGGGTGAGTACATTTTTGAACTTTTCCTTTAATGTAAACTAGTTGCACTGTAAGATCTGAATGCTCAATGCTTTTTGCTGAATGGTGCAGCATGTAAAATGTGTCTTAATCTAACTAATAATTATTGTGTGCTCAATTTCAAATTTCCTTACAAATTGCAGTTTGTTGCATCACATATGAACAGTACTGTTGCCTGTTTCCACATATTTTAGCACTGTTTGAACCCATTAAATCCACAATTGTTTCCCAGACATGAAAATATCCAAATAATTTGTCATTAGTAACCCTTTGAAATAATCCATATTTATTTTTTGAACATTTGTTGGAAAATTGCTTTTTATAGTCAGTCACAATTGTGACCGGTGGGATAATGTGTATAATGAATTAATATATTTCTGCAGTCATAAAAATGGTTATATATTTTAGCCCAGCTATTTGAAATTGTTTGATCACATTCTAGGGTTACTATTATTCATAAAAAACAAACCAAAAAAAAATATATACATCACTGATAGGAATACTGAGATAAAAGACAAAAAATAAAAAATAAATAAAATAATCAACGTATTTCAAATGTGTTACTTTATTGTATAATTAAATTGTTATATTAGTTCTACCAGTATTGCAACATCAATATTGTAACTTATTTGTAACTTTTGATTTAGTGCTATATTTTGTTATCTAATGTACTGGTACTGCTGCGTTTTATTTTATTTGTAACCATTTTTTATGTGTACTGCATTTTTGCAGAATTGAGAAATGACTGCCTAGAGATGATGCTGTTGCCTATGAGTGTGATTTAGGCTGCACAAGTGTTGTATCGCATGAAATCTCTCTGTTAGACAAAGTTCCTGTTAGGCAATGTTACAGGTGTTTGCCACCATCTGAGTACGAGTTTGTTAAAGCCCATATCAGTCAGTTGCCTCACAGGTCATTAGGGAGAGTTGCAGTCCCTATGCTTCCCCCAGTGTATTGGTGTGAAAAAAGGATGATAGCCCTCGTCTTTGTGTGGACTACCACCAGTTAAACCAGAAGACTTGTCTTGTATTGAAGAGTCTTTGGATGCAATCTCTGGGGCCCGCTGGTTTTCTACTCTTAAATCAGCCAGCGGCTACAATCAAGTTCTGGTTGCTTAAAAGGATAAATTCAAGACCGCTTTTTGTACTCCTTTTGGATTATTTAAGTTTCACCGTATGGCGTTTAGCCTCTGCAACGACCATACCGTCTTATGCAATGTTTGTTTGGGAAACAGTATTGTCAGTCTGGGACCAGCTTGCATTATGAAATTCAGTATTGATCTGGCCAAGCCAGATCTGTCTCAGCCTCATCACTCTGCCTCTAATATGTGTTTTCTGCAGTAGGCTGATCCTGATATGCAAGCTGTTTTATCCCTTCTGAGGCAGAAGATGCACCCTAGTTTATTGAAATGCCAAGCGTTATCCACCTTGGTTCTGGCTCTGTTGTGCCATTGGGATCGTGTGGTAGAGAGGAATGGCGTATTGCATTGTCAGACTTTTTGACCTAATGGTGGTGAGGAGGTCCATCAAGTAGTTTTGCCAGCCACTTTGAAGCAGGAGGTACTCACTCAGCTACACCAAGATCATGGACATCAGGGGGTAGAGCAAACAACCTAACTGGTTGGCCAGCTTTATTTTTGTGAATAACTGCTGAGGTGAAGAGTGTGAGAGGTGCCAAGTGGCTAAGGATACTAACTTTGCTGTCCCTACAGTCTAAAAAAAATATGGTTCTTAAAAGGTTCTTTAACAGTGTTAAAAGTTCTATTTAGAACCATTTAGAACCCTTTATGTGCTGCAGTGGTTCTTTTTATTGGGAAATGGTTCTTTAGTCCCGCTTTCTTTTTTTGTTTGTTTTTTTAATGTGTGAATGTTAATCAGTTATTTCGAAGCCATTTCCTGATTGGCTGTCTCCCGTACATGGTTGTCAATCTGTACGCCACAGATTGACAACACAAACAGGTAAGCTACATATCATTATTACCACCTATATTATTTATGTTATATTAATCGACTTGGATAATTTGTTAAAATGTTAAGCATCTGTGTGCACATATATACTATACATTAAGTATTGTCAAATTACATCAGTCATTCATATTTCTGCTGGTTCAGAATGCTTACTTATCATAAAAGCTGTATTAAAACATTTATCCAAAACAATGTCATGTAAATTGTCTTAATATTTCCTGAGCAGAATGTGGTACAACATACACTTAGGTTTGTTTATTGACATTTCAGAGTTTTGTATGTGAGGTAACTGCTTGCATTGGGAGTGATTCATTCTGAGTGAAGGAAAGACAAATTTCAGGTTGGGAATTTTAACTAAGCACCAACAAGTAAAGATGCATTCTTTTTAGTTAACATAGGTTTGCAGATCATCCTGTGTTTTGGGCAACAGTATGTTACTGGACACCGTTTGTTTTGTAGCTTGTGTAAATACGTCTAAGGCACATGCAATGTTTCCATGAAAGTGAACCAAACTTCTCTGTAAAATGCAAGTTTGGTTGCCCAAACGTATACAAAAAAAATAAGCTCTTACGACATCCACATATTTCGTAAATACAATAAACTGACTCAACACTGTCAAAGAAATGAAGAACCAGATGTTGCAAAAGATGAACACATTTATGAAGAAGATTGTGATGAAATAGTTCACGTTGACTCCTTTCAGGAACAGTTAAAGGAACACCCCTGCAAACATGTCCTTGCGGGCCACACTAAACCTAAACAGACCCTGTGTGGGCTTGCCCAGGCGAGGCCCACAGCTTTGAGCTCACTGCAGGCTCTCTGTGAGCAGGCCACACTAGTGGACTGTCCACATTAATCCCATGATGGCCCAGTGTGGGCCAGCCCGTTCAGGCCCGGAGCAATTTTTTTTGTTCTTGGGGCCCATGCAGGTTTTGTGTAGGCAGCCCTGTAATGCAACTAGGAGAATACTAACAACATTGACTGGCATTCTTTAGCCAATCAATTGAACTGGAATGGCTCAAACCAAAATAGACCTTTTCAGAACCTGTTGTTTCATATAGACCAGGGATCCTCAAATTTGGCTCACGAGATCCACTTTCCTGCAGAGTTCAGCTCTAACCTTAATCAAACACACCTGAGCATGCTAATCAATGTCTCCAGGATCATTAGAAAATCACAGGTGGGTGAGCTTGATCAAAGTTGGAGCTTTTTTTTTTTAACATTTTTGGCTATATCTGTATTAACCTGAATTTAATATTTTCTATTTTGTATTTAATAAATCTATTGATTTGAAATCCCTTTGACTACTGTACATTTTTGTCAATACAGACATTAATTATGTGGTGACTGCATCCATTTCAGATGTATATTAACTGTTTTTTTTTTGTTTTTTTTTCAAAGACTTAAGTTATAGTAGCTGAAAAGTATTTAATGTGAAACAGATTGTTGTAGTAGATTAATAGTGCAGGCCCTGTGTGGGCCTAGTGAGGCCTTCCTGGGGGCTAAGTGAGGGCCACTGGGGGCCCTTAGGCTAGTCCTAAGTGGGCCTGTAAAAGGCTAGTGCAGGCCTGCTTGCAGGGACTCCACATTTTTTTGAAAATATTTCATTCTTCATATTTTCAATAACTCATTTTCCAACTCCCCTAGATCAGCGGTTTTCAATCCTGGTCCTGGGGACCCACTGCTCTGCATATTTTGCGTCTCCTTTATTTAACACACCTGATTCAGATCATCAGCTCGTTAGGAGAGAGATCCATGAATTGAACTGAGTGTGTCAGATAAGGGAGACATACAAAATGTGCAGAGCAGTGGGTCCCCAGGACCAGGATTGAAAACCACTGCCCTAGATTTAAACAGATGAGTTTTGCCATTTTGGAATCCATTTAGCCAATCTCCGGGTCTGGCGCTAGCACTTTTAGCATAGCTTAGCATAAATCATTGAATCTGATTAGACCTCGCTCAAAAATGACCAAAGATTTTCAATATTTTTCCTATTTAGAACTTGGCACTTATGTAGTTACATTTTGTACTAAGATCACCAGAAAATGAAAAGTTGTGATTTTCTAGGCTGATATGGACAGGAACTATACTCTCATTCTGGTGTAATAATCAAGGAATGATATTACGCAGTGCCTGAATATAGTCCCCAGCTATTTTACTATTATCTTAGTGGCTTAGTGCTGGTCACGTTGGAAGTTACCTAGCTGGGGGCTATTTTCAGGCAAACCCATGGTTTGACTGAACCAACTGAGTATGTGTTAGGATTTGACACAAGTGGAAAAAAGGAAACATTTCAGTATATTTCTATTCTGGAAGTCCTTAAACAAATTCTGCAGAGGAGGGAAGTGTTCCATGCTTTCCAGAAGGAAAATGCTTCAGATAAAGACATTTTAAGGGATTTCAATGATGGACTGTTTTTTAAAAGGTACACATTTTTCAGCTGTCATTCCACAGTTGTACACAGATGAGTTTGAAATCACAAACAGTCTTGGTTCAAAAAAACTTTGCATGCATATACCACTGAAGTACTGGTCACAACTGAAGAACATACATGTTGCCATTCTTGTCAAAAACAAGTTCTTGCAAAAATCTGGTTATGAACCTCTACTTCAGCCCCTCATGATCTCCAACATTTACAAACCAATGGTGTGACCATTGAAATGGATAAAGAGTACCACACAATTAGAGGTGCAGTGCTTTCAGTATTAGCTGATAACCTATCAGCCCATGGACTGGCTAGCTTCAGCAAATCCTTCAGTCATGGTTTCATTTGCCGTTACTGCCTGTCTCATCATCATGAAATAATCAAAAAACTGATGAGACCTTCTGTACCCTTCGAACTCCTGAGACTCATAGTCAACATTTAAAATTGGAAAATGCCAACAATCTCAACGGGGTTACTGGACATTGCCCTTTTATGCAGATACCTTATTTTGAGGTGACACAGTCTTTCCCACCTGATTTAATGCACAACATTTTGGAGGGAGTAATCCCACAATTGCCCAAACTTACATGAGCAAAGAGTTGTCACTCTTCAGCAGTTCAACAAACAAATGCAGGGATTCTCCTTTGGACCAAATGACAGTAAGTCAAAGCCTGTGTTGTTGAAGCCAACAGTGTTTCAAAGCAGTGCAATTCCAGGAAAAGCTGTTAAAAAAGCTCACTGTCTTCAGACTTATACCTTTCCTTATTGGTAGCTTTGTACGTGAGAATAACGCTTACTGGTGTCTTTATCTGTTACTCCGCTCAGTGTGTGACATCACCTTTGCAACATTCATAAGAAAGTGCTGACACCAAAAATTAATTTGTTGGTTCATTATCCTTGCTTGATTTAACATTTTGGGCCATTAAGGGCACATTGGTGTCTAAGATACGAAGCCAAACATCTCTATTTCAAAACACTTTCATCTGTGGTCAACAACTACCAAAATATAATGAAAAAACTGGCAAAACAGTATCAAATGAGTCCAGCAGCACTCTTAATTATGAAGCAACCGTAGGCTCTGTCACAGAAATTCCTCTATGCATAATGCCACTGGGACTAAGGCACAATATTGCAGAAAACAGTGGTGCTTAACTTGAATCAGCATGGGAAACTAAGTGTCTGAAGCATGATAGGGTTAGTTACAAAGTTGGGGATTTTTTTTTATTTTTGACCTGGCGCATGCTGAGGAGATCCCAGTTTTTTTTTTTTTTTTTAATAGCTCATCCACATCCTGAAGATCCAAGATGAGTGGAAACTGTGTGGGAAGATTTTCCTAAATAAACTCCTTTTCTGAGCATCTGCATGCCTATAATGTAAAATCAACTGCTTACTAGATTGCCCTCAGTCCTGGCGATGAAGCAGACTACCATGCACTTGACTGCTATGACATGAAGGATAATCTATACATCTCACTACAACATCATCCTGTGAGAAAACATTTTGTTAAAATAATTATTAACAATTTATTATTATTGCTGTTTTTTGCCAGAATTCAGTGATTTTTCACACTAGAATCTTGAGCTCATGACAACTGTTTTTGAAAAAGAAGCTAACACTATACATTTTTGTTGTATTTTCAGATATCCATCCCAGCAACAGTATGTTGAATCACTGTCTGCTTTAATAACAGCATTTCCCTGCCTAAAAGAAAACTTCGGATCGGGATATGTACGATTTTAAGTATTATGTTTCTTCAAGATGTGTTTCTCCAGATTTGATCTGTTTCCACTCATCGATGGAAAATTTGTTCTAATTTCACCTGCTAATTCTCTGGCAGTTTTCTTGTAGACACTCTGCTCAATGGGCTCTTTAAGTTTCTGACGGATGACCTCATCAAAAATGGCAGCTGATGTTGCTCCATGACAGTATTTCTTGTAATTGCTATAGTACGCTTCTCTCTTCTTCTTAACATATATTACAGGATTATTTGCATCTCTGAACAGTCTGTGTTGTTCTGTGATTATCTGGTTTGATTTTTACAGATGGAAAGAACCAAATCCATGAAGAATTAATTCTTAAACACATATTTCACTGATCCTTCCTCATGTTGTGTTATTCTTGCCTTGATGTAACCTGTGAGTTGTTGAATGTAGCAGATGTAGTAGTCCATCTTTGAAATGTTAAATGACTCAATCATTTTGTCTGTCCTCTGAAAAATATTCATTACTAATGATCGTATTTTGGTTTCATCCTTTTGAGACAGAACATAACCCAAATTCTCTTTAACAGATCTGACTATACAGGAGCACTTTCATAGATGTAAATGTCTTTGATTGCTTTGATTTAGTCTCCAGTTTTCTGTTGAAATCTCCAGAGAATTTCTGAAGCTGAAGACAAATTATTAAATCAGCAAAGCCTCCCAGAGATCTTTTATATGTTCTTTTAGGTGTGTTAGTACTATTTTGATTTTGCAGCATGAGAAAGAAGAGATTCCTTTAGTTCTTGAATGTTCTCGCAATAGTTTGGGTTTGGTGATGCCATTGGTGGGCTGCCCTCCCAGAGCTGATCAAAATACTTTACATCATTCTGAACATCAAATCTAATCACATCACTGAAACATTTTTTCATCACAGGCTTCATCTTTAGCAGCAAGTTTTGTCATCTCATCCAGTGTCTCCTGTAGTTGTCTCCTTCCCTCCATGTTTCTCTCTTCAGCTGTGACGTCTGAAACATTCTGATGCACAAACACACAGCTGGGATTCAGTCTGACATTGCATGGTGGATTTCCCAGAGCTCTGAATCCCTAAAACTGACAGCACAAAGACTCTCTGGTCTCCCAGTTTCTGGATGAGTTGATCTAGAACAGCAGAGATCCAGATCACAGGAACATGAGCAGCAAACTTACTGATGTCAGATTCAGGTGGCTGTTGTTTGATTTTTTTTTTTTTTTTTTTTCTTTTACTGATTTCAATTTCTGTTCAAATAATACTATAATATGCCATTAATGGGTCTTTGATCATCAGGTTTCAGCTGTAAAATTTACTCATGATCAAAAATAAACTTGATCGGTCATAAACTTGCTTATTTGATTATATGACCATCCAAGTGAACCCCACTATGTGTGAACAGTTTTCCCATCACTGTTGTTATGTGTGGAAATTTGAAGTTGGCATGAAAGGGAAGTTGCATTTATTTTGAAAATGTTAGTCATGAAAATACAGTTTCACTGGAACTTGGTCTTAATTTTACAATTTTCTGTTCCTGTTTTTTTTTTTTATCACTTATATATCTATTCATGTTCAGTGTCAAATCTCATTTGATGAGAAATCAAATTTTTGCCTTGATCTTTTGGCATGTAAGAGGTACCATTAAAACATATTGCAAGTGTCATATCTTAAAATGTCCTCCTCATTATATACATTATATACATACACATTATTGTCATGATGTCTTGTTGATCTTCCAGCCAGTTCTAAAGCATGAAGACCCTCAGTTTTAGCAACCAGAATGTAGACAAAGTTCATCTGTGTTGTCATTTTATCTGACTCACTGTTCCTCTGTGTTTTCATCTTGTCTCGAGTCAAACTGGAGTCCAAACATGGCGTTCAACATGGTGGATTTCCCAGAGCTCTGAATCCCTTAAACTTACAGCACAAAGACTCTCGGGTCTCCCAGTTTCCAGAGATCATCATCCCTGTTGCAAGACTCAGGAGAGAAGGTACGTTAAACTGCAGATCTTTCTTGTTCTTCTTCACAGATGAACATGATACATAGATCTGACTAAATTCCTTCATGATATGCTCTAAACCAAAGGCTGCAGCTTGAAGCTCCTCTGGTATTTCTTTTAAGTTATATTTGTTTAGCTTTTAATTGTTCATGTTCTTATTGATTCTCTTTCAGTTTTACATCTTCTGGACACTTTTTATTATAATTGTGATGAAGAGCAGAAAGGTCAACTGATGTATGTTCATCCCACATAGCAAACGGTCTTGGCCCAAATGTGGCCTCAAGCTGGCACTGCTGGCCTCCTGTCGCCAAGAGCTGCCAGAGCTGGGCCATGTGTGGCAATGATGGCACAGTGTTGATCAGGGCCGATTGTGGATGGGAGGAGTCTGGCCCAGATCAGTCCAGTCATCATGTGGCCCAAATCAGGCATGTGACATGACAGCATATATGTGACCAATGATAAAGAACATAAGCAAAATATTGCATTATAATGGATAAATGATCACAGAAATTTCAGTGATATGAAGGAATCTTTAATTTAATCTTTGAAATGGCAAGTCAAAACAGAATGAAACATTATCATTTCAAAATTAAGCAAATCAGTAAATCAGTCAACTGCATTAAACTGCAATGAATTAGAATTTTATTTTATTTTAATTATTATTCTCAGTACAAATAATCTTAGAACCCTTACATAAAGAGAGAGAGAGAGAGAGAGAGAGAGCGCATTATCATGCAATATGTATTTGGTTTACCATGGGGCACATAATTGTATTAATATGCTGTCATGCTCAAGCATTAAATAAAATGATCATACAAGTATTTTATTTTTATTCAAATCCTAGGTATCCATGTGATGCATTGTGTGAGAAACAGATCCAAATTCAAACCATTCATCTGCGATATGTATCTCCTTCATTTGTAGCCATAGTAACAATTTAAAAAATTGCCATTAAGAAGATTTACTACAAGTTTTACGGCAGTGATGCCAAACGCTCATTGGCTGTCGCCGGTTTCGTCATTGATTGCGACAAGCCGTGATTCTGGTAATGCGTCTTTTGAATGCGAAGCGCGGGTGATCGTTTGCATCGGGATAGTATTTTCAGTTTTTAACAACTTAAATTATGCTCTGCTCCTTGCACTAAAATATACTATTACACCAGAAGGGACTGCGACTGCAACGTATCATCATTGGACTAAATGAATGAATAAATTCTTGTGACTAACGTTATGTGTCTGTTACGTTTTTCTTATAGACGATGTACTTTAGACACTCACTCTTTATTGGTTGATTTGTTCTTTATAGATAAAAACATCTTCAATGCAATACATTTATATTGGAAAGTTGTGTGATTTGTGGATTTTAAGACTGATTTTCTATTCAGTTTAACGTACTTTATTGTGTGTACATTAACACAACATTTCACAAAATAAATAATGGTAATTTATACAATGCAATAATATCAAATATTAAGATTCTGTATTAGGTCTGGGCTACATAATGCTCAGATGTGGCTCAGATTTGGGGATTCTGGTTTACTTAAGGCTGAGAATTGGTGGCCAAGTGTGGCCCTTGTCTTTTATCCAGTTTTGTGGTACTTGGGCCGAGGGAAATGTGATTGTGTGGCCCGGAGCTGGGCCAGAAAACATTTGCTATGTGGGATGTAGCAGGATTCGCCATTTGAGGGGGAAAAAAACGTAATCTTGTTGGAAGCATGTGAGCCAATTTCTTTAATAAAGAGCTTCATAAACTCACTGATGTCAAATTCATGCTGTTGTTGTTTGATGTGCTGGTTCTTTTCCTCTCCTGCAGTCATCATCATCTTCCTCATCTACTCTGATGTCTTAATGTTTAGACTTAAAGTGGAAGATGATTCTGAGAGGCAATCATTTATAGCTCAGATTAGCGTTGTAGTACTCGGACTCGAGACGTTTTTCTGTTGTCTCGGACTTGACTCGTTAGTATTTTGACTCGGACTTGTCTCAGACTTGGTTGTTGGACTCAACTGAGTCCAACTATATTCAACGTTATGCTTTTTTTGTCCTTCACAATAAAATCTTTATTAAGATTTATAAAATCTGAATCTGCTGGTTTATAGTTGGTTTATGGAGTTGGTTTATAATTTGCAAACAATACAAATATTGCAAACGTTACACATTAGCTGATCAACTAAGTCAACTAAAGCTCGACGCTTTCCATGGTCAGGTTACGCTTGCTCCTGTTGATGTCATCTGTCTGGCAACCTACATATTTTTAATTTGGACTGCAATACCTAGTTCAACCACTGGGTATCAATCTTACGAGACGAGACGAGACGGGAGGCCAAGTATGGTGACCCATACTAGGAATTTGTGCTCTGCATTTAACACACACACACACACACACACACACATACACCCGGAGCAGTGGGCAGCCATTGCATTGCTGCGGCGCCCGGGGAGCAGTTGGGGGTTCGGTGCCTTGCTCAAGGGTCTCACCTCAGTCGTGGTATTGACGATGGAGAGAGCGCTGGATATTCACTCCCCCCACCGTCAATCCCTGCCGGACCTGGGACTCGAACTCGCAACCTCTTGGTTACAAGTCAGACTCCCTAACCATTAGGCCACGGCTGCCCCCAAACATACAACACCTTTAATCATTAAAATAATCCAGAAAATTTTAAATGGAAAAAATGGAATTTGGAAAGGGATTTCATAAGCCCCTACATATGGTTAATAAAACAGTTTGGTTACCAACATTCTTTAAAATAACTTTATTATTTTCATGAAATATTCCTCAACATGGGTCTTCTGTGATTCAGATTTGTGTAGATTATAAGATTTGTTTGTCATTGGACGTGGGTGTTACGAATGATTATGTGCTCTGGATCCCATCATAAAACCTATGTGAAACTGCTGTTAGCAAAATTGCTATAGTTAAAGTAAATAATATTGCTTAATTTGATCCTATGGTGTTGTTACTCTGCACAAGTTTTTTAATCATTACTAATAATAATGCAAAATGATTTTCATTTGGACTCAGACTTGACTTGGACCACAGCAGAGAAATTGGTAGCGGAGATGTTCTGCAGATTTGGAGTCCTGGACAAGGTCCACAGTGATCAGGAACACAATTTCGAGTCTGAAGTTTTCCAAGAAGTGTGTCGACTCCTGGGGATATGCAAGACACACACCACTCCCCTCCATCCACAGAGTGATGGATTGGTGGAATGCTTCAACTGTACACTGACCACCCAGCTAGCCATCCTTACCAGTGAGCACCAGCGTGACTAGGACTGACAGATATCCCTGGTACACTGGGCCTACCCACTGGCAGTTCACGAGTCTACGGGTGCACACCGGCTGCCCTTATGTATGGAATTAGTTTTTGGCACCAAACCAGAGATTCCTGGGGTACTGGGATTGGAGTATTTGCAAAAACTGCAGAACCGACTCCATGTAGTGCATAAGGGAGCCCGGGATCGACAGGGAGCTGAGTCAGCCAAGCAGAAACGGGTGTACGATGTTCACAGTAACAACAGAGACTTTGCTGCTGGAGACAGAGCTCCCCAGAAAAGGAAAAAGGGCTACTCTCCAAAGATTTACAGTCCCTGGCATGGCCCAGAAGAGGACCCAGAGGAGGAGATACTGCAGGCAAGCATGATATCACACAAAGCCTACCCCCTGGCTAGTCCACCTGCTACTGCGGAGGAGGGATGGCCACAGCGTATGCGGAGACAACCAAGATCCTTACGAGACTACATCTGGGATGCTGCTCGTATATACTCTCACCTAAAGGATTATTAGGAACACCATACTAATACGGTGTTTGACCCCCTTTCGCCTTCAGAACTGCCTTAATTCTATGTGGCATTGATTCAACAAGGTGCTGAAAGCATTCTTTAGAAATGTTGGCCCATATTGATAGGATAGCATCTTGCAGTTGACGGAGATTTGTGGGATGCACATCCAGGGCACGAAGCTCCCGTTCCACCACATCCCAAAGATGTTCTATTGGGTTGAGATCTGGTGACTGTGGGGGCCATTCTAGTACAGTGAACTCATTGTCATGTTCAAGAAACCCATTTGAAATGATTCGAGCTTTGTGACATGGTGCATTATCCTGCTGGAAGTAGCCATTAGAGGATGGGTACATGGTGGTCATAAACGGATGGACATGGTCAGAAACAATGCTCAGGTAGGCCGTGGCATTTAAACGATGCCCAATTGGCACTAAGGGGCCTAAAGTGTGCCAAGAAAACATCCCCCACGCCATTACACCACCACCACCAGCCTGCACAGTGGTAACAAGGCATGATGGATCCATGTTCTCATTCTGTTTACGCCAAATTCTGACTCTACCATTTGAATGTCTCAACAGAAATCGAGACTCATCAGACCAGGCAACATTTTTCCAGTCTTCAACTGTCCAATTTTGGTGAGCTTGTGCAAATTGTAGCCTCTTTTTCCTATTTGTAGTGGAGATGAGTGGTACCCGGTGGGGTCTTCTGCTGTTGTAGCCCATCCGCCTCAAGGTTGTGCGTGTTGTGGCTTCAGAAATGCTTTGCTGCATACCTCGGTTGTAACGAGTGGTTATTTCAGTCAAAGTTGCTCTTCTATCAGCTTGAATCAGTCGGCCCATTCTCCTCTGACCTCTAGCATCAACAAGGAATTTTCGCCCACAGGACTGCCGCATACTGGATGTTTTTCCCTTTTCACACCATTCTTTGTAAACCCTAGAAATGGTTGTGCGTGAAAATCCCAGTAACTGAGCAGATTGTGAAATACTCAGACCGGCCCGTCTGGCACCAACAACCATGCCACGCTCAAAATTGTTTAAATCACCTTTCTTTCCCATTCTGACATTCAGTTTGGAGTTCAGGAGATTGTCTTGACCAGGACCACACCCCTAAATGCATTGAAGCAACTGCCATGTGATTGGTTGATTAGATAATTGCATTAAGGAGAAATTGAACAGGTGTTCCTAATAATCCTTTAGGTGAGTGTAAGTACAGATGAAAGACTAGAGTTGTTACAATCAGAGATTATTGTGTGCTACTGAGTTATTTTATGGACACTGGGACAGTTGTCTCTTAAGGGAGGGGTAGTGTAGTGGATGTAGTGGATGCTACACACAGACTTTGTAATTGCTGGGAAATTAGTGTGATTTGTTTTTGCACTGGTAGTGTTAAGGTTAATGCTCGCCGTTTAGAGAGAGGCAGGCAAGTTAGGCTGGTGTGTCTGTACAATAGTTGATCTGTGTTCGAATCAGAAGTGAAGACACAGAGCATCTTTTTTTTTTGCCTTTCTTCATACGTTAAGTCAAGTCACCTTTATTTATATAGCGCTTTTTTCAATACAGATTGTGTCAAAGCAGCTTTTCAGTTTCAAATAGGAAGGTAGTGTGTCAATAATGCAAAAGGAAATGGTTGCCATTTTTCAGTTAAAGTGAGTTAATCACTGAATTCAGTGATGCTATCATCCAGCTCAGTTCAATTAGTATACAATATCGCTGGAAATTAAGTGTCCCCAACTGAGCAAGCCAGAGGTGACGGTGGCAAGGAACCAAAACTCAATCGGTGACAATGGAGAAAAAACCTTGGTAGAAACCAGGCTCAGTCGGGGGGTCAGTTCTCCTCTGACCAACAAACAAGCAATTTGTAACTGTAGAGGTCATCTATAGGTGCTGATCCACCATCCGGATACGGTTTGAACAAAACACATTGCATAACTGATACCATGTGACATTCAGATGGATGAATATGAATTTTCTCAGTCTAAATGAAGGTCATTGATGAAAGACACAGCACATACAGTACTCACAGTGTCTTGTAGTCTTACATTCACCGTCATCATGATGTGGAACAATATAACAGGATAATGATCCTTGTCATATTTGAACATGCTTATATCAATGCCATGCTAGAAGTTCTTCATCCTTATTTTCACAAAAACACATGTAGATGCAAGTTGTGAAGACTGCTTTTCCAACTTTACCAAGCTTCTCTTATTTGTGTGGATAAAGAAAATACTTTTTTCAACTGGAGCGAGTACCAGAAAATCAGAATGCTCCTTCAGAGTGTCTCTTTTTCAGAGTATTACTAAACTTGTTTTATGCAATAAATAATACGTATTTGTGACACTTGTTAACATACACAATGTAAACGTGTTTTATTTAGCTAAATAAAGTATTAGTGCCACCTAGTGGATATATTGGGTGAATTACAAATTACATTTTACACATATATATATATACACACACACATTTTGGTCTTAAAAGACAGTAAAGGACAATTGGACACAGTTGTGTAGTGGTGCCTGGAAAAGTGGGTATACGCTTCCTCCTCCTCCCAAAAAAAACTTTTTTCTGAACTTTGAACTTACTATTTTAACTCTTTCGTTTACTGGATCCTTTGACACAGGCGTTGCGCACATGATCACGAGCGAATTTAATATTGAGAATGAAAAACATTCATTTGTTCTGATCTAGCATTAGATATTGCTAAGCAAATTATTTAGCTCAAAAAATCTCTACAATATGAAGCTAATAATGCAGTGTTTTCATACCTATTTATATGCACATTATGGAATATTGCATAAAAAAGCAAGATGAGCATAAATTCTAAAAATGTATGCACTCAACTAGTTTAATTTTTTATCCAGTAGGAAAACCTGTGCATGAACTACAATGGGAACACCTTAATGCACATTAAAAAAAAATACATGTGACTTTGCGATGGGATGTAGTGCCCTCACCACCTGATGAGGGGATATGTGATTATTTAAAAACACACGGAGCTGCTGCTTCACCGTCAGTCTCTGTATTTTGAACTAAACATTAAAAGCATTGTATCACATTTTATAATTTTTTCCATTTCAAAACATCTGAAACATGAACTACATGAAATACATTTTTAACAAATATGTACATGGTACTTCCCTTTTTTTAAAATGTCCTTATAAACATGAATTTTACTCAATGCACCTTTTTTAACCCATGTAAATATATATTCAGTGTTTTTAAAGGTTTTAGAAAATGTGTAACAGTATTATTTTAACAATAAACAGTTTTTCCTTATGCCCTGAATACAAACACATAAACACGATTTTCTGTGCTGTTACAAACAATTGAATGTACACAATCTAACTTGTTAACTCTTTGGAATTTCTTTAGCTACATGTATATAAAACTCTATTTAATCAACTCCTTAACCATTTAGAACACCCATTTATAACTCATACACCGTTTTCACATTAACATTTATCAGATACATATATTATAATGGTATTTCACTTAGTACATCGCCGATTACGCTAACACGTTGTCTCCATCATTAGCATGAAGTGTGATTAGCACACGCCGTGCATCCAGGATAACATACACGGTCACGCTTTAAATGATAACGTTTGCATCTCTCGCAATTTCTAACACATTAAGAGTGCATTCTTATTATTTTGACACGTAATTCATACCTGATGAGGGGATATGTGAATATTTAATAACACATAACACGGAGCTGCTGCTTCACCATCAGTCTCTGTATTCACCACCAACAGGTGAATGCTCCCCAGGAAAAACAATCAATCGATCAGTGTCTCCTTCAAAGCTGAGCAGGGAACATTAATCGTCACATACAAGAGACTAATAAAGTGCAATCGAAAAAAAATCTCTTACCTGAAATTGCTCTAATATAATTAATTAATTTCTCATATCTATTTATTATATTTATTTATATATAGGCTATATATATTTTTTATACCACTACATGGACAGCATAACTGGACTAACTAACGAACCAATCTCTTTGCACAGCATCTGAAATGCTAGTTTTGTCATTCTAAAATGCTTGAGCAAAAACTCCTCGAAGTGCTTCTTTATAATTAGCTCCCAGATCTGCGTTCTCAAACAGCAGACTCTGAACATAAGAAAACATGACCGCGCTTCATCTGCACGCTCTGAACCTTTTACAGTTCCGAATAATGTCTTATTCTTAATCTATATGACCAAAAATGACATAGTATTTTAATGTTTCTGTTACTTTAAGGAAGTAAATTCTGAGCGATAGTGGGAAATATTTGTTGGCTATTCGTGCCGAATGAGAGATGTATCAGTGCGTTTCAGTTTCTCTTTACATTCGTTTTGGTTTGACTGTATGCTGTTTATAACGAATGCCATTACAATGTGTGTCTTATTTTGTAATTTGTCTGTTTCTTAAATAAATTAGTTTTGGTTAGACCAATGTTGTTTATAACGAATGCCATTATAATTTGTGTTTTATTTTATCATTTATATACAAAAATATGTACAACAATTTTATAACTGCTCATAATTGTACTCCCCTATGAAAACGAAATGCCCCATTGAAGATTTTCTGGCGACGGCCCTGCTTTGACAGAAAAGTTTACAGGGGTTTATTGGTTTTCTAATCGTAAAAACTTGTTTCTTTTATTTGTAAGGTATTGTTTTCGTTATTATAAACTGATTCAAATCAGTAATAAATAATAATTAGTACTTTTCCACTCATGCGCCTCCCCTAACGTGCTCTCGCGTATGAACAGGCAGCATCTGGGGAGCTGGAGACAGAGCGAGCGCGGGCGCATCAGGCGCAATCATCAAACACATTTCAAAGCAAGCACGTTTCTGGCAGCATGATCACTGTCTTTACTGGGTGTTTTTAGTAAATATTTGCATTTATAATTTTATGTCTGGATGTGGTGGACAGAATGAACAATAAATTAGTTTGGATGTCAAGTCGTGACTATTCTTATAAACGCTTTTTAGTCTTAGCGGTAGTTCATGAATAGTTTTATGTTTTATATTCTAATCGCCGTTCTCAAACTTAAAACAAACACAACAGAACTATAACCAAGGCTGGGAATAGCTCAGAGACCAGCTGACCAACTTAGTGTCATAATACATGCTTGACGAAGCCATGTGCTAATTTTTTTAAAGTATCGTTCTCACTTTATGACTTAAAATAGTCTAAAAATGCAGAAGCATATTTTTTGCAGAATGCCAGACACATTTACAATTTATTATTGATTCGGTTTATATAGAGGTCTTATGATTTGGATTCATATTTTGATATGGCTCTGCCCCTTTTGCCTATACAGATGAGCCACAGATGACTATAAATATGTAATAAAATAATGTTTTTTTATTATTATTATTATTATTATTATTGTTGATGTTACCTTTTTACTAGTACATTCTGAATCCACAGACACCACATTGTGTCCTTTATGATTATCAGTACACAAACAACAAATGCATTGACGGTCTTCCTGACAGTAAATCTCCAGAAGTTTCCCATGACTGAGGCAGATGTTCTCCTGAATGTTCCTGGAGGCTTCGACTAGTTTGTGCTTCATAAATGCAGGAGATTCACAGTGAGGCTGAAGAGGGGTTTGACAGAAGGAGGCCAAGCACTGCAGACAGGTTTTTACAGCTCTGTTCTTCTCTGTAGTGCAAACATCACAGTCCACAGCTACCATTTGTAGGGAGGTTTTCTGCAGCGTCTCCATCATCTCAGCTATCAGGGTGTTCTTCTTCAATAGAGGTTTCTGACTGAAGCTCTATCTGCATTGGGGACAGCGGTACAGCGGACCCTGCTCCTTCTGGCCCCAGCAGTCTGTAATACAGCTCATACAGTAACTGTGTCCACAGGGAATCGTCACCGGCTCCTTCAGCCCATCTAAACATACTGGACAGCTGAACTGATCCACAAACTGACTCGCTGCCGATTCCGCCATTTCTGTGCAGTGAACTTTGACTTGAACTAAGAGCTGTTTTCCCAAGAAAAGCAACAATATTTGTCAAACTATTTTTTGACCTAGGGGGGAAAAAATGTTCTCTGCTTATCAACAGGCACGATCTCCATAGAAACAGGTTTGTTGTTTTAAAGAACTATTGAAATTATAGAGTAAAATGTATATGTAG
Source organism: Cirrhinus molitorella (assembly GCA_033026305.1). NCBI lineage: Eukaryota > Metazoa > Chordata > Actinopteri > Cypriniformes > Cyprinidae > Cirrhinus > Cirrhinus molitorella. The sequence continues at coordinate 52,364,813 of CM065117.1, forward strand.
CGCCCCCTACCCTCAACCTTCAATTGGGTGGAGCACCAGGTTCAAATATCTGTCTCTCGACTTATTGTCCCTCCTAATACCCTTTATGAATACTGTAAGACTAGTTAAATTGTTTTACCCTCTTTACAAATTTAGATTTTGGACACAACAGTTTACCACTCAAAGGAATAACCTCAATCAACGGAAAGGTAAGTTTAAGTAAACTAACAAGTAGTTTTATTGATACACAACAGGGAAAATTGGATTAAAGAAGTTTAGGAATATATGTACCACAGGTAAATCAATAAAGATGAATTGAAAAAGAAAAGGTTTGTTGTATATTTCTTTCTTCTAAAAAAAAAACCCTGTTTATCTATCTACTCAGAGCCAAGGTCTCAATAACCAAAATACCCCACAAATGAGATATGAAATTCACATTAAAGGCACCCAAACACTATGAGTAGCAGCAAAACTCAATTTAAACAAAAAGAAAAGAATTAGAGGTCAAAGATACTCTCACATTTGTTCAAACGCACAAACAATAAAATATAATACCAAACTCCTCTTATTGGAGATCAATAGAACATGTACGATGTATAGAAAAAGTCAATAAACATGCGTGGGCCCACACACACACCAGTCACACACCCTAACCTGTTGCAGGCCTGTAACGTTGCTGGGGAGCGCAGGGGCCTTGAAAACAGCAAATGGCCACTTCACTCACATGAGCTAAACAAACAGATCACCTGAATGCCACTGTGGTGTATTTGGAATAATGTGTATGTGTAAAATGTCTGGCATCTTATTGGTTTCCGATTTGGGAAGCCAGTATTTAAAAGTCACGTGATGTTTCAATGGGTGACGTATGCATTGATCGTAGTAAAGTGTGTTTGATGGCATTTACTGGAGTGGTTTGTCTCGTTAATACATAACATAAAACTGGCGACGAGGAAAAGTTATGTGAATGAATATGGCCCAGATCGGAAGACTGGAAGAGTACAAACCAGAAAATGAATCCTGGTCGGCATATATTGAGCGAGTGGAACTGTTTATGATGGCTAACGATGTGGATAACACGAAGCAAGTAGCGGCATTGCTCAGTGCTGTGGGAGCATCTACTTATGGATTGCTGCGGAATTTGGTTCAACCTCAAAAACCAAAGGATAAGACATTTAGAGAAATTGTTAATATCCTACAGGCCCATTTTGAACCGAAGCCATTGATAATCGCTGAACGCTTTCGTTTTCAACATTGTGTACAAAAGCCCCATGAAACAGTGTCCCAATATGTTGCTGAACTCAAGCAATGTGCATCGAAATGTGATTTTGGTGCAAGTTTGGATGACTCTTTACGTGATCGCTTTGTTAGCGGAATTCAAAGTGAAGCATGCCAACGAAGATTGCTCTCGGAGGACACACTCACGTTTGCACGTGCATTTGAAATTGCTCTTAGTATGGAAACAGCTGATCGAGACACGCAACAACTGAGGAAGATAGAGGAGTCAGCAGCAACTGTGCACAAGGTAAATGAGAAAACTACCTACCAGAAATATGCCTGCTATCGTTGTAAAGGTAAAAACCACAATGCTCAGGATTGTTATTTTAAAAATGCCAAATGCCATAATTGTGGAAAGATGGGTCATATAAAGAAAGCGTGTAGAAGGAAAAGCAAGTCATGTGTGAATAAATCAATTGAGCAACAAAATCGATATAAAGCCACGGCTTATATGCATGCTGAGGAGCCAGAATTGGAGATGTTTTCTTTATTAAGTGACATCGAAAAGCAAACATTTCAAGTGAAATTTAATGTGAATCAGCAGGATTTATCAATGGAAGTCGATACAGGAGCTGCTGTGAGTATTATTTCACGTGCAACGTATAAGCAGTCATTCACCCATTTGCCACTGGAGGGAGCTCGACTGAAGTTAAAAACCTATACAGGTGAAAGCATTCCAGTTTTGGGTCGAATTATAGTTACTGTGCAATATGAAGATCAAGTGAAAGAGTTACCATTAATTGTAGTGGAAGGCAATGGACCAAATTTGTGTGGTAGAAATTGGCTCCAGGAAATTAAGTTGAATTGGAAGGAAATTCGATATGTGAATCAAACTAAACAACTTGGGTCTATTCAAGAAGTGCTTGAGAATTATGGTGACGTTTTTAAGAATGAATTAGGCACTCTCAAAGACATTAAAGCTACGATTTCAGTGAAGCCTGATGTTCCACCCAAGTTCTATAAAAGTCGTCCTCTACCATTTGCTATGAAAGAACGTGTGGAGAAGGAAATTGACAGGTTGGAGAAGGCAAATATTATATCTCCTGTAACTTATAGTGAGTGGGCTGCTCCAGTTGTTCCTGTGATAAAAAAAGATTCTACAATTCGTTTATGTGGGGATTATAAAGTCACCGTTAACCAAGCTGCCAATACTGAAGTGTATCCTTTACCACGAATTGAAGAAGTTCTGTCTGCTCTCAGTGGAGGGAAGGTGTTTTCTAAGATTGATTTAGCTCAAGCATACCAACAGGTCTTACTGGATGATGATTCAAAGAAATATACAACGATTAATACACATAAGGGGCTCTATGTTTATAATCGTTTGGCATTTGGCATTAGTTCGGCTCCTTCTATTTTCCAGCGAATTATGGAAAATTTGATGAAAGACCTGAAAGTTATAGTTTACTTGGATGATTTGCTAATCGTTGGAAGAGATGAGCAAGAACACCTAGTAATCCTCAGTCAAGTTTTACAGCGTCTACAAGACTCTGGATTAAGAGTAAAGGAAAGTAAATGTGAGTGGGGGCAGACACAAATTGAATATCTTGGTCATGTGATAGATGGAAGGGGAGTGTATCCAACAAAGGACAAAGTGAGAGCTATTCAAGAGGCACCAGCACCGTCAAGTGTAAAAGAACTGCGAGCTTTTTTAGGTTTAGTAAATTATTATGGACGTTTTGTGCCACATCAGAGCACTGTGCTTGCACCACTGTATAGGCTGTTGAAGGAGCAAGTGGTTTGGCAGTGGGGAAAGAAGGAACAAGGTGCTTTTAATAAGTGCAAAGAGTTACTGACCAGTGACAAAGTGTTGGTGCACTATGATCCTCAGTTACCTTTGACTTTAGCTTGTGATGCTTCAGCCTACGGAATTGGTGCAGTGCTACAGCATACAATGCCAAATGGAGAGGAACATCCTGTTGCATATGCTTCACGTACATTGTCTCCTGCTGAAAAGAAGTATTCACAGATCGAGAAGGAAGCACTGAGTGTCATCTTTGGAGTTAAAAAATTCCATCAATATTTGTGGGGAAGACCATTCAATTTAATGACTGACCATAGACCTTTAGTGACATTGTTTGGAGAACATAAGCATTTTCCAATGATGGCTGCAGCTCGCATACAGCGGTGGGCTATCATCTTGTCAGCTTATGATTATCACATTTGTTATCGTAAGGCTGAATATCATGGAAATGCTGATGGCTTGTCAAGAGTGCCTTTGCCCGAAATCACGGATGTGGGCACAGAAGCTATTTCAGCACATATTAACTTTTTTCTGACAAATCATCTGCAGGAAGCTCCTCTTAATGCATCACAGATCGCCAGAGCGACTAGAACAGACCAGAAACTTTCTAAAGTATACCGGTATGTAATGGAAGGCTGGCCAAGGGAAGTGCCAGAAGATTTGAAGGTATTTCATGCTAAACAGGAGGAATTATCAGCAGAACAAGGATGTGTGTTATGGGGCACACGGGTGGTGATTCCATTCAAGTTTCAGAAATCAGTGTTGCATGAAATTCATTCAGGACACCCTGGTATTGTTAAAATGAAGGCTTTGGCTCGTAAATATGTGTGGTGGCCGAAAATTGATCTGGATGTAGAGAAAAGCTGCAAAGAATGTGTAGTCTGTCAACAAGAACAACGAATGCCATGTCAAGTCCCTCTTCATCCATGGGAATTTCCGGGTGAGTGCTGGAGACGATTGCATATAGATTTTGCTGGGCCCTTCCTGAATAATATGTTTATGATTGTAGTAGATGCTTATTCTAAATGGCTAGAAGTTTTTCGGATGTCACAAATTACCTCGCAAGTTACAATTACTCGACTGAAGAGATTGTTTTCTGCATATGGATTACCTGAGCAAATTGTGACTGACAATGCAATGACTTTTACTTCTGAGGAATTCCAGAGATTTGTGAAACAGAATGGTATTTTGCACACTACTGCTGCCCCCAGACATCCAGCCACAAATGGATTGGCTGAGAGGTATGTCCAGACATTTAAGTTGGGCATAAAAAAACTGAGCAACGAACCAATGTGTATTGATGATAAAATATCATTATTTCTATTGCGCTATCGTACCACCCCAAATTCTACCACAGGCCAGTCACCATCTGAGCTATTCTTGAAGAGACATGTTCGCACCAGATTGGATTTTCTAAAGCCAAACATTCAAGGAACTGTTCGCAGGAAACAATACTTGCAAAAAAATCGGCATGATTATAGAGCACAAGACAGATCTTTTGCTATGGATGAATCTGTTTTCTTGCGTAATACAGTGGGAGGAGACCCTAAGTGGCTATCTGGAGTGGTTGTACAGCAGACTGGACCTGTGTCTTACAAGGTGCGTGATCCGTTATCAACCACTGTGTATCGACGGCATGGTGATCAATTGAGACCACGCTATTCCTCTTCAGGGACTGATGATGAACAACTGAGGTCACGTAACATGGTGGAGACTCGGAACCCTGACAAGGAAATGACTCAAATTTGCAGCCCTGATTTAGGATCTACTGAAACATCAGCACCTGGACGTGAACCTGAACTATCAGTAGAACCACCTGAATCCCTGGTTGCAAGTCCAGCAGGTCTGCGACGTTCAAAACGGACTATTAAATTACCACAACGTTTTAGAGACTGAGTAGAAGTGAATTAATGTGTTGGGGAAAATGGTGTTAATTTTAAGGGGGAGGTGATGTGGTGTATTTGGAATAATGTGTATGTGTAAAATGTCTGGCATCTTATTGGTTTCCGATTTGGGAAGCCAGTATTTAAAAGTCACGTGATGTTTCAATGGGTGACGTATGCATTGATCGTAGTAAAGTGTGTTTGATGGCATTTACTGGAGTGGTTTGTCTCGTTAATACATAACAGCCACTAAAGGCGGAAGAACGCTGCGTCGTCTGCGAGTTTGTCACGCGAAGCGGCAGATCATCCTGCAATCTCCATCCCTCGGCCAACGGCAGCACGATCCTCCCTCACACTGTCCACAACACCCCCGCGGGATGCGGAGTCACACCTGGTGCCGGTTCCGTTCAGTCACGTCCTCAAAACTCAAAGCGGCGATTGTTAGAAAGCAGTCAGGCAGAAAGCTCTCTCTCTTTCAGTCACGATAAGCTCGTACTGCTGGTAGCAGCGAACACGGAAGAAACAAAATGTAAATACACTCTTGTACAGAGTATTAAACACAAACAAACAAAAGGGGTCTCAACACTTTTAGTGCCTAGATTGTCCGTTTAACACACTTTGTCAGTGGTTATATCTTCTAACCTAAACTCACAGGAAAACAGACCTCTCGTTTCGATCGGTAACTCTCCACTCCCTCTCCTTTCTCTAATCAACATTCTCCTTATACTCACAGGGCGGGAGTAAGCGAAAATTCAATTACAAATGAACAAACAAACTTGATATGCAAAGACACGTTTTGAGACAGTGCATCACAACTTTATAGTTTGTCGTAACTTTTAAAGGGGAAATACACCTATATGTGAATAGATTGTTGTTTTGATATATGCATCAAACCCTTGATAAATACCCCTGACAACCAAAATAAGAGTACATAAGACTTAAATAACCCTAGTCGGGCTACATATAGTATATATAGTTTTGCTGTAGTATAAATATCGTCACTGTCGGGCGGAATCCTCGCATCTCCAAAACCGTCATTTTTCAGGAAATGAAAAAAACTGCATATTTTTTGAGTTATTAAACATTTTATCGTTAAAGTTGGTATTATACCTTATATTGATATCATACACTGTTGTGTGCCAGCATTAACACAACATTTCCCCAAAATCATGTTTTATCGGAGGTACAAGGTTTATGACTTGGGAGCCGGGAGATACGAGCTTACGCTGTCATTGATAAGAATGGTACAGACACAGACGTCGCTGCTGCCAGCAGTGTTCATCAAAGTCTGCGGTCGCGTTGAGCCTTTTGACAAGAGAAAATGCTTCAATAGTTAACCAAAGCTAACGACTGTGGTCACATACATTTTCCTAAACTCTATTTTAAACGTTAGAGCTATGAGTAATGCAATACCAAAATAAAACGATAAGCTGACTAGGCTGCTAATAGGCGGAAATTAGTCTGCACGCAAACAAAGTCTGCGGTCGCAATCGCATTGAGCCTTTTGACAAGAGAAAAGGCTTCAATAGTTAACCAAAGCTAACGACTGTGGTTACATACATCTTCCTAAACTCTATTTTAAAGGTTTAAGAGCTATAAGTGATGCAATACAAAAAAAACTGAGTCCGTCTTTTTTCCCCTTCTTCCAGAACAGCCTATGCTACTACTGTTTCAGCTATTAAAATAGTTACGTTTTGTATGTAATGCCAAAGTGATCATATTTCGTTTCGTTTTCTTATTAAGTTAATTTAGAAAAACTTTGAGCATTTTTTTTTTTTTTTTTTTTAAATATAAGTTTTTGTTTTTTTTAAAGCAACGAACAGCGGCCAGCAGAAGACTGTTCATAGTCGGATCAATTTGCCTTTTAATCATCACGACTTGCATAAAATAAAATCCAGATCTAAAACAGTTAAAGCAGCTATAGAACAATGTCAGTTTAAACATTAAACCTAGATAAATGTGCGCTATTAGGTGAATATCGTTTTTGAAGAGGAGAAGCTGAAATCGCTTTGCAGGACATGAGGAGCCAGCGCGATCACATTTTTCAGCGAATAGGCTACATGCCTCACAAACATGATAAATAAATAAATAAATAAATAAATAGAAAGCTTTAAATTATTACTTAACGAAATAAAACAAATCGGAAAAAAAACACTTTCATTATGTAATCCGTAAAGATGCTTTCCTTCAAAAGTTGCGTCCAAAGAAGAGATTGCCAGTCAGGGTCTTTGCGACATTATCTCAGAATACAGTTTATTAATGGATCATTCAAATCCTTACTGTTTCCCCCGACACATTCAATGCTAATTCTTTTTGCCGGTGCTTTGTGACAAGAAGATCGAAGGGGACCAGGCCCGGATTGGCTAATCGGGAGGACCGGGAGAATTCCCGGTGGGCCGGTCTGTTTTTTGGCCGTGAGGGCCGGTGTCCTAATAGCTGCCTGCACTCACAGCAGTCGCACTTTTTATTTATTTATTTATTTTATTTATTTATTTATTTTTACCATAGCCTCACTCTTTTTATTCATTATTTTACCGCAGCTCCACTCTTTTTATTTATTTTCTCGCAACCCCATGAGCAGAATTAATGATGACGTAATTATCATTCGACTCCCCCGACAGCGGCACCTTGCTCTGAATAAAAAAAAACTTAAGATTCTTGAAATATTATGCAGAGGTATGTAAAGAAAATTGATGTATTTAAATGCTTTCCTTATGTTCGATTTATTTGAATATCCTTGAAATATTGTAATGTAAAGTATCATTAAAATCTGGAATTTTTTGTATGTGTGTGTGTGTGTGTGTGTGTGTGTGTGTGTGTGTGTGTGTGAGCAACTATTTGTACTTTTATTATTGTTTTTGCATTTGTGTGTTGTCATGTGTTTAATTTTTATTGTTATTTTATTTTAAATTATTTTTGTACTATTGGTCATTATTTTATATATGCATATGTGATCCCCTGGCTATATTGTTCTTGTACTTTCTGTTCAATATTAATAAAAAAAAAAAAAAAAAGCGCCACCTTGCTCAACAGCAAAATCAGTTGTTAAGAGATACGCGAGAGATGAAGAATGGATAATAAAAAGCGCAAAGGTGGCGCTGAAAAGGCCAGATTTAAAAAAAAAAAAAAAAAAAAAAAGAAAAGAAAGTTCTAGAAACTGACGCGGCCAAATGTACTAAGCAGAGTACATTTTTCGTTAAAACCAGCGGCAGCGAGAGTACAACAACACAAGAAGATGATGAAACGCCCGGTAAGTTAACGTTAAGCTAGTTAGGAGCAGTGCAAGACAACGATGTTTGCAAACCACCGTTCATGTTTATGTATCGAACTTTTTCTTGTACTGTAGCTCTTCAGCAGCAGCAGCCTCTAGCCCAGTTTATTTATGAGCACTAATTCTTACAGAAAATAGATTCTGATACTCTTAAACATTACATTGTGTAAACTGTTCAAATAAATCTTCACTGTGAAGCAACACTTAGGCTACTGTATTTGCACTGAATTGGAAATGACGTTATTTTAATATAGTCAGTCGTGAACTAAAGTGGGCCGGTCTAAGGCTTGAAACTCCAGGGCTGAAAAGGAGTCCCACTCCGGCCCTGAAGGGGACATATGCCCCGAAGCTCCAGCGGAGTGAAGAAGAGGTGGAGATACGAGCTCTTCTCAGACAGTTGAAGTGTTCAAATGAGTTAAGAGATTTGCTCTCAATCTATTTTCAACACTTTAGATTGGTTAATAATTTGTAAAAAAAAAAAAAAAAAAAAGACAGATCCACGTGGGCACTGACCAATAGCATCGATTTGTGTAAAAATATGAAATTGACAAAATTTGGACATATGAGGTTTCCGCCTGACAGCGACGATATGCAACGTAATCGCGTATTGCGTTTCAAAAACTTTACGCTTTTATTAGACAGCAAAATCTAAAATAGGCCTATTCATTTAGCAATGAAGCACAAAAGCAAATTTCGTTTCACCGGACCTGTACAAGTTACAGAGTTAGAAATGATCTGTACACACTTCAAACTAATACATAACTGCATGCGATTTCTGTGTAAAAGCTGGCAGCATGAGAATATCAGTATTTTTTGGATCTTACCTCGACAGAATGACACTGTTTTCAGAATGTTTTTTTAGCTTTGCGGATATATGCTTGTAGCAAAGTGGAAAGAGGGTGGGTGCAAGTGGTGTTCAGTCCGGTTCTAGATTGCCAGTAGGGCAGCTTCATTTAAGCATCAGGCGAAAGGGACGGGAAGCTGTGGTCCTATTAGCAACTGTTAGCTGTTTGGCTAGAGGCTACAGGAGCTGGCGTGTCTCAGTGTGCAATATTTCTTCTGAGTGAAGGTAGGCACGCACTTTGTTTTCCTTGCTAGTAAGGCCAGTTTGGCTTTGACATTTTGTTGCTTACTGTTGAAGTCTGTGTTAACTTTATTATGAAGGAAGAAATGGAAAAATAGCGGGAGCTCCTGTAGACCAGTGAGCCGGCGAATAACGGCATGGACTCGTGTGTCTTGATTTGTACTGCTTCCCAAGTTGATGCTATTGATATTGCGTTGTGTCAATGTGTGAAGGCTGGGGTAGGGGAGGAGGCTCATCTTAAGTTTTTAAATAAAAAGGGGTATTTTGGGATTGGGGGGGAGTATGTTTTATTGTATCGTTAGTATAATTTTGTATGAATTTTACTATAAAGGATATTGGAGTCTAGTATAATAATGTCGAAAGAAAATGTGCAATGATGATTTTTGCATTATCTTGTAGAATGTGTGAAGGATTAAACTCAGGATCTTCATGGTTTATTTGGTGTGCCCAAGGTATGTGTTTGTTTGCCTTTTTTCTTTGTTGGTTTTGAGAAGTGATTGTTTATAAATAATGTTTTGTTTTGTTATAGGTCATTTGATTTGCTAGTCGCTGTTCTCTTTTGATTTTATGATGGGAAAATATTGTAAAAACTAAGTGCTGCCTGTGTTCTTTGAATTTCTAATGTTTGTTTGGTTCTTTTCCTAGCCAGAATTGGGTATTTTTTGTGATGTGATTTTGTTTATTTGGCTGGCTAGTGGTAGTGTTGTTGTTGTTTTTTTTTGTTTGTTTTTTGTTCATATTCTTAATCAGGCGCAGCAGGGGTAGCTGCCCATTCATTGTAATGAGAAACCGAAAGTAAACCGTTACAGAGCCCTAGCAATTTTTATTGGGGTTTGATTGCTGTGTAACTTCTTTAAGTGTGAACGGGTATCACTTAATCCTGTATCATTATGGGTTTATTGGAATGAGTTTGCAGTGGTTTTGCAGTGAGTAGTGAGGTGTTCCTCTGTATAGGTAGCTCAGCGCTGTTTTTTTTTTTTTTGGGTGAACCCATTGTTAAGGTGCTACCCCTGATTTAAGCACAGTTGTGTCCTGTTCAATAAATTGATATTTTTCTATATTCTTAGTTCGTTCTTATTAGTGGGGCCTGGGGCTGCCACAAGCTGAAATCACATGTGTAGTGAAAAAAAAGTTTTGTTGGTTTCCTTGGCGTTTACTTCCTGTTTTTCACTGCATGAAATGGGCATGTTTCAAAGATAAGTGAGGAAGCACAGAGAAAGAGAAACTAAATTTTTATTTTTATTCATGCATTTATTTATTTATTTATTTTCATATGATCGAATGGAGAGCATTAATGAACTGCTTAAAACATCTAATCTTAAAAAAACACAAATACAGTTCATGAAAGCAGATCTTGACCACTGAGCTGGCATTTCTGTAGATTATGAAAAATACATTTGATATATGTTTTGTAATGTAAATGTATTTTGAAAATGTAGTTAAATCACTGAATAATAACTGACAAATAAATGACAAACTCTCAGTCAATGCAATGTGAAATACACAGTACAGTTCTATAAACTATACGCAAAGGCTATATTAAAATGGCTGAACTTAACTGGCCTCTGTGTTGTGATAAATAATAAAGATGTCTGAAATGTAACATAAACAAATGATTTTTTTATCAATTATAATCATTTTAAATTCAATGATAAAAACACAAGCAAAAGAATGGCACTGAGGATTTTCTGCACGAATTCCAGTGAGGGTTTCTTACCTCAAGTGTTTAAAAATCACATCTCACTTTGAAATGAAAAGAACAATCATATATATATATATATATATATATATATATATAACATCCAATATAAATGCATAAACCACTGTTATCTAAAAAAAACAAACTAAAAAATACTGATTTTGAATAATTAAATTATGATTAATGAGAGCATGTCGTTATTTCTTTGTTTATTTGATGTAATGTAGAAAGTGTAAAACTTTCACATCGCATCATATTTATGTTAGAAATTATTTATTTTTTTATCCACCTTATTTTTTCATGAGAGAGCTGGCAGCACGGCACTGCTATTTGTAACTTGAATGTGTCTGACTTCAGGCATCATTCGCTTCCGGTTACTTTACCAAAATATCAGCATGTTATACTGCTTTATATTGCAATCTTTTATTTGTTGTCATATTATTTTAAGTTCACTAGAATTAACTGCATGCCAAATGATGTACTATACACTATGCACTCAATCATGTAGTGCATGATTCGTATGACATTATTTTGTCATTCATAAACTTCACTATAATTAAAGCTGAAATAGTTGAGTGCATGAAGTGTCCAACATTCTACACTTCATATATTCGGTTATTAAAGTGCATCATCCGGGTACTTAAAGTGCACTTTTTATTTTTCAGTGTGAACACACTGCACTATTTATACTACAAACCTTTATAGAATAGTGCATAAGCACATGATTTGGGACACACCTAGTATCTTCAATAGGAAGTGGCACACGTTTCTTCCAGCTTGCAAAATTAGGTTAATACTTGGTCTTTCTCAGCTCTGTGATCCTGGCAGTTGAACTGGCTCCAACCTTAAATGCAGGGTATACGGGTTCAGTGAAAGTGGTCTGGACTCTGTGAAGTAGAGTCATTGTGTCAGAAACACTGTAGAAGGACAGCATTCCTGCACTGTGATCCAAATACACTCCTATTCTAGAGGCAACAGGGACTGAGACTATTTTTTGAGCATGAATGAATTGGAAATTCTGCAGATAGTAACCCAGTCTCCATGACATTTTGTTGAAGCCAAGCGCACAGTCATCAGTGCTTCCTTTACGTCTAATTCCTATGTAACAAACACCTACAGCCCATTCGTCCCCACTGCACTTGACTTCCCAGTAAAAGCGACCGCACAATCCGTCTCTAGACAAGATATAGGGACGCTCATTAAACCGCTCTGGCTGATCTGGATATTGCTGAGCTTTATGTGATGAAGATATTTTCCTGTTGTCTTCTGACAGTTTGAGTTTTTTGTGTGCAGTTTTTAGGTCCAAGTGAAGCTCACAGAAATCTGAGGAGAAATGGACAAAAAATGTTTTAACAAAGTACACTTTAAAGAGGTTCCAAATTGGTCACATTGTAACACATTTTATCTACTGCTATTTATCTATCAAGAAACCTCAATCTCACTTACATTGCAAAAAATCATTATGGGTCTTTGGTTCTGGAGGGTTTGTAACATAGACATTTGACACTAAAGAGACAAAACAAAAGAAGCAAATGGTTAATTTGTTGGTTTAACCCTGCAAAGTATGGCAATATAACATTAAGACCATCAGACCTTCTCTGAATATTCTGGCTGTTTGTTGTTGAAAGACGTCTTCCAAAGCCTCCTTAAACAAAGAGATTGAAATGTCTCTAAAGAACAGGTGAGTGTGTTGAGTGATGCTGCCTTCAAATGTGGGTAAAGCACACACAGACTCACGGCTCTGAATATGAGAAAAATACAGAACTGCTTGTTATGTAAAGTACACAAAAAATGTGAATCAGAGGTAGTACACAGTGATGAAATGACTAGGGCTGTGACGTGGTGCAGTGTTTGGGGTTAAACAGTTGCAATTAAAACTATACAACCTATTTGCAAAATGGCAAAATGTACAATTAAAAAAAAGCCCAACTTCAACACAAATGATTATTATTCATTCATGGCAAGCATCTTTAGTACTTAGTAGAGTACCCAGGGCCGTAGCTGGGGCTCGTGGGGCCCCGATGCAGGTTGTACCCGTGGGCCCTCTTTGAAATGTTTTAATTTGTATGTTTGTTCTTTTTATTTATTTATTTGCGCTATTTACACATTGATTACTTTTTTTAAGTTTGTAGGTGTCGAGATAAAGAAACAGTATAATCAAATGTAAAACTGCACTGCATAGTCTTCACTGTAGTAATTAAATATAGATTCATTCTTGTTAAAACTACAAAGTAATTCAGTAAAAAGCAGTCATTCGTTTTCTTTCATTCATTTTCTTGGATCAACATTAAGGACACCAACAGCAGCTAGTAAATTATGCGCGGTCACTTTAAGAGATAATGCGTTCAATATAATAATACACATGTAATTTTTTTCTTATCTGTTTACTTTCACTTAAAACATAACCGACAACTTTTCTGAGGATACTCTCCAAGACGGGTATTTCGACATCATTTTGTATGTGTTTGTCAGTTCAAGAGCAAGATGCAACGAAGCTCAAACGCTTTGAGATGCGTCTCTCATGCGTCCTGTGCGCCGTGCTTTCACATCTTTTTGTGTTTGCATGTTTAAACTGGCTATTTGTATTTGTTTGTTTAGGTGCAGGAGGGCGCGAAGGAGAGCTCGGTGCCGTGTTTGCGCGCTGTTCGTGAGACGTGCGGCTCTCATTGCGCATCGAACAAGGCACGCGAGTACTCGGGTTTTCCCGCATCTTGTGTTTATATGCATTAAACTGTTTTGAGTGTTAAAACTTCCAAGGCTTAAAACACATGTAAATGATAAGCTTTTCAGTGATCAGTCTACTGTCATGTGTCTTTTTGGGCTGACCTCAGCCAGTCAATTGAGATTGCCGGGAGCCCCCACTCTGCCGTGGGCCCCTATAATCGTCAACACCTTTCACCCCACCAGTGACGGCCCTGAGAGTACCCTTTTGCTTTTATGACCTGCTGCAAATGAGCAGCAGAGGTCCTGAGGAATTTTAGCCCATTCCTTATAAGCAATGGTTTCCAGTTGAGTTATATTCTTGGGTTTATGTGTTAACCACGCTGTTCAAATCCCACCAAAGATTTTCTACTGTGTTCAAGTCAGGTGACTGTGACTGCCACTGTAGAATCTTCCGAGACTTCTTCTGCAACCAAGCCTTGGTGGAATTTAAAGCATGCTTGGGATCATTGTTGTGTTGGAAGATCCAATGATACCCAAGCTTCAGCTTCCAGATGGCAGCTTCTAAATCTTGCCTTCCACACACTGAAGGTTTCTAGTGCCAGAAGATGCAAAGCAGCCCTTGAGCACTGCCAAGCCACCACATGCTTATCATCAGAGTGTTCATTTTAGCATATGCTTTATTTTTCTTCCTCCAAAAATAACGCTCATCCATAGAACTGAAAAGTTCCACCTTTGTCTCATTGCTTTGCAGAATAGAATCGAAAAACTCCTTTACCAAAACTTTTCTTATGCTTTTGAGTCAGTACTGGACTGGTATACATCTTTGAGTTCTGGCATGGAAAGCATTACATGAGCATGGACACAGGCCATCTCTTTTCTAACATTTTTACATCTTCTCCTGATGTTCAAACAAGTGACAGTTGTAAAATGTCTAAAAAGTTAATTTTATCTTCCACTGGTTCATGGCATTTGACTTTGCGCTGCCAGAGAAAGCTAAATGGACTACTGGCTTGTATGAAGTATGTGCTATACAAATACATTTGACATGCTTTAATAAAAAGCACAAACTGTGTTAAATGTAATTTGACATGAAAGTAAAAAGGTATCTGTTCTATAGTCTCTGTTAAGGAAACCTATAAAAGAAACCACTTTATTTATGGTGACATTGGTTAGAGGTTAGAGACTGAACAAGAGTAAGTGAGCTTCTGAGGTTAATCTTCAAAGTAACTTGGGACAAAAGTAACAAAGCAATTTTCTCAGAGCCTTGACTACATTTGTTTCCCAAACTATGAGAGTGCATTCAGCACGCAACCCTTGATGGAGCTGAAAAATATCTTGTAATTTCATCATTGATTCCTGCAGTTAGGTCCAGAAAGTAATTTTTGAGTATAATATGTAAATTATAGAAGCTGTATTTATTTATTTTTTTTAATTAGTTGTGTTGTGTTTCTCATTTAATGTGTCACAGTAATGATTAATCTACAGGTTATTTAGTGCAGTAACACATCCCAAAGTTTGCCTTCTCAGAGTTTTTCAGTATAAAAGTAATTTGGGTTTAAATGTCAGGAGTTCCTGCAGGGACAGAAGTAACACTAGTATCATAATATTCAACAGCATTCACATACAAAAAAAATGCCAGAGAAATGACTTTTATTACCTTCAGACAGTGGACCGGATCATTAGTAGTCAGAAGCTGCTTAATCTTGCTTTGTCTTCCTCTGAGTTCTTTCAGCTCTTGATCCAGATGTTCGTGAAGTTCCTCTGCTCGATCTCTCTCAGCCCTCTCCTGAGCTTTGATCTGCTCTTTAATCGCAGAGCGTTTCTTCTCAAGAGAGCAGATGAGCTCAGTGAAGACTTCTTCAAAATCCCACATGGTCTGTAGTGCTGAACTCTTGAAAAGACATGATCATGCAGATCATTGTTGTGAGTGATTTTGGCACACTAACCAAAATAAATGCAATTATTGTGAGCAATTTTGTCAAGTTCTCTAAGAAGACACAAAGAAACCTACTGTAAGAAGTTTCACAGCTTTACTGAGTTCCCGCTGACCTCTCTCGCACTCCTGGATCAGCTCTTGACATGACACCTCTGCCTCCATTAACTCATCCTAAAGGTTGTTAACATACAAAATTAATAAAATAATAACACACAAAAATACACCCTTTCCATTCTGGTAGAGGGGTGTAAGGTGAATTGAACTGACTGCCTAAAAAAGCAAAATAAAAATAATAAAAAATAATAATAGCAAAAAAAAAAAAAATATATATATATATATATATATATATATATATATATATATATATATATATATATAATTGAAATATGTTATGCATTTTTTTTTATTACAGTTGATGTTACCTTTTTACTAGTCCATTCTGAATCCACAGACACCACACTGTGTCCTTTATGATTATCAGTACACAAACAACAAATCCATTGACAGTCATCCTGACAGTAAATCTCCAGAAGTTTCCCATGACTGAGGCAGATGTTCTCCTGAATGTTCCTGGAGGCTTCGACTAGTTTGTGCTTCATAAATGCAGGAGATTCATAGTGAGGCTGAAGATGAGTTTGACAGAAGGAGGCCAAGCACTGCAGACAGGTTTTTACAGCTCTGTTCTTCTCTGTAGTGCAAACATCACAGTCCACAGCTACCATTTGCAGGGATGTCTTCTGCAGCATCTCCATCATCTCAGCTATCAGGGTGTTCTTCTTCAGTAGAGGTCTTTGACTGAAGCTCTCTCTGCATTGGGGACAGTGGTATGGCAGACCCTGCTCCTTCTGGAACCAGCAGTCTGTAATACAGCTCATACAGTAACTGTGTCCACAGGGAATTGTCACCGGCTCTTTCAGTCCATCCAAACAGACTGGACACCTAAACTGATCCACAAACCGACTAGCTGCTGATTCCACCATTTCTTGCAGTAAATTTTATCTTCTGTTTATCTTCTTTATCGCTGTTTTGCCAAGAAAAGCATTGTTAGCTGTCAAATGCCATATTTCACTGAAGTGAAAGTAACCATATATAATATATAAGCACATGTAGTTAAATGTAGTTAAGATTATAAAGCCACATTTTTTAAGTTGTACTTGATTTCCATTGTTGCTGATAAAGATCTGAAAATGATGTTATCAGAGAATCATGTGATTACTGAAAAATAAACCCTCACTGTCTTTACAGTCATGTGAATTCTTCCCTTTCAGCTGATGTACTTCAATTCCGTATTGTACAGTTAATGAAATTAACATTGTAATGGGATGTCATGACAAATAACAAATCATAGCAGACCAGGACAATTTTTATACAAGTAGTTCATTCACAGGTTTCCCAAGAGCTTTAACTCTACAACCAACTTAGGATGCTTTAGAGAAAGACAGTCCAGTACAAGTTACAGAAATATAAATGCTCTGTATGTCGATGCATAACACATAATTTTATACAATTTCTTAATAAAAGCAGAAAATGTGATAAAGTCATTGTTTTTTTGATCTCATTAAAATCCTACCTTGTCAGAAAAACAGCTCAAATTTGATTTACTTTGCCCCAAACAACAGCGGTGTGGCTCTATTACAGTGGTTGAATCACTAATGGGAAATGTTTCATTTCTTTTGAATTCAAAGACTTCTGTTTTTCAGTGAGTGCGTAAACAAAATGAGCCTTTCTCAAAGCAGAGAGTGATATGAAACTGAGGAAAAGAGAAGTAAAAATGTATTTTGTCTATATGATCAATTTACCATAAAAAACCAAAATGCTGACTAAAGCAATAAAAGCCAAGAAACTGTTGTTTACAGTTTAAAACAGCTAACAATGCCCCTTAGCTGGGCTTATTGCTTTTTTTACAATTTTGGAACAGTACAGTTTTTAATGTGTTTTTTTTTTTGTTTTTTTTCCCGGTAACACTTTACAATACGGGTGCACAAATATGCATTATTAATGCAAAGATAATCATAAGTTAATGTATAAATCATGACAAACTAAACCATTTATTAATGATTACTACATCAGCAACTAATGAACATTCAATATGATTCATAGATTAAGTAATCAATAAAATGTTATAAGTTAAATGTCACAATATATTAATTCCCTAATAACTTATTTTATTAACTAGTTATGCACATTCATATGTTAATTACAAAAGTAGTCAAAGCTATACTTCAACATTCAGTTGTCTGCTCATTAGCTAATGATTTGCAAATGTATCATCATGTTATGACTTTACTTGTTGAGGCACTTATTAACTAATTGTTAAGGAATATGTCATGGTGGTTATGGGTATACAATTCTAAATCCATAGCCACAATGACATATTACTTAACATATTAAATCATTAGCTAATTATTAATTAAAGCAGACAACTGGAAGTTGAAATGCATAGCTTAAGCCCATTGTAGTAATTAACAGAGGTGTGCATTGCAGAGTGCATCTTCTGCCCTTGTAAAGCATAACTAAACTGAGTGAACTACTATCCCAGTGGTAGATATTAATACCATATTGCTTTAATGGAAAAACAAAAATCTGCTTTACAGTGTTGGAGAGCAGTTAGCTGCAAGTAGCAACACTACTAACGTAACTACATTTTCAGTAGCATGGCGATAACTCTGCTGCTTTTAAAACAGTGTAGCTTTTCCCAGCGAACTACTTTTTCCAGAAAGTAGCTGTGTAGTGCGACCAAACGCTACATTCTGTTTTGGGTGGTTAATTTCCCTGCTTTATTGCACTCTGTGTCTATATTGCAATGATTAACCATCATAATATAATCAGTTCCTCCACAGTTTTGTAATGAACACTAATTGAACAGAATTAATAGTGCGCTTGTCATTTGGCAAAGGACAGTTGCAGTGGGATCGTTGACATCTCAAGAGCAGGGTCATTCACAGTTAGTAAAAACCGCATGTGCTGTGAGTTTAACCTGCTTTTTTTATGACATGGCAATGGCTCCTGCATATCTAGTTTAAGTTGCATACATTTTATTCTTGTACTTTGACAGCCAGTTTGAGATAATGTAACAATAAACTATATTTTATTATTGTGTGCATCGGATAGTTTACAAAATCAAACGACTGTGACAAAAGGGGACTTGGAAAACCGTGTCCCAATCAACCTGAATTCACCATACTCTTTGAAATAATGATTGCATTGCAATATGTTCTTTTAAACCCCAAATATCTTACTTATAACTTCATTGTATTTTGCTTATAACTTTTATTAGAATTTTTCATTAACAATTATTCTGTTATTTGTATTGTTAAATGTAAAATAATAATAATATTAATACTAATAATTTAAAGTAGTTTCAGTGTACCCTTCTACCTTTTTTAGAAGAGTAGCTTGAATGTATCTTAACTACTTTAATTTGTGTGTAGTAACTGGTCAAGTCACAGTTTCAGAGTATAGCTTCCCCAACACTGATCAAACTACATCTTTGACCACTAATCTCGTAAACTAACATAGAATATTGTGTGAAGCGATATGTATGAACAGAATTTATTGTTGTTTCCAAAGTTTACATACGTCATACAGTATACATTATGGTGGTTCCACAAGGGATACATAATTAATTTTATTAGGCACAAAATAGGTTCAAGAATGAACTTCAGTGTTCATTCTTGAATATTTTTTTATTTCTTTAAAGAGAAAGATATGTAGAACGATAAAGACATAAGCACTTTCTAGAAAAGTAAATTTACTTTTTCTATTCACGCAGACAGAAAGTGTCCACATTTTTTCCCACACATTTCTGGCATTCCATTCCATCACTGGTTCTCTTACAACGATAAAGAGGAACCATCGCAATAATCTTTAAAAATTCTTCTTGCAGATCCTTCTTTTTGTCCTTCTGCCAGATCTCTTCGAAGACCAATGCATTCATTCCCTCTTTTCTTGTATTTATCCAGTTTGAAAGGCCATTCAAAATATTGTCTTCCCCTCGAATGCATGTTTTTACACAAGGTGAGTTGTAAGAATAGAAAACTACACAGCTATTCTGATCTGCCTGTTCTAGCAGTTTGTCCATGGG
This sequence comes from Cirrhinus molitorella, assembly GCA_033026305.1. Lineage (NCBI taxonomy): Eukaryota > Metazoa > Chordata > Actinopteri > Cypriniformes > Cyprinidae > Cirrhinus > Cirrhinus molitorella. Next base: position 52,384,429 of record CM065117.1, read on the forward strand.
AGATTCACCTAAAGGATAGAGCAGAATATGCTCAGCATGTTCCTTTGTGGTCAAATTTGGCCTTGCAGCAATGACATTGTGTGCGTCTGTGCAGAATAAACATTTCTGTCCTCTGCTGAGCTCATCTTTTACATAGCTTGCATGGTTTTCACTGAACACTCTCTGGATATCAGCATGTTTGTCTGTACACTGAGCACGTGGAACAGAGATTGCTATTGCATACTGAGCATTAGTTTGCCTCTTGGTTTTTGGTTGGACACTGGAGACATTTTTCAAAATGTTATTTTCAAAAATTTTGTATATTTTATATTTAAAATACTTTAATATTTTGATTTTAATTTAATAAATTGTACAAAGACAATTACACTTACTTGTTAGAAAAATACTTGATGATTTTAGCAAGGGCAGCAGGTTTCACATCACTGTCAATGCTTTGAACACCCAGATAAACGATGGCAGTGACGATGAGCATACTTGGAACTACCTTCAGATAAAAAGTAAAAATAAATATATGACGAGTTCAGATGCAAAAGCCCCTAAATCCATTGGACATCTTTCTTAAAAAAAAAAAAAAAAAAAGCATTTTTATCAGGCTCCGATGTATAGGTTTCTATGTAAGCACTGGTACTTCTGATTGGGCTGAGGCTGGGATTTTAGCGAGTTTGAAGTAAAAGTATTTGATGGACAAGTGTGTTGAGAGCATTCACTCATTTTTGACCGAGATGGCTTTTAGCTGGTTTCGCATCTGAACCAACTAATTAATTGACATACAATGTTACCATTGTGACTGGCTGCTACGTACTCTCAACGTACAAATTCCGAGTATGGGTCACCATACTTGGCCACACGTCACTTTTTACTTTTTTTTTTTTTTTTACTTTAATGAGAATTTGTGTATATAATACAAATTTGTATATATAATACAATATAATATTGAAATTGTGGAATTAACCTTTTATTATATTCGGTTTTAACATTAATGGCATTATATTTTCAATGGCATTATTCAATTAAGCTTACTAATTTACTTAATACGAAATGATAATATGTCATACTGTGTGATTTCTGCTGCCAACTTGTTTTGAAAAATTCAAAACTTTAAACAAGACCACAGTTTAAACCCTTAAAATGAACAACAATTCTGCAATTGTTTAATCATTACTTATTATGTAAAGTTTACTTTGTTTGCCATGGGACCCAAAAGGCATTTTCTCCAACATGATACAATGCACCAAAAATGCAACATAATTACAAAAGGATTAATTTTATTTGTGCGCTGTAATCCAAATCTTCAGAATCCATACGACTGCAAAGGACAAAACCAAATCCAAGTATTAAGTGATCTTCATCTCCATCCTGAGCAGTGGACATAAGCAAAACCCTGATGGTGAAGTTCAAAAACCCTCCGTTTTCACAGATTTCAACATGTCATGTAAATAGTGAGGTGTGTTTGAATGAGAAATTCAGACCCTTATGGAGAGGATGAGGATAAATTTTCAGTGACTAACAATTTACATTCTGCTCACCTCACACGAACCTATTCTGCCAGATCATCATTTGGACTGCTTTTTGGTACTGCTTTTGATATTTTTGCAATAAATAATTATTGTGACTTATCTTTTTGTTATGTTTTTTCTTTATACAATACATTTAAGAAAAATAGTTATGGATAACCTATGGTTAGGTTTAGAGGTAGGAGTGGGATTAGTGACTATAAATATCTTTTTAATGCTATGTTGTTTCTAAAATGGTAATTTCCTTGCACATTCTGGTCCATTATGTTTAATATCTCTTTATATTTTTCACTATAAAATGGGTAGGTTTAGGTTTGGTGGTAGGGGTCTAAAAATCAAAATCTCTTATATACTAATACCTAAAACAATGAGACAAGGCTGGTGGTGACTGACTTTGAATGAGACATGTGAAGTTGGTTTACATGTCAGAAAGTCGGTGTTGAAGATGATGATTATAGAGGAAATTAATCCTGCTTATTCAAGTCCCAAACAAAGCCCTTAAAATGACATTTAAAAGGGTTGGCTTGTAGATACTGTTAACCACCTCAGTATTGCACAAACACTTTTGATAGTGTTTAACTGATCAGATCTGTATAATTCAAGCATTCAGCAGATCATTGAGAAAGCATTCCAATGATTCTTGAGCGATGACTATCCTGTGCAAAAGTTTGTTTCACCTAAAACCCTGACGTACATGTTCATTCTCCTCCCCCTTCACATTTGGCGCAACAGTTTTAATTCTTATTTAACATGTTCTTCAACTTTTTTTTCTTAGGAGTCATAACTATTAGTCAAGTTTCAGCAACAAAGATCTCGTATGCTGATGATACACTGGACAACTTTTTGAGCAATGTTGACAGTGAGCTGAAGCGATGCTTTAATCATTAAAGATAATAAAATCATTAAAACACATTTTAGGTTTATATTAAGAAATGTGCTTTGTGCACAAGTAATATTCCAAAGAAAGTTTAAATAGATTTGTTTTATTAGTAATTCTCAAGTCATATGTCAGTAATTATGTTAGTATATTTGAACTATAATTAGTAGGAAATAAAAGTATTTTAAATATATAATTTTTTTTACTAGGTATTTTTTTTATTTTTTTGCCAATAATATGGCAAAACATTTTGTGTCAAAACAAGTGTCCATAAGCAAGCCAGAGGCAAGAGTGGCAAGGACCCCAAACTCCATTAGTGCTAAAACAGTACTGTAGAAATAAAAATAAAATAAAAAAAAAAAAACTGTAAAACAGCTCAGTCAGCGGGGCACTTCTCTTTAACAATTATATGTTATATTATATTTTTTAACTGCAGCATATAGCTTTCTTCTACATGAGGCTAAAGCCCACAATTCTCATTTAACACCCCCCTTCTCTTATAAATAAAATTCCCCAAAATGCATGGAAAATATACAAACCTTACATAGTGGTGATCGTCTCACTGACTTCATGTTTTATCTGTAAAAAGTTTTAGTCTGTTATGAGAAGCAATGCTGAGTTGTGAGGAATGAGCAAACATCAACATCATAAGGTATTAAGCAAGGACATTTATAGGAAAACCTATGAATTCTAAGGTGGGGCCAACAAGGGTGTCACATTTTCTTTTTGTTTCATGAAAATTAAACTGAAACAAAAAGAGAATGTGACACCCTTGTTGGACATTCTTACACCTGGTTTTCCTAGAAATGGTCTTGCTTAATATTTAAGTTTAGTTTCATTGTCTGGTGTGGTTTTGTTTGTTGAAAGACAACCTTCTAATAATAAAACTATTTAAATACAAACTCCATAAGGGAGCTGCATATGCTCAACAGCTGCTTCTGGAAACTTCCTTTTCACACAAAGTATGATTTACAGAGTTTGATATAGCGCAATTTCCGCATAATTACTTGAAGAATATTATTTTATGACTTAAAAACAATTTTAATATGCTGATGCTTTTGAATGTTAGCATGAGATATATAGCTTCATATCTATGGGTTTATAAAATAAAGGCAGTATAAAGGTCATTGCACACTGAGTCTGAAATTTTCGTATGCGGTTTTTCGTATTCGTAATCCTAAAAAATACATAACGGAATCTTCAAGCAGTGAGGATGATTTGGTAATGATGGGAAAATTAAGCTTTTCGAAGCAGCGAGACTGTCCCCTCAACTGTATCGTAAAAAGGTTCACTACTCAAAGCTTTTCAACATGTTGTACACTCTTGACATCTTGTGCTCAAAGATGGAAAAATGGTCCAAGCGGTTTTTGGATCATTTCATATAAAAAACCAAAGACATGCTCCTGGATCAACATTATTTTTCAAAATATAGATAATCTAAAAATATACCCAATCCCTACCCCTAAACCTAATCCTACCCATATTTTTTCCCTAAAATCAGAGGGAAATGATAGCTGATTAACAAGTGTGTAGAAGCACCTAATCATGATCATAAGCCTGAAACTGACATTTCCTGAAAAGTTGTCCTTCAATTCTGATTGGTTGAATGGAATGTTGTTCCTGGATCAACAAGGATGTTGATCCAACAAAATGTTGTATGGTGAAATCACGTTCACCTAAAAAGTACCCACAGGTATGTATTTTTATGAGACTAGGCAGTTATTATTAATGTTGGTCATTATGGTTTTACTTGGAGAAACAAATATTTTACTTGGTATAAAAAGTTGGAGAATCACTGGTGCACAATATGAGATATGTTTGAAGAGTTCAGATGCAAAAGTCTCTAAATCCATCTGATATCTTTCTTTAAAAAATGCATTTTTTCAGGCTCTGATGTATAGGTTACTACGTAAGTACTGGTAATTCTGATTGGGCTGAGGATGGGATTTTAGCGAGTTTGAATTTAAAAGTATTTGATGGATGTATATTATGTGTTGAGAGCATTCATTCAGCTGGTTTTGCATCTGAACTCTTCATTTGTGTATGTAGTATTTTAAACAAAATAGAAAACTTTGATGCTGTTTCACTATTTTAAATCTTGTTTATTGTCACTTTATTATTCTAAACAAAGCTCAGTTACACTGAATATTTCTGCAGAAGGTTGTGACAAGTTAATCAAAAGAAAATACATAATAATACATACAACAAAATAAAACAAGAAGAAGAATTTATCTTGCAATTTAGCATGTAATTAAACACTTTCAATATCTGTGGACAAATATATTACAATAGTAAACATTTTTGTATTATTACAATAGTAAATAATTTTGTATTATTACAACAGTAAGTAATTTTTTTATTTGCTTAGATTTTTCAAGTAATGAAGTGTTCAGAGATATTTTACAGTAGGCCCTATATATTTTACTCTGACAAATAACTTGAGTGACACATTTTTAAAAATTCATATAGTATGTTGTGCTTTAATAATGAATAAGTAATTTTATCTGATTTCAATTTCCTGTTGCTAGTGTACTGAATTCAACAATATGAGGTATATTTATGTATGTACCTCATTTACACTGAATAATTCAGCAGAAGATTGTGACAAATTAATAAAAACATACTACATGATAATGTATACAACAAAATAAGAACATCCAAGTATTTATCCTGCAGTTTAGCATGTGATCTGTGGACAAATATATTGCAATAGAAAAATAATTTTGTTCACCAAAATGTTTGCTTTCATTCTTCAAGTAATGAAGTGTTCAAAGATGAGTGACACATTCTTACAAATTCATAAATTCATGCATGAACCGGGCTTTCACAGGTTTGGGATTTCACAGCTTCTAACCGAAAACATTTTAGTTCAGTCCCAGAGTTGCTCTTGAACTCCCCACACAGATTTGTCAAGTCAGGAGAACTGTTTTCATGTATGACTACAATTTGTCTAGAGTAGCAGATATGAGTTGTGTATTTCTCATAGTCCTTATTTATACGGAGCTCCAGATATTTAAGGACCAAACTGAGGATAGATCTAGTGAGTGGACAGCCATCTTGTAACTCTCTGAAGCCATCTGAAGTTTCTGGGATAATAACCTCTAAAATATTGTTTTCCTCTCCTTCCATATGAACTAAACCTTTAAGTAGGGTGATATTAAATTTTGGTGGTGTTGGTGTTGTTGGTGTTGGTCTTGTTGGTGTTGGCGTTGGTGTTGGCGTTGTTGGTGTTGGCGTTGTTGGTGTTGTTGGCGTTGGCGTTGGCGTTGTTGGTGTTGTTGGCGTTGGTGTTGGTGTTGTTGGTGTTGTTGGCGTTGGTGGTGTTGGTGTTGTTGGTGTTGTTGGCGTTGGTGGTGTTGGTGTTGTTGGTGTTGGCGTTGTTGGTGTTGTTGGCGTTGGCGTTGTTGGTGTTGTTGGCGTTGGTGGTGTTGGTGTTGGCGTTGTTGGTGTTGTTGGCGTTGGCGTTGTTGGTGTTGTTGGCGTTGGTGGCGTTGGTGTTGTTGGCGTTGTTGGTGTTGGTGTTGTTGGTGTTGTTGGCGTTGGTGGTGTTGGTGTTGTTGGTGTTGTTGGTGTTGGTGTTGGTGTTGGTGTTGTTGGTGTTGTTGGTGTTGGCGTTGTTGGTGTTGTTGGTGTTGGTGTTGTTGGCGTTGGTGTTGGTGTTGGTGTTGTTGGTGTTGGTGTTGGCGTTGTTGGTGTTGGCGTTGTTGGTGTTGTTGGTGTTGGCGTTGTTGGTGTTGGTGTTGTTGGTGTTGTTGGCGTTGGTGTTGCTGGTGTTGTTGGTGTTGGCGTTGTTGGTGTTGTTGGTGTTAATGTTGGCGTTGTTGGCGTTGGCGTTGTTGGTGTTGTTGGTGTTGTTGGCGTTGGTGTTGTTGTTGGCGTTGGTGGTGTTGGTGTTGTTGGTGTTGGCGTTGTTGGTGTTGTTGGTGTTGTTGGTGTTGGCGTTGTTGGTGTTGGTGTTGTTGGTGTTGGCGTTGTTGGTGTTGGCGTTGGTGTTGGTGGTGTTGTTGTTGTTTTTGAAACTCTTTTTGAGAGACTTTTTGATTTTTTTTCCTGCCATTCTGTGAGTATGTATGAGAGGCTGTTTTTTAAGAAGGTCCATTTGATTTTCTTTGGTTTTTCTGCAAATGTTACGCAGTAACACAGATCACGGATGTTTGTTTGGCTCCTTTGCTCTGGGAATGCCTCCAGTAGCAAATTGAGGCGTTTGGCCAGAATCATAGTGAAAATCAAATAATCCACATTAAAATATTTTCTACCACCTGCCGCAGAGATACTTGCGTTGAAATCTGGAGGTAATTGGTTGGATTTCATCCAAAAGTTGAAAAATGTTTTTAAGATCTCTGAGAATTGGCAACAGAAAATCTTGTATGTTTGTACACTTATGCCATTAGGCCCTTTGTGCCCAGAGTCAGTGAAAGACTTAATCACACTCAGTATTTCTGCGCCATTAATCTTTCCTGCTCTTTTGTCTGGTTCATGTAATAGCTCTAATTGTGAAGCAACAGTTGGTACTTTATTCACTTTGAGATGTATCAGTAGAAGCAAATGATCTTGGACCTTCTCTTTCTTACCCCTCTTTATCTGATCTACAGTCCTTTTAGCTCCTTGGATTTTGACATCTTTTATTCGTTCTAAATTGTCTTCACACAGAAGAAACATGTCTAATCTAGAATAACTGTCATTCTGACAATATGTGTATGCCTTGACTGTTGGGTGAAAGTATGCCCAAGTATCCATAAGATTTAGAGAGGCAGTGAATTTTTTAAATGGGCCCCACTGTTGTGTATGCGATACTGTTTCTCCTTTAGAAGTTCGATCACAGCTAAGGTCGAGAACTGTGTTGAAATCACCTCCAACCACAAGCACACCCCTGGCTGCTTCTCTCAAGTATTCCTGTAGTCTGTTTAGCATTTCTTTGTCATCTTTGTGATTGTACACATTAACTAGAGTGAACAGCTCACCATGAAGATAACAGAAGAGTACAAGATACCCCCCAATATAATCTTCATCATGGCCTAAGTACTGAAAAGGTACACCATCTTTTATCAGGATGGCCACTCCTTTGCTTCTGGAATCATAGACTGTAAAAAAAGATTGCCAACCTTTAGGCTTTTCTAAAGGCATGTCACTTTCAGGTCCAATATTTGTCTCTTGCAAAAAGAAAATGTCTGCCTTTAGCTCTTTTGAGAAATGATCAATGTTTGGGTTTATTTGTCTACAAATATTCCATGAGACAAAACAAAGAGTTTGCTCATTAGATGTTTCCATTATTGCAGCATTTGCATGTGAATCCTCTGTTGAGCAAGCAAACAAAAACATTAATTTATTCTCTGGCCCATATGTATTTTTTGAAGAGAAACACTCTTATTGTTAAGTGAAAGAGATTTTACAGTATTTTCATTATAATTAAACACCAAATTATTATGTTAAATTAACAGTCAATTTAAAGGAACATCTGAGAATTTAATTTCTACTTTTACAAATAATGAAATTCACTGAAAATAGTGTGAAACTTACCTTTTCCACTATGAAAAATTTATCACGGCAACCTCACTGCTTGCTATGCTGTCCGTACAGTATGTTTGCTTATGTGGTTTGATGAAATAATGCTTCAGATGTAGAATCACGTCACTGTGGGTGGAGTATCATTCTTTAGTGGCTTTATAACACGCACATCAAATTGCATCGCTTTGAACAAGCTAAACTTTCCTGATTTATTTATTTTTATTCATTTATTTTTGGAGTTAGTTAACCCTTAAATGCATTGATCTTTCAACCAATCTTATCTAATCTTATCTTATCGTATTGTATTTAAGGCCTTCACATTCAGCCTATTTCCCTGCATTTATCACATGTGAATCCCTTGTCACCAACAGAAAGAAATAAACTATTAAACTATACATGTGGCCAGCAGTGCAAATAACAATAGCAGTAGAAGAAGCCTTTACTCATGATGCCATTAGCGGTTAAAATTAAATGTGAACGATGAAATTAATAAAATTAAATGACAATAAGGAAAAAGATCAGTGATACAAATTGTCACATAAAGAAAACTGTATTCTTATTAAATTAACGCAATATCAATAAACATTACAAATAACACAATGCCATTATTTGATATTCTTTATTTTGTTTATGCTGCTCTTCATCAAGCTGAGCTATGTATGTTGTTAGGATGACATGAAGTTTGGTCTGCCTTATTCTTGCCTGTGTCAAAATGGGGGGATCTGTAAACCGACATAAAAAAAAGTACTAAAGCTGTCACTTTCAAAAGCGATAGAACTTTTGATGGAAATCACTCCGCTGTGAATAAATTGCCATCCAAATATATGAGTTTTGTCATGAAGATGCCATGTAAATTTATTTTTATATATGTCCACATGAAAGAAATAGCGTCCGAACAGGGCTTTTCCCTGTTAGCCTCATAATTTCCTTTGCTACTTACGGTACTTGCTATCTGTCACTTACCATTGTCTGCTCTGCAGGCCCTGTGTTCTTCCCTTCAGGGTAGTGTTTTGTTTTATTTTTGATTGTCAGTAATAATTCACAAAGTCTCTCTGTTCTTGAGACATTGTGAATGGCTAGTAACTGGTCAAACTTGCTAAAATAGTTATTTTCAAAACTGTGCTACATCCAGTTAGTCACTATCATATAAAAGACATTTTCACTGTGTGCTGTATATGTAAAATTTGTTGGCTTGAAAAAAATCTGGTGTCACTGTCTGACCTGCTGCACAACATACCTAAACTGATCCACCCTCCTAAAAACACTTACCAGGAAGAGACTGACACATTTCTTTCTATCGTGATGCTTCGTATGATATCTGTATACAATAAGATAGGAATCAGAGATATGTGATTCCTGTGATTATTCATTTTTAAATATAATGTTTAGATTGTTGAAGCTAATGCAAACGGTGAAAATGGATTCACAATCTGCTAAAGAACCTTCCTGCAGTGTACACAGTGAGACACTCAAACTCTTCTGTCTGGAGGACAAACAGCCTGTGTGTTTAGTGTGCAGAGATTCACAACAACACAGCAACCACACATTCAAACCCATCAGTGAAGCTGTTTCATCATATAAGTTAAGACAAATGTCGCTTGTTTCATATAAAAAGAACAGGAAATCAGAAACTTTCTTTTGATAAATTCTAGGAGGAGCTCAAATCAACACTGAAGTCCTTACAAATTAATCTTACACAAAGAGTGAAAATGAGAGAAGAGTTTGAGAAAACAGTTCAGCACATCAAGGTGAGAAAACAATCAATTATACAGTCTTTAGGCCACTGTATACACAATTATGATTTGTTATATTTGAAATATTCCAGTTTATTACTGTTGAACCCCTGTTTAATAAATATGACAAGTAATCTGCATTATGTAAGGTGAAATTAAAATCAGCTAATTAAAATCAGAAAAAAAAAATTATAAAACTTTTCTTGATAATTCTGTTAATAAAAAAATAAAAATAATGTTTGTTTTGAGTTTATCGTGGATGGGATTGATGTAATGTGTTGATGTGTATTTAAGATAAAGTAAATTAATTTTAATTTCAGTCTCAAGTTGAGCACACGGAGCGTCAGATTAAACAGCAGTTTGAGAAGCTTCATCACTTTCTTAGAGATGAAGAAGCTACAATCACTGCACTGAGGGAGGAAGAGAAGCAGAAGAAGCAGGTGATGAAGGAGAAGCTGGAGGAGATCAAGAGACACATCTCAGCTCTTTCACACACAATCAAACACACAGAGGAGATGATGAAAGACAATGACGTTTGTTTTCTAAAAGTATGATTTCAGATCATTAATTGATTGATTGATTGAGTCGTTTATGATAAATTGTGTAAGAAGTTTCCAGTCTCAATGGAAAGGTGAGTAATCTGCTGGTGTCTCTGGTTTCTCTGTTTCTGATCCAAAGCCACTGCAGTTCTGACTCCTGAATGTTCTTTCAGAGTCCAGATCTCACATCCGGATCCACAGACGCCTTCTGGAGCTTTGATTCAATGTGCCACGATACTTGGGCAACCTGCTGTTCAGAGTCTGGAAGAAGATGCAGGACATTGTCCAAAACAGTGAGTCTGGAGGACATCTGTGCTCACACACACTAAAAATAATGCATGGGGGAATATACAGATTTAAAGATGTCTGATGTATTTGATCAACAGAATGTATCATAATTCATCATAATTTTTGTTTAAGTAATCATTATTTGAACATCAATAAAATAACCTGTTGATTGTGTCTCATCAGCTCCTGTGAATCTGGATCCAAACACTGCAAGTCCAAGTCTCATCATGTCTGATGAACTGACCAGTGTGAAAGACAGCTTATTGAACAGTCAACCACTTCCTGATAACCCAGAGAGATTTGACTTTTATTCATGTGTTTTGGGTTCAGAGGGTTTTAACTCAGGAACATATTGCTGGGAGGTGGAGGTTAAAGAGAGTTTGTACTGGAGTGTTGGAGTAACTACAGCTTCAAACCAAAGGAAGGGACGTGATTTCTTTAACACTGATGTCTGGAGTGTGTGCCATGGCTTGTGTGAACTGTCTGGTTTTCCTGTTAAACAGGATCTTGATCGTGTAAGAGTGTATCTGGACTATGACAAAGGAACAGTGTCAATCTCTGATCCTGTAACTAACACACATCTACACACGTTCACAACCACCTTCACTGACACTGTCTTGCCATTCTTCTGTAGTATTTACCATCAGAGGATCTTACTGTACAGTTACAGTACTGTAATAGTTCGTAAACGTTACACCTATAGCTCTCAATCAGTGGAAGTGCAGTGAAATAAATACTGCAAAATTGAATAACCCTGTCCTGGACAGTGGAGTTTATCTCATGTGGTTATCTGATTAGGTCGTGTTACGTGTTTTGGCGTCAACCAAATAATCATAAAACATTGAATAAACAGTTAAATAAAGGGTTGTAAGGCAATAAAATGATTCCCCTTTTTAATCTACAACTGACACTTTCTCCCTGAAGCTATGAGATATGGGTTGTGAAAAGCACTATTAATAAACATGCTTATATGTTTATACTCCATAAACTACTTTGATAATACTCTATTAGCTTTTTACAGAATTGTAAAACTCTTTTAATGTGGCCTTACAATCTTCTCTTCTGTAACAACATCGTTTTAGAAAAAGTTTGTAAATGTAAAGTGTTTGGAGATGTCACCAGTTGGGGGCAGTATGTGCAATGTTTTTAAACAGCGTTTTATTGACGTAGAGGGCAGATTTACGTTTTTTGAAGCCAAGTTGGATGTCAACCATGGCTATCTGGTAATTATGAAACAAAACAGATACAATGTGGTTTAATGTAGATAAACAAGCTATACTCTGAACCCCATGTGGGTTTACGCAAACTGAGAAAGTCAAAATACTGCTCCCCTACTTTTGTATGCTGTTTCATAAAGATCCCAGTCAAATTATTCAAATTGTGTCATAATTTACACATACGTGCTCTAAATTCATATTTAAGCTTCTTTCTCATATGATTAATTTGCTGTATTTATCAAACGTTCTATTGAAGTAAATTAGGCTAATCGACGTATAGCCATGGCTACTTTATTAATTTTGTGGAGATTATGTTTCTGTTTTAGACTGTTTATAATAATTTTATAGTATTTTTTAGTGATTATTTCTAATATGTTATTTTGCTGAATTAAACTGATATTTTGAATGAGGGCATGTTTAAAATGTTTGGATTTTAAACCGTTAGCAGTGTGCATGTGTGTTGCAAACAAACAAGCAATTTGTAACTGTAGAGGTCATCTATAGGTGCTGATCCACCATATGGATACGGACTGGATCAGGGGATTGCAGTGACCATCTGATTAGGATACAGACTGGACTGATACATTACAATTTGTAAATATAAGAAATAAGAAAAAATAAGAAACTCTTTGAGACAGAGTTTAGTGTGAGTTATCATTAAACTGGTACATCACTTCTCATAATTTAGTAATTCTTCAACATACTTCTCTTTTTTTCTATATATCAGCAACGTGTTTAGTCCATCTGGTTTGAACAAAACACATTGCATAACTGATACCATGTGACATTCAGATGGATGAGTATGAATTTTCTCAGTCTAAATGAAGGTCATTGATGAAAGACACAGCACATACAGTACTCACAGTGTCTTGTAGTCTTACATTTACCGTCATCATGATGTGGAACAATATAACAGGATAATGATCCTTGTCATATTTGAACATACTTAGATCAATGCCATGCTAGAAGTTCTTCATCCTTATTTTCACAAAAACACATGTAGATGCAAGTTGTGAAGACTGCTTTCCCAGCTTTACCAAGCTTCTTTTGTTTGTGCGGATAAAGAAAATATTTTTTCAACTGGAGCGAGTACCAGAAAACCAGAACGCTCCTTCAGAGTGTCTCTTTTTCAGAGTATTACTTATAAACTTGTTTTATGCAATAAATAATATGCATTTGTGACACTTGTGAACATACACAATGTAAACTTGTTTTATTTTGCTAAATAAAGTATTAGTGCCACCTAGTGGATATACTGGGTGAATTACAAATGACATTTTACACATATATATATATATATATATATATACATTTTGGTATACTTAAAAGACAGTAAAGGACAATTGGCCAAGTGTGCACAGCCACAAGGAATTAGTTGTGACACTTGGCATTCCAGTACTATTAATACAAGATATATAATGTATTTGAAATTATAAGAGTTTCTCTTATATTCTCCTGGAGCTGCTCAGCTCAGCTCAAGGTTGTTGAGAGCCAGTTGTTAAAACTTACCTTCTGCATGTGACTCAGAAATCAAAACATTTAAAATGAATTGCACGCCATTTAGCAACACCACCCATGCAGCATTTATTAATATTAGAGCTGTCAAATGATTAATCACGATTAATCGCATCAAAATAAAAGTTTATGTTTACATACAATATGTGTGTTTACTTTGTATATTTATTATGTACATATAAATACACACACATACATGTATATATTAAAACAAAATATTTATATGTATATATATTTATACCTGTGTACAATTTAGATAATAAATAAATATAAATATTTTAGATATAAATGTTAAATATTTTTCCTTAATATATACATGCATGTGTGTGTGTTTATATGTACATAATAAATATACACAGTACACAAATATACAGTATGCAAACATAAACTTTTATTTTGGATGCGATTAATCGTGATTAATTGTTTGACAGCACTAATTAATATATATTTCAACACAGTCAAATGTATCTAGTATGGTAAGCTACAGCTTTGTTTAGTATCCAGTATCCTCTAGTGGCAAAACTTAAATGATATTGTGCCTTTAAATAATTTTTTTGTGTATCGAATACAAATACAGTCGTGACATTTTCTTTGTAACATTTTCTGATTGATAAATTATATTTTTAAACTCTGCTCCTCAATGATCCTGACAGAGGACATACTTCCAGCATAAAACGCAGGGTGTAAGGGTTCAGTGAAAGTGGTCTGGACTCTGTGAAGGAGAGTCAATTTGTCAGAGACGCTGTAGAAGGACAGAGTTCCTGCACTGTGATCCAGATACACTCCTATTCTAGAGGAGCAGACAGCAGGGATTGAGACCTGCTTTTTGTCATGTGTGAAACTGAATTTTTTATCATAGTATTGGAATTTCCAGGACTTTTTGTTGCCACCAAGTCTACAGTCATCACTTTTTCCTTTACGTCCAATTCCTTTGTAACAAACTGCTACAGCCCATTGCTTCCCACTGCACTCAACCTCCCAGTAACAGCGACCACACAAACCCTCCTGACACATGACATTCACATATGTATCAAATCGCTCTGGGTGATCAGGATATTGCTGGTTTTTATATGTAAACGATACTTTCCTGTTGTCCTCAGACAGTTTGAGGACACCATGTGCAGTGTTTGAATCCAGGTGAAGTTCACAAAAATCTGAAGAAGAGAAATGGACAATATTATTTCCAAAATGGTCACACTGTAACATCAATTATTGAGTGTTTGCCTTAAGGAAACCGCAGTTGAACTTACACTGCAAAAAATCATTTGGGTGCTTGGCAACACGGACTTTTGACACTGAAGAGACAACACAAATCAAACGTGATTAATTTGTTGGTTTAAACCTAGTATGAATGGCAATACAACATATCAAAATATTCAGACCTTCTTGTGATATTTTAGCTGTTTGCTGTTGACAGACATCCTCTAAAATCTCCTTAAATATGGAGATTGAAACATCTTTAAAATACAGACGAGTGTGTTGAGTGATGGGAACGTTTTCAAATGTGGGCATAACACACACAGACTGACAGCTCTGAAACAAGACAAACAGCACTAGGTGTTATGTAGAGGAGACTATTCAAAAAGATTCAATCAGTATATGTCAGTATATTGTATTTATGTGGGCTTTCAATTTCATTACCTTCAGAAAATAGACCTGATCATCAACAATCAGAAGTTTTTCAATCTCAGCTTGTCTTTTTCTGAGTTCTGTCAGCTCTTGATCCAGATGTTTGTGAAGTTCCTCTGCTCGATCTATCTCAGTCTTCTCCTGAGCTCTGATCTGCTCTTTAATCTCAGAGCGTTTCTTCTCAAGAGAGCAGATGATCTCAGTGAAGACCTTTTCAATGTCCTCCATGGTCTCTAGCGCTGAACTCTGTCAGAGACACAAACATCTGATCATGCAGATCATCGTTGTGACTCAAAACAACGCAGAATGGACAATAAATTAGCTGTCAAGTTGTCAAGTCCAAGTCGTGACTATTCTTATAAATGCATTTTATAGCCATTTTTGGAGCTCAAAACTCATTGGTCATCATTGTCTACTTTTATTGACTTTAAAAGTTCTACATTTGTGTGTCAAACAAACTTTACAACTAAAGAACAGATAAAGAAAGAAACATACTTTAAGAAGCTTCACAGCTTCACTGAGTTCCTGCTGACCTCTCTCTCGCTCCTGGATCAGTTTGTGGCACATCTCCTTCATCCCCTTCAACTCTTCCTGAGGATGTTAACATAAAAAAATAAATAATAATAATAATAGACAAAAATGGACATCTCATCTTATCACTCTGGTAAAGGGGTGCAACAAGGAGAATTAAAATTACAAACTATAAATGCTAGCGGCTCCTGACTGTTAATTTTATTAGTATAGTCTTATAGTTTATCATGAATATTTTTATGCTTTATATTCTAATCGCCGTTCTCAAACATGAAACAAACACAACAGAGACCAGCTGACCAACTTAGTGTCATAATACATGCCTGCCAAAGCCATGTGCTAAATCGTTCTCACTTTACGACTTAAAATAGTCTAAAAATTCAGAAGCGTATTTTTTGCAGAATGCTATACTGATTCAGTTCATATAGAGGTCTAATGATTTGGATTCATATTTTGATATGGCTCCGCCCCACTTGCCTATACAGATGAGCCACAGCTGACTATAAATATATGTAATAAAATAATGTTTTTTTTTATTATTATTATTATTATTGTTGTTGATATTACCTTTTTACTAGTCCATTCTGAATCCACAGACACCACACTGTGTCCTTTATGATTATCAGTACACAAACAACAAATGCATTGACGGTCCTCCTGACAGTAAATCTCCAGAAGTTTCCCATGACTGAGGCAGATGTTCTCCTGAATGTTCCTGGAGGCTTCGACTAGTTTGTGCTTCATAAATGCAGGAGATTCATAGTGAGGCTGAAGATGAGTTTGACAGAAGGAGGCCAAGCACTGCAGACAGGTTTTTACAGCTCTGTTCTTCTCTGTAGTGCAAACATCACAGTCCACAGCTACCGTTTGTAGGGAGGTTTTCTGCAGAGTCTCCATCATCTCAGCTATCAGGGTGTTCTTCTTCAGTAGAGGTCTTTGACTGAAGCTCTCTCTGCATTGGGGACAGCGGTACGCCAGACCCTGCTCTTTCTGGCCCCAGCAGTCTGTAATACAGCTCATACAGTAACTATGTCCACAGGGAATTGTCACCGGCTCTTTCAGTCCATCCAGACAGATTGGACAGCTGAACTGATCCACAAACTGACTCGCTGCTGATTCCGCCATTTCTTTGCAGTGAATTCTGACTTCTGTCTTGCACTAAGAGCTGTTTTTCCAAGAAAAGCAACAATATTTGTCAAATGCTATTATTTTTTGACTAAGGAAAAAAAAAATGTTCTCTGCTTATCAACAGGCACGATTTCCATAGAAACTGTTGCTTTAAAGAGCTATTGAAATTGTACAGTAAAACGTGTAGTTTTGCTGTAGTGTAATTATGTAACGTATTCGAGTATTCCGTTTCAAAAACTTTACGCTTTTATTAGATATCAAAATCTAAAATATTCGTTTAGCAATGAAGTAAATAATAATAATAATAATAATAATACATTTAGTCTCACCAGGCCTGTACAAGTTACAGGAGTATAAACGATCTGTACAATCTTCAAACTAATACATAACTGCATGCGATTTCTGTGTAAAAGTATTTTTGGATCTTATTAAGGCCTTACCTCGACAGAATCACACCTCAAATGTTATTTGCTTTACAGTTTTGCCCAAAGAACAGTGCAGCGGATATATTACAGCAGCTGAAATCACGTGTAGTGAAGAAATAAGTTCCGTTGTTTTCCTTTGCCTTTTCTTCCTGGTTTTCACAGCGTGAACAAAATGGGCGTGTCTCAAAGAGGAGCGAGATAACGGAGAAAGAGAAGACAATTCATTTATTTATTTATTTTCATATAATTGATTAGAGAACATTACTGAACCTCAATTCTTAAACATTTAAGCCTAAAACTTAAGCTTAATCTAAGACATTTCTGCGGAATATGAAAAATATATGTTTTGTAATGTGAATCTGTATTTTGACAATTTAGTTAAATCACTGAATAATAACAGACAAATAAATGACAAAATCTCAGTCAATGCAATGTGAATTACAGTGCAGTTCTATGAACTATACACAAAGGCTATATTTTTAGCAGAAGGAATGTCATAATAATAACAGATGAAAACTGAGATTAAAACGGGTGAACTTAACTAGCCTCCGTGTTGTGATAAATAATAAAGATGTCTGAAATGTATCATAAACAAATGATTATATATCAATTATAATAATTTTTAAAACACAAGAAAAATTATGGCACTGAGAGTTTTCTGCACCAATTCCAGTGAGGGTTTCTTAAGCCTTTGAAATGAAAAGAACAATCATTCAAATCTAAATCAATTATTTGTGTGTGTGTATATATATATATATATATATATATATATATATATATATTGCTTTTGAATCATTATGATTAATGAGAGCATTAATGAGTGTAGAAATTTACCCTCTGTTACATATACTGATCTTTTGCATTTCTTGAATAGTTCAGTTAATTTATGTTATAAATTATTATTATTTTTTTTTTTTTATCCACCTTATTTTTCACGAGAGAGCGGGCGCTGCTCTTCATTCGCTTCCGGTTACTTAATCTGTACAAAATCAGCATGTTACACTGCTTTATATTACAATCTTTTATTTGTTATCATACTATTTTCATTTCACTAAAGTAACTGCGTGCCAAATGGTGTTCTATACACTATGCACTCAATCATGTAGTGTATGAATCATATAAACCGAGTCTCATAGCCCCTCACCTGCGACAGTTGAGTGCATAAAGTGTCCAACATTCCACACTTCATATTTAAAGTGCATTTTTTATTTGGGTAGGCTATTTTCAGCATGAACACACTTCCTTGCACTATTTATACTACAAACCGTTATAGAATAATGCATAAGTACGCGATTTGGGACGCACCTATCTCACGCATTCATAAAGAAAGCTTTATTTCGGCTTGCAAAATTAGGTGGATACTTGGTCTTTCTCAGCTGTATGATCCTGGCAGATGAACCAGCTCCAACCTTAAATGCAGGATATATTGGTTCAGTGAAAGTGGTCTGGACTCTGTGAAGTAGAGTCATTGTGTCAGAAACGCTGTAGAAGGACAGAGTTCCTGCACTGTGATCCAGATACACTCCTATTCTAGAGGCAACAGGGATTGAAACTTTTCTTTGAGCATGAATGAACTGGAAATTATGCAGATAATAACCCAGTCTCCATGACATTTCATTGAAGCCAAGCGCACAGTCATAAGTGCTTCCTTTACGTCTAATTCCTATGTAACAAACACCTACAGCCCATTCGTCCCCACTGCACTTGACCTCCCAGTAAAAGCGACCGTACAATCCGTCTCTAGACAAGATATATGGACGCTCATTAAACCGCTCTGGTTGATCAGGATATTGCTGAGCTCTATCTGAAGATGATATTTTCCTGTTGTCTTCTGACAGTTTGAGTTTGTTGTGTGCAGTGTTTAGATCCAAGTGAAGCTCACAGAAATCTGAGAAGTAGAAATTGACCAAAAAAAAAAAAAAAAGTTAAACAAAGTACACTTTGGTTCCAAAATTGTCCAAGTGTTTCCTTTCAAAAAACCTCAACCACACTTACATTGCAAAAAATCATTATGGGTCTTTGGTTCTGGAGGGTTTGTAACATAGACATTTGACACTAAAGAGACAAAACAAAACAAGTGTATAGTTAATTTGTTGGTTAAACCCTACAGAGTATGACAATATGACATATCAAAATATTCAGACCTTCTCTGAGTATTCTGGCTGTTTGTTGTTGACAGGCATCTTCCAAAACCTCCTTAAACATTGAGATTGAAATGTCTTTAAAGAACAGGTGAGTGTGTTGAGTGATGCCGCCTTCAAATGTGGGTAAAACAAACATAGACTCACGGCTCTGAAATGAGAAAAATACAGGACTGCTTGTTATGTAAAATAGGCTACACTAAAAAATGTGAAACACCAGTGATTAAACGATGGGCTGTGACTTGGTGCAGTGTTTAGGGATGTAAAGTTGCAATCAAAATTGTTCAACCTTATTGCAAATCATGGTTCCGTAATATCATATGCGATGATGACTCGGCACTTTATAGACAGGGAGAATTTGCAAATCTCTGTTATACATGATACGTGTGCCATCTAAACTGCAATTTAGGTATTGCAGTTCACTAAGAATAGTATTAGAAGTGTAAAAGAGCTCAGACGCAAAACCAGCTAAAAGCCATCTCGGTCTAAAAAAGAGATAATGATACTGAGTGAATGCTCTCGACATATTATGCGTCCATCAAATACTTTTACTTCAAACTCGCTAAAATTAGTTTTAAGTTTTAACAAAACAGAGCAAACAGTAAGAGAAAGCGCAATCTGGCTATTATTAGCTCCCTATAAAACATACGGAGATAAAAAACGGTTGTGCGGAAAGATACACAATCTTCCAGCTATAAAGTAATTATGAACATTAACAATAATTTGAGACAATTATAATGTGATTTTATGGTAAACTATGTAAGTGTCCCCACCAATGTCAAAAGCAAACATACGCCCTTGATCGGTACTTACATAGAAACCTATACATCGGAGCCGGATAAAAATGCATTTTTAAACAAAGATTTCAGATGAATTTAGAGGCTTTTTTTCATAATGTCATGTATGTATGCTGTAATTATATTATTGTAATATATAGGCCTAATCTGTTTGTTTATTTCAGATCACACACTAACAACAGTAAAGTCAGACTGTTCTGAATCCTGTGTGTCCCTACTAGGTCGCTGTGATTTTGCCAAGTAAGACATGTTCCTGGATCAACATCTTTGTTCATCCTGGATCAACATTATTTTCCAAAAATATAGACTTTACCCAATCCCTACCCCTAAACCTAACCCTACCCATAATTTTTTTCCATAAAATCAGAGGGAAATTATAGTTAATAAACAAGTGTGTAGAAGCACCTAATCCTGATCGTAAGCCTGAAACTGACATTTTGCTGAAAAGTTATCCCTCAATTCTGATTGGTTGAATGGAATATTGTTCCAGGGTCAACAAGGATGTTGCAGATATAGTATGTAAAAGTGAATGAAAGGAGAAAAAAACATTTGCAAGCTAATCCCCTACAAAAAAGGGTGAGACACAAGTGAAAATTTGGGAAAATATACAAGAGATTTCATGTCCTGTGTAATATCTCATGAAAAATCGTTACATTTGTGGAAATACAAGCAAGCAGATCGCAAAACCGAATACATGCAAACCTATTATTTATTTTGTGAACAAAGCTTTGTGCTTAATATTCAACAGCATTCACATACAAAAAAAAAAAAAAAAAAAAAGAAAAAAACGTTGACACTGCAGTGGGGCGGTTGTCAAGTTGACAGGCACCACCCCAAAAACGACTTTATACCTTCAGACAATGGACCTGATCATCAGTAGTCAGAAGCTGCTTGACCTTGCTTTGTCTTTTTCTGAGCTCTGTCAGCTCTTGATCCAGATGTGTGTGAAGTTCCTCTGCTCGATCTATCTCAGCCTTCTCCTGAGCTCTGATCTGCTCTTTAATCGCAGAGCGTTTCTTTTCAAGAGAGCAGATGAGCTCAGTGAAGACCTTTTCAACATCCTCCATGGTCTGTAGTGCTGAACTCTTATGGAAATGGAAATATGTGATCATGCAGATCATTGTTCAGAGTCATTCTGGCACACTAACCAAAATAAATGCAATTATTGTGAGAAATTTAGTCAAGTTCTCTAAGAAGACAAAGAAACCTACTGTAAGAAGCTTCACAGCTTTACTGAGTTCCCGCTGATTTCTCTCCCGCTCCTGGATCAGCTTTTGACATGACACCTCTGTCTCCATGAACTCATCCTGAGGATGTTAACATACAAAATTACTAAAACAATAATACACAAAAATACACCTTTTCCATTCTGGTAGAGGGGTGTAACAAGGTGAATTGAAATGTGACTGTCTAAATAAAAGCAAGATAATACAAAATAATAACAACAACAACAAGAATTATCATTGAAATATGTTATGCATTTTTTTATTACGGTTGATGTTACCTTTTTACTAGTCCATTCTGAATCCATAGACACCACACTGTGTCCTTTATGATTATCAGTACACAAACAACAAATCCATTGACGGTCCTCCTGACAGTAAATCTCCAGAAGTTTCCCATGACTGAGGCAGATGTTCTCCTGAATGTTCCTGGAGGCTTCGACTAGTTTGTGCTTCATAAATGCAGGAGATTCATAGTGAGGCTGAAGATGAGTTTGACAGAAGGAGGCCAAGCACTGCAGACAGGTTTTTACAGCTCTGTTCTTCTCTGTAATGCAAACATCACAGTCCACAGCAATCATTTGCAGGGATGTCTTCTGCAGCATCTCCATCATCTCAGCTATCAGGGTGTTCTTCTTCAGTAGAGGTCTTTGACTGAAGCTCTCTCTGCATTGGGGACAGTGGTATGGTGGCCCCTGCTCTTTCTGGTCCCAACAGACATTAATACAGCTCATACAGTAACTGTGTCCACAGGGAATTGTCACCGGCTCTTTGAGTCCATCCAAACAGACTGGACACCTAAATTGATCCACAAATCGACTCGCAGCTGATTTCGCCATTTCTTTGCAGTGAAGAGCTGTTTTGCCAAGAAAAGCATTGTTATTTGTCAAATGCCATATTTAACTGAAGTAAAAGTATGAGTACTGCCAAGATTTTACCTCTTTTTAAAATGTTACCCTTTTTGTCATGGTTTAGAAACAAATGTGATTACATAAACTTTAGCTAGATGTCAATCAATATCATCATCTTACTGTCCAGCCCTAAAACTCCCTTTCGAAAATTAACTATATTTGTATCCACACACCAGTGAACGGTAAGTCTGTTTTTGTTGCATTTACACGACTTCAACCAGTAGATGTCCTCAGCACGCAAGTCTGAAGAGCATCTAAACAGTGAATCTAGCGTAAACTATCTGGGCCCGTATTCTTAAAGCTTCTAAGAATCCTCTCAGAAAGCTCCTAATTTAGCTTAAAAAATCCTACGTAGGAGTCTTAGTTTAAAAGTGATTCAGGACCAATCTAAGAGCAACTCTGAGCGAGGAAAAGACAAAAACTTTTATCTTAATGAGGGAGGTGGGACTGACCCCGTTGCTAGCTATGACACAGCCTTTTGAAGACTGTGATTGGTTGGTTGTCCAAGCAGGAAATAAAAGAGCAGGGTCTATTATAAGCCTTCAGGCGTATTTTTTCCGTTTTAACGAACACACACACACACACACACTATGTGTATGTATGTATATATATATATATATATATGTTTATGTGATCACTTTGCTTGTTTGTGCATAGTTGCATTTTTCCAGTTTCCAAATATGTTAGTTCATTTGTTGATTACTTCCATTTTTGGCACTATGACATTTTTGTGCTATGTTGGAGATGTTAGCATGTCTCTAATAAGATCAGTCACACACACACACAATTGAATGTGTAGCAACATCTTAATTACTCACTGTCGTGCATTGTGTACAACATATTTCTTCTCCCTTTTCATATTTCGTCCATTTTCTCCACTGCAAAAGAAACTCTTAAGCCTCTTAAAAGTCCTCATATGTACTCCTAACAATTTTGGACCTTAAGACCTCATTTAAGGGTTAAGATGCTTTCTGAATTACATTGTCTTTACTAGGATCTTTTCTTTAATTTGAAGAGGAAACACCCACATTTCTAAGAATTTTCTTAGAATTTTGTCACTAGGAGCAACTTTTTTCATGAATATGGGCCCTGATCTCTAATGTGGTCAACAGTGATGGGAGTAACGTAAGTTACGTAATAATATTAATTTTTTTCAAGTAACTAGTAAAATAAGTTACTTTATATTTCCTTTATGTATTTAATCCCATTTTATCAACCAGTGACTTGTGCTGACCTTTTGTTGATGCAATTCAACCGCACACTGCAAAAATACATTTCTTACTTAGATTTTATGTCTTGTTTCCAGCCAAAATAATAATAAAAAAAAATCAATCAAGAAGGATTTTCTAGACAAGTAAATAATTATTTTTCTTGTTTTCAGAAAAAAACAAGTAAAAATGCCCAGCCCTGCCCAGATTTAAAAAGTAACGCAAAAGTAACATAAAAATAATGTAACGCATTACTTCCAGAAAAAGTAACAAAGTAACATAATTAGTTTTTTTTTTTTTTTTAGGGAGTAACACAATATTATAATGCATTACTTTTAAAAGTAACTTTCCCCAACACTGGTGGTCAATGTAGTGGAATAAAAAGTAATATGGACTCTTTTATACTGCACCTTCAAAGAGGCAAGACAATGCTGTCCAACCCTGCACTGCATTCCTGAGGTAATTTTATGATTTATGGTACTCTGTTTGCTGTGAAATGTCTGTTTTTTTCTCTACAATGTCACCAGCTAATTTAAATGTGCAAGCCCTTTACATTTGAATGAAGTCTGATTAGCTGTCAGTGTTTTATCGTTTATCAGCTGTAAAAAAAAATAATAATAAAAAAATTGTTCTGAAAGTGATCCCAACAATATTGTTGCCCTGTATCATTATCATTAGTTGTGGTGTGAACTCTGCTATTCTCTTAAATTTGAAAGATTTTTAGAACTTTATGTTTATAGTTATAGTTACTGTTATCGTACTTGGTGTGAACGGGCCTTAAAACTAGAAACATGATTATAGTAGTTGTTCCATAACCACAAAATAACTGTGGTTTTGCTAAAACAAACAAAGCTTAACTATGTTATGTGTGTGGTTATACAAATGCGTAATAATAGATATATTATTCCTGTCTTATTTGTTGTTAAATAATATGTAGTTAAATGTAGTTAAAAATTATAAAGCAACATGTCCTTGATATCCATTGTTGCTGATAAAGAGCTGAAAATCACGTAATCAGAGAATCATGTGATGAAGCCTCATTGTTTTTACAGTCATATGAATTATTCCCTTTTAGCTAGTGTACTGCAATTCCGTATTGTACAGTTAATGAAAATGAACATTGTAATGGTATGTCATAACAAATGATAGCAGACCAGCCAGATTTTTATAAAAGCAGTTCATTCAAGGGTTTCCCAGCAGCTTTAACTCTACAACCAACTTAGGATACTTTAGAGAAACACAGTCCAGTACAAGTTACAGGAATATAAATGTTCTATGATTTCTTAATAAAAGCAGACAATGTGATAAAGTAATTGTTTTTGGATCTTATTAAGTTCCTACCTTGTCAGAAATACAGCTCAAATAAGATTTGCTTTGCCCCAAAGAACAGCGGTGTGGCTCTATTACAGAGGTTAAATCACTTCGGGAAATGTTTCATTTCTTTTGAATTCAAAGACTTCTGTTTTTCAGTGAGTGCGTAAACAAAATGGGCCAGTCTCAAAGCAGAGAGTGATATGAAACTGAGGGAAAGAGAAGTAAACATGTATTTTTTTTCCATATGATCAATTTACTGTAAAAAAAAAAAAACAATTGCTGACTGAAGTAATAAGCACCAAGAAGCCGTTGTTTACAGTGAATTTAAAACGGCTAACAACGCCCCTTAGCATTTTCTAGAAAAGTAAAATGACCTTTTCTTTTCAGGCAGACAGAAAGTGTCCACACTGTTTTCCACACATTTCGGACATTCCATTCCATCACTGGTTCTCTTACAACGATAAAGAGGCACTACCGCATTAATCTTTAGAAATTCTTCTTTCAGATCCTTATTTCTGTCCTTCTGCCAGATCTCTTAGAAGACCAGTGCATTCATTCCCTCTTCTTGCATTCATCCAGTTTGAAAAGGCCATTCAAAATATTGTCTTCCCCTCGAATGCATGCTTTCACACAAGGTGAGTTGAAAGAATAGAAAACTACACAGCTATTCTGATCTGCCTGTTCTAGAAGTTTGTCCATGGGAGATTTACCTAAAGGATAGAGCAGAACATGCTCAGAATGTTCCTTTATGGTAAGATTTGGCCTTGTAGCAATGACATTGCGTGAGTCTGTGCAGAGTAATAGATTTGCAAAAAGGTGGAAAATGCCCAGTAAATTTTAAAAATTCAGAAATTTTGGAAACATTCCAGGATTTTTTGGAATATTTCCGGAAATGTTCCACCCCTTTGCAACCATATATATATATATATATATATATATATATATATATATATATATATATATGTATCATTGCGTTATTCAAGTAACCTCCAAGCCAATACCTGCGTTTAAAGTTGTAATCAAGCAATTACAGACGGGGCAAACCAGTGTAACTTGGCCTCGGCTAATCACAGTCTCCTCCATTATGGCGTAAAACATAAAAATTCTGACTCTACCTGTCTCTGCATACTGTTTAAAGCACATATGTGCCCTATATGCCTCTAAGGTGCCTTTCAGCTATACTTGATTGTGCTTATGGGTAAATTCAAAAGTTTATCATGTATGATATCTTGCATTGTTATTTCAATCATGACATCTCTTGAAATAGTACAGCATACTGATGGGTGTGACAATGATAATGTATTTGGTATTGCTGGAATAGATGTCACACTGCTGCTGATGATGATTATTGCTGCTTCTGTTATTGCTGCTGCAAGCATAAATAAGATGAAAACAGAAAACAGATGAGAACACAGAGAGAACACAGTTGACACAAATAGAAAAATGCTCCAACAAATAACAACACAACTGAAAATGTCAGTAATACTGTCAGTAATATATGAATATTACTCTCACTGCTATGATTATGTATTCTAAAATGGCATGTATTTCTATATCATCATAGTACTTGTTGAATTGCCTTTGTGCTGATTTAAATAAATAAATATCATAAAGAAAAAAAAAATCTTAATGTATAATTGTCACATTTATGTTCTTTTGGTTTAGTTTTCTGTTTCCATTCTCCTGTTTAGTTTGTTGCCATGGTGTCCCTGTACTCTTTGCCTGTTCTAACAGGTCAAGAGGTCACCCCTAAACTCTCTGTGCCAGCTGTCTGTGCTGCTGTGGTGGTGTTCAGCTCTGCCTAGGATATTTTTGCCTTGCTCTGTACTGGTGGCTTCCTGCTCTGTTACTTGTTTAAATATACCCCTATGTTTGCCTTATTCAGGGTCAGTCATTGTGTGTGGTGCATTGTGGGATGTAGGATTTGTTGTCTGTTGTCTTCTTTCTGTTATTATGAGCTGGTATGCTTCAGATCCTGTTATTCTTTTTCTAGAGCCTAAGCGCAGCGTTTTATTACAGTTGCTTCTTCATGCAGTTATTTCTGTTGACATGCAGGACGATGCAGAACAGATAAAGAGACAGAAACTGGTTTCTTCAAACACTTGAGTTGTGTGACGTTAACATGTGAAGAAATCATTTTGACTGTGTTTGTTCATGACAGACCCTGGAGAATTCCAGCAAATACAGTGCAATAAATAAAACACTCACCAAATACCTTGAGTCTTTTGTTTTATTTACAAGTTTATTTTGAATCCATTTTGTTAACACTTATCTTGATGAGATCCTGGTGTACCTGTCTGACCTGTTTTAACACTCCAGAAGGCGATCAGAAACTCCTCCCTCCTGCTTACCAGCAAGAGTCTGTCGCACTATTTCTCCTTTCTTTCATACTGATTTACCTGTCTTGATTAAAGCAAAAGGGAACCAGCAATCAGTGGAGAACGAAGAAGAACAACTTTGAAGAAGTTTGATTCTGAACAGACCGCAGATCTTGGTGATTCTTGTAGTTATTCGTTTTGGAGAACATCATTCAGAAAGTGAAAGTAAAGTTTAGACAGCTGGAGCTCAAACTGTGAAAATGGCATCAGTAAATGTATCTGCAGAAGAACTTTCTTGTCCTGTCTGTCATGAAATCTTCAAGGATCCTGTTACTTTATCATGTAGTCACAGTGTGTGTAAAGAGTGTCTTCAACAAAGAGAACCAGAAAAGGAGCCAAAATCCAAAAGAACCAAGGAAACCAAGGAGTGTCCTGTCTGTAGGAGAAGATCCTCAAATGATCATCCTCCAACTAATCTTGCATTAAAAGAATTGTGTGAGTCATTCCTAAAGGTGAAAACTGATTCATTAGGGTCTGAGGAGATCTGCAGTTTACACACTGAGAAACTTGATCTCTTCTGTCTGGAGGACAAACAGCCTGTGTGTTTAATGTGCAGAGATTCACCGGAACACATCAATCACACATTCAGACCCATCAGTGAAGCCGTTTCATCTCATAAGGTAAGACAGATTTATTAAGTATTAGTATTAAAAGATTTATTAATTAGTATTAAAAATTTTGCTCATAATATGTGGTTAGTACATGCGTAAATCGGGTGACACATCGCTTTTTTTTTATTCTAGGAGGAGCTCAATACTGCACTGAAGTCCATACAAGAGAAACTTGAACACAGTATAAACCTTAAAGGAGAGTATGAGAAAACAGTTCAACACATCAAGGTGAGGCACAATTTCATCTGACATTTTCTGTCTTCTAACAGATTAATTGTTTGGTGAAACATGAAGCTTCTGTATGGTGGAATGTCACTCCCTTTTAAGTGTAGACGCTTCTGATCATGTCCAGACAAGCCGTTCCAGGCCATCCTACACCTACAACATATTTTGAAACCAAAGAAAACCTCTTACAACATTATTTGTAAGAGGGCTAAGGGGTTACACCACTGTTTATTTAACATTTGAGAATGTCTCTTAGGTTACGAATGTAACCATGGTTCCCTGAGAAGGGAACGAGACATTGCGTCCTCTAGGGAATCACTATGGGGAACGTCTCCTTCGTGACCCATGTCTGAAGCTTGCATACAAAAACTACAACAGTACTGGCCGGCGACAGCCTATGATGTCACTTGTGACACATGCATGAACAACACATTCTCACTCCCAAGTCATTACATATTGACTCTTGGTTAGGACTAGGGATGTAAGGATAACCGGTTTGGCGATAAATCATGATAAAATTCTCCACGGTTAGTATTACCGTTTCATATTTTAATTATCATTAAATCCGTATTTGATTACCTCGATTTGAACAGCTTATGATAAATAAATACTGTCCAGCATAAAGCAAAGTTTAAATAACAGTCTCATGTGCACAGAGCACACAAAGTAATTTCATTCTGTGTGAAAGCGTGACAGAAAGCTGGGAGGTTTTAAAAGGATGCTAAGGGAATATACTAATGAATATAGAAATTAATTAATTATATGAATGTACCTCTGATGGTTCTGACTGTCTTCAGAAAAAGTCAATGGCATTTTGTTTTCATCTTCATTCCATGTAATACCTAATAAAGTAGTGATGCGATCGCAATACTGCTTTGTCCACAGAGTTTACTAAAACAGCTGTAGCTAGTGGCAGAGAGTTGATTTACATTGACGTTCATTGACGTTCAACCTGTTTGCAGTTTTTGCAGTTTTTGTCTAGCTAAAATGGAGGGAATTTGCATGCCCTGCTGTTAACTGATCATTTGATGAAAAACATATGTGGATTCTATACATTTGAACAATTCAGATAATACATCTCAAACTACTTAGATAAAATACATATAATCATTTAATGATTTGACTTAACCATTTTCTTTATTTAAAGGCTGAATTGTGAGGTTTTATGAAAACTTTTTTGAACAGAACTGTTGTCAGTCATGTAATTTAAAATCTCACTGGTAATGTTATTGTTTTAGTGTTTGTGCCAAAAAAAAGTCATTTTTAAGTGGTAGTTGCTTGGACTGTCACTGGAGGGGCAGAAAACTTAGATTTCATTAAAAAAATATCCTCATTTTCATTGAGAAGATGAACGAAAGTCTTACAGGTTTGGAACAATATGAGGTTGAGTAAATTATGACAGAATTTTAAAGTAGAGGAGACGTTTGAAAAGAAAATCCTCAATAAACAAATGTTCCTTCCTGCTAAATTTGGATGTAAAATATTTACATCCAGATCAGAGGCAGGCCATTGAGATGGCTAATGTCTGTGCTTCCATCAAACTGGTTTTGAACAGAGTACAGAGAAGTGGCCAGAAGCAGCAGCAAAATGTTGTAAAATTGACCTGTTCTCAGCTTCATATGCTCAGTAAATTGGCTAATATTGGCAAATATTAGGTCATCAGCACCTCAGAATACTGCATGCTAAAGAACATAATTGTTACCTGTTGTAAAGTTACATTAGTAAATTTAGCACACAGTTTACATTGTTTTATTGTATATGTAGGAAGGGAGCCAGAGCGCAGTGATTCCCTTCTGAGGGAACATCGAACTGCGTCCTCTAGGGGACCCTGCATGTCAAAAAATGACACTGAAGGGGTACCCTGTGCAACAAAATGTGACAGCCTATGATGTCACGCTATATCATCAGGTTAAGTTTATGCAGGCTTTCCTGAGCTGTGGTATTTCAGTAAATGTTGCTACATTACTGCAACCCACAGGTAAGAGCTTATTGTCTTTGAAAACATGCCTCTCCTGGAAAGATTGCACAATACCACTCTAGTACTAGGGAAGGTCCATGTGCCCTATGGCTCTGACATTATGAGCACATAACCCAACCCCTGCCCCTAAACCTAAATATTGTTAATATACTGCAGCAAACAGGATGAGCTTTATGGCGGATGGAGATGACGATTGCGTCTGTTCCTCTCACAAATCAATCGTTTTGCCTCAGAAGACTTGGAATATTCATATATTTTTTTTATTATTTGTTGTGATTGTAGTTTTATCTGCCTGTTACATCTGTGTTTAATTAACAAATAGTTAGGTTTGGGGGCAGGGGTTGGGTTATGTGCTCATAAATGTGTAAATAATGTAATATAAATAAAACTGTTGTGACTGCTTGCATTGAAAACCACACTCCGATATATATGCAATAATGGCAATATTATTACCCAATATATACCTTTACCCATGTCAGCTTATTGACACTAAGTGTTTCTTATTTAAAGCAGTGGAGGACCCTGCACATCGAAAAATGACACTGAAGGGGTACACTGTGTGTCAAAATGTGACGCTAAGGGGTCTTGACCAAGCGTTAATATGTAACGTGTTGGGCATGAACCTAATTGGCTCTCAAGTTAAGTAAGCTTGCTTGAGCTTCCACTTGCCATAACTAATAAACCTTTACCTGGCCACACTTTTATCGAATGATTTTTGTTGAGTACAAAGAGACATCGTCTAATTTTTTAGGTTAATTTTATTAACTAGATTAAAATATTATATTTTAAATATAAGTAACTTTAAGGAAGTTTTCAACACTAAATTAACAGCAGTGTCTCAAGTGCCAACAGCTCATAATCATAATCGATTTCCCTTCTTCCTTTCATTGCAAAAACACTTGAATGGGCTGTGTTCAACCATCAACAATCAACGAACTCCTGGACAGCAACCAGTCTGGTTTCAAAAGTGGACATTCAACCGAAACTGCCTTGCTGTCAGTTGTTGAAGCCCTAAGACTGCCAGGAGCGGATTCCAAATCTTCAATACTTATTTTGCTGGAACTGTCTGCTGCTTTTGACACAGTTAACCACCAGATCCTCCTGTCAACCCTATTGGCTAAGGGCATCTCAAGAACTGCACTACAGTGGTTTGAGTTTTACCTCTCAGACAGGTCCTTCAAGGTATCTTGGAGAGGTGAGGTGTCCAAGTCACAACATCTAACTACTGGAGTGCCTCAGGGCTCAGTTCTTGGTCCACTCTGTCTACATGGCATCACTAGGTTCTGTCATTCAGAAACATGGCTTTTCATATAACTGCTATGCTGATGACACTCAACTTTACCTCTCATTCCATCCTGATGGATAGCTGCTCGGATGTCAGCTTGTCTAACAGACATTTCTTGCTAGATGAAGGACCATCTCCTTCAACTAAACCTTGCCAAGACAGAACTGCTTGTGTTCCCATCAAACCCATCTTTAAAAACAGTCAGAAACCTTAGAGTTATGATTGTTGATCAGCTGACTTTCTCAGACCACATTGCTAAACCTGCAGATTTGCTTTATTCAACATCAGGAAAATCGGGCCCTTTCTTTTGGAACATGTTTCAACTCCTTGTTCAATCTCTTGTCCTGTCCAGGACAACTCTTGGCAGGTCTTCCAGCCAGTTCTATCACATCTTTACAATTGATGCAGAATGTGGCTGCAAGTTAATTTTCAATGAGCCAAAAAGAATGCACATCACACCTCTCTTCATCAATTTACACTGGCTACCAATAGCTGCTCACATGAAATTCAAGGCATTAATGTTTGCCTACAAAACCACCACTGCCTCTGCACCCCTTTACTTAAATTCACTACTTCAGACTTATGTGCCCTCTAGAAGCTTGCGTTCTGCAAGTGAAGTAAAAGAGGCACAAAATCACTTTCACAGACCTTTTCCTTAAATGTTCCCTCTTGGTGGAATGACCTGCCCAGTTCAATCCGTGCAGCTGAGTCCTTAGCCATCTTCAAGAATCAGCTAAAAACACATTTTTATTTGACCCTCACTCTCTTCTATTTCCATTTCTATTTCTATTCTTTAAAAAAACCTATCTATCTATCTATCTATCTATCTATCTAATCTTTCTAATCTATTTTTCCTTTTATTTATTATACAATTAACCAAAAACACTAGCTTGCTCTATTTTTGTTGTGAAGACTCAGGAGTCGAGGGATCCATTTGCAAACGATTTATTATTACAAGCGTAGTCAGACAGGCGGGGTAATCAACAGCAATCGTGAGCAACGTAGGCAAATCCAGAGAATAATCAATAACAGTCCAGTAGTCTGGGGCTGGCAGCAAGCGGGGATAATCCAGTAACAAGCAATAAGGTCCGGGCAAACAGAGAATTATCATAAACGTGGTCACAGTCCAAATCGGTACACAGGAAATCAGTCTGCGGGAAAAACGCTCAGGATTGCAGGCCATTGGCAAGACAAAACTTCGCGAGGGACGCGTGGTAATGGCCGCTATTTATATCCGGGAAAAAGCACAATAAAATGGCCGAACCAGGCGGAGTCAGCCCAGGCAAGGGGTCCTGGGAAATGGAGTCCGAATGGAGTTAGAACTCGGGGGAAGGTTCCCGCTGACGGCCTCCAGAGGGAGCCACAGAACCCGGATTTGTGACAATTTTATTTCTATTTTATCCATTTTTTTATTACTACATAAATAAAAAACCTTGCTAAGTATACTGCATTAAGTTAATATGAGACTTTCATAGCACTTACATAGTATTGCACTTTTGTTGATTTTGATTGCTTCCATTGTCCTCATTTGTAAGTCGCTTTGATTAAAGTGTCTGCTAAATGACTAAATGTAAATGTATAATTGTTTAATATGAAAAATATGCATTTTCATTCATAGATGGTTGCGGCATTATCATAAAAATGCTTAATGGACTGACATTTCTTTAAAAAAAGTTTATTTTAAAATTATATCAAACATAAATAAATTAATATCATACAAAAAAACATACACCCTACAGAAACAGAGCATCTATAACTACAGTACTAACTTTTACCCAGTCACTGTTCATGCTGCTCCAGAATAAGTTATGTCTTTGAGACGATTGAAGTGAATGTGGTTTGATTTCAGTCTCAAGTTGAGCATGCAGAGCGTCAGATTAAACAGCAGTTTGAGAAGCTTCATCAGGTTCTCAGAGATGAAGAAGAAGCTACAATCACTGCACTGAGGGAGGAAGAGGAGCAGAAGAATCAAATGATGAAGGAGAAATTGGAGGAGATCAACAGACACATCTCAGCTCTTTCACTCACAATCAAAGACACAGAGAAGATGATGAAAGACAATGATGTCTGCTTTCTGAAGGTCTGATTTCAGATCATTAAATGGTTGATTGAAGATTAATTGAGTTGTTGATAATAAATTGTGTGTTTGTTCTGCAGAAGTTTCCAGTCTCAATGGAAAGGTGAGTGATCTGCTGGTGTCTCTGGTCTTTCTACTCCTAAAGCCAAATCCTCTGCAGTTCTGACTCCTGAATGTTCTTCCAGAGTCCAGATTTCACAGCCGGATCCACAGATGCATTCTGGAGCTTTGATTGATGTGCCACATTACTTGGGCAACATGCAGTTCAGAGTCTGGAAGAAGACGCAGGATGTTGTCCAAAACAGTGAGTCTAGAGAAGATCTGTGCTCTTACACATACACTGGATTTAAAGATGTCTGATGCATTTCCTCAACAGGAAAAGTGTTGATAATTCATATTAATGTGCGTTTGGTTCACTCTTGATCATTATATGAACATCAGAGTAAAAGCACCTGTTGGTTGTGTCTCATCAGCTCCTGTGATTCTGGATCCAAACACAGCTCATCCAGATCTCATCCTGTCTGATGATCTGACCAGTGTGAAATTTAGGGAGAACAGTCAACTGCTTCCTAATAACCCAGAGAGATTTGATGAGTGCCCTTGTGTTCTTGGTTCAGAGGGTTTTAACTCAGGAACACACTGCTGGGATATAGAGGTTAATGAGAGTAAACACTGGAGTGTTGGAGTGACCACAGCATTAAATCAGAGGAAGGGGCATGAATTCTTTAGCACTGATGTCTGGAGTGTGCGGTATGATCAATATGGATTGTCTGAAAAGTTTGCGTTTCCTCTCAAACAGAAGATTGAGTGTGTGAGAGTGTATCTGGACTATGACAGAGGAACGGTGACATTCTCTGATCCTGTAACTAACACACATATACACACATTCACAACCACCTTCACTGACACTGTCTTCCCATTGTTTCGTAATCTTGATGAAACTAGTCTGAGGATTTTATCGGTTAAACTCTAGCAACAGAAAATCAATGTTGAATCGGATCCTGCCAATAAATTAATTAAAAATATAGATAAATATAAGATATTAGGTAAGATATAAAACTCTTATATATTTATTCTGTGGAATCAGAAATATAACATGTAACATAAACTATAAAATGCTTGAAATGCTTGAAAACTATAAAATGTTTGTACAAATAGTACAAACATAAGTTGGTAACACTTTCTTTTAAAGACCTATACTCACTATTAACTATTTGCTTAATGCTCTATTCCGCTTGACCCATATCTTAAAATTCCTTAATTCCCCCTATAAATTAACTTAACAACTACCTTACTATCTATTAGTCTGCAGCAAATTGGGAGTTTGTTGAGAGGAAAGTTGTAGTTAATAGTGTATGTGTGTTCCCTATTCTAAAGTGTTACCCATAAGAGTAAACTGAATATTGTTAAAATGACACATCATTTCCCATAATTTAGTAATTCTTTAGTTTCCTTCTGTTTACGTTCATTTCTATGAATCAGCAATAACTATCATCTCAATTATGCTGCAAACACACTGTATATTTGATATAACAAATATGAATATTCGGAGTCTGAATGAAGACATAAATAGACTGAAGAATTAATCACTGTACTTGTGTTTTGTATGTTTTTCTTCTCTCTTGGCATGTACAAAAAAGACTATAAATAGACTATTTTATCTACATATATCAATGTTAGGCTAAAAGATGGCCATCCTTATTTTCACAAGATGACAAGGACCAGTTTATGAAAACTGCTTTACCAGCTCCTATATTGCTGATGGTATTTGTATATATAAAGAAAACATACTTTATCAATGTGGGCAAATACCAGAAAACAGATTATTTACACAAATCTGTGTGCTAAGACCATATCATGAGAACACTCCTTTGGAGTAAACCTTCACAATGTGATTGTTTTTTGTATTACTAATAAACTTGTGTTACTAATACACTTGTTTTATTTAAACAATAATATGAATTTGTGACTTGTAGTTTATTTGGCTAAATAGAATATTAGCGCCATCTAGTGGATATATTGGGTAAATTACAAATTGCATTTTAGTTTACATAAAAGACCGCTCAGAATCTTTTTAGCCAAGTGTGCAACAGACTTTTGTGCAATTTGATGTGGCACTGGACATTCCAGTGTTAATTATTAATACAGTATAGAATATAGGCTATAAAAAATGCAGTTTACGCAATTGTAACTGCTGGAGCAGATATCTTCTGTGTCGGTTTATGACTAGTGTATTCAAACTTAAATGAGCTTCTCTTATCATTTCCACTTAAAAAGTTTGTTTAGCCCCAGGTCGTTATGAGCCAGTCACTATCGGCTCCCTTCTTTCTCAGAAGTCAAAATAAAAATTAGCATTTTTCCATGAAGAGCTCTTCCACAAGATCAGGCCAGTTGTACAAGTCTCTATGTTAAGACAGTATCTTAAGAACTAGTCTGACCAACTAGCAGTTACCCAAGAGAAGAAATTAGTCATAGGCTTTTTTTTTTTTTTTTTTTATTCAACTACATACTACATTTTTGCGTAACCAATTTTTTTAAGACTAGTCTGAACCTTTTATGCAACCGACCCCAGGTTTAACATTTCACCTTTTTTCTTCTTCTTTTTCAGCTCCAGTCTTTCCAGCTAGTCTTCAGTTACCAATTTAAAAAAAATGGTTTAAGACAGCAGGTCCACATCAAATTAGGACTTAGCTTTAAGAATAAAATACGTTACTCTGACAGAAATATTATCGTTTTAACAGTTTCTTTAGCCAGCTCTAGCCAGAGTTTGCTCCAAAACAATGACAAAGTTGAATTTACATCACCACATAGAACAACACTGTGTGTTTCAATAAGGCACTTCATATGGACCTTTACGTTTACAGTGCAGAGTGTACAGAAGGTAATGGAGCAAAATAAAAATCAGCAACTATAAGATTATGCTACAAATTGATATGTACAGTTCTAAAAGAAAACAAATGATAGACTAATGGCATTTTTTATAAACAATATAAATGTCTAGCTATAGCTAATTTATTTAAAGAGAAACTCTTTAAATAACTTATACATGATTGTATATGTGGTTAAATTCTAAAGTGAAAGTGAAAGCAAAAAACAGCTCCAACCCTGATCTAACACAAATGAACCGGCTAATTAATATCTTTACAAACACTTATTATAGGTGTGCTGGAGTAGGGCTAGAACTGAACTGATCTCCAGGAACAGGATTTGCTACCCAAAAGATGTACTTTACTAGAGCTGTTAAGGGTATTTATATTTCTCCTATTGTAACATCAGCTCAGTTGACTGCTGTATCTTTATAGTACTTAAATAAGACAAATATTTTACAGTAGGGCTAAATGAACCAGTTCCACCCATTTAGTTCATTCAATGATTTTACTCACAAGAATTGAATATGTTGTGCTTTAATAATGAATAAGTAACTTTATCTGATTTCAATTTCTTGTTGCTAGTGTACTGAATTCAACATTTTGAGGTATATTCATGTATGTACATCATTTACACTGAATAATTCAGCAGAAGATTGTGACAAGTTAATAAAAACATACTACATGACAATGTATACAACAAAATAAGAACATCCAAGTATTTATCCTGCAATTTTGCATGTAATTAACCACTTTCAAGATCTGTGGACAAATATATTACAATAGAAAAATAATTTTGTTCACAAAAATGTTTGCTTTCATTCTTCAAGTAATGAAGTGGTCAGAGATATTTTACAAGATATGATTTACTCTGACAAACATATTCCTACAAATTCATGTAGGAATTAACTGAAAACATTTTAGCCTTATCCCAGAGTCACTCTTGAACTTCTCAAACAGATTTTTCAAGTCAGGAGAACTGTTTTCATGTATGACTACAATTTGTCTAGAGTAGCAGATATGAGTTGTGTATTTCTCATAGTCCTTATTTATACAGAGCTCCAGATTTTTAAGGACCAAACTGAGGATGGATCTAGTGAGTGGACAGCCATCTTGTAACTCTCTGAAGCCATCTGAAGCTTTTGGGATAATAACCTCTAAAATATGAATTAAACCTTCAAGGACCGTCTTAACAATTATTTGTTTTTGAGACTCATTTCGAGTCTTTTCTGCAATTTCTTCATACTTTTTGAGTGTGTCTAGGAGGCTGCTTTCTAACAATGTCCATTTAATTTTCTCTGGTTTTTCTGCAAAGGTTACACAGTAACACAGATCGCAGATGTTTCTTTGGCTCCTTTCCTCTGGGAATGCTTCCAGTAGAAAATTTAGGCGTTTAGCCAGAACCATAGTGAAAATCATATAATCCACATTGAAATGTTTTCTGCCACTTGATGCAGAGATACTTGCATTGAAATTTGGAGGTAATTTGTTGGATTTCATCCAACAGTTGAAACACGTTTTTAAGATCTCCGAGAACTGACAACAGAAATTCTTGTATGTTTGCACACTTATACCATTAGGCCCTTTGTGCCCGGAGTCAGTTAAGGACTTGATCACACTCAGTATTTCTGCGCCATTAATCTTTCCTGCTCTTTTGTCTGGTTCATGTAATAGCTCTAATTGTAAACCAACATTTGGTACTTTATTCACTTTGAGATGTATCAGTAGAAGCAAATGATCTTGAACAGTCTTATCCATACCCCTTTTTATTTGATCTTCAGTCCTTTTAGCTTCTTGGATGTCGACATCTTTTATTCGTTCCAAATTGTCTTCACACAGAAGAAACATGTCTAATCTAGAATAACTGTCATTCTGACAATATGTGTATGCCTTGACTGTTGGGTGAAAGTATGCCCAAGTATCCATAAGATTTAGAGAGGCAGTGAATTTTTTAAATGGGCCCCACTGTTGTGTATGCGATACTGTTTCTCCTTTAGAAGTTCGATCACAGCTAAGGTCGAGAACTGTGTTGAAATCACCTCCAACCAAAAGCACACCCCTGGCTGTTTCCCTCAAGTATTCCTGCAGTCTGTTTAGAATTCCTTTGTCATCTTTGTGATTGTACACATTAACTAGAGTGAACAGCTCACCATGAAGATAACAGAAGAGTACAAGATACCCCCCACTATAATCCTCATCATGGCATAAGTACTGAAAAGGTACACCATCTTTTATCAGGATGGCCACTCCTTTGCTATTGGAATCATAGACTGTAAAAAAAGATTGCCAACCTTTAGGCTTTTCTAAAGGCATGTCACTTTCAGGTCCAATATTTGTCTCTTGCAAAAAGAAAATGTCTGCCTTTAGCTCTTTTGAGAAATGGTCAATGTTTGGGTTTTTTTGTCTACAAATATTCCATGAGACAAAACAAAGAGTTTGCTCATTAGATGTTTCCATTATTGCAGCATTTGCATGTGAATCCTCTGTTGAGCAAGTAAACAAAAACATTAATTTATCCCTTGATCCATATGTATTTTTGGAAGAGAAAGACTGACTCACTGTTAAGTGAAGAAGTGAAAGAGATTTGACAGTATTTTCATTCAAATTAAACACTAAATCAACAGGTTAAATTGACAGACAGTTTGAAGGAACAAGTGATAATTTAATTTATTCTTTTACTAATAATGAAATTCATTGAAAATAGTGTCAAACTTACCTTTTCCACAGCCAACTCACTGTTCGCTATGCCATCTGTACAGTAAATCGGGCTTATGGGGTTTGATGACCATGATGCGTCAGATGTAGAATCACGTCACTGTGGGTTGGGCATTAGCCTATTCTTTAGTGGCTTTTTTTACATTTAGGTGTGTTCTCAGAGCTCAGAGATTTATAACACACACATAATTCACTGGTCTAACAAGTCAAGTTTTTTTTTTTTATTATTTATACAGCGCTTTTAACAATACAATTTGTGTCAAACCAAATGTACAGTATTAACAGAACAGTTTCACTCCAGTTTATGTTCAAATATTCTACATACATGTATGGAGTACAGTATAGGCTACTGAATTTTCCAGTGCAATTTGCATCTCTTGAGGAAACAAATTCAGCAAAGTGATTTGCAACAAATTTGCATCTCTTCAAATAGATGATTTTCTCCTGGCCATTTTTGTTCATCCAAAATGAAAATGATCC
Organism: Cirrhinus molitorella; assembly: GCA_033026305.1. NCBI lineage: Eukaryota > Metazoa > Chordata > Actinopteri > Cypriniformes > Cyprinidae > Cirrhinus > Cirrhinus molitorella. Next base: position 52,423,540 of record CM065117.1, read on the forward strand.
AATTATTTTCTCACTCTCCTGGTATCCCAGGTGTATATGACTTCCTTCTTTCATAGAAATCCAATTGGAGTTACAGTTTTGCATCCATCCATAATAAAATCTAGTTATGTTGTAGAGGTGGATGACATAGCACTTCGGCGTTGCACATGTGCCTGTGAGTCTCGTGAATACTACCATTTGTTTACTTAAGCAAAGGAGAAACATTATATAATGAATAACACATCCCCAGTATTTAACATTCTGTATTTTGATAGAACTCACTTCTGCACTGTGAATAAATTGCCATCTGAATCCTTTATTTATTTATTTATTTATTTATTTGCTGAGGACCCATTTAAATTTATTTTACAGATGTCCACATGAGAAACAATTACTGTCCAAACTGGGCTATATCCTCCTATGTTACCCTCTTAATTTTCTTCGCTATTTACTCTACCAGCGCTTTCTGGCAACGATCGTCGTCTGTGTTCTTCCCTTCAGAGTATTGAAATTGTTAAAGGTGATGTCATGAAAATCTGACTTTTTCTGTGTTTAAGTGCTGTAAATGGATCCCTAGTGTATCTACCAACCCAGAAAATGTTAAAAAAAAGGAAAACCCAGTAACTTTGTTTTGGTAAGCCTTTTTCTGCGAGCACGTGAAAAAACAAAAAAACAAAAAAACATTACATAATAATGGGATTTTATTATAGTATTACCACCCTTTCAACTGCACATTTCCACCCACAGCGTTGTTAGTTTTCACAAGCAACAATGGTGTACCAGTTACCATTGCTAAAGTTTGAGCAAAGCATGCTAACTGTTCTGCAACAGACATGATAATTAAAACCAAAGAGATGTTTTTTTAATCAGAGTAGGCTGAGGTACGAGCTGTAAAGGCACAGCTCTATCTGGAAAAGGGGGTGGGGAGCAGAAGCTCATTTGCATTTAACAAAACATGCACGAAAACAGCGTGTTTCTGCTTTCACTCAAAATGGGCAACTTCATCGACACATTCTGGGGACACCTGTGACTTATAATACATATTGTAAAAAGGGGCATAATAGGTTTCCTTTAAAGCCATTTTCACTGTGTGCTGCATGTAAAATGTGTTAACTTGAAAACAATTCTGGTGTCTGACCTGCTGCACAACATACCTAAACTGATCCACCCTCCTCAAACACTTGCCAGGAAGAAGACTGACATTTCTTTCTTTCCTGATGCTTTGTATAATATCTGTATACAATCAGATAGGAATCAGTGATCACTGGAGAATGAAGAAAAACGCTTTCAAAGAGTATTTTTGAGGATTCAGATCAGCCAGAAGATCTTTGTGATTCTCGTGATTATTCATTTTTGAAAGTAACATTTAGAAAGCAATGTTTAGATTGCTGAAGTTCATGCAAACAGTGAAAATGGATTCACTCTCTGTTGAAGAGCCTTCTTGCAGTGTACATAGTGAGACACTCAAGCTCTTCTGTCTGGAGGACAAACAGCCTGTGTGTTTAGTGTGCAGAGATTCACAACAACACACAAATCACACATTCAAACCCATCAGTGAAGCTGTTTCATCATATAAGGTAAGACGAACCTCTGTTGTTTCATATAAAAAACAGTAGATCAGAAACTTTCTTTTGATAAATTCTAGGAGGAGCTCAAGTCAACAATGAAGTCCTTACAAATTAATCTTACACAAAGAGTGAAAATGAGAGAAGAGTTTGAGAAAACTGTTCAACACATCAAGGTGAGGAAACAGAATCAGAAGTAAAATACATTTTCATCACAAGTGTAGGGTCAGTTATACAGTCTTCAGATAACTATGCACATTTATGATTTGTTATATTTGTTATATTTAATGTAAATGTAAAACATTTCACCACAGGAAATAATTACTAACCCTAACCCTAACCCATACATGTGTGTTTTATATTTGTTATGTATTCCAGTTTATTATTGTAATGTAGAAACAAAGTTTGTTACACAACTGTGTTCTTGATAACGTCAAAAGAATATTTGTTTTGTTTTGAGTTTATCATGGATATAAATTATGTAATGTGTTGATGTGTGTTTAAGATACAGTGAATGTGTTTTGATTTCAGTCTCAAGTTGAGCACACAGAGCATCAGATTAAACAGCAGTTTGAGAAGCTTCATCAGTTTCTCAGAGATGAAGAAGAAGCTACAATCACTGCACTGAGGGAGGAAGAGGAGCAGAAGAAGCAGATGATGAAGGAGAAACTGGAGGAGATCAACAGAAGCATCTCAGCTCTTTCACACACAATCAAACACACAGAGGAGATGATGAAAGACGATGATGTCTGCTTTCTAAAGGTCTGATTTCTGACTGATGATTGATTGATTGATTGATTGATTGATTGAGTTGTTGATGATAAATTGTGTGTTTGTTCTGCAGAGGTTTGGAGTCTCAATGGAAAGGTGAGTGATCTGCTGGTGTCTCTGGTCTCTCTGCATCTGAAGCCAAAGCCACTGCAGTTCTGACTCCTGAATGTTCTTCCAGAGTCCAGATCTCACAGCCGGATCCACAGACACCTTCTGGAGCTTTGATTGATGTGCCACGTTACTTGGGCAACCTGCCATTCAGAGTCTCCAAAAAGATGCAGGATATTGTCCAAAACAGTGAGTCTAGAGAATATATGTGTTCTTACACATACACACACACAAACACACACTGGAAATGATGCATAAGGGAAGATTTAAAGACGGGATTAAAAATTCATAATAATCTATGTTCGATTCACTCTTGATCATTATATGAACATCTGAATAAAAACAGCTGTTGATTGTGTCTCATCAGCTCCTGTGATTCTCGATCCAAACACTGCAAATCCACATCTCACCCTGTCTGATGATCTGACCAGTGTGAGATACAGTGGGAACAATCAACTGCTTCCTGATAATCCAGAGAGATTTGACTATTTTAACTGTGTGTTGGGTTCAGAGGGTTTTAACTCAGGAACACACTGCTGGGATGTGGAGGTTAAAGAGAGTTCATCCTGGAGTGTTGGAGTAACTACAGGTTCAAACCAAAGGAAGGGACGTGATTTCTTTAACACTGATGTCTGGAGTTTGTGCTATGGATTGTGTGAGCCATCTGGTTTTCATGTTAAACAGGAGCTTGAGCGTGTGAGAGTTGAACTGGACTATGACAGAGGAACAGTGTCATTCTCTGATCCTGTAACTAACACACATCTACACACATTCACAACCACCTTCACTGACACTGTCTTGCCATTCTTCTGTAGTATTTACCATCTGAGGATCTTACCGTATAGTTACCGCACTGTAATAGTTCGTAAACATTACACCTGTAGTTCTGAATCTGTGGCCGTGAAATACAAACTGTAATAACTTTAATAAGTGTGTGGGTTTCCTCAGTTGCATTTGATTTAGATTCTTTTCAAGGTTTTTTCAATAAGGCACATTTGGCTGCTCACTGGACTCAAAAGACATTAAAACGTTACATTTCTGTAAAGTTGAAATGGAAACTATGTTTGTTGTGAAAAGTACTATGAATAAACATAAGAACATTACTGTTCTTAGCATATTTCTCCATAAACTATGTTCTGATTGCTTTGGTTTCCTTGTTATGGTTTTCTGATCACAAGACTCTGGTGACACAACTGTCATCAGCATAATAAATGCTCAAAAGGTTTATATATATATATACATATATATATATATATATATGTGAGCATTTACTATGCTGATGACAGTTCAATTGTGTCACCAGATACTGGTATACTCAATTCTGATTGGTCATCACCACATTCCAAGGTTTGATATTCCCAGATAACAACCAGTAAAAACTAATAACACAGGCTCATCCGGGTAACTGCCTGCAGTCAGCGCTGTTTGCTTGCTGGGAAAAAAATTTTCTTCGTGGAAACATTGTGCATTTGAGTAAAATTCTTTAATTCGTCATCCTGGTATCGCGGACTCCCTCTCTTGTTTCAAAGGCAGCTGCTGTTATTTTGGGACGATTGTTTTGTACACTGTAATGGATTATAAGATGATAATTATTTTCTGTGGTGAAATGTTGTATAATAAGTGCTATGACTGCACCATCCCCCTTAAGTGTCCATTGGTTTGAACTTGCCGCTTCACTTCACTGAAGCTTTGCGTTCAAATATTTCAACTCAGATCAAGGTTTTATATCTAATTATTTACTTTGTGGCAAGAAGCTGTGTAATAAGTGGGATAATGTAGATCCAGCAGGTTGTTATCGTAAAATAAAGCACTTCAGTCTCCGCTTTGCGTTGGGCAGCTGATAAGTCTGTCTGGCTTTATTCTGCGATAACAAACTGCTGGATCTACATTATCCCTTACTTACCTTTGCATTAAATTACAATGGGAGTGACGGTGGTCTCTTTTCTGACTGACAGTTTTCCATTCACTGCTGTCCACAAGTTTATGGGGCCGCGACTGTAAAAAAAATAAGGTGGATACAACTTCCGGGGATGCGGTGGAAGTAGTATGCCAATGGTATTTTGTGTGCTAATAAGTGAAAAGGCTAAGTGTTTTTAGGATCATTTCTTACTTTACACACTTGTGCTTTTATTTGTGCACATAATATAAATCAATCTATGGAATGTGTGGTGAATGTTTCGTCCGAGGAAGTTTCTTACACAGGCTTTTGGCTGCTTTATTGTTAACTAACCACCAGAAAGTGCTGTTTTCAACACTTAAAGCTTTGAATCTTTTACCGAAACAGTCAAAAGAAATTCTCTGTGCTTCATGAGTCTTCATTTGTCCATCAGTACTGTCAACTGTTGAATGAACCAGTGTCACGTCCTGCTCGTTTTCTTTCAAATTGAAGAGGCTCCCACGTTTGACGCAATACCTCATGGAGTGTAGGAAACTTGTGGATAGAAGTTTACCCAAATATGACAACTTCCGCTGCTGAGAAACCCGGAAATGTGAAAAAGGTCCATGTTCAAAAACACTCACTGATCGCCACCTACTGGTGTAATTCTGTGTTTTACAGGAAAAGTTAATGATCCAGCTCTGTCATGTCCATGGTTGTCTCCACAAGTGTGATTGATATGACATCACAGGCAGAGCGCGTGCACAAAAGTTTTAATCGGAATGTATATAAAACACATATAAACTGATATTTGAATCAGATTACTATGTTAAGAGTACATGTAAACAGATTTGCAATCGGATTCAATTCCTTCGGATTGATGAAAATTGGTGCATGTAAACGTAGCCAATGAAATGCAGCAGGACTGAACGCAAAATGTGACACAAATGAGATTGAAGATGTGATGAACGGCGAGTTTCATTTGTCACTTTGCACGTTTTTTGTTGAATAGAGATGTTCATTGCGAGCCATATCTGTGGAGATGTTGTTGCGGTAGATGCTTGGCAAGAAACACGCAATTAGATGCCTGACATGTTTTGGACCTTCATGAAAACAGTGCTTGTTGCATAAACAATTGTTTCAGTATTTGTGGGGAAAAGTGTCAAATGGTGATGAAAATGGGTTGATTGAACACATTTTATTAATAACTTTATAGTCTGAAAAGTCCATTCAAAGGAAAACGTGATTGTACAATCTGCCATTTGTAATATGCTACAGCCTTTACCTAAACAGGCCATGCTGTGTTTGTCCAATCAATGACACTGACACTATAAATGTGCAAATAAGTGCATTAATCTAGAGCAGGGATGGGCAACTTCGGTCTTCAAGGGCCACGTCCTGCAGAGTTCAGCTCCAACCCTAATCAAATACACCTGAACAAGCTAATGTTTAGCTAGTGTCTTCCAGATCATTAGAAAGCTATACAGGCAGATGTGTTTAATTAGGGCTGGAGCTAAACTCTGTAGGACAGTGGTCCCCTAGGACTTAAGTTTCCCATCCATGATCTGGGGTGACTATACGTCCCCTTTTTCCCGGTCATGTCCTGGTCAGGATTTCTATATTGCCTAAAATAACCAGGTTTTAGGTTTGGTTTGCTGTTTTCAGACTTGCTGAAGATAATGATTGAAAAGTATTTTGACACCTTGATGTATTTTGTGTATTAAATTTAAATGGATGCTTTCACATAGACAAAGCACCAGAACTATTTATTTCAATGGCTTCATCCTATGTGATCAAATATGTTGATCAACTGATATGGCCTTTTAATGTCAAATATACTTCAGAGGTTTTAACATCATGTTCAAAATTACATTATAGTTGTGTGTTGCAGGTTTTTAAAAATCAAAGGTAATAACAAACAATCATTAAATTGTTACATCACCACTGAGTCAAATAAAGAATCAAGGGTCAAAGATGAATGACTCCCTTACATCACTTCCCAGCTAGATTTTAGATTGTTGTTCTAAAAATGTTCTGAGAACATTACCATGCAGTGCTATTTTTCCAAGTTTTATATTTGTTCCTAGAATGCTCTCTTAAAAGGTAAAATAACATTCTCCAGAAGCATTCAAAAATGATTAGTGATAACATTGTTAGAACATTATGTAGAGGAATACTGTTCAAATGAGCCAAAGTGTAATTCCTCAGAATCAAATGGGTTAATTATTCAGTATTAATATTTAAAACTTTATCAACTATTTGCCCACCATTGATATCAGTATATTATAGCATTTCTGAACTGGTATTATCCCTGTGGCAAATGGCAATAATTTAATGGGGTGATAACACTGATTATGAGCAAGGCAACAAGATTGGCAGCACAAGGCAATAACTTGTAAGCACATAACACAATATACTACATTTTTAATATTATAGGACCATTATTTGAAATAACAATAGATTAAAACATTTTCTTTAAAATGTCTTTTAAGGCCACTCTGTGCTAGGGGCTAGCGGAACGACTAGTCGATTAGTCGAATTTAATGCTCTCAAGACGCTTTATGCTTGATGTCAACTAGTCGCAACAGGATAAGAAGTCTTTGAAGTCCACATTTACGCTGTTTCAAAACAGCTAAAATGATAAATAAATGCATACTCTGAAAGCGCTCCACAGGATGTGGGATTATACCAATTGGATGCTTGAAATTGAACAGGAGAATGCACGTTTTAAACAGCTTATTGTAATTGGCGTTCTAATCTAATGCACTGCTGCATTGTAATGCACACACAAAAGCTATAGACAGTAGACCTAGCTCGTACATCACGTGCAGATCACGCAAACACAATCATTCAAAAGCGCAGTGCGGAAATTAATAGTCAACACTTTTTGTCACAAATCGTGCCGCTGCTGCTCCCTCCTCTCACCATCAGAGGGAGCATTCACTCACACACAGAACTGGTTCACGAACTCCATTTCCCATAACCCCATTTCCATGAACTTCCTGTGTCCTCTCACCTCTCACCCCTGTCGGCCATCTTGCTTACACACACCTGCTCATCATTACACCTCATTACACAGTATAAAAGCCATTCACACACAGCCATTTGCGAAGTCTTGTATTGCCCTAGCCTACAATTCAGACAATTCAGAGCGTTTATTCCCCGTGTTTTCTCCCTGTTGCTGACTCCTAGTGTTCCTGGTTCCTGATTGTTTCTCTGCCTGCCTTTTGACCCCTTGGATTGTTTGTTTGGATTATTCTGCTGCCGGCCCCGACCCTTGCATGGACACTGACCTTGCTTTCTGGATTACCTACGTTGCTACCATTTGTTGTTGTTTGACCCTGCCTGCTTGACTACGGCTCATGTCTGAAATAAAGCTGCATTTGGATCCCCAATCCGCTGTGTCACTCGTTACACTGTTCTATGATTTCTCAGTAATACAGCTTAGAAACTGAAAAGTTGTAGCATATATTTCTTAGTAATTAAATCCCACAGCTTTATTATTAGGCTAGTACAGTGACGCTGCCAGGTAGAATGAATTCACACACGCAATCGCTCTCTCACTAATGACTTTATATAAATGTAATCTTTACAGTGCTACTTTATCTGTATCTGATTTAGAACGAGCAGAAATCAGTGAGAAGTATAACGACCCAAAGACAAAAGAACTGATAAAAATGAGCTATTACAGGAGCAATAGCCATGCAGGCAGCTCTGTGTCACATGCCATAGCTGTGCACAAGGTGTTCGAGGCTCAGCTCAAGGTTTAGGCTCAGTTGTTTATTAATGACATCATAAGCAAATAGTCGCTGTCGACTTTTATCACATAAATGCTTTAAAAAATATGAAGTTGTTCATACATAAGCATGTTAACTTTCTGACATATTTCACAGTCTTCAAGTCTATCAACTACTGGACAAAGGCAAAGAACATACACTTTGATTCGTCCAGTTTAAACAGCGCATTTACATCTCTGTACAGCTACCTAAAGGATCCCAGCATCAGAACCAAGAGTTTTTTATTGTTTTTAATGCTGTGTCAAGGGATATGTTTTTTTCTGAGCATTTCATTGCAGAATGTTTTGTAAATGCGTGTAATGGAGAATTTGCAAAGAAACTTTTGTTGAAAGATAAAACAGTCAGCCCAGCTTTACACCGTAAACTGATGAGGTGGTTTATCTGGCTGTTTGTTTGTTTGGAGAAACAAGTCTTTGAGTACCATGTTTTCTAAACATCTGCCAACATATTATGGTAAGCTACTGTACCACATAGATTCCTCAGCATCATGTGATTTACTGGAAAGAAAGAGTTGATAAGCCTATCAAAGTACACCAGACTCGTATCATTCATTACAGTGACACTCAACCTGTTAACGTATTTGTTTTGACTTTTATATGGACATTTTAAACTAACTTTAACAAACGATGCAAAATATAGTCATTATATAGTTTTACTGAAACTTTTTGTGGTCGGGACCCTATGGTTTGCGAGCTACACGTGGCTCTTTGACAAAAATGGCGTGGCTCGCCAGCTGTCTCCCTTCAGTAAAAAAAAAATAACTGTCACTAAAAATCAGTTCCCTGCAGAAAATATGAATGCATTTTTCTTGTTGAATGGCGAATCAAAGTTAATAAAGAGTCCATGTGTCATAACACCTTGCAGCATGCAGATTCAAGCAACAAAAGCTATGGCGAAAAGAAAACATTCATAGCAGCATCGACTAGCAAGTTTCAAAATGAGTGGACAGAAACATTTGCTTTTATTGAAAGCTATGTGCTCTACTCTGTTTGTTTGTTGATCAATTGTCGTTGCAAAACTGATTCAAATCCGATCTTTAATTCCCGCATTATATTCAAATTTAAAGAAGATCACATCAAGGAAAGCAACAATTGTATTAATTATCAGCTATTTGGAAGATAAAAGACTGCAAGAGGAGAGTTTATTCGGGTTTTTTTTTTTTTTCAGTTTTATTTGTAACAGCGTGTCAGCTTGCTAAAGAGATACTCAGCTACTCATCCACCTCGAAAGCGTTTCAGAGGGCTTTTTTTTGTTATTGACAACCTTTATTTTTTTTACTATAGTAATATATTGTTTTTGTTGTTGTTGTTGTTTTTATGGCTCTTTTGAAAAAATTAACTCGCCAAAAAATGTCTCTTTGGTGAAAAAAGTTTCCTGACCCCTGGTCTATATGGATACAGTATTATACCTAGTTATTTGAAATGATTGTTTTTAGTTCTTGTTTTATTACTTATTAGTACATTTGCACTGTAAAACCCAAATAGTTGTAATAACTCATTTCATTTGTGGGAATGGACTGCAGTAATTAATTTAGGTTTAAAAAACAATAGTTGCGAGTACTGTGAATTTAATTTCAGTTCACTAAAATACAATTTCCTAAAATATGATTAAATACCACTAAATTATTTAATGTTACCAAAACTTTACTGTAATGATTACAACATTTATACCCACTAGTTTGTTAGTTAACATCTGCAAACTATTTAACAGGCTAAAGCACACAGTGCTGATATAACAGTAGATTATCTTTGCATCAGCAAATACAAGTACTACTTCAAACAAAGTAGTAAAAAGGTTTAATACTGTATGTCCTACAAGCTCTACTCTTCAGCAGTGATAACCCCCAAAAACTCAGACATAACTGAAATCTCAACACAGTAACAATAAACACTAACAGATATTGCCTTATAATTTTTGTGTGCACATAAAATAACATTTAATTTCAATATTTACTCTCCTTGTAGCAATGCATGCTGGGAACTAGTAATCTGCTGTAATTAATTCAGTTTGAGTTGTGATAGATATAATCAGTTATTACGTTCACAGCTATTTCTATCAAATGAACTTTAAGAAATTTTATAAAATTAACAAATTTCATTTAATAAACTTGACTGGTGTCTGCAATGCAACTGTTCCCTAGAGGAGTCATACAAGTATGTATTATCTTTTATCAAAACCTACTCTAGTCGCCCCAAGGTCATTGTTTCACGATAAAATGCTGCTGATATCTTATCTTCAGAAGGCCCCAGCACATGTATCTACGTAATGTGAGTCTGCATATATTTATGGCTAAAATAAAGCATTTACTAACAAAATAATAAATACTAAAAGGAACATAGTTTACTTTCTATTGCATACATTTGTTTAAGAAACCAAGAAGAATTCGTAACAGTCAGCTGGCATACTTTAGAGATGACATCAGGAAGTTCTGTGCTGAGGTTGGATTTTATTACTTAAGTTTTTTTTTATTATTATTGTTATTATTCATTTATATGGACTTTTTTAAGGTAGGCAATGCTAGGATCACTTGTCAGGTCTTCTTATAAAACATGGAAGGACTACAATTTCAGGAGACATGGGTCATGACATTTATTGGAAAAGTACAGACATCTGTTATCTCAGCAGCAGTCTTTTCGAACAAAAGTGGTTTTAGCTAAAGTTTAATTCCTTTATTAGTCACATACCAATAGTGAACAAAAGTTTTGAATACTGTTAATGGAGAGGCAATCTTAAAATCAGCCATGAAAGAGGATTTTCGGAAGTGGGAGAACTGTTACTACAAGCAAACTACACAAATAAATACATAATAAATAAACTAATTTGATTAACTTCTATTAAAATTGATAAACCTACCTACACTAAAAGTAGAAAACCATTAAGAGCGCAAGAGTAGCAGTTCACTCCATTTTGCAAATATAGAAGCAGTATAGGTTAATAAAAATGTGACAAAATACTTCTAGAAATTCGTGAATGTTTTTCTTCTCTGAGGGTGTAAACTCAGTTTATTTTAATGGCAACTTTAAGTTTAGGTTCAGAACACAGCAGATATTAACTTAAGAGAAAACAGTACAGTATACATAATTTTCCAGGAGTTGTGTGTCATGTCACATTTTTATTAATCTTGATTTCTCAAAATGGTGTGTGAACTGCTGCTCGGACACACTCATGTACTCATGCACAGTAGACCCACAGACCCACAGACTGAATAATAACGTAAATTTCGATTGTGTATGCACTCACAACATTTAGACATGCCATAATAGCATGATACATCATTCTGTGACACATTTGTTTCCTTTTTTAAAGCCTGAAGCTGATTGCTGAGTGGGGAGACTGTCCTCAAAGAAAATACGACCCAGTTGTACGTTTTTGAATCGACCAAATACGACCCATGTTTAAGTTTTAAAGTTAAGCGCCCTCTAGCGGTCGTAAAAATAATGACAGTGTCGCGTTGGATCTGACGTCATGGAATGACGTATGAGTTTTTATTTTGATTTCAGGGTAATTTAAACGTGTTTTACTAGGTGTAATTCGTATAAATGACTACACCTAACCCCACCCTAAACCTACCCCTTACAGAAATAGTGCAAAATCATGATTTCTTGTGCATATTCCAAAAAAAAACATACAATGAAAATACATGCGTTTTCTGGTATCGAACCGGTGTTCATATGATTATATCACTCTGCAGAGCAACGCGCTACTAATTGACCTACACATAATGCTAAGGTTGAATTAGATACCTGTTACTGATAAGGCAGCAAATGTTGAATACGCTCTATAGAGACGTATTTGATGTTGAAAACGCTCTATAGAGACGTATTTGAGGATTTGTGAAAACGACTTACGTCGGTCGTATAAATTGGAGGACATGTTGGACTTGTCACATAGCAGCATTTAGACATTGTTCTGTTTTTTGTTATAAGTCAGAAATGAAGCAGCTTCCTGCAATACAAAATCAATGGGGAGCAGGGTTGCCAGGTTTTCACAACAAAACCCACCCAATTGCTAGTCAAAACTAGCCCAAAAGTAGCCCAAACACATTTTGAGGGGGGTCCCCCATTAAAAATCACATTCCGGGGGTAAAATACAAGATTTAAAAAAAAAAGTGCATTCAAAGGGCTATAAACTGTGTTATTGGAGTCGCTTTAACCTGTGGACATGAACAACAACCCGCGGCAACGGTGTAAAGTAGCCCAATTCCGTGGGAAAACCGCGGACTTGGCAACACTGATGGGGAGAGTTGGACTGTTTGAAGTAGTCTTCTTTGGCTAACTTGGTGGGGCGGCACCCCAGCACCCCCTATTGACCAGCCACCACTGGTCAACAGTGGCAGCATCTATTCAGATAAACACAAGTGAAGATTGGACCCTGTTACTCCATTTGTCCCAGGTACACCACCATCAGAGCTTCAGTTATTACATTTAACCTTCAATGAACAGTCATCAGTCAAGACTAAACAGAATAATCTGATCCGCTTCACTAGCAGGATCACTTAATGTCCCATATATCCATATATGAAATTAATCAATGATTAAGCTTTAATATAACATTACTTTACAATCTGCACAGACAGTAAAGTGAATACACAGGTGAACTTGATCTAAGGTAAGTGCTAGTCTAAATCTGTAATTTATGTTGTAAATATGTTGTTGCAAAAACAACACGCTACATATCCTAATTAATGTATCTGTTCATTTACAAATAGTTAGTTAAAGTCCTTATAAATCAATAATTTCTGACATTACATTAATAATAATAATAAAGATTAAAAATCTAAATGACATTTTAAACGCTACATGCATCACAACATTACAATTTAAAGTATGAGAAGTTAGTTATTTTGTTAATTTCACCTTTATCCAATTATTAGTGGTTTTAACTAATAATAATATATTTAAATAGACCGAAATAGGCATTCTAAATGTGCAAACAGAAATGTAACCTAGTGTAACCCAGAACAGTGTAACCTTTTTTTTTTACCTCTAAGATGTATTTCCTGAATTGTTTTTCTTTAATGTTCTTTATGTTCTTATACTGATATTAGTGATATTTAATCTCTTAGAGAGAAATCAGAACATTTGTCTTTCAGCTGTTGACCTGCATGCAGTATTTGACCAGGACTTCAATAAGACAAGAGCACAGACATGTTATTCAGTTTTGTTTTATTCTTAGTATAAATTACTGTTTACACAAGACAATGGAAATTAGGTTTATTGATTACATTATGCAATTTTGTTATGACATATATTTTAGTAATCTGATTAAAATATGTTTTACACAAGCATTAATTAGACAAGCTAAATAAAACTTTTGTTTTTATGTGGGCATCTCATATGACACAGATTTGGCAGAAGAGTTAGTTGGCTTGACTTTTTCTGTGTGATATCTTTGTTTGTTCATTTTGGGAAATTAACTCATCTGAATAATTTCTCATCTGACGGATGAATTGCTATTTTCATAATAATGGGAATTTCACATATGTACGGGATTTTTAAAATAAAAGTATTTTCAACAGTTGTATATAATTTAATGAATTCATAATATCAAGACAAAGTCTCACATAATTTAATAAATATTACTACAGAAATAAAAAACTACAGAAACTTATCAGAAACTTGTTGACACTCAAATATGTTCATGGTCATGACATTTTATAATTAATAGTCTTTTCTGAAAATGTGGAGCTTTATATGTTTTTGCAAAAATGTTCTTTAACAATTATGTACTGAAGTTTTTCATTTTGCAGATGCTTGGATGAGGAATTGGTCCTTGTCTCTCAACTTCTTGTATCCAGAGTATTTGCTAAGATGTATAATATAAATTGTGATCTGAAGAGTCCCAGAATAGATGGTGGAGTCTCTTTCTGTATCTATTTCTTCAGATATATTGATCCAAACTCTCAATAACATCCTGTTTTGAACATTTTCTCCATTCGTCTGGTATTTCACCCCTCCCCTCAAATGTTTTTTTGTAGTATTTTTCCAGATCTTTCTTAAATCTGCACACAAACCACTTCCAGTACGGCAGTTCAGAGAGGTCAGAGGTGATGCTCCAGTCTGCATAAACTCCTCCTGCTGTCCTGTATTCTTGCCAGAGGACATTATCATCTGAGGCATTGGGGTAAAAAGATTGATTGCTTGCTACCACTGATGTGCAGATGCTAGTAGACAAGTTTGTTGTATTCTTGTAATGCATCCCGTTTAGTCCAATAACACGGTGGAAAGGAACGCTGTGATCTCCAACATGATTTTCTATGGTGTTTGTGCAGGTAGCTTTACAGAAGGGACACTGAACCCAGCAGCACTGACAGAAATGATAAATCAGAAGCTCATCTGGTCGGAACCTATCTAAGGCTGATCTCAGACATTTTATCAGGAAGTTTATCTCTTATCACATCTTCTAGGAGGCTAAAATCATGAACATCATCATGATTCACTCCAGTGAGGTCTTTTTCAGAGAAGGACAGCACATCTGAGAGCTCCTGAGTGAAACTCTTCAACCAAAAACCAACATCTCCTCTGTTGACTTGAACATGTTCAGTAGATTTATGAGCTGCTTTCATGATCTTCTGCTGCAGGAGTCTAATGTTCTCCTTCATCTTGGGTAAAACACTGACACTGAACTTATCAGTGATGTACCGACTGACTTCATCTCTGATGAAACTCTTGAAGTGCTCTCTGGGATTATGAATGTAGTTCATGTATTTGTCAAAATCATTCTGTTCTGCCAATGTCTGCAAAATGTGTTTCTCCAGTTTTGATTGGTTTCCATTTAGTGATTCACATTTTATTCTGATTTCATCTGCTAAATCTCTGGCCGTCCCCTTGTAGACACTTTGCTCTATGGGCTCTTTAAGTTTCTGACAGATGATCTCACCAAAAATTCTAACCGATGTTGCTTCATGACAGTATTTCTTAAAAATACTATAGTAATGTTCTCTCTTCATTTCAACATATATTGCAGGATCATTGGCATCCCTGAACAGTCTGTGTTGGTCAGTGATCATCTTGTTTGCTCTCTTACAGATGGAAAGAACCAAGTCTCTGAAGAATTCATTCTTAAACACATATTTCACTCGTCCTTCCTGTTGCTCTGTTACACTTCTTGATGTAATCTGTGATTTGTTGAATACATCTGATGTTGTAGCCCATTTTTGAAATGTTAAATGATGTGATCATTGAGTCTGTCTGCTGAGCATTGTCTGTCACTAATGATCTTATTTGGGATTCATCCTCTCTTGATAGATTATAACCAAACTTTTTAGTTGATCTGTGGATGTTTGTTTTTGACCCTGTAAATCCACTGGATTTCTTTAACTGTACATAATCTGAATAACTTGGTACTGAAAAAGCATCCTTGCTTTCACTTTTCTCCATACATTGGTCCACAGAAACACATTTATAGACATCACTGAGGAGGAGTTTCACATCTTTGGGTTTGGTGGTGCCATTGGTGGGCTGTCCTCCCAGACCTGAGCAAAATACTTCACATCATTTTGAACATCAAATTTAATAACATCACTGAAACATTCAGCATCACAGACTTCTTCTTTAGCAGCAAGTTTTGTCATCTCATCCAGTGTCTTCTGCAGTTGTGTCCTGCCCTCCATCTTTTTCTCTCCAGCTGTGACATCTGAAACATTTTGATGCACAAACACACAGCTAGGATTCAGTCTGACCTTTTTCATCCTCATGAAGGCCTGAACAACAATCTGAAGAATGTCCTGCATCTCAGATGGGTTTTCTCCAAATATATTGATAAAGGTTAGGTTTGCAAGACCTATGACAAATGTGGCCAAAACATTAACCTGATGTCTTGTTGATCTTCCAGCCAGTTCTAGAGCATGAAGACCCTCAGTATCAACAACCAGAATATAGTCAAACTTTATCTGTGTTTTCATCTCATCTGACACTCTGACCAGCTGCATGAAAGCTCCTCTGGTGCACCTGCCAGCACTGACAGCAAACTGCAGTCCAAACATGGCATTCAGCATGGTGGATTTCCCAGAGCTCTGAATCCCTAAAACTGACAGCACAAAGACCCTCTGATTTCCCAGTTGTTGGATAAGTTCATCCAGAACAGCAGAGATCCAGATCACAGGAACATGAGCAGCATCTCCATCCATCAGCTCCAGTGGAAATCCAGAGATCATCATCTCTGCTGCAAGACTTGGGAGAGAAGAGAAGTTAAATTGCAGGTCGGTCTTGTTCTTTTTCACAGATGAACATGATTCATAGATCTGACCGATCTCCCTCATGATGTGCTCCAAACCAAAGGTTGAAATTTGAATTTCCTCAGATATTCTCTGAAGTTCTTCTTTTTCAGTTTTGAGTTGTTCCGGTTTATCATTGTTATCACTGTACTTCTGATGAAGAGCAGAAATATCCCTTTCTCGATTTCCATTCTCTCTCTCTCTCTCTTGTCTTAGTCTGTGATTAAATTCATCCCACATTCTCCGTTCTCTCTCTCTTTGTTTCTCATCCTCTTCTTCTTTTCTCATCTTTTCCTCTTTTTGTTTCTGTCTCTCCCATTTCTCTTGTTCTTTCCTAATTTTTTTTCACGGATCTCTGTCTCTTTCTTCTCCTTCTCTTTTATTTGTGTTTTGTATTGTTCTTCTCTCTCACTAAACTCTTCTTCTCTTCTCTTTCTCTCTTTTTCATGATTCTGTCTGTCAATCTCTAGTCTGTTCATCAGTTTGTCCATTTCTGTGTCATATTTGAGTTGAAGTTTTTCTCTTTCTGTTTTTACCTTTTCTTTCTCTTGCCTCATTTTCTCAATTTCACGTTCAAACGTCTCTCGTTCTCTTCTTATCTCTTCTCTTATTTCTCTCTGATGTGACTCTTGTTCTGTTATTTCTCTTTTGAGTTCCTCTTCTTTTCTCTTCCTCTGTTTTTGACGATTTTGCCTTTCTTCTTCCATCATCATCTTCATTCTCTCTTTCTCTTCTTCTAGTTTGATCATCAGATCTTCTTTTTCTCTGTTCATTTGCTCCACTATCTCCATTAGGAGCTTCATGTTTTCTTCTGCTTCGTGTTTAGATTGAAGATCTTCTTTCTTTTGTTTCATTCTCTCTTTCTCTTGTTTAAATTCATCCCATACTCTCTGTTCCTTCTCTTTTCTTTTCTCATCCTCTTCTGCTCTTTTCATCTTTTCCTCTTGTTTTTTCTGTTTCTCCCATTCCTCTCGTTCTCTTCTCATTTCCACTTTATATTGTATTTCTTTCTCTCTAAATTCTTCTTCTTTTCTCTTTATCTCTTTGGCAAGATTTAGTTTTTGTACCTTCATCATCATCTGCATTCTTTCTTTCTCTTCATGTTTGTTCACCAGTTCTTCTCTTTCTCTGTTCAGTTGCTCCACTGTCTCCATCAGGAACTTAATTTGTTGTTCTTGTTTTTCTCTTTCCATCTGTCTTACATGAGTAGAAACTTCCTCCGTTTGCTTTCACCATGGCATCAATCTTCTCCAGTAGATCAAACACCTGTGTTCTTTCTTCAATCTTATTATTATTGAACACATGGTATCTGTTTCCACACGCTTCAGTTAGATTCATCAAAGGAGATCCAGGTTTTCCCAAACACTGTTCAATGGTTTTGTTCTTCAGATCATCTCCTCTGGTGAAAAGCACCATGGTGTACATTAAGGAGTTTTCACCAGATGTTTCTTGGATGATCTTCACTGATTTTGCTTCTTCTGGAGTGAATCGTCCCAGTGGTATCAGTAAGAGAAACACGTGTGGTCCAGGGAGCACCATGGAGATACAGTTGGTGATTTCTTTCTGTATTTCCTCATTAGTAAGCTCAGTATCAAACAGTCCTGGAGTGTCAATCACAGTAATGTGTCGGTCGTTGATTCGAGTCTTCCTGGTCACTGAATGAAAAGATTCTTCTGCTGTAAACACGTTTCTTCCTAAGATTCCTGTAGCACTCTTACCAACTCCAGTTTTTCCCAGGAGCACAATCCTCAGATCATCTCGACTCTCAGTTGAACCTGTAAAAGAAGAGATGCATTAGGCTCAAACAGGTTTAATAAAAAAAAGTTTGATTCTGTAATTTGTGGGACGATATTTTGAATAACCCTGTTTGTAACAGGTTTGCTTCTCGTTGTTTATCATGCTGTATATTAGATGTAGCGTTAAGTGGTTTGTTTAGTATATTGTACTTTATACATACTATAGGTTGGAGTAATGATGTTAAAAAATTTGAAACTTAACCATTTTTCTTACTTTATTAATTCATTTATTTTTAATGTTCATTACCTTGTGACAGAAAATGTGTCTCTAATGAATGATTTTTTTTTTCTTCATCTCTTCAAATTTCAGCATTTTACTCATCTGAGCCTCCAAAAATGTCTCTGTGGAGTAAAAGCCTCCTTGGTTTTCTTCCATCATCTCCTCAATGTTCTTCATCAGTGTGGACACTTGTGTGGTGGGACCAACAAAATCATGTCGCCCTCCAAAACTCTCAATGACTGACTTTGTTTCTTTATTTAGTTATGTTGTCTGATGCTCTGAATTCTGGATTATGAGGATCATGATGTGTTTGTTAATTCTTGAGCTGAAAATCATCTGGATCTCCTCCATTTCTGCTTCATCAGTCAGTGGAGCATTAGGAATAATGAGGAGAAAAACATGAACTCCAGGATGACAGAGAGACACACAGCGGAGAGTCTGACGGATCACTTCCTCCTCTGAGAGCCGAGGGTTGAACAAAGCTGGAAGCTCCACCAGACTGATCTCAATATCTGATCTTCTGTCTGTCTGCTGTAGGATCTGCTCTGATATGGAGGATTTTAATGTCCCATCACTACCACACACAACTAGATTCAGCTTCACACCCTCTGAAACTAATA
This sequence comes from Cirrhinus molitorella, assembly GCA_033026305.1. Lineage (NCBI taxonomy): Eukaryota > Metazoa > Chordata > Actinopteri > Cypriniformes > Cyprinidae > Cirrhinus > Cirrhinus molitorella. The sequence continues at coordinate 52,442,487 of CM065117.1, forward strand.
GAAGATTAAAATGACAAACTTTTATTATTGTACATTTATCACTACAAAAATCAAATGGTCACACTCACGTGTTTCAATGGCATGTTGCTTCATTGTCAAATGCTGCGAACTTTCATATCCAGCACAAACCAGGTGATGTCCATCATTCATTCTCACAATGTCCTCAAAGGTCTGCAGAAGTTCATCAGGAGAGCTAGTCCTCTGAAGACTGAAGTATCTGTTTGCACATTTCTGAATGATTTTCTGTAGGATTTCATTAGTTTCGGTGGGCTCTTGTGTGTTGATCACCATGGTGTGTTGATAAACGCGCTCAGAGAATGAGTCCAGCACTTTCTCCACACACTCTTGATCTTCTGTTGAACACTGCTCATGTTTGAGGAGCAAAACAATCACATGAGGTCCTGGATCAGACAGATACACACACTCTCTCACCCTCTGTGTGATCTGATGAAGTGACAGATGTGGCTGAAGCAGCTTAGGACTATTGATGATAGTCAAGTGTCTGTCCTTTAGTCTTCCTCCGTCTCTCTCTATAATTTGTGGAGGAGCTTCACTGTCAAACGATGGTCGTCCTAATATGAAGTTTCCCACTCGACTGTTTTCAGACACATTCCTCCCCAGTAGAACAATCCTCAGACCACTTACTGAAACACATATGTGATATAAAACAAGTTATGATGTTAAGATATTCCATCATCAGTTACGGAATTTATTTTTATTTTTATTTTATTTTGGTATTATGTAATAAATTAACCTATATGTTCATACACTCAGTATCAATTCATGTTCTTGTTCATCTATATAAGGACTTACTTTCAGGAGGTTGTTCTTTACTATGTTTTCTACTAAGAGCATGTTTGTGGGCAACAGTCACTTTATAAAACACATGGCAAATGTTTTACATTAAATCACAGCAGCATGTACTAACAAAAAACACAATCTAATGATGATTACAAGCAGAAATATTAAAGTGAGAAATACTGAGAAATCAGATTAGAAATACAGTTGATGAGAGTTTGTGTTTTTAGCCTTGAGGAAATGAAAAGAACAATGCTAATTTTAATTGAATATGTAGTGGACAAACAATACATATAATATCTTTTTAGCTTATGTCATTTGGTTAACAATATTTGAATCTGATTTATCTGTGATTCTTACCTCTGTCAACTCTGCTGGACATTTTGATATTCTCTCTCCATCTCTTTAGTTTTTACTCGATCACCTTCTCTGACTCCTTACTGTTCATTGTTCAGTACGAGATTTCAGTGATTGTGTTTTTAAAGCAATACAAGTAAAACTCCATGTTACAGCTCATGTATTTATTGTCATGTATTAATTTAGCATTGAATGTCACATTTGCATTAAATATAACAGTAATAAACAGGGTATTTGTAAGAAAATAAGATACCTGTATGTCGAGGTTTCATCTTGCGCTAGGTTTCTTATTACCAACAAGCAATAAATGGTTTGCGGAAAGAGTCAGTTACACTGCAATGGTAAAAACCTGTTTGTCTGTCCTGTTTGACAACAGATGCAGGTAAAAATTCAAACTACAATAGTGTGAAAATAATACAGTTCTGTGAAAAAAATAAAGAAAACAGCAGCTGATCATAAACAGCTAAAACTATAAAGAGTAGAATCTATTAATTTATATTTACACTAGCAAACTTTGATTATGCTTTGACACTGATTACAACTGTGATATGACACCAGGTCATATAACTTCACAGGTTTAACAATCACGATCTTTGTGTCACTTTGAAATCTGCTTACTTCACATTATCAGCTCAGTGTGATTGAGTCTTCCCCTCATAATTCTTAGGTAAATATTACATCTAATTAAACATGAAAATAGCATAAAAAACACAAAGCAAATGTTGTATGTATTATATATTATTTTTAATTTGTATATACCAATCCTACATTAAATATTTTTGCATTATCTACATGTGTCTTTTCAATGCCACTAAAAATGCATCTAATTGCGTTTTACGCTGTAAATGATAAACATAGTGGCACTTCTCATGTAAATCTGCATAGTGAGACTGTAAATCTGGCAGACTTGCAGCTCCAGATAGCAGGAAAAAACTACATGTTCAATATCTCATTCTTTTTGAACTGCTCAGAGTATTAGTAGACTGATGGGGTTGACATGTACTTACATAGTTATTTATAGTCAGTAGAATGTGTGTTAAGGACCATAAAAATAAAATGTTGGCAGATATTAAGCAGACAGTCTACTAAAACTCTTATAATTGCTAGATGACATGTAGTTGCAAAGTTACTTACAGTTAGCAGAAGGTCTGAAGTCAGCTATTAAAGTTTTTAGCCATTAACAATAATATATTTGTAAAAAAAAAAAAAAAAAAAAAAAAAAAAAAAAGAAATGTCTTCTTACATTCAACTGCTTTTATTTCAGCAAATTTCTTAACTATGTAGATAGATTCAACATGTCAGACAACAATTGAAAGGTTTTCACAGACATTTGACATTTTGCACAGGGTTTGCCACGGCTAAGACAATCAGCTGTCCATTCTGTCTCCATGTAGCACTCCATGTTTTAGGCATCTTACATTATGGACATTGCAGTTTTTTGACCTGGCCACATCTACAGTACTCTTGTCTCCCTGCAGCAGGACTATGGCATGTTCACGAAGAAGTCTTATCTAGAACTAAAGAAATCACTTGTTTGCGGTGATCACCTCTAATGGCTGTGCAACAAAATATAAGGTTAAGGGTCCCATAATTTTTCTCCATGGAATTTTTATTTGTTTTATTCAAAAATTTCTGTTGGATAAAAAAAAAAAATAAAAAATCTAAACCAAAGTGATTTACATTATTTTTGTTGCATGATTCTTGTAATACTCTAAAAATAGAATACACTTCTACAATGGTTTTGTTAATTAATAACATACTGGAGAGTTATAGTTACTCACTGTGTAATTTGTATTTAACAGTAATTTGCTTCAGCAAATAATGATAAAGCAGTAGCAGTAGCTTAATGCAAAATGTATAGGTCCAACAGTAGCCTAAATTAATTAAATTGATCTGCTATGTTTATTTAAAGCATTTATCCAAACTCTCAATAGCATTCTGTTTTGTGAATTTTTTCCACTCATCTGGAATGCTTCCACTACCCTCAAATTTTTTGTCATAATGCTTTTCCAGATCTTTTTGGAATCTGCACACAAACCACTTCCAGTAGGGCAGCTCAGAGAGGTCAGGGGTGATGCTCCACTTTGCATGAACTCCTCCTGCTCTTCTGTATTCTTTATATGGAATCCACTGGTGTGGTACACGGAAAAAAATACCAGTTGTCACTAAAACTGTGCAAAAATCAGGACAGAGATAATCAGTTTCACTATAATGCAAGCCTTTAAGTCCAACAACACGATGGAAAGGAACACTGTGATCTCCATCATGGTTTTCTATGGTGTTGGTGCAGGTAATTTTACAGAATGGACACTGAACCCAACAGCACTGACAGAAGTGATCAATCAGAAGCTCATCTGGCCTGCTTTTATAGTCCAGTTTTTCAGGAAGAGTCTCTGTGTTGAATCTGTTGCTGATGTCAGACATTATAGCAGGAAGTTCTTGTCTTATTACATCTTCAAGGAGGTTGAAATCATCAACATCATCATGTTTCACTCCACTGAGGTCTTTTTCAAAGAAGATTAGCTCATCTGAGAGCTGCTGTGTGAAACTCTTCAACCACAATCCAACATCTACACTGTTGACTTGAACATGTTCAGTGGATTCATGTGCTGCTTTCATGATCTTCTGCTGCAGGTTCTTCATGTTCTCCTTCAACCTGGGTAAAACACTGACACTGAACTTATCACTGATGTACCGACTGACTTCATCTCTGATGAAACTCTTGAAGTTATCTTTGGGATTATTAATGTAGTTCATGTATTTGTCAAAATCCTCTTCTTCTGCCAGTGTCTTCAAGATGTGTTTCTCTAGATTTGATCTGTTTCCCTTTAATGATTCACATTCTGTTCTTATTTCATCTGCTAAATATCTGGCAGTCTTCTTGTAGACACTCTGCTCAAAAGGCTCTTTAAATTTGTGACAGATGATCTGACCCAAAATGGCAGCTGATGTCGCTCCATGACAGAATTTCTGAAAAATACTATAGTAGTCATTTTTCTTATTCTCAACATATTTTACAGGATCATTGGCATCCATGAACAATCTGTGTTGGTTAGTGATCTTATTGTTTGCTCTTTTACAGATTGAAAGTATCAAATCCAAGAAGAATTCATTCTTGAACACATAATTGACTGGTCCTTCCTGATGTTCTGTTACTCTCTGCATGATGTAATCAGTAAGTAACTGAATGCAGTTTAGGTTGTAGCCCATCTTTGAAAAGCTATATGACTGAATTATTCTGTCTGTCTGCTGAACAACATCTGTGACAAAGGTCTTTATTTGGGTTTCATCCTCTTCAAACAGAGAATAAACTAATTTCTCTTTAGCTACTCCGTAGAAAGTAAATCCACTTGCCTTCTTTAACTGTACATATTCGGAGTAACTTAACACAGACAAAATATCCCTGCTGTCATTCCAGTGATGTACAGAAGCACTTTCGTAGATGTCACTGAGGAGGAGTTTCACATCTCTCATTATGTCAATATCTTTGATTGAAGGAGTGTCTGTGATGATTTTCTTCACACTCTGCTCCCAAAATAAATCAAACTCTTTCTTTAGTGTTTCTTCTTCATTTGCATTGTCTTTGAGCTTTAAGGCAAGTTCTTTGCTCTTTTCATAGAGAGTGTTTTCATGTTGTGTCCTCTGAGCATCAATCTTTTTCTTCAGGTCTCGCTGCTGAAGAAGCTCATTTAATTTCCTCTTAGTTTCTCTTACAATGTTTTCCTGAAGCTCCTTGATTTTGATCTCAAAAGACATTTTCCACTGAATCAGTATCTCTTTATCTTTGTCTTTTTCAAAGTATTCAGACATTGATTTTTCTACTTCTTCACTTGTCTTCTTCAGTTCTCTTTGAAGATCAGTATCCTTAATCTCATGAATTACTTCATTTTCTATTTTGTTGTGCAGTTTGTTCTCAGTTTCGATCATGGCACTGCGAAGACTCCAGGACCATTTGCTGTATTCAGTCTCCAGTTTTCTGTAGGCTGAAATCTCCAGAGAATTTCTGAAGCTGAAAACAAAGCTTTCATTTAATAAAGCCTCCCAAAGATCTTTAATACGATCTTGTAGGTGTGTCAGCATTATTCCATGTGATTTTGAGGCATAAGTTAGAATAGTTTCCTTCAGTTCTTGAACGTTCTCACAGTAGTTTGGGTTTGGTGGTGCCATTGGTGGACTGCCCTCCCAGAGCTGAGCAATATACTTCACATCATTCTGAACATCAAATCTAATGACATCACTGAAACATTCTGCATCACAGACTTCATCTTTAGCAGCAAGTTTTGTCATCTCATCCAGTGTCCTCTGTAGTCGTCTCTTTCCCTCCATGTTTTTCTCTCCAGCTGTGACGTCTGAAACATTCTGATGCACAAACACACAGCTGGCATTCAGTCTGACCTTTTTCATCCTCATGAAGGCCTGAACAACAATCTGAAGAATGTCCTGCATCTCAGATGGGTTTTCTCCAAATATATTGATCAAGGTTAGGTTTGCAAGACCTACAACAAATGTGGCCAATTCATTGTCATGATGTCTTGTTGATCGTCCTGCCAGTTCTAGAGCACGAAGACCCTCAGTATCAACAACCAGGAAATAGTCAGAGTTCATCTGTGTTTTCATCTCATCTGACACTTTGACCAACTGCATGAAAGCTCCTCTGGTGCACCTGCCAGCACTGACAGCAAACTGGAGTCCAAACATGGCATTCAGCATGGTGGATTTCCCAGAGCTCTGAATCCCTAAAACTGACAGCACAAAGACTCTCTGGTCTCCCAGTTTCTGGATGAGTTGATCTAGAACAGCAGAGATCCAGATCACAGGAACATGAGCAGCATCTCCATCCATCAGCTCCAGTGGAAATCCAGAGATCATCATCTCTGCTGCAAGACTCGGGAGAGAAGAGATGTCAAACTGAAGGTCTTTCTTGTTCTCCTTCACAGATGAACATGATTCATAGATCTGACCGATCTCCCTCATGATGTGCTCCAAACCAAAGGTTGCAGCTTGAAGCTCCTCAGATATTTTCTCAAGGTCTGTTGGTTCAGCTGTCAGTTGTTCATATGTAGCATGATTCTCTATTGGTTTTACAACTGTTGGCCACGTTTCATCATATTTGTGATGAAGGGCAGAAAGATCATCTGAGGTGTGTTCATCAAGAAAAAATTTGAGCCACATAAGAAAATATGTTTTCTTTTTTAAATCATATAAGTTCAGTTTTTTAATAAAGAGCTTTATGAGCTCACTGATGTCAGATTCATGCTGCTGTTGACGGATTTTCTTCATCTCTGTTTGTTTTCTACTTATGTCCATTTCAGTCTCATGTGCTTGATGTCGATGCAGTTCTTTGTTCTTCTCACTCCACTGATGCCACAGTTTCCCCTGATGAGGCAGAAATGATTCTTTGATTTTTGTCAGCTTTTTATTCTCCAGTAAACTCATCATCTGCTGTGCTGCTTCTCTTCCTTCCCTGCAGTCATCATCATCTTCCTCATCAACTCTGATGTCTGAGTGTTTGGACACATCTTCAAGTCTGAAAGTTGAAGATGATTCTGAGAGACAATCATTTATAGTTCTTCTGAGTTCTTCAGATACATCTGACTGATTTCTGTCTTTCAAACCAATTTTGTATTTTCCTGTCTTTGTCTTAATTACGCTAGATTCATTCTTAGTAAAAATACAAATGAGTGGCTTTTTGTCCTTATATAGCTTTTGGATTGTTGTTTTGCTTTTGTCATTCTTATCCAGTTGTGTTAGAAGAACAACATTGACTGAAGCCATTTCAGAGAGGATCTGCAGCTGTTTCTCATGGTCTCCTGCATCTCCGTGTAGATTACAGAAAGCAACACAGTCAGTGAATTTATCTGTGTCTTTTCCAGAGGGGCAGAACCAGGCGATCTCCACCACTCCATCCATCAGGACTCTGGTTCTGCTGCTGCCTGGACAGTTCCTGTGGAAGAATGTGTTGTGTTTCTCATTTATCAGACTGTTCATCAGCTGAGATTTGGATGAAGACACAGAGCCAAACCTGAAGAAAAACACCATTGGAGTCTCTGCCTTGTAGATCGGCTGGGTTTGACTGATGATTTCATTGTTGGTGTTTCTCATCTTCCAGCTCTTGTTGATTTGTCTGAATGTCCAGAGAGGAAACTCAATCTGTTGTGTGAATGGATCAGGAACAAGCAGAGGCAGAGCATACTGACACTGGGACAGTTTAGTCACCATCAACTGTTTCAGTAAACCATCAGCACAATGAAACATGGCCATTTGAATATCCATCAGGTGAATTCGCTCAGACTGGCCTTTTACTTCGTTAGACAAAAACATTCCTTCAAAAAAATCACTCTCATCTTCAGATGAGTCATTATCTCTGTGTTTTGCGTGCTTCTGTTCATTGGTCTCTTTAGTTTTAATGTGTCTTGCTCTGTAATTCATCATCAGTAGTTTTTGAAGTAAATTCTGAACTAGCTCCTCCTCAGCACAAGATTCATGGGACTGTAATGAATGTTCAGTTAACTGAAGAACATCTTCAACCCTTAGTTTATGATCATGCTTGCCTTCAAGATCAAGTCTGTGAAAGATTTTCAGAAATTCAGAATTTTTTTTTTGTGGTTCCATTCCCGTGTGTTCAAGCTCTTCAACATTATTTGCCTGTTAAATTAAAGAGAAAGACTTTTTCTTACTTTTTATCATTCAGTGCAATTTTGTAGGGAATCCCTTGCACAAAGAACTGCTCAGTGATAACAGTTACAGAATATTTATTTAAAAACATGACCCTGAAATAGGGGTGGATGGTGACCAAAATCTTATATGACAAATATGAGATTTCATTTCATATGAAAGGCATATGTCTCGATGTACAGTAGTTTTTTTTTTGTTTGTTTGTTTGTTTGTTTGTTTTTGTTATTAAAAATAAGAACAATGAAGCAAATTAGATAAATGCAATATAACAGAAATGCTAATTAAATAAACTTCAAGATTATTAGCTACAGTAGGTTTATTGAACATAAGAAATAGGTGACAATGGCACCATATTGTTCAGGCTCATCATTAATGCTTGCAATTATTTATTTATATAACTATTAGACTGTGTATGGTATGGCACTGATTGATTGGGTAAGAGACTAAAATACATGCATCTGCTTATAGTTTCAGGATAACATTGCTTGTCGGTTAAATGTACAAATGTGGGTTTCTGTCTTTGCTATTTACTTAAAACTTACCAAAGAGATCTCCCTGCTGTCTGCATCATTATTGTCCATGCTGTCTTCATTCATTTTAAGTTGATCTTGTAAGGAAAAAAAAACAATGTTTATCCTTAAACATAATTAAGACTCTGTGGTGATGCTCTCTTTGAATTTTTTAAAAGCCATGCTAAAAACAGAACAGATTACTCATGAACATGCTGATCACATTTTGGTCAAATTTTCTTATAGCTAAAATAGGGTTACAGAAAAAAATCAAAGAGTCACATTTTAGTAAAACTGTTCTTCTTAACTTTAGTTTTATTGGCATAAATGAGTGATTAAAGTGACAAACATTGCTGCTATTTCTAAAAATTCTCTTTTTTATTTAGCTTTAAGTGTAAACTCAGGTCTAACATTTTTCAGGTCTGTTTTTTTTTTTTTTTTTTTTTTTTGACATGGGACTAAGTTACACACCTGTGCCAGAGGTCAGCAGTTACTGGATGTATATTAATGCAGGGATTTCACACCCAAGCCAATCAGAGCTGAGTAGAGTTGAGGGTGCTTTGACAGTTGTTTATTCACTGCAAAAGAGAGCAGTTTCAGTCAAATGAGTTACTAATTGTGCAGTACAGTTTCATAATTAAAGTAAGTGCCATTTATGTTTCACAACAACATCAAGGAAAAGCGGACTCTTTGTAGTACATGAGATTCTTCAGTGTATTATAACTGCAGCTGTGTTTTCTCTTTAAAGCAAGATGGGTTGTGCTTGGCTGCCAAAGTTTTTATTGTGATTTCAGTAATTTCGCTTCTCTGTGTTGTCATAGTTATAGTATAGTCTGGTCTCTATTTTTTTAAATCTAAAATGTAATTTTTTTTTTTTTTTTTTGCAGTTCTCAGGAACTTCACTCAATGGTTTGAGTCTTACCTCTCAGAAGGGCTTTTCAGACATGAAATTGTTAACCAACATGCTTGGTTATCCTAAACCCCGGATAAACGGAAATATCTGTAATCACGTTTCACATCTCATACTATACCTGGGGTTATCTGTTAATCCTGGTATTCATTAGCAGACGTTTCACACTGTACATTCCTAAACCCCGGGTTAACGTTCTTATTTGCATATTTGCAGTGTCACTGTCACTGATTGGGCCCGCGATAACCCGAGTCGCATCCCATATTGTGTTGATAATAGCCAGAGATATTGTCAAAAGTAGTAGTAGAAGTAGATTTGTCTTTCGCCATCTCTGAGAGCACGTTAATGCAGCATTAGAAAGCACTGTTTTTACTTTCACTTTTATGTTCACTGTATAGTGAATGAGATTAAGACATTCACCGGCATAACTATTGCACAAAGTTTGCACGTTGCTTGTGTGATATCCATTGGCCCACCTGGATGGTTTAAAACAGAAATATTTCCAATAATGTGACGTAAACAGTCCGACTTGCGCTTCCTTTACACTGTGTCTGCTGCCATGCGTCCAGCAGCAACAAGCAAACACCACTCCATTTCACACTGAACAAACTTAGCACCGCAATGCAGGGTTAACACCGCAACACCTGCCTCCGAAGCAGGGTTTCATAACCCCGGTTAAAAAGCGGTGCTAACACCGCTTTCAAATTACAGGTGTGAAACGCTTCTTTACCCGGGGTTAAAAGTGTTGTTTAGAACGTCTATAACCCGGGGTTAAGCGCAGTGTGAAAAGCCCTAGATAGCTCCTTCAAGGTAACTTGGAGAGTTGCAACAGCTAGCTACTGGAGTGCCTCAGGGCTCTATTCTTGGTCCACTTCTCTTCTCTGTCTACATGGCATCGCTAAGTTCTGTCATTCAGAAACATGTCTTTTCATATCACTGCTATGCTGATGACACTCATCTCTACCTCTCATTCAGTCCTGATGATCTGACGATAGCTGCTCGCTATCGTTCGCTATGTTAGCTTGCCTAACTGACATTTCTTGCTGGATGAAGGACCATCACCTTCAACTAAACCTTGCCAAGACAGAACTGCTTGTGTTTCCATCAAACCCATCACAATTTTACTATTCATGTTAGACACAACTCCTTCAAAAACAGCCATGGAGTTGTAATTGATGATCAGCTGATGATCAGCTGACTTTCTCAGACCACATTGGTCCTGCAGATTTGCTTTATTCAACATCAGGAAAATCAGGCCCTTTCTTTCGGAACATGCTTCACAACTCTTTGTTCAATCTCTTGTCCTGTCCAAACTGGACTCTTGCCAGGTCTTCCAGCCAGTTCTATCAAACCTTTATAATTGATCCAGAACATGGCTGCAAGATTAATTTTTAATGAGCCGAAAAGAATGCACATCACACCTCTCTTCATTAATTTGCACTGGCTACCAATAGCTGCTTACATAAAATTCAAGGCATTAACGTTACCTAAATTCATTACTTCAGACTTACGTGCCCTCTGCAAGTGAACGGTGCATTATTGTGCCATCCCAAAGAGGCACAAAATCACTTTCACAGATTTTTACCTTAAATGTTCCCTCTTGGTGCAATGACTTACCCAATTCAATCCGAGCAGCTGAGTCCTTCAAGAATCATCTAAAAACACATCTCTTCTGTCTTTATTTGGCCCTCTAACTCTAGCACTCTCTATTATATTTCTTCTCTATTCTTTTCTCTATTTTTTCTTTTATTTATTATACAGTTAACATAAACACTAGCTTGCTCTATTCTTTTTCTATTTTGTAATAAAAAAAAAAAACTTGCTATACTGCATTAAGCAAATACAAGACTTTGCTTTGAATAAAAGCGTCTGCCAAATGACTAAATGTAACTGTAAAATGACTGTTAAAACTATATCTTACTCGTTTTTATTGTAGCTATCATCCTTGTTGTGAACAGGCCTTAATGTTAATGTAAATTATTAACCACACAAATTATTAACCCAGCTTTTTTATATAATTCATGACTGAATTTATATTTATGATCACAATTGAATAAAACTTTTTGTTACTAATAATAACGCTTTTAACATTTATTCAAAGAGTAAATAAATTATATAGAGAAAGCAAGCATTTCTTTGATGCATTACCACTCACTGACTTCAGCCTAGTGCTAGTTTAAGCACTCAAAAAAAAATCACTGAAGCTGTTTACACTGTATGCTGAATGAATCACTTTTTTGTATTATACATGCATCTTCATTTTTTTGTTTATCATGAGAGAATTTACGTGAATACATAATTCAGTATGTGAGCGCATGCAGTGATAACTAAACTAAATGGCTCTTATTGGCCATTCAATTCATCAGCTTAACAGAAACATATGTCATTATAATGCTCAACACTGTAAAAATGTGTAAAAATCTGGGAAAACCCAACACATGATGAAATTTGACCTTTTTTTAGTTTTTGATGCCATGTGAAAGCTGGGTTTAAGCCCTTTCCAAAACTGGAAAACTTTTTATTTTGTTCAAATGTTCAAATCTCTGGATGTGAAATAGCCTGTTACAACATCGTTTAGGGCACTGGCATCACCAGGATTGAGCAGACTGAGGTAAATTAGTTTGTGTGAGTGAGCCGTTTCTTGTGACTGCGTTGATCTTTAGTCTCAAGGCAAATCTCAAGGTAGACTATTAAAAATAAATAAATAAATACAACTTTGCGTGCCATAGTTTACATAGGGCTGGTGGGAAATGTGCATTGATACATCTTTATTAAATGTTACGTGGTTTATTTTGATAGGTTAATTGGTTTTCTGGTGTTTAGAGATTGCACCTCCGCAGCACGATCTTAACATTAGAGAAAGACACTGTCATTTTTGCTTGCTGCAATAAATCGCAATTTTACTGCACTAAACAAGTGAATTTTGCCAAGATATTTTCAGAGATGATAGACAAGATGTTATAGAATAATAATTTAATGAAAACCTAATTTTGACAAAAAAAAAAAAAAAATTGACATTCAACCTATTTTTTGAATTTCCAGAAAACGTCCCAGCGCGACATCTGGCTGGTTTTCCCAGATCGCATCACACATATAGTGCATTTAAAGCTGCAAGTTGGTGGGGAAAAAAAAAAAAACTTTTTTTTCTAAAAAAAATTATACTTCCTGCAAATAGATGTGCCTCCAGCTGAGCAAATGGAGCGCATATGCAGCTGAACATATGAAAGAAAAGGGACCAAAATCAGACCAATCAAACCTGTTGAAGAGTTCTAATAAGATGTGTAACCCTTATAAAATTAACATCAGGGACTATTGCAATAAAAAAAAAAAAAAACACATACATTGGAGAAAGGTAAATGAGCACGATTCAGACCAGTACTGTTATTTGCATTGATTGTTCTGCTTCAAACTTTTGTCTTGTAAATCCTTATATTATTCCATACCAGAGTTAAATCCTCTACTTCACCTCACAAAGGTTGTGGTTATGATACAAAGCTAGTGAGTGTAAAGTATAATGTATTAAAAATTCATTGGTTGACGATTTATGTGCATTTTAAGCGCTTTTTTTGTGGTAAGCAACAAACCTGTGTATGGAAGTTTCTCTGAATCGTCTGTTATCTTGTGAATTCTTCAATTATCTCCTGCAGCATGTAAAAGTCCTCTGCTGAGTGTAATATAATGGATCCATCTTGGTTTCTTGAATGAACTGGTGCAATAGAAAGAAAAAGTATGTTCCAGTATGTGTTTTTTTTTTTTTTCACTCTAATGGACTTTGTTTCAGCTTTAAATGTTAATGTTTAAAATGTTAACTACCGGTATTTCCACACACTTTTCACCTTCATAATGGCATGAAAGAACTGGTGAAGCATTGGAGCAAACATATCCCAGTAAATGGCTTCTTTAACTATTTTAATTTTTCAGATAAGGTTTTGTCAAGCCTACATAATTGATCGTATTGACAAAATTTACTTGTCTAGTTTTGTCCTTTTTATCATTGTTTTTCCTTATAAGTTAAGACCCTGAGATATGTGAGTATTTGAGATATGTGTTCTTTTTTATTTTAGGTTTTTTGAGGTGTTACATAATGGAACAAATATCAGTAAACTGACTACTGCAAACCTAAGTAAATCACCTTGCATGATTTATTTAAATACTTTCCTCCCATAAAACAAAAATTTGTGCCTGGAAGTGAAACATGTGAATGCATTTGAATAGTCAGCAGTTTTCACAATTTTGCAGCTAATTTCCACTGCATGTCTTCGAATGATCAAAATAACAGTCTGTAGATGTAAAATTTGCACCTTAAACTTAAAGTTCATAAATGGATATTTCACATTTCTGTAATCATTTACTCATCCTCATGAGCCTGTAAACCTGCATGATTTTCTTTCTGAAGTTGATCACAAGATGATGTTTAGTGCTAAAGCATGGTTTCAGTGTTTCATTTGAACTTCTTCTAGATTTCAGATGAGTAATGTACACTGTAAAAACAAACAAAAAAACTGTTGTCAACTTAAAATAATTTGTTACCCTGCTGCCTTAAAATTTTAAGTTCAGTCAATTCAAACAAGTTGAAATGTTAAGTTGTACTAAGTGACAACTCAAATATCTAAGTTGTCACTTAGTAAAACGTAGCATTTTAAGTTGACAAAACTTGTCAACTTAATTGACTTAGTTGACTGAACTTAAAATTTCCAAGCAGCCAGGTAACTAATTATTTTAAGTTGACTCACGGACATTTAGCACCATAAGCAGATCACTGTGAATTTAGCATGTGAAGAATAATTTTGACAAAGATCAATAAACTTGAGAAAGTTTCAAGTTGATTTTTAATGCAGTTTGTTGAAGTTTAACTGGAAAAAAATCCTGATGTTGTTCTTTGACCTGTTCTAACACACTCAAAGGTGATCAGAAACTCCACCCTCTACAACACTAAACAGGAAGAGACTGACTGGGTATTTCTCCTTTCTGCCATGCTGACTCTCTTCTTAATTTCAAGGCAAAAAAAAAAAAGAAAAAACATTGACATTGAGAGCATAGGTCGGATATTAATGCAAGGGTTCCACACCCAAGATGATCAGAAGTGAGTAGAGTTGAGGGTGCTTTAACTCACAGTTAAAAAAGAGAGCAGTTTCAGTTGAAGGCTGAGTTTGCATTTCTGCAAACCACTTTCGGATATTTTATTTTATTTTATTTTATTTTTTTCCTGTTCATCATTAAATGATGTTCAATTTCATGTTCTTCAAGAATAAAATCAGTATTAGAGGAGATAATAAAATCAGTTTACTTCACATTATCAGCCCAGCGTGTTTGAGTCTTCCTTTTGGTAAATAATACATTTAATTAAACTTAACATAAATTCAAGTATCATACACACATTTTAATGCCAACCATACATTAAAAGTCTCTGCTTCATCTTACCTGTATCTTTTTCAATGTCACTAAAAACCAAATGTCTTGCATCTAAATGTGTATTTTAAGCTGTAAAGGATAAATATGGAGGCACTTCTCATGTGAGAAGTGAAGAATTTGCACACTGTCCTCTGTTGGTGAGACTGTAGAACTGCAGCTTCAGATTCCTATATTTTATTCAGCTATAAAATTATTGAATCGTAATGTTGAATGTTTCACCATTTATTTTAAATTCACCTGGCAGTCATCTTGTAGACACTCTGCTCAAGAGGCTTTTAAAGTATACAGATGATCTCACCAAAAATGTCAAATAATATTGCTCCATGATGGTGCTTCTGGTAAATTCTATAGTAAGGTTTTCTCTTTCTAAAATATATTTAGGCGGCTGCATATATGAAAAAAAAAAATTCTAACAAAAGGTTTCTCAGTTGTTTTTTGTAGTATTAGGTGTCCTTAATAACATACTAAATGTTTACCAAAGTTTGACCACTAAAAAGGTGTAATTTTCAAGATGGTGTCCAAGAGGGGCAGGAAGCCCTTAAAATATCCTATACTCCTTTATTATTTGACCTAGCCAAGCAATCTTGGTGTCTAACCCCATGTTTTCTGGGTCTATGAATCCATTGGATGTGTCCAAATTGCACTGACATGATTACATACTTATGGAATACATGTGCATCTCAAAAATTAGAATATCATGAAAAAAATATATATTTTAACTTATTTAAAAAAAAAAATGAAGCTTTCATATATTCTAGATTCACTACATGTAAAGCAAAACATTTAAATTTTGTTTTAATTTTGATGATTACAGCGTACAGCTCATGGAAGTCAAAGATCCAGTATCTCAACATAATAGAATATTTACATTTGAGTTTCATTAAATGACCATCCCTACAGTATAAATCTGGGTATCTCTTGTTCTTTGAAACCACACTAATGAGGAAGACTGCTGACTTGGCAATGATCCAGGAGACAATCATTGACACCCTCCACAAAGAGAGTAAGTCACAGAAGGTCATTACTGAACGGAGTGGCTGTTTACAGAATGATGTATCAAAGCATATTAAATGCAAAGTTGACTGGAAGGAAGAAATTGGGTAGGCAAAGGTGCACAAGCAACAGGGATGACCACAAGCTTGAGAATACTGTCAAGTAAAGCCGATTCAAACACTTGAGAGAGCTTCGCAAGGAGTACAATGAAGCAGGTGTCACTGCATCAAGAGTCACCAAAATCAGACGTCTTCCGGAAAAGGACTACCAAGCCACTTCTGAACAGAAACAACATCCGAAGCATCTTGCCTGGGCTAAGGAGAAAGAGAACTGGACTGTTGCTCAGTGATCCAAAGTCCTCTTATCAGAATAAAAGTCAATTTTTCATTTCACATTGAAATGATGGTCCCAGAGAAGACTGGAGAGGCACAGAATCCAAGCTTCCTGAAGTCCAGTGTGAAGTTTCTGAAGTCAGTAATGATTCGGGGTGTGTGACGTTTGCTGGTGTTCGTCCATTGTGTTTTATCAAGTGCAAAGTCAATGCCATCTACCAGGAGATTTTGTAGCACTTTATGCTTCCATCTGCTGACAAGATTTATGGAGATGCTGACTTCCTTTTTCCAGCAGGACTTTAACACCTGCCCACAGTGCAACAACCCATATCCAAGTAGTTTGCTGACTATGATATTACTGTTCTTTATTGGCCAGCCAACATGTCTGACCTGAACCCCATGGGAATCCATGGGATATTTTCAAGAGAAAGATGAGAAACAGTCGATCCAACAATATACAGAGGATCTGAAGGCTCAATAGAGCCTCATCAGTGCCACAGGCTGATCACTTCACTGATGCTGTCATTTGTGCTAGGAGCAAGTCATTTTCATATGTGCCAATATCATATCTGTCCAAGTATCGAGTGCATAATGACCATACTTTAAAGAACTTGAACTTTTCTGTTCTGCAAATCAGTTTTTTGATTGATCTTAGGAAATATTCTAATATTTTGAGATTATGTATTAAGATCTAATCATCAAAATTAAAACAAACAACAACAACAACAAAAAAAAACTTTAGAAATATTTTACTTTACATGTAATGAATCTAGAATATATGAAAGTTTCAGTTTTTGAAATAAGTAAAAAAAAAATTACCTTTTTCATGATATTAACATTTTTTGAGATGCACCTGTACACTCAGTACGTGTTTTTGGACACATACCCTTTTTTTGCTAAAACACAGACTTGACTTTCAGTGTAAAAGTTATTGCACCCAAAAGTAACTTAAATTGGAGTTGTATAACTTTGATCATAAACAACTCTGAATTAGCCCGAACAGAGGCCTGTGTGTGAACCCTCTAAAATGGTCACTCATTTAAATTTGAATAAGGTATACATATGTAATGCATCCTCTATAGATGTTTTTGAGTATAAGGGTGGCATTCTACTAAACCCAACAAAATTAAATTCACAACTTTCAGCAATTCTGAAGATGGTGGAAGAGAATACTGACATTTGATATTGCTTGCCTAATTGAAATGTTGTTGGCAGCACAGTGTGTACCACTTTGCTCAAACAAAATTCATCTTTGACTACTTAAAAACCACCACAGAAACCACCAACACTAGGCAAAACAATATGAGAAAGAATAAATATGCAAATACTTTGGTAAACTTTTAGTATGTTTTTAAGTACATCTGATACTATTGTAAACCACTGACAAACGTTTTGGTAAATTTTTTTGGGGGTCAAAGATTTCATTCTTCAACACCTGTTTCTTTTCTGTATTTCCTATTTCCTATTACTTTCTTCTGTAACTGGGAGTTGTTGAATACAACTTGTCTTAAATTAGATGATCTAGGATCATTCTCACATCTCCCACTACATCAAAGTTTTAATTAATTGCAGAAGATCTCTGATGATCTTCGTCACATAATATACTGAAAACAAATCAAACTCTTTCTTCAGTGTTTCTCCATCATGTTGTCTTTGAGTTTGAAAGCAAGTTCTTTGTTGCTTTGTTTCAAAGATGGCGTTTTCATGTTGTGTCCTTGGAGTATCAATCTTTTCTTCAGGTCTCGCTGCTGAAGAATCTCATTTGCTTCTCTCACAGTAATTTCCTGAACATCTTTTTGATTGATTCAACTTAAAATTTTCCACCGAATCAGGATTTCACAATCAGTGTCTTTATCAAATAAGTTTTAAAATAGTTTTTTCAACTTCTTACGTTGTTTTTAGTTCTTTTTGAAGATCGGATTCCTTAGCTCCAAGATTTGCTTTATTTTCTATTTGTTTGTTCTCAGTTTCCAGCATGGCAGTGACCTTTTGGGATTGAAACCAACACAATCCAATAAGTAAGCAAAAGACCTTCATTGTCTGAGTTTGGTGGTGGTACTACTAGCTTAAACTGAAACAATAGCAACATGAACACTCCGCTTCCGTTTCTGAGCAAATCATCAAATCATCAAATCAAATCCTCATTCTCTTTTTCACGTTTCTCTACACTCCACTTGTCTTCTCTTCAGTTCATCATCATGCTGTTCTTCAAGGAGTTTCTCTTCTTCCAGTGTGTTTTTAAATTTCCCTACTTCTTCTCGTCTCTCTCTTTGTGTTCTCTCTATCTCTCTGATTTCTCCCTCTGTTTCACTCTTGACTCTCTCTTTATACAGTTATTTTTTCTCACAGAATGTTTCTTCTCTATTCTCTTTTTCCTGCCTCATTTCCTCCACTTCTTTTTTAAATGTGTCTTTGTCACAAATTGTGCCGCTGCTGCTCCCTCCTCTCACCATCAGAGGGAGCATTCACTCACACACAGAACTGGTTCACAAACTCCATTTCCCATAACCCCATTTCCATGAACTTCCTGTGTCCTCTCACCTCTCACCCCGGTCGGCCATCTTGCCTTCACCCGCACACACCTGACACTCATTACACCTCATTGCACACTGTATAAAAGCCATTCTCACACACTGCCATTCGCGAAGTCTTGATCTTGCCCCGGCTATCATTTCTGAGCGTTTTTCTTAGTATTTGATTATCTGTTGTGACCTGGACTGTATTCTGACCTGTGATTCTTCTCTGTGCCCCTGTATTGGATTGTCTACTGGATTACGATTGTTATCAGCCTGCCCCGAACTTTGCCTGTCCCCGTTTACGGTACTGTCTTGCCTCTTACATTGTTGACGCTGGCTATTTACCCCTGTCTGTCTGACTATTCTCTAATAAAGCTGCTTATGGATCCAAACGCCTCTGACGCCCCCGTTACAGAAGACTTCGCCACAAATCGATCCAGCGGCTTCCGTCAACAACCCAGCTTGACAATGGACCCAGTCGACCAGCTACTTGGTCTACGTCAGGGAGGGCTATCGATTGAGGAATATACTCATCTGTTCTGCGAACTGTCCTATAAGGTGCCATTCGATGATGAAACTTTCTTTAAGGACTTATTTCGTTCGGGACTTAATGAGCCAACAAAGTCATTGTTGCCCAGAGGGGAAGTTAAGGTCAGTCTGAGCGACTTCATGGACTATGCTTTGTTGTGCGAGGGCTCGCCGTTTACTGTGGGTGCAGCTGATGAAGATCGTGACACCACAGAAATGGCGGTCGCACCGGCGCATGGTCACAAAATGGCGGCTTCCCTTTCCCTCACCTCTGACACCAACCACAGACTCGTATCCAAGCTGTATGAACCACCACTGCTATCTGTTTATGCAGCAGGTTTCACCAGGCCTGCGCTCACCAGTGTCACGTCTACCAGCTCAAGACCCACAAACCCCAAATCCACTTCTGCTAAAGTCAAGCCTGCCAAATCATCCCAGCCACCCAAGGTCAAGAGGGCCACCAAGCCAGAGCCTGCACATGACAAGATGGCCGCCGCGCCAGAGCCTGCACGTGTCAAGATGGCCGCCGCCCTTCCAGAGTCAGCACCTGTCAAGATGGCGGCCGCCCTTCCAGAGTCAGCACCTGTCAAGATGGCGGCCGCCCTTCCAGAGTCAGCACCTGTCAAGATGGCGGCCGCCCTTCCAGAGTCAGCACCTGTCAAGATGGCGGCCGCCCTTCCAGAGTCAGCATCAGAGTTAAGTAACGTCTCAGCTGCTACACCCCCTGAGTCAAGCTCCATTGTCACAGCTGTTCCCCCCACTGAATTAAGAGTCATCACAGAAGCTCCTCTTCCAGAGTCAAGCGTCATTGCTGCTTCAGAACCCTGTCTCAACACAGCTGCACATACGTCACGCCAAGCCACAGCCACTGTTCCAGTACCAAGCCAAATCACAGCAATTGTTCCTGAGCCCAGCCCCATCATTGGCACCACTCATGTGCTGGCCTTCACTGAGGCTGTACTCGTACTGAGAACTGCGCTTTGGGTTGTCTGGGCCGCGCATACCACCACTGAGTCCTCAGAGGTGGCGGCTCACCCCGCAGAACCTCTGAGGGTGACCTCCTCCGAGGAGGTGGCCGAGGCCACGGATCCTCAAGCCGAGGGGGAGGTCGCACCTGCTCCCTGCACGGTGGTAGCGCCCAGCAACTCTCACCTCTCTGAGCTCTCGCTTAGTATCAGTTCGGCCACTGAGGCCCTCTATACACTGGGAATCCCGCCCAACCTGGCCAGGAGCTTGGGCTCCGAGCTTTCTCTCTCTGTGTGTGTCTGTCGGTCTATGCTCCAAATTACAGACCTGTCTGTTCCGCCCTGGAGAGTTCCAGCTCTGCCCTGGAGGGCTCCTGTCCTGTCTGCTCCGCCCTGGGGGGCTTTCGTGCCACCCTGGAGGATTCTAGTCCTGCCCGATCCGCCCTGGAGGGCGTCTGATTCTCTCTCTCTGTGTGTGTCTGTCTTTGTTCTGTGTTACAGACCCATCTGCTCCGCTCTCGGGGAATCTCGTGCCACCCTGGAGGGTTCTAGTCCTGCCCGATCCGCCCTGGAGGGCGTCTGACTCGCCCGATCCGCCCTGGAGTCTGTCTGCTCCGCCCTGGAGGGTGTCTGCTCCACCTGCTCCGCCCTGGAGTCCGTCTGTCCCGCCCTGGGAGCTGTCCGCTCTGCTCAAAAGAATGTCTGTCCCATTCCGGTGGTCTCCTGAGCATCTTGGGCAGCTCAGTTGCTCTGCTGCAGTTTCGGCACTTCCTGGACTACACGCCCTTCCGAACTCCATCTGCCCACATGGACCTGGTCCTCCCCTCGGTACTCTCTCCCACCCCCCATCCCCTTGGAGTTATTGGACTGTGCTGAGCGTCTGGAAGCCGCTCCTAAGGGGGGGGCTCTGTCACGAATTGTGCCGCTGCTGCTCCCTCCTCTCACCATCAGAGGGAGCATTCACTCACACACAGAACTGGTTCACAAACTCCATTTCCCATAACCCCATTTCCATGAACTTCCTGTGTCCTCTCACCTCTCACCCCGGTCGGCCATCTTGCCTTCACCCGCACACACCTGACACTCATTACACCTCATTGCACACTGTATAAAAGCCATTCTCACACATTGCTCTTGTTCTGTTATTTCTCTTTTGAATTCTTCTTGTCTACTCTTTATCATTTTGTCATAATTTTGTCTTTGTTCCTCCATCATCATCTGCATTCTTTCCTTCTCTTCTTCGTGTTTCTTCCTCAGTTCTTCGCTTTCTCTATTCAGTTGTTCTTTCACCTCCATCAGTAACTTCATCTGCTGTTCTTGTTTTTCTCATTCCATCTTTCTGAACACCTTACATGAGTAGAAACCTCCTCCATTTGCTTTCACCATGGCATCAATTTTCTCCAGTAGCTCAGACACCTGTGTTCGGTCTTCAGGCTTATTATTATTGAACACATGGCATCTGTTTCCACACGCTTCAATTAGATTCATTAAAGGAGATCCAGGATTTCCCAAATACTGGTCTATGGTTTTGTCCTTTGAATCATCTCCTAAAGTAACGCTGTGATCTCCATGTTTTTCTATGGTGTTGGTGCATGTATCTTGACAGAACGGACACTGAGCCCAACAGCACTGACAGAAATGATAAATCAGCAGCTCATCTGGCCTGTACTTATAGTCCAGATTTTCTAGAAAAGTCTCTATGGTTAATCTGCTGCTGATGTCAGACATTATAACAGGAAGTTCTTGCTTTATTACATCTTCTAGGAGGCTGAAATCATCAACACAATCATATTTTACTCCAATGAGGTCTTTTTCAGAAAAGGTCAGCTCATCTGAGAGCTGCTGTGTGAAACTCTTCAACCACAAACCAACATCTCCACTGTTGACTTGAACATGTTCAGTAGATTCATGTGCTGCTTTCATGATCTTCTGCTGCAGGAGTCTAATGTTCTCCTTCATCTTGGATAAAACACTGACACTGAACTTATCAGTGATGTACCGACTGACTTCATCTCTGATGAAACTCTTGAAGTGATCTCTGGGATTATGAATGTAGTTTTTGTATTTGTCAAAATCCTCCTTTTCTGCCAGCATCTTCAAGATGTGTTTCTCCTGTTTTGATCGGGTACTGTTCAGTGACTTGCAGTTTATTCTGATTTCATCTGCTAAATCTCTGGCAGTCCTCTTGTAGACACTCTGCTTAATGGGTTCTTTAAGTTTCTGACAGATGATCTCACCAAAAATGGCAGCTGATGTTGCTTCATGACAGTATTTCTTAAAAATACTATAGTACTGTTCTCTCTTCTTCTCAACATATATTGCAGGATCATTGGCATCCATGAACAGTCTTTGTTGGTCAGCGATTTTCTTTTTTTCTCTCCTAAAGATGGAATGAATCACATCCCTGTAGAATTCATTCCTAAACACATATTTCACTCGTCTTTTCTAATGTTCTTTTACTCTCTTTTGGATGTAATCTGTGATTAGTTGAATGCAGCTTTTGTTGTAGCCCATCTTTGAAATATTAAATGATTTGATCATTGAGTCTGTCTGCTGAGCAATGTCTGTCACTAATGATCTTATTTGGGCTTTATCCTCTCTTGATAGATTATAACCAAACTTCTTACTTGAGCTGTGGATGTTCTTTTCTGGTCCTGTAAATCTGGTGGATATCGTTACATAATCTGATTTACTACAGGAAAAATAGCCTTGCATTTACTTTTCTCCATGCGTTGGTCCCCAAAAACACTGAGCTCTCTCATTATGTCAACGTCTTTGATTTGAGGACTCACAATACTGTCACATACTGTTTCCAAAACAAATCAAACTCTTTCTTCAGTGTTTCTTCATCATTTGCATTGTCTTTGAGCTTTAAGGCAAGTTCTTTACTCTTTTCATAGAGAGTGTTTTCATGTTGTGTCCTCTGAGCATCAATCTTTTTCTTCAGGTCTCGCTGCTGCAGAATCTCATTTAATTTCCTCTTTGTTTCTCTCACAATGTTTTCCTGAAGTTCTTTGATTTTGATCTCAAATGAGGTTTTCCACTGAATCAGTATTTCAGCGTCAGTGTCTTTCTCAAAAAATTCAGACACTGATTTTTTAACTTCTTCACTTGACATGTTGATATGCTGTTATTTCCTCTGTATGCTTCTTTAGGTTTTAGTTAATCATCTTATTTGACTCTTGATGTCTTTCTGTTCATCAAGATTCAACAGTCCTGCGACTCTTCATTTCATCAGACCATGTAGTATGGAGCTCTAAACAATTACTGTGCTTAAAGCACAAGAAAGTGAAACTCTCTGATGTTACTGCAGCTCATACATTGATCAATGTCATTCATAAGTAAACTTATTTAATGTTACTCATATTTACATTTCAGATGTTGTGTAGACATGTGCCTTTATTTGATAATACAATATATGTATATATGGGCACTTCAAAATATATTATAAATTATTCAGATTTTTTGAATGCATTTTAAGAGTACTTTTCCCATCAACTGGTTAAAATGCACAACACCCCTGCATGCTGCGTCAGAGATGCATGAGCAGTCTGATGTTAACAAGCCCAACATTGATGAGAATACATTCACTCTCTAAGAGCAGATGGCACTGATGGACCATCAGAAATGCAACCGTTACCCTGGTAACCTCATAAACATAGAAGCTGCTCTGAAACTTTCTGTTTCTCAAGAATATTTACATTTTTTTTTAAAGAGCCATTCAGATTTTTGTGTTTGCTATGTTGTTCATCACAGCGCCAAATACTTAAAATCAGAATCAGAATACATTTACATTTTCATCTGGACTACGATATGCTCTAGATATTGTTTTTGATTCTTTATTGTTTGGTCACACTTTACATTAAGGCTTCATTAGTTATAATCCACCCCACCCCAACTCCTCACTCCTAATCTGTTTTTATCCCATACTAGGGATGGGGGAGTTCTCTGGGTTCGGTCTATATTCCGGGCCTGGAGCCCTCCCCCAAGACAGCACGTCAAAATATGCTTTCTACTTGCTCAAGCAGATTAGATGTAAGGGCAAACTCATGAATCATAAGTTATGTTCACTCATTAATTTCTTCATTTCTTAAGTCCTGAAAGTAGACAAAGAGAACCCAATCAAACAAGTGAGAAAATATTTTCTTTGTCAATGATTAAGTTCCCAGGGTAACTTCTAAGCAACTAAAGATCTTTTTTTCACATTGGCTAATGTTAATGTTCATGAGTCCACCATCAGGAGAACACTGAGCAACCAATTGTGCGCATGGCAAAGTTGCAAAAAGAAAGCCACTGCTTTCCAAAAAGAAAATTGCTTGCTAAAGATCATGTGGACAAGCCAGAGGACTATTGGAGGAAGGTTGCATTCCAGCTTAAGAATCTTGTCCCATCTGAAGCATGGTGGTGATAGTATCATGGCTTGGGCCTGTTTTGTTGCATCTTGGCCAGGACAGCCTGCCATCACTGATGGAACAATGAATTCTGAATTATAATAGCAAACTCTAAAGGAAAACGTCAGGACACCTGTTTAAGAAGAGAATGTGGGTCATGCAGCAAGATGCACAAGATACTGAAGGCAAAGATTCACATACTTTTGCAATGCACAGATATGTAACACTGGATCATTTTGCTCAATAAGTAAATGACAAAGAAAATATTTTTCTCTCACTTGTTTAATTGGGTTCACTACTTTTAGGACTTACATGAAAGTCTGATGATGTTTTGGGTCATATTTATGCAGAAATATAGAAAATTCTATATTCACAAACTTTCAAGCAGCACTGTATATACTGGTTAACTGGTGAATAAAGTCCCACCTTCTAAATAAAAGAGCAAACTGGTATGGTGTCTCCAAACACTGACAATCATGCGATAAGCAGAAGTGTTTATCCTCTTGATTTCAGCAAGAAATCATTTAGATAAAGATTTAAAAAATAAATAAATCACTTGTCAATATCTTAAGTCTTTTTTTATTATTACTAATATTTTAAGTTCATTTAAGCATTTTGTTCAAATGTAACTTAAGGAAATCCTGATGTTCCTGTCTGACCTGTTTTAACAGAAAGGTTTGAGACGCTTCACTTACTACACTTAACAGGAAGAGACTGACTTTTTTTCTCCTTTTCATCGTACTGACCATTCAAAAAAACAGCAATCAGTGGAGAAAGAACACAAACACTTTGAAGAAGAATTTTTTGTGACATTTGTTTCTGTTCTTAGTGGTTATTCAGTAAGTGAAAGTAAAGTCTAGATTGCTGAAGCTCAAACAGTGAAAATGGCTACAGTATCTGAAGATTTTTCTTGTCCTGTGTGTCATGAAATCTTCAAGGATCCTGTCGTTTTATCATGTAGTCACAGTGTCTGTAAAGCGTGTCTTCAACAGTTTTGGAAAACTAAGGAAACTCAGGAGTGTCCTGTCTGCAGGAGAAGATCCTCAAAAGAGGAACCTCCTCCTAATCTGGTGTTAAAAAACTTGTGTGAGTCATTCCTGAAGGAGAGAACTGAAAGGCGTTCATCAGAGTCTGAGGAGATCTGCAGTTTACACAGTGAGAAACTCAAACTCTTCTGTCTGGAGGACAAACAGCCTGTGTGTTTAGTGTGCAGAGATTCACAACAACACATCAATCACACATTCAGACCCATCAGTGAAGTGGTTTCATCAAATAAGGTAAGACAAATGTCTCTTGTTTCATATGTAAAGAACAATAAATAGTTATAAATAGATATTTATGCACTCAATATTTCTCTCTGCCTGTTTACCAAACTTCACTTGACTTCAGTGTTGTGAAAGGGTCTAGCTAAACACCAGTTGGAGTTGCATAATAAATACCATCATCATTTACAAACCGCATTTTGTTTTTACACAGCTTGCCTTTGTTTGCTGTTAAGTTTTAATTTCTCAATCCATTTACTATGAGATATACATAGAAACAGCAGAAATCAGGCAACTTTTTAACAGAATTTTCATCTTCTGTTCACATCTGTTGTTTTATGTTTTAGTTTATATATTTTTATTTTGTTTAATTCTAGGAGGAGCTCGGGACCACACTGAAGTCCTTACAAGAGAAACTTAAACATAGTGAAAAAATGAAAGATGAGTTTAAGAAAACAGCTCAACACATCAAGGTGAGGAAACCGAATCAACAGCTACATGATCACTAAATACGGTTGTGTTTTATTAAAGTTAATGTAATGGATTCCAGTTATTATATTTGTAAATGACAAGCATTAATCTGCTTCTGGATCTGGTATGTGTCAGGCACCTGAGTTTATCTGAGATATTAATGATGTGAAATGTTGATTAAGATGATTGATGTGAATGTGATTTGATTTCAGTCCCAAGTTGAGCACACAGAGCATCAGATTAAACAGCAGTTTGAGAAGCTTCATCAGTTTCTCAGAGATGAAGAAGAAGCTACAATCACTGCACTGAGGGAGGAAGAGGAGCAGAAGAAGCAGATGATGAAGGAGAAGCTGGAGGAGATCAACAAAAGCATCTCAGCTCTTTCACATACAATCAAAGACATGGAGGAGATAATGGAAGCCAATGACCTTTGCTTTCTCCAGGTATGATTTCAGTTCATGGATTTATTGATTGATTATTGATTGAGTTGTTGATGATAAATTGTGTGTTTGCCCTACAGGAGTTTCCAGTCTCAATGGAAAGGTGAGTGATCTTCTGGTGTCTCTGTTCTCTCTTCTTCTGAAGCCAAAGCCACTGCAGTTCTGAGTCCTGAATGTTCTTCCAGAGTCCAGATCTCACAGCCGGATCCACAGACGCCTTCTGGAGCTTTGATTCATGTGCCACGTTACTTGGGCAACCTGCCGTTCAGAGTCTGGAAGAAGATGCAGGATGTTGTCCAAAACAGTGAGTCTGGAGAACATCTGTGCTCTTACACATACAGTGAAAATGATGGATGAGACAAGATTTACAGATTTTAGCATTATGTGCATTTACCTGTTGACTTTGTCTCATCAGCTCCTGTGATTTTGGATCCAAACACGGCTCACCCACGTCTCCACCTGTCCAATGATCTGACCAGTGTGAAATACAGCGGGGACGAACTGCTTCCTGATAATCCAGAGAGATTCGATAAGTCATACAGTGTTTTGGGTTCAGAGGGTTTTAACTCGGGAACACACTGCTGGGATGTGGAGGTTAAAGAGAGCCGTTCCTGGAGTCTTGGAGTGACTACAGCCTCAAACCAGAGGAAGGGATTCATTTCCCTTACCAATGGTGTCTGGACTGTTCAGCATGGACTGAATAAATGGGCTGGCTTTGGTGTTGAACAGGATCTTGAGCGTGTGAGAGTTGAACTGGACTATGACAGAGGAACGGTGTCATTCTCTGATCCTGTAACTAACACACATCTACACACATTCACAACCACCTTCTCTGACACTGTCTTTCCGTTCTTCTGGTGTTATGGATTTTCTTCTTTAAAGATCTTACCGTTCAATAGTCAGTAATCATTACACCTGTAGGTCTGGATCTTCCTGCCATCATAATTTTTTGAAAATTTAACCAGTGATTGTTAATGATCAATGATTAATGTGATTTAATGATATCAGATGCTTTAATGCCAGATACTTTATTTTTATCCCAAATGAATCTAAAGCAGGACTGAGCAGTTAAACTTAAGTGGTCATACAAACACATATCAGGTACCAATAGTTGCCTTTTATAGATGTATTGTTCCAAAAATAATAAACATTTGTAAATCAGAACTTTAATTAATTCAACTGTGCACATGAAGTATTCAGAGCATGATAAAAACTCATGCATGTTTCAGTCACGCAGTCACTGTTCTCAGTGAGTTCTTTAAAAATAGATTTAAACAGTTATATTTTTTATTTAATTGTGTCAAATGAACCACGTTGACATGTTGTCGCACCGTATATATAAGTATACTACACTGGAGACTTACTGACATCTAGCGGTGAAATTACTGAATTACTGAAACGTAAGAGAATTTGTTTCATAATAGCAATGAAATGTAATAATTGTTAAGTTAAATAATACGTTTCCAGATCCATTTGTTTTGTTGTGGGGAAACAGCACGAACCTAATACGTCAGACACACGTAATTTAGCGTTGGCTGAATGACTGAAGCGCCATAAACACATTCAAGTTACAAAAGATTTCCTTTAATTTGATATTCAGTGTATGTTTATGTAATGCAGGGATTCCCAAACTCAGCTATTCCTCCACGAAACCCAGTTTAGGAAATCTTGACAAAGGCTAATGTAATAGGCTATTTAATGCACTTCGTGCTGTTATAACAATGAATGGAATATATTTTCTTTCTTTTTTATTTTTATGTTATGGTACATTAAATCTATGTTAGGTCAACATAAGTTAGGTCAAAAGTAATCTAAAAGTAAGTCTGATTAGACCTAACATGTGTAAAGTAGCTTAGTAATTACAATTGTTGTTATGCAATTTGGAATTAATGGACTTTTTTGAAATGGACAATTTGAAAGTAATCTATACCAAGCGCTGTCTGTGTCATTTTTAGCATATTGCTGGTAAATCATCAGGTTGAATTTACCTCAAGTGACTGTGATGTCATTACAAAACTCCGCCCTTTTGTAACACTTCCAGGAGTGACTAGTGGTGGAGGTAACGAATTACAACTACTCATTAAATAATTAAGTCAATTTTTGCAGGTATTTGTACTTTCATGAGTAGTCTATATTTTTAAGTCTGTAATTTTTTACTTAAGTACAAATGAATCAAAGTAATATATTTCGCTGCTTTTAAAATCATTTTGTATGCCTTCTAGGATTGTGACTGATCTTGCGATATTAAAATGTAATGATATTTATCTTTAAAGGTAAAAAGCTGTCACATAATATCGCAAAAATAATAATAATAATAAATAACATAAATGTGATTAAGAAATCATACAGAGAAATAAAATTGAGAAAACCAATTAAAGGCTGGAATTATTACTTACAGTGGTGCCAGATATTCTATGAAAACAAATAAAAGTCGACAAATAGATCTAAAAAAATATATAATAAAATAGGCAAACTTAGGCAAAACCTTCTGCAAATAATACAAAATAAATATATTGCTATCCAAAAACTGCAACTTCACACTTTGTTAACTTTCTAAATTGTCAAATTAAGTGGAAAATACAAATCCAAAGACCCTACAATAAATGGATCTGGCAACACTGCTGCGCCTCAAGCCTCACGTCTTGTTCACTGTTTCCGAGAAAGATCGCAGCGATCATTCTTGGAAACTGGCCAAACTTTGATATGTAGACTCATATGGGGAGTTGTTTTACACCGCAAATTAGTCATTCAGGCAACAAATTTTAGTTTTGAACATGAAAAAATGTGACCTAAAATTAACTTAGTCTTTTGTTCATCACCACTCACCTCCACACCAAGATAAACACAACTGGAAAGGGAGGAAGGGCTCTACTTCTGCGGCTCTCTGTCTGTCTGTGATGTACCGATCGTACATTGTGCTATGCGCAATGCTCGCCTACGCGGAGGGGAGAAAGCCACAGGAACTCGACAGAATTTGAACTTTCCCCGAACCCACCTGATATTTTGTCTGTGTGCAAACAGAAACTCACATATATAGATATATTCATTTTCTAAAAAAAAAAAAAAAAAAAAAAACTCCCAAGAAAAAAGAGCACTTTCTCTCGAGGAAGAAAAAGGGCAGGTGCTCAAGCCCCCTTTGATGTCAATGTGCACACACGTGCCTGTGAACTGTTACTTATAGACAACTAGTTACTTATTTTTTTCTTTTTCTTTTTCTCCTACTGTGTCATAACATTTAACTTTGACAGTATAGATTGGTCATGTTTATGTAATTTAAATAAACTTGAAAACCTTGCTGTTTTTATGTTTCTAAAAGTTTGTTCATGCAAGGACTCCAAGATTTTATTTATTTTTTCTGGACGAACCCCTTCGACATTAAATATTTACTTGAAATATCTCTGAGGAAGTTAATATTTCAATAGAGTAACCTAGATTACATTACTAACTAGTTTTCATCATGTCGTTTGTAATCAGTAATGGACTACAATTTGTAAGTAATATAGACATAATAACGTTCAAATGCAATTCCGTTATTTTTGGAAATAACAATCACATTATAGAACCAAACTTACATCTGTTCAATTCCAGGACACACAGCATGACTGACAATGTTTACTTATTGAGAAACTCAAGTACTGTTTGTAATATGTTGCGTGAACATGATAGTCCGGACCTGGACCACAAAACCAGTCATAAGTAAGGGTATATTTGTACCAATAGCCAACACCAATTGCATTGGTCAAAATTATTGATTTTTTTTTTTTATGCCAAAAATTATTAGGATATTAAGTAAAGATCATGAAGAACTTCATTTGGACAACTTTGAAGGCGATTTTCTCAATATTTAGTTTTTTTACACCCCCAGATTTTCAAATAGTTGCATCTCGGCCAAATATTGTCTTATCATAACAAGCCATATCTTATTTATTCAGCTTTCAGATGATGTATAAATCTGAATTTTACAAAAAATGACCCTTTTGTGGTACAAGGTCACATATACAGTTGCATCTCAATAAATTAGAATGTCGTGGAAAAGTTCCTTTATTTCAGTAACTCAGCTTGTGTATTAAATAAGTTCAGTGCACACAGGCTGAAGTAGTTTAAGTTTTGGTTCTTTTAATTGATTGATTTTGGCTCACATGTAACAAAAACCCACCAATTCACCAATTCTCAACAAATTAGAATATTGTGACATGCCGATCAGCTAATCAACTCAAAACACATGCAAAGGTTTCCTGAGCCTTCAAAATGGTCTCTCAGTTTGGTTCACTAGGCTACATAATCATGGGGAAGACTACTGATCTGACAGATGTCCAGAAGACAATTATTGACACCCTTCACAAGGAGAGTAAGCCACAAACATTCACTGCCAAAGAAGCTAGCTGTTCACAGAGTGCTGTATTAAATCATGTTAACAGAAAGTTGAGTGGAAGGAAAAAGTGTGGAAGAAAAAGATGCACAACCAGCCCAGAGAACCGCAGCCTTGAGAAGCTTGTCAAGCAAAATCAATTTAAGAATTTGGGTGAACTTCACAAGGAATGGACTGAGGCTGGGTTCAAGGATCATGAGCCACCAGACACAGCCGTGTCAAGGAATTTAGCTACAGTTGTCTTATTCCTCTTGTTAAGCCACTCCTGAACCACAGACAACGTCAGAGGCGTCTTACCTGTGCTAAGGAGAAGAAAAACTGGACTGATGTCCTGTGGTCCAAAGTCCTCTTCAGATGAGAGCAAGTTTTGTGTTTCATTTGGAAACTAAGGTCCTAGATTCTGGATGAAGGGTGGAGAAGCTCATAGCCCAGGTCGCTTGAAGTCCAGTTTTAAGTTTCCCTAGTCTGAGATGATTTGGGGTGCAATGTCATCTGCTGGTGTTGACCACTGTGTTTTTTTGAAAACCAAAGTCACTGCACCTGTTTACAAAGAAATTTTAGAGCACTTCATGCTTCCTTCTGCTGACCAGCTTTTTAAAGATGCTGATTTCATTTTCCAGCAGGATTTGGCACCTGTCCACACTGCCTAAAGCACCAAAAGTTTGTTAAATGACCATGGTGTTGGTGTGCTTGACTGGCCAGCAAACTCACCAGACCTGAATACCATAGAGAATCTATTGGGTATTGTGAAGAGGGAAATGAGAAACAAGAGAACCAAAAATGCAGATGAGCTGAAGGCTTCCATACCACCAGCAGACTGATCACCTCCATGGCACGCCGAATTGAGGCAGTAATTAAAGCAAAAGGAGCCCCTACCAAGTACTGAGTACATATACAGTAAAGGAACATACAATAATTCACTAAAAATGTTTTTTTTATTGGTCTTATGAAGTATTCTAATTTGCTGAGATTTGGTGAATTGGTGGGTTTTTGTTAAATGTGAGCCAAAATCATCACAACTAAAAGAACCAAAGACGTAAACTACTTCAGTCTGTGTGCACTGAATTTATTTAAAACACAAGTTATACAATTTGAGTTGAATTACTGAAATAAATTAACTTTTCCACTACATTCTAGTTTATTGAGATGCACCTGTATGATTTTCAAATCAAAAAACTGACTGGTATGTTTTTCCACACCATTTTGTTCATAAATGTATAGATTTTGTATGTTAAATTCCAGGAGGAGCTTATTACCACACTGAAACCATTGCTACAGATTCTTAAATGGTGTGAATATATTAAAAAAAAAAAACATCTGTGCATTCAGTCAATCACATTAAGGTGAGAAAAATGAACATGACTGAACATCAGAAGGTACCTTGCTTCAACAGGATGTAGGTTCAGGTTTGTGTCAGGCAAAATTGGGCTAATATAAAAAGTAAGCCTAGCCTAGCACCTACTTTCTTACTTTTAAAATATGTACTGAAGCCATAATAACCATACCCTGCAAAATAATAACTATTTTAACTTGTACCAGTTCCAGCATCGTCTCTAGCTTCATGTACAACTAGCAGATGCAGCTTTTTTATATCAGCCAGTTAACGACTGAATGATCAATGACATACATATACAGTTGAAGTCAAAGGTTTACATACACCTTGCAGAATCTGCAAAATGTCAATTATTTTGTCAATATAATAGGGATTATGCAAAATGTTTGTCTTTTTATATTTATACTGACCTGAATAAGATATTTCACTCAAAAGACGTTTACATGAATGTTGTTTCTTATGCTCAGATTGCATTTTAGAAGCTTATATTTCAGGTTGGTCCCGCCAATGCTCATGTGCAGTCACAAAAGTGTGTTTCTATGGTAAACAGAGCTACTAACGGTAGCTGCAGTGACGGTGATGCTCCTGTCTGACCTGTTTTAATAAGCAGTCAGTGGAGGAGGTGGAAAAAACTTTGAAGAAGAATTTTTATACATTTGTTTCTGAACAGACAGCAGATTTTTTTGGTTATTCAGAAAGTGAAAGTAGATGGCAAACAGTGAAAATGGCTTCCGTATCTGAAGATTTTTCTTGTCCTGTGTGTCATGAAATCTTCAAGGCTGCTGTTGTTTTATCATGTAGTCACAGTTTCTGTAAAGACTGTCTTCAACAGTTTTGGAGAACCAAGGAAACTCAGGAGTGTCCTGTCTGCAGGAGAAGATCCTCGAATGAAGCACCTCCATGTAACCTTGTGTTTAAAAACTTGTGTGAGTCGTTCTTGAAAGAGAGAACTCAGAGGCATTCATCAGGATCTGAGGAGATCTGCAGTTTACACAGTGAGAAACTCAAACTCTTCTGTCTGGAGGACAAAGAGCCTGTGTGTTTAGTGTGCAGAGATTCACAACAACACATCAATCACACATTCAGACCCATCAGTGAAGTGGTTTCATCAAATAAATAAGATTAATTTCTCTTGTTTCATATGTAAAGAACAATAAATCATCACAAATACAGATATTTATGCATTCAGTATTTATCTCTGCCATTTTACTCAACTTCACATGACATTCTGTGCTGTGAAAAGTATTTATTTAATCAGGGCTACGTTTGTCTTGTCCAGCTGGATGCCATTATGAATGTAGTTTCAAATATTTGGGGAACTGGGAATTACAGCGACAAATACATTTCCATGCAACCCCAGTTAGAATTTTATATCTTTATTTCTTCAACAAATACCATTATCATTTACAAACTGCATTTTATTTTTACTCAGGTTTTTTGTTAAGTTTAATTTCTCAATACATTTACTATGAGATATACACAAAAACAGAAGAAATCAGGATAAACAAAGGCAAATACTTTTTCACAGTGTTGTATGATCATATCACAGTATTTTCATCTCCTTTTCACTATGATCTGGTGTTTTATATATTAGTTTAAATATTTTTTATTTTGTTAATTCTAGGAGGAGCTCAGTACCACACTGAAGTCCTTACAAGAGAAACTTAAACATAGTGAAAAAATGAAAGAAGAGTTTGAGGAAACAGTTCAACACATCAAGGTGAGGAAAGAGAATGTATGATCACTAAACGCAATTGTGTTTTACTATAGTTGATGAATTCCAGTTTGCTATATTTGTAAATGACCAGCAGCAATCTGCTTCTGTATCTGTTATGTATCAGGTATCTGAGTTCTTAGATATTAATAATCTGAAGTGTGGACTGAGATGATTGAAGTAAATGCGATTTGATTTCAGTCTCAAATTGAGCATACAGAGCATCAGATTAAACAGCAGTTTGAGAAGCTTCATCAGTTTCTCAGAGATGAAGAAGAAGCTACAATCACTGCACTGAGGGAGGAAGAGGAGCAGAAGAAGCAGATGATGAAGGAGAAGCTGGAGGAGATCAACAGACACATCTCAGCTCTTTCACACACAATCAAACACACAGAGGAGATGATGAAAGCCAATGACACCAGCTTTCTAAAGGTCTCATTTCAGATCATGGATTGATTGATTAATTGATTGATTGATTTATGATACATTTTGTGTTTGTTCTGCAGGAGTTTCCAGTCTCAATGGAAAGGTGAGTGATCTTCTGGTGTCTATGTTCTCTCTTCTTCTGAAGCCAAAGTCACTGCAGACTCCTGAATGTTCTTCCAGAGTCCAGATCTCACATTCGGATCCACAGACGCCTTCTGGAGCTTTGATTGATGTGCCACGATACTTGGGCAACCTGCCATTCAGAGTCTGGAAGAAGATGCAGGACATTGTCCAAAACAGTGAGTCTGGAGAACATCTGTGCTCTTACACATATAGTAAAAAAGGTTGGATGAGACAAGATTTACAGATTTTAGCATTATGTGCATTTACCTGTTGACTGTGTCTCATCAGCTCCTGTGATTTTGGATCCAAACACAGCTCATCCACATCTCCACCTGTCCAATGATCTGACCAGTGTGAAATACAGCAGGGATAAACTGCTTCCTGATAATCCAAAGAGATTTGATAAGTCATACAGTGTTCTGGGTTCAGAGGGTTTTAACTCGGGAACACACTGCTGGGATGTGGAGGTTAAAGAGAGCCGTTCCTGGAGTCTTGGAGTAACTACAGCCTCAAACCAGAGGAAGGGATTCATTTCCCTTACCAATGGTGTCTGGACTGTTCAGCATGGACTGAATAAATGGGCTGGCTTTGGTGTTGAACAGGATCTTGATCGTGTGAGAGTTGAACTGGACTATGACAGAGGAACAGTGTCATTCTCTGATCCTATAACTAACACACATCTACACACATTCACAACCACCTTCTCTGACACTGTCTTTCCGTTCTTCTGGTGTCCTAGATTTTCCTCTTTAAAGATCTTACCGTTAAATACTCAGTAATCATTACACCTGTAGGTCTGGATTTTCCTGCCTTTATTTTTATCTTTATTTTTTTCTAAAATGTAACCGGTGATGTTGATCTGAATATCAGTATGGCTTTGTTTGTTAACGATCAATAATTAATGTGACTTAATGATTTCAGATGCTTTAAAGGGAGAGTTCACCCAAAAATGAAAATTTTGTCATTAATCACTAACCCCCATGTTGTTCCAAACTCGTAGAAGGTTCGATCGTCTTCGGAACACAATTGACTGCCAAGTACATTACACTGTCAAGGCCCAGAAACATATGAAAGACGTTGTCAAAATAGTCCATCTGCCATTAGTGGTTTAACCATAATTTTACGAAGCTACGAGAACATTTTTTGTACGTAAAGAAAACAAAAATGTTGACTTTAGTCAACAATTTGTCTCCTCTATGTCACCGTAGCGCAATTTTGGAAATTATTCACTGGAGGTAAACAACGTATGCTGTTCTGTATCAGCCACAACACAAGGATGCGCTGTTTTCATTCGAATAATAGCGAATGACGTAGAAAACGTATCCGTACTTGGCAGTCAATGGGACAGTCAAAAAGCTACCGGATTTCATCCAAAATATTTTAAATTGTGTTCCAAAGACAATCAAACCTTTTACGGGTTTGGAACGACATGGGGGTAAATGATTAATGACAAAATGTTCATTTTTGGGTGGAGTAACACTTTAAGGCCAGATATTTTATGTTTAATTTTATTTTGAAATTTAAGTGATCATACAAACATATCTCAGCTACCAATATTTGCCTTTTATAGATGTATTTGTTTCTAAAATAATAATACTTGTAAATCAGAGAGAAAAAAAAAAAGGATTGCATGTTGAGATGATGATATCAGTCTTCTTTAATTCATCCATCTGTGCAAATGAGGTACTCGGGCATGATAAAAATTCATGCATGTTTCAGTCACATTTCTCAGTGAATTCTTTAAAAATAGATTTTGAAACAATTATTTTATTATTATTATTATTTAATTGTGTCAAATAAAAGCACATGTTGACATGTTGTCACACTGTATATATATATATATTAGGGGTGGCACGGTACATGGTAAAACACCCGAACCGTTCGGTTCGCTTGTCTCGGTTCGGTTCGTGTGTGCGCCGCACGGTTCGACGCATGCGCAATGTAGCCCCGTGCCTAGTTTGGCCTCAGACAATTTCGCGCGAACATATATAGACAGTAAAAGTGGAGTAAGGAGTGCTGCCGAAATGGCAAGTGGAGGAGATGATGAAGGCTACCCGGAGTTGGCGGATGCGCCCGCGTCATTCAAATCCGGTGTGTGGGAACATTTTGGATTTCATGTTACTTACGATGACAGCGGAAATAAAACAGTAGATAGAACTGCGACTGTGTTCAAGTATTGTGCAAAATGCATTCAATATGAAGAGCTCTTTTCCAAAACGCGATTAAACGCCATTTAAAAAGAAAAAAGAAAAGAAAAAAAAATATTGCCAACATCACTATTGTAGCTATCTGGTCGGTATTGAGAAGTCCATTATTAATTTTACACAAAATGCAATATATGCAGTGTTATTCTGTCATGTTTTCTCCCTTTTTCCCAAACCGCGACAAACGCCAGTCTCCTTTCTCTGCAAAATGCGATAGATCCGCTCAACCAATCACAGTGCACCATTACACGCACTGTAAACAATAAAGGGAGTTTGTAAATGAGATATTGATTTAATAAAACAGTTAAATAAACAACAAAAAAGTAATATTAAGTTACTTACGTTGTCTGACTCTAACATTATTGCCCAATTTTGCTCCATTTCTGCTCCAACTTGAACCGCAGCGCATCTCCATTCAAACACTGCGGTGTTTTTTTATGAATGAACGTGCGTTTTTACACTAATCTACTGAGTCAATTTCCCATTCATAAACACAGTCACTTGCTTTATTCCTCAATGAATCAACCGTTCAAACGAATCAAATGAATATGATTCAGTAATTAAATAAGCGACTTAATTGGCGCCACCTACTGGCTAGTAGTTTCATTTTTGAAGTATATTTTCAGTGATTTAAATCATTTAATATTTCTATATTCAAAATTTAACATTTAAAATATTAATCTCAACATTCTTTTTTTCCTCTCTCTCTTTGTTAAGTTTTTAACAAAAAAAAAAAGTAAGCAGAGCCCTGCTGGATTTATTGCATAAACGAAAAACATGCCATCATCAATGTCTTCTCTCTTGCACTATCAAAATCTCACCTAGATTTTACTCAGAGATGGTCCAAATAATGTGCTTAAAGCCAAGTCTGATTCAGTTAGTGCATGATTATATTACAAAAATGTTAATACTGTATCCTAAATTGTGGATAATTAAGCTAATAAGCTATATATCATTTGCTGAA
The DNA here is from genome assembly GCA_033026305.1 of Cirrhinus molitorella. Lineage (NCBI taxonomy): Eukaryota > Metazoa > Chordata > Actinopteri > Cypriniformes > Cyprinidae > Cirrhinus > Cirrhinus molitorella. The sequence continues at coordinate 52,480,179 of CM065117.1, forward strand.
GGAAATTTCTGGAATGTTAAGGATTAAAAGAAAAAATAACAACAAGAACCGTACAGAACCGAAAACCGTGACCCTAAAACCGTGATACAAACCGAACTGTGGGTTTTGTGAACCGTGCCACCCCTAATATATATATATATATATATATATATAATACTACACTGGAGACTTACTGACATCTAGTGGTGAAATTACTGAATTACTGAAACTTTACTAAGAAAAGAGTTTTTTAACGCTATTGGAGCACACGGAACCATATCAGGCAGTTTTGTCAGATTTCATTGGTGATTTCAAATATGAAATTTAATCATAAACTCGGTGAACAGTTTTGGAGAGTTTGATGTTTCCCCATTCAAAGAGATAGGAGCTGGACTTGCATGCCCGAGAGGCGTTTCAAAGATGGCTGCTGAGTGGAATGACTTGCCTTAAAGGGACTTTGGTTTAATGCACTTTGTGTTGTTATAACATCGAACGGAATATATTTTCTTTCTTTTTTAGATTTATGTTAATATGGTACAATAACCTGTTTAAATTTGATAAACAAGTTAGGTCAAATTAGTAGTAATTACATTTGTTTTTATGCAATTTGGTTTTAATGGTTTAAACTGTAAGTAATCTATACCAAGCACTGTCTGTGTCATTTTTAGCATATTGCTGGTAAAACATACGCATTGGGTTGTTTACCAGATCTGTTTCGCCAATATGTTATTAGCCTACAGCTTTAACTAATAGTGCTCTTACTTTCATTTGAGCTAGAACTGCCATAGATCCAAGTCTGTATGACAATGTAAACAACATATTTTATTTAAAGTATTAATTGGCTTTCGATAGAGCCATCTATGGCATTATGATTGCAAGCAGTATCGATGTCAAAATGTGATGCGCAGTCAAATGTCTAGATGTGTTTTATCTTTAAACAAATGTTTTTGGATGTGTTTTATGGACTCTATAGTGTTTCTTAAATGTGATTAAGAAATGATACAGAGAAATAAAATCGAGCTAACCAAATAAAGGCTGGAATTATTTCCAATTGTAAATATGTCAATTTTTTTTTCTCTCTCTCTCAAAGATATGCTTGTATTGCTATTCTATTCTATTTTGTCTATGGATCTCAGGTTTTATTTAATGTTTTTTTGACAATTCATTAAATATCAATGGCTAGTAGTACTTATACTCTAGTAAAGAGAAGTTTTTGAAAACAGTACTTTGTTCTTTTATTTAATTTATTGTTTAACATCTGTACTTTTACTTGTAATTGAGTATTATTTTAGCTTTTGTCTCTTTTATTCAGAAGGTGGGGTTTGCTTAGATAGATCGGCCATATTGAGTGCATTTTTCCCCATTCAAAACCATGTGTAATATCGTGGGTATTCTATAGTCTTTGCCATAACTCTATTGCTAGACATAGCTCCACCCATTATGTCCAAAGAGGTGGAGCTGGACTAGGTCAAGCTCCACCCATTACATCCAAAGTGGGGGGATTGATGCAACGTGGTTCTGCAGTGAGCACTTGGCATTTCACGCTTTTCTGTCATAGTATAATATCTTATATCTGGACAAATCTGAACAGCGTTCAGTGGAAAACAGACAAACACTCTCAAAGCTAATATTTTGAGAATTTTGTTTCTGATCAGACAGCTCATTTTTGTGATTTTAGTGTTTGTTTGTTTTTTTTGTTTTTTTTTTGTTTTTAACCATTCAGGAAGTGAAAGTAACTTTCAGATTGCTGGAGCCCAAACTGTGAAAATGGATTCACCAGATGAATGTGATATTTTTCATGTCTTGTGCTGCAAAATCAAAATGGATCCAGTTGTCCTGTCATGTAGTCATAGTTTTTGTAGAGTGTGTCTTCAGCAGTTCTGGAGAACCAAGAAAACTCGAGAGTGTCCTCTCTGCAAAAAAAGATCCTCAAGTGATGGTCCCTTTTGTGAGGAGATCTGCAGTTTACACAGTGAGAAACTCAATTTCTTCTGTCTGGAGGACAAACAGCCTGTGTGTTTATTGTGCAGAGATTCACCGGGGCACATCAGTCACATATTTACACCCATCAGTGAAGCAGTTTCATCTTATAAGGTAAGGCAGCATGGATATCTTGATCTTTGTGTTTGTCTATCTTTTGTCTTTCTTTCTAAACTAGATTGCATTTCATGAGCTTTGCACTGCATAATATACTGTGAACACACACATAACTCCGACTTAATCACCAATTTATTTCAATTCCATCACACTCACCCTGTTGTTTCATTTCTCAACAGATAATAATAAATCATCAGTTCACATAGGGACCCACCTTCCTTAACATTCACTAATTTCATCACAATAACAGGCAACAACAAAGGACACTAAGCCACAATGTGCGTGTTTTCTATGCTACTAGTTTCGATTCAGATGCGTTTGCCTTACTGAATGTGGTATCCTGTCAGCAATAACCTGTCCATGGCTCTTTGGTTACTGTCAGTTTAAGTTCCGGCGATGCACTGTTGCCAGATATTCTGTGAAAATAAATAACAGCCGACAAATATATATATATAAAAAAAAGTGAAATTAGGCAAATTTTTCTGCAAATAAAACAAAATATCGCTATCCCAAAACTGCAAATTTCACACTTTGTTAATTTCTAAACTGTCAAATTAAGTGGAAAAATACAAATCCAAAGACGGTGGGATAACTGGATCTGGCAACACGGATGCGCCTCAAACCTCAAGTATTGTTCACTGTTCAGTTTCCAAGAAAGATCGCAGCATTCATTCTTGGAAACAAGGTTATTATCGTAAAAGAAAACTGAAACGAAGACGAAAACGATTGGTTAAATAAATTATCGTTTTCGTAATTAATAAGCATTCATCCAACTGCGGAAAGTTTGACATGTGGGTGTTTAATCGTGCATCACCTGTGGCTAATGATGATGGAGCTGAGGCTGACAGCGCGAAACAAATATCAGTTAAGTGATAAAGAAGACGGACATAAATGATGGCTGCCGGCAGGAAACGACAGAGCCCTGTTTGGGACTATTTCGAATTTAATTCTGAAACTGGAAAAAGTAAATGTATTGTTTTACACACATTGTGTTGTTGAAATTAAGGGGAAAACACCACGAACCTTAAAGTACATCTCCAAACCAGCCATCGCGAATATATAGGCTACACACAGTTTGAAACATAAAAAAAATTAACAAAGGTGCGTGTTTGTTTTATTTCAGTCAGTGAACAAGCAGCCTACAAAACATTAAAATAATGGTCAAAGAAATTATATAAGAAAGTAACCAAAATAAGAATGTTAATATTAAACAAACATTTCTGTCATAAATTGGTAACAACTTCGCCCAGCCCTTGTCCGACGGCTCTTCAAAATTACAGAGTCCGTGTCTTTTCTCTCTCTTCCTCATTACACTGTTGCATCCATTACAATTGCCCATTTTTGTTTTTAATAGGAACATGGTTATTTTTCGTTTCGGTTCTTCATAAAGTTAATTTAGAAATATGTTTGGAACATTTTTTGTTTGTTAAATTAAAGCTTTTGTTATTTAAAGTAACAACCAAGCCGCCAGCGGCAGTCAGTGAGTTGATTACAGACTGTTTGATCAATTTTGCCTTCTCAAATCATCATGACTTGTCATTGCGACCGTCACAGCCCTATTTGTATCTCAAACCCTTATGTTATTTTTGTTATTCAGAGTTAAGCACGGATATAAATGCCAACTGTGCAAACAATAAATGTTTTGCTGAAATATCTTTTTTTGTGTGTGTGCTCTGGAAGTGTTATGTTAACTACGCTAAACTATAGTTACTAAAACTGAAACTAAATATATAAAAACGAAATAGAAATGTTTTCACAAAATAAAAACTAAACTAAAACTAACAAAACCATTAATGAAATTAACTAAAACTAAACTAAATTGTATTGCAAATTTGAAAACGAAATTTTAAACTAATTTAAAAATGCAAAACTATAATAACCTTGCTTGGAAACTGGCCAAACTTTGATATGTAGACTCATACGGGGAGTTTTAAACCGCAAATTAGTCATTCAGGCAACAAATTTTAGTTTTGAACATGAAAAAATGTGACCTCAAATTAACTATATTTACAGGTTTTTTTGGATAATTAGCTGTTTTTGAGGCACGGGTAGGCACGTGTTAGTCTTTTGTTCATCACCACTCACCTCCACACCAAGATAAACACAACTGGAAAGGGAGGGAGGGCTTTACTTCTGCGGCTCTCTGTCTGTCTGTGATGTACCGATCGTACATTGTGCTATGCGCAATGCTCGCCTACGCGGAGGGGAGAAAGCCACAGGAACTCGACAGAATTTTAATATTCCCCGAACCCACCTGATATTTTGTCTGTGTGCAAACAGAAACTCACATATATACATATATTCATTTTCTAAAAAAAAAAAAAAAAAAACTCAAGAAAAAATGGCCCTTTCTCTCCAAGAAGAAAAAAGGGCAGGTGCTCAATATATATTATATATATAATATATATTTTAATGTTTCTAAACGTTTGTTCCTGCAGGGACTCAAAGTTTTTTTTTTTTTTTTTTCAGTCAAACCCCTTTGACTTCGAATATTTACTTAAAATATCTCTGAGGAAGTTAATATTATAATAATTTAACAACACATTTGCAGGTTTAAAGTTCAATGTTGCTTAAAGGTCACAATGGCATGCAAGTAATCACATGAAATTTTTATATTTTTACACTAAAACACAACACAAGTGTTGACATTTTTTATGATTTAATCAATTATTAGCTTTTTATCAACTCACAAACCCATAGCAGTTCTTCCATTAAGCCCAGTTTGGGAAACCCTGGTTTAAGGTTTACTGCATTTTATGATGTTGATATAAAAAATTTAATATATTTTTTTCTCTTTTCTTTTTTATATCAATATGGTATGTTTAATGTAAGTTTTTTAAAAAAAATAGATAATAAGTAATCAAAAACTAATATTACATTACCTAAAATGAGTAACCTAGATTACGCCACTAACTAGTTGTTATCATGACATTTGTAATCAGTAATGGACTACAATTTGTAAGTAATATTATACACATTATAGAACCAAACTCACATCTGTTAAATTCCAGGTTTCCTTGTTCAGAAACTCAAGTTTGTAATATGTTGTGTGAACATGATAGTCCGGACCTGGACCACAAAACCAGTCATAAGTAAGGGTATATTTGTACCAATAGCCAACACCAATTGCATTGGTCAAAATTATTGATTTTTTTAATGCCAAAAATCATTCGAATACTAAGTAAAGATCATTTTCCATGAAGATATTTTGTAAATTTCCTACTGTAAATATATCAAAACTTAACTTTTGATTTGTAATATACTTTGCTAAGAACTACATTTGGACAACTTAAAAGCGGTTTTGTCAACATTTAGATTTTTTTTGCACCCCCAGATTCCAGATTTTCAAATAACTGCATCTCGGCCATAACAAATATCATAACAAATCATAGCTCATTTATTCAGCTTTCAGATGATGTATAAATCTGAATTTACAAAAAAATGACCCTTATGACTGGTTTTGTGGTATAAGGTCATGTATTCAGGTGCATCTCAATAAATTAGAATGTCGTGGAAAAGTTCCTTTAGTTCAGTAATTAAACTTGTGTATGAAATAAATTCAGTGCACACAGACTGAAGTAGTTTAAGTCTTGGTTCTTTTAATTGTAATGATTTTGGCTCACATGTAACAAAAAACCCACCAATTCACCAATTATGCCAATTATGCCAATCAGCTAATCAACTCAAAACACCTGCAAAGGTTTCCTGAGCCTTCAAAATGGTCTCTCAGTTTGGTTCACTAGGCTACATAATCATGGGGAAGACTACTGATTACTACTGACAGATGTCCAGAAGACAATCACTGACACCCTTCACAAGGAGGATAAGCCACAAACATTCATTGCCAAAGAAGCTGGCTGTTCACAGAGTGCTGTATTAAATCATGTTGACAGAAAGTTGAGTGGAAGGAAAAAGTGTGGAAGAAAAAGATGCACAACTGACCAAGAGAACCGCAGCCTTTAGAAGCTTGTCAAGCAAAATCAATTCAAAAATTTGGGTGAACTTCACAAGGAATAGACTGAGGCTGGGGTCAAGGCATCAAGAGCCACCACACACAGACATCCCAGACTGCAAATCCGCAAAACGGACTTGGGTCGGTTTCTTTTGGCACAACGGGCCAATACCGGCACGCATCTGGTTTTCAGCTCATCTGGGCCAGCACTGGGCCAGCTCCGTACCAGACTCGGCCCGAATCCGCTCTGCGATAGTAGTCCGCACCCACTGAAACCAGGCCTGGGCCGGATCCGTCTAAGACTGTGATACAGGACTGAAACGGATGTGACTGTAACGCGGATTTGCCGGTTTGAAAACAAATCCGGCACAGAGTCAGCTGCTGTCTGGGATATCAAGGAATTTGGCTACAGTTGTCGTATTCCTCTTGTTAATCCACTCCTGAACCACAGACAACGTCAGAGGCATCTTACCTGGTCTAAGGAGAAGAAGAACTGGACTGTTGCCCAGTGGTCCAAAGTCCTCTTCAGATGAGACTAAGTTTTATATTTTGGAAACCAAGGTCATAGAGTCTTAAGAAAGTGTGGAGAAGCTCATACCCCAAGTTGTTTAAAGTCCAGTGTTAAGTTTCCACAGTCTGAGATGATTTGGGGTGCAATGTCATCTGCTGGTGTTGGTCCACTGTGTTTTTTGAAAACCAAAGGCACGCGTTTACCAAGAAATTTTAGAGCACTTCATGTTTCCTTCTGCTGACCAGCTTTTTAAAGATGCTGATTTCATTTTCCAGCAGGATTTGGTGCCTGGCCACACTGCCTAAAGCAGGTTAAATGACCATGGTGTTGGTGTGATTGACTGGCCAGCAAACTCACCAGACTGAACCCCATAGAGAATCTATTGGTATTGTGAAGAGGAAAATGAGAAACAAGAGAACCAAAAATGCAGATGAGCTGAAGGCCACTGTCAAAGAAACCTGGGCTCCCATACCACCTCAGCAGTGCCACAGACTGATCACCTCCATGCCACGCCAAATTGAGGCAGTAATTAAAGCAAAAGGAACCCCTGCCAAGTACTGAGTACATATACAGTAAATGAACATACTTTCCAGAAAGCCAACAAATCACTAAAAATGTTTTTGTATTGGTCTTATGAAGTATTCTAATTTGTTGAGGTAGTGAATTGGTGGGTTTTTGTTAAATGTGAGCCAAAATCATCACAATTAAAAGAACCAAAGATATAAACTCAATCTGTGTGCACTGAGTTTATTTAATACACTGAATTAATGAATTACTGAAATACATGATAAATAAAACTTTTCCACGACATTCTAATTTTTTTGAGATGCGCCTGTATGATTTTCAGACCAAAAAACTGACTGGTATGTTTTTCCACACCATTTTGTTCATAAATGTATGGATTTTGTATGTTAAATTCCAGGAGGAGCTTATCACAACACTGAAACCACTGCGACAGAAGCTTAAATTGTGTGAATACATTAAAAGCAATTACACGTGTGTGCATTCAGACAATTACATTAAGGTGAGAATAACAGCAGAGTCAGCCTTAATTTTTTCCTTGAATGAATATTTTCTATTTATTGCGTTTATTGTTTGTTGAATGCTGGAATAATTATCTGCCATGATAAACGTAAATACAACAAACCAGATGAATGATTTGTTGATGATTATATTTTTGTAGTCTCAAGCTGAGCAGACAGAGTGTCAGATTAAACAGCAGTTTGAGAAGCTTCATCAGTTTCTCAGAAATGAAGAAAAAGCTACAATCGCTGCACTGAGGAAGGAAGAGGAGCAGAAGCAGCAGATGATAGAGAAGCTGAACAGGGATATCGCAGTTCTTTCACACACAATCAAAGACATGGAGGAGATGATGGAAGCCAATGATGTCTACTTTCTAAAGGTCTGATTTCAGATCATGGATTGATTGAGTGATTGATTGATTGATTGATTGATTGATTGATTGATTGAGTTGTTGATGATAAATTGTATGTTTGTTCTGCAGAAGTTTCCAGGCTCAATGGAAAGGTGAGTGATCTACTGGTGTCTCTGGTTTCTTTGCTATTAAAACCAAAGCCACTGCAGTTCTGACTCCTGAATGTTCTTCCAGAGTCCAGATCTCACAGCCGGATGCATGCACTTTGATTGATGTGCCACGCTACTTGGGCAACCTGACGTTCAGAGTCTGGAAGAAGATGCAGGCCATTGTCCAAAACAGTGAGTCAGGAAAACATCTGTGCTCTTGCACACACATTGATGCATTAGGGCATATTTATAGATTTTAGCTTTATGTAAATAAAAGCACTTGTTGATTGTGTCTCATCAGCTCCTGTGATTCTGGATCCAAACACGGCTCATCCAGATCTCATGCTGTCTGATGATCTGACCAGTGTGGAATGCAGAATACACTGTGGACACATTGAGCTAACTCCTGATAATCCAGAGAGATTTGACTATTATCCATGTGTTTTGGGTTCAGAGGGATTTAATTCAGGAACACACTGCTGGGATGTGGAGGTTAAAGGGAGTTTGTGGTGGAGTGTTGGAGTAACTACAGCTTCAAACCAAAGGAAGGGATGTGAGTTTTTTAACACTGATGTTTGGAGTGTGCAGTATGGACTGAATGCAAAGTCTATGAATGAATTTCGTGTTGAACGCCATCTTCATCGTGTGAGAGTTCTTCTGGACTATGACAGAGGAACGGTGTCATTCTCTGATCCTGTAACTAACACACATCTACACACATTCACAACCACCTTCACTGACACTGTCCTTCCATTTTTTCACAGTAATTACCCACTGAGGGTCCTTCCATTAAATAGTTAGCCAATTTCTTAATTACATCCAGTTACTTAAAACAACCAAAATAGAATAAACATATTACTAATATTACATTTTTAAAAAAAATATATATATATTTTAATGCTTTAGCTAGTAAATCTTTAGGCTATAATCTGTTTAATATTGTTATAAAGTCAGTAAACATAATTTAGTCATAAAGACCATAAACACGTCTCCCACTTTAATGTCCTTCGCAGAGGTGAATGACTTTAACGTTTCCTGAATACGACGCCAACAGAACTTTATAACGATCAACTCATTATATAAATATTTAAAATACAAAATTAACTTACTTCAGGATTTACTTACATTTTGCGAATCGGAATGTGAGACATTTTATGGTCTAGGCTCTGGGTCTACTAAATAATTGTTTAAATATTTGTACGTGACGCGGTTGACGCGCTTCCATTGAATTAGGAATGTGATACATGTTAAATAACGGTCACTTAAACCAGTCCCTTTAAGGCAAGTCATTCCACTCGGCGGCCATCTTTGAAACGCCTCTAGGGCATGCAAGTGCAGCTCCTATCTCTTTGAATGGGGAAACATCAAATTATCCAAAACTGTTCACCAAGTTTATGATTAAATTTCATATTTGAAATCACCAATGAAATCTGACAAGAACTGCCTTATAAATATGGTTCCTTGTGCTCCAATAGCGTTAAAAACGCTTATTTTTCAGGTTAGATTAGCCAGTGCGCATGCGTAGTACTGAGCGCACTTCTTAGAACGCCGACTGTTTCTATAGCAACCGGGACTTCTAACGGCAGCTGCAGTGACGCGCTGACTTTACTAATCAACGATTGGCTCTTTCGTTAAGAAGGCGGGGCTTCGCGGCCATAATGAGCGTTGCATTTTTCCCCATTCAAAACTATACGAGTGACACGTATTGGGTATTCTATAGTCTTTGCTTAAATGCACGTCGGGAGTTTGAAAATGTCGTTTTTAGAATTCAAAATTTAAACTTAAAAACGCAATCTTTCACATTGTTTTCAAGTTATCAACATATGCAGCGTATCTTATTGGTTTTCATATGTGACCCTGGACCACAAGACCAGTCATAAGAGCCAATGTTTTAATCTGAGATTTATGAATAAGCTTTCCATTGATGTATGGTTTGTTAGAACAGGACAATACTATTTACTACATACAACTATTTGAAAATCTGGAATCGAAGGGTGCCAAAAAAAAAACAAAAAATCTAAATATTGAGAAAATTGCCTTTAAAGTTGTCCAAAGGAAGTTTTTAGCAATACATATTACTAATCAAAAAGTGTGTTTTGATACATTTGCAGTAGGAAATTTGCAAAATATCTTGATTTTTTGGCATAAAAGAAAAATTGATCATTTTGACCCATGCAATGTATTGTTGGCTATTGCTACAAATATACCCGTGCAACTTCAGATTGCTTTTGTGGTCCAGCGTCACATAGGCTATAAATTTCTTTCTTTCCCATACACCAATTTCAGTACTACTTTTCATTTTATATAATTTTTTTGTTTTTTTTTTCTGTTATGACCCTCCAAATGATCTGTTCTTAATGTTGTTGGCTGTATTGTTTTCACAAGTTAGAAATAAAGTAAGCTTTTTGTCACATGATTTCATGTAACGTTTCACATGATGTGTCTGTTAATGGCTCACCATCACTTCCTCTCCCACTTCCTATGGCATGATACGCTGAGAAAAATTAAGAGAAGAAAATGTACAAAACTGAAACACGTTCCTGCATAAATTGTGACAGATTGTGTGGAAACGGCAGTTGGACTTTAATAGCTCATCGTTTAATGTGGGAACATTACCAATTCTTAGATTTGTTTAAAAAGCATGTCAACAAAAGGTACAAAATCCATGTTACATAAATGAATGGCTATGTATTAAAATTTGATTTGACAATAAGACTCCAAATCAAACACAAACACAGTGAAATTCATATCAATCTTTATTTGTACTTAGAAATTTTGCGCAACAAATCTTTTCTTTTTTGTCCTTTTTCCTTTAATGATTTACACCAGGGCAGATTAAAAGTCGATCTGAATCTCTCATGCCATTATTCCTGCAGGAGCGGCTGAAACGGACCTCTTACATAAAGTGCTTCTGTCAACGATCGCTTCTTTTTTTTTTGCAATAGAAAAAATGAAAAGACTGTGGAGGACAAAAAATTTCCATGGCTCACGAGAAGAGTGAAGGAAGGGGAATTCCTTTTTAAAAAAAGAAAAAAAAAAAAAAAAAAAAAAAAAACAGAAAAAAAGACCAAAAGAGCAAAGAAAGTTCAGTGAAGGCCGTTTCAGCCCAGGATCAAACTGGATTTGCCACCAGGTGGGTTCCTCCGGCCGGAGGGGTTGTTGCCAGCAGCCGACGGGGCAGAAGGCTGTCCGGCTTCCTCTTTCTGCTCCACGGGCTCCTCTGGAAAACACAAGCGCAGAGCGACAACCATTACTAGTGACCTAACCATCTGACACGGTCATTCTAAAGTCAACAGCATTGTTTGCAAGTATGACACCAAGTATGTTTGCATTAGCAAAGCTTAAAACAGAGGTGCCCAAACTTTTAACATTAAGGGCCAAAAATTAACCTTGATTGAAAGCCTAAATAAACCACAACTAATTGTGCTCAAAGATGTTCATGTCAGAAAGAAATGAAGGACAGTTTTTGAGGACAGTGGACTTTAATGAGAGCCAATGGGTTGAAGGTCCAAATTGTGGTTTCAATGCAGCTTCAAAGGGCTCTATGCGATCCCTTATTCCTCGTCTGGGTCTTATGTAGTAAAACAAAGAGTCATTTAAAAAAAAAAAAAAAAAAAAAAAAAAAAGCCAACGTGCAAAGAAAGTCAAACACCCTTTACAAAAAAAAAAAAAAAAAAAACGGTAAAACAACGTTGTGCGATTTAGAAGTTGGAGAAAATGGAATTTGCCCTACACTCTTAAAAATAAAGGTGCTTCACGATGCCATAGAAGTCTAAACTGCTCCATAAGGAACCTTTAACATCTGAAGAACCTTTCTGTTCCACAAAAGGTTCTTTGTGGCGAAAGGAGGTTCTTCAGATTCTAAAAAGGTAAGAAAAAGATGGTTCTTTAAAGAAACTTTGACTTTGATTCTTTGTGGAACCAAAAATGGTCCTTCTATGGCATCGCTGTGAAGAACCTTTTAAAGCACCTTTATTTTTAAGAGTATACCCTAAAAACTAACCATGCATGACCTTTCCAATGTGCTTACACAATGCGTGAAGACATGCATGCCAAGAATTTGTGGTTAAGAGTATACTTTTTTTTTTTTTTTTTTTAAGAAAATGAAAGATCGTTTTGCTAGATAAGACCCTTACTCCATGGCAATTTGGACCTTCAACCCATTGGCCACCACTGAAGTCCACTAAATAGAGAAAAATCCTGGAATGTTTTCCTCAAAAACCTTTTTCGACTGAATAAAGACGGACACGAACATCTTTGCGTACAGACCAGACAATATGCGAAATATGGTTAGTTGTGTTTTTTTAGGCCTTCAATTCAAGGTTAAGAAAATGACAGATCGTTTCGCTAGATAAGACCCTTATTCCATGGCAATTTGGACATTTAACCCATTGACCACCATTGAAGTCCACTATATGGAGAAAAATCCTGGAATGTTTTCCTCAAAAACCTTCTTGGAAGACATGGGGGCGAGTAAATTATCAAGAATTGTTTTTTTTTATTCTGAAAGTGAACTAATCCTTTAAGAACTACTGCTCCAGACTTTCAGCTTTTAGTATTGACCTGGTACTGTATAGATGTAGGGATATGCCGGTATCAAATTTTCATGTTGCGATAAATCGATAATGTTTTTATCACGGTGTACGGTATTATCACGGTATTGAAATTTAGTTGCAAAAAAGTGATGTCATAATACAGTAAAAAAATTCTGAACATTAAAACACAATAAAGCAATACACAAAAAAAATGTATAAAGTTCAAAATTTTACACAGATTAAAGTGCAAAAGAATTAAAAGACCAATAGGTATCGCTTTACAGTAAGATCTTATTAGTTAATTATTATTAGTTAACATGATCAGTAAACAAAAGCTACATTTGATACAGAAGTTATTAATCTTTGTTAAAAATACAACTTTTAGTTCATGTTAGCTCGGTTTATTTAAAAAAAAAAAAAAACTTTGATTTTAATTTTAATTTGATTATTATTATATTGGAATTATCTAAGATTAATGCATGTTTAGAATAATTTTTCATTGGGAGTTTATGTTAACTAATTAATTAAGTAAGTAATGTTAACTAATGAAGCCCTAAAGTAAAGTGTGACCGAACAATAAAGAATCACTTAGAATACACCTTCAAACAGTATCTAGGGCATGTTGTAGTCCAGATTAAAATGTAAAAAGTGTTAAAATAAATAGCCTATGGAGTCTGAATATTTAAGTATTTGGTGTTGTGATAAACACCACTGCAAATACAAAAATCTAAATGGCTAAATAAATCATTTAAATACGTTTTAGAAAGTGGCGCAGCTGCTTTGTTTCTGGGTTAACGTTGTATTTGCGGTTTAGCGCCATCTGCTGTCAGAGAGTGAATGACACTTTCACTTTAATCCGGAGCGTCCCTTAGGCGTTCTGCCATGTGCTTCTGTTTACATCACGCATCTTCGACGCAGTTTACAAGTGTGTTGTGCATTTAACCAGTTAATGGGAAAAGTATGCTTAAAATGCTTTCAAAATTCGGAATAACTTTTAATAAACAATTATTTTCGGTATTTTGAAATGCCCACAATAACAATACCGTGCATATTCATTATCGTGATATATCGTATTACCGAATACCGGCACATGTCTATATAGATGTGAAACCAAAGGTGCTTCACTGCCATCAGTGACAGGAACTACAATCACAAACTCCCTCAGCACATCAGGGCCAAGTTTCTAATAGATTTTAAGGCTAGTATATTTGCATTTCATGGTGATGGGAGCACTGGTCTTCCTGGAAGGGTTTCGACTAAGTGTGTTTGGTAAGGTGTGACTCAGAAACGTCTCACTGAAGGACTCGCCATGTGCTCACAAAAGAAGAATTCAGCTCATGATCACTTGTACACAAATACAGCCTGAAATATATTCGACACAACTGCATATATGCAGATGCTTTAATTTGACATACGTGACCCTGAACCACAAAACCAGTCTTAAGTAGCACGGGTATATTTGTAGCAATAGCCCAAAAAAAAAAAAAAAAAAAAAATTGTAATGGGCCAAAATTATTTTTCTTTTATGCCAAAAATCATTAGGATATTAAGTAAAGATCATGTTCCATGAAGATATTTTGTACAGTCCCTACTGTAAATATATCATAACTTAATTTTTGATTAGTAATATGCATTGCTAAGAACTTCATTTGGACAACTTTAAAGGCTGTTTTCTCAATATTTATCTCAATTTATTTTCACCTTCATTTTCCAGGTTTTCAAAGAGCTGAATCCTGGCCAAATATTGTTCTATCCTAACAAACCATACATTAATGTAAAGCTTATTTATTCAGCCATATAAATCTCAATTAAAAAAAAAAAAAAAAAAAAAAAAAAAAAAAAACTGGTAACTGGTCCAGGGTCACATATTAGGTTCAGAAATGTGCCAGAGGTAATAATGCAACAGCTACAAACTGCTATATAATTGCCCTATTGGTAAGCCCCGCCTCCCTTAGTTACATCAACAGCTGTCAGTGTGAAAACCTTGTCCGAAGATGTTTTTGAACATAGAAGGACCACCTCTCGTCGAGGAGCATTCAAGTAGGGCTTTAATATGCCATGGAGAGATATACAAATCATTTTTTTTTTTTAAATATGGTGTGTAACAATTTGAAATTGAGGGTTTACAGATCGCAATGCAAACAGAAGAAATCTCATGTTACTGTCGTCACGATCGCAGATGATTACATCCAGGATCAACACTGTTCATGTATTTTAGCCAGAGATATTAACGATATTTACAGACATTAACTGCTTGAGCAGATGAAAAATGCCACTTAATGAGTGTATGACAATCAGAAAATAAATGTTAAATAATCACATAAATTCCAGATTCCACTGCCAATCCTCTCAGGATACCTGGAATCAGTGTTACAGATACCTCAGGCACATCGTTTTATTATTTTTGTAGCATAAACACCATTAAAACGCCAAGAGCTTTGGATCTTTCAATGTTTTCTCTATGGTAACCTACAGATGTACGAGTTCCATCTCTGAGCTGCTCATACTCAACTGCCATTTTCTCATCTGCATTCTAGGGGCGGGGCTTACTGATAGGTCAGTTGTTGCCAGAAGGGGCAGTATAGAAGACATTCACAAAAACTGGCTGTGGAAGAACAAAACAGATCTTGCTGAACAGGTTAGTTAAAAGGTTAGTTCTTTATACAGCATTACCTAATGAAAAGCAGCTGTGACTCATTGTCTGAATTCTGATTACAGACACCTTACAGAGGTCAGATATTATGAAAAAACTGTTTACTGGTGAAAAGTCACAGCTAGCAGACATGAAGACCCCAGGAGTGGATAATATTTACACTATTTGCATTTGACTAATGGCAGAACATGAACATGAGCAGGACTGGTAAACAAACAGACTCGTTATGTGAACTCAGATCAGCCACTAACATCCCATGAATACTGAACACTTAAAGGAGAAAAAAAAAAAAAAAAAAAGTATTCGATGCTGAAATTCTGTGTTTGTAGTGACAGTTACAGTACAGGGTCATACATGACAAACTTACCCAGCATATATAAAAATAAGTACATAAATAATGAGAATTTATATAGAAATAATAATAAATATTATATATATATATATATATATATATATATATATATATATATATATATATATATATATATATATATATATTTATTTTTTATTTTATTTTTTTTATTTTATTTATTTTTTTTCCAAAATAGACATTTCATGCCCTCTAAGGTTTTAAAAAAAGTTCATATTGTGTTTGTAATATATTTTATATATATATATATATATATATATATATATATATAAAATGTTTGTATAATAATTTGTTATTTTTGTGATTAGTTCAAATGTAACAAAAATTACACATTTAAATATTCATAAATATTATATTATTTAAAAATATATTATAAAAAGTATATATATAATAAAAGTATATTCTTATTATTCTTATTGTTACATTATTAATTATTATTATAATTATTATTATTATTATTATTATTAAAAAAACCATGCCTGTCATGCTAATTGTATAAAAAAGTATATATATAAAATATAAATATATAAAAAGTATAATGTTTGTATATTCTTCTTAAGTTTTATACAAAAAAAGAGAATCATAAAATGTATTATTATTATTATTATTATTATTATTATTATTATTATTCCCAAATAGACATTTTATGCCCTAAAATGTTATAAAAAGCTAATGATATATGTTTGTAATATTTCATGTTAATGTTAATAATATGTTTGTATAATTAGTTATTTTTATTATTAGTAACAACAACAATAACAATAATGATGATGATACATTATCTTTTATATTTTCTAGAAGTTAACAAAAAAAATGACTAATAGCACATGAAAATATTCATAACACCACCACCACATTATTATTATTTTTAAACCCCATGCCTAAACAGACATCTGTCATGCTGTTTAATAAAAAAACAATTATATAAAAAAAAATTTAAAATATAAATGTATATATAAAAAAAAATGTTTTTATACATCTGTCATGGCCTCTAAATGAATGTAAAATGAAAGTTCGCATTTAGTTTGACCTGTTGAGTTAATCAACATATTCTGAAGGTTTGGCACTTTGACCATTTGTTAAAAAAGAAAGAAAGAAAAAAAAAAAAAAAAAAAAAAAAAGACAAATAACAGAACGCACATCTAATCAACACAAAGGCAAATCAGTGTGTGACGCTGGTCTGGCAGGTTAAAACTAGAGTCAGAGTTTCCCTAGACGTGTTGGATTTCTAATGGAATTCCCTCATTCTGTCCCGAGAGACGAAGTGTCATGTGAACTACAGAATCAGTGTTACTTAATGAGAACTCCAGACTGAAGTCGGCAGACGTGGAATCATGGAATAAACGTCTGCGTGTGCCGTTAACGGAGAGAGGAACATTCCAGAACTAATGCAGGCCTTCAGCAAGCGTTTATTAACAGCATTCCTCAACCAATGAGAGTCACACGTCAACCAAACTGAGCGCAGGCCAAACCGACAAGACAACCAAATACTAAGGTTTACAAAAGAAAAATGATTCTCACCATTGTTCTCTTGCTCGTATTCATTATGATCCTGCAAAACAAAAGCAGATTTGAGATCAGATGCATGTATACAACCTTAATGTGATGCATTTCTGAGGGACACTGAATATACAGTGACAAAACTAAGGAAGTATTATTGTATTGTTCTCTCTGCACACACAGCATTTATTACATCAACAGAAAGGTTAAAAAAACAATTCAGAGGGAGTTTAAGTTATTTTTGCTTAAAGGTTGTGCTAATAACAGTGTTTTATAAGAACAGCGACATTCAATAGAGCCAAAATAGAAACAAAAGCCTGTGAAAATCAACATCCAACTAAGAAATTCCTCCTGTGAAGGACAAATGAATGAATCGGTCCACATAAAGAGCTCTGTGATTTAACTGACCCAGAGAACAGCTGTGTGTGTGAGTGAGTGTTTTCCACAGACCCTGCGGCTGTTCTTTTGTACCCCACCCAGCTAAGTGTGTTATTTTAGACACACATCCAGTCAGTTAACAGCATTACTGTGAGCCCAATACAGTTACAGTACAATAATAAAACTGCTCTGAGCTTAGTCACAGAATATTATAGAGAAACAGAAAGTGTAACTTAGGTTAATCTGAGGACAAAAGAAAAGTAAAAAAAAAAAATTTATATATATATATATATATATTATATATAAACAATTTTTTATATATTATATTATATTATATTATATTTTTGTTTACTTTTCTGTTTGTCCTCAAATTATCTGGACGTACAGTACAAATAACATTATAAAATATGCATTTTTATTTATGTACTTCCTGTCATGTCTTGTGTTTCAGGAATGTTTCAGGACTTATTGTTCATGATTAGTAATTGAAAACATTTGTATTTATTTACATTAAATGATGCTGAAAATAAATTACAACAAATTATTTATATAAAAAAGTATTTTCTGTCTGTCTTGAATCTCTCTTTATAGTACTTGATTTTGTATTTTTTTTTTATTCATTTTGATAAAAGGTAGAAAAAAAACAATATTTAATCAGAACATAAATACAAGATACAAAAACCTATTATTATAAATAAATTAGTATTTTCTGTTGGTCTTGAATTTATCAGGCATTACAGTTCATGAATAAATTACTGCACTATGCACACTTAAAGAAAATACTTTAAATAAATAAAATAATTATGATGAAAGGTTGCAAGAAACAATCTTACAAAATAAATTACATTTACAATAAATATTTATTTGTGCATTTTCTGTCCGTCTAGAATCTCTGACTTTATAGTACTTGATTAACCATTGTACACATGATTTTAACATTTCATTTATTTTTATAAATGAATCATATTCATTTATTTATAAAGATTTTTGTTTTCATTTATTATGTCTTTCTTAAATATGTCTGGCATTACAGTTCTCTATTAATCATTGCACACCAACAGTGAAAATTTCATATAATTAAATATTATAATTAGAAATTTAAAAGTACATTTTATTTATTTTGATGAAGGTTATATATGTTATATATGAAGGTTGCTTATAATAAAGATTTTCATTTATAGTATGGATGTTCTGTCAGTCTTGAATTTGTCTGGCATTTCAGTTCAATTAATCATTGCCCACCAACACTGAAAATTTTATATATAAAATGTATAAAATATTTAAAGGGACAGTTACCCAAAACTGAAAATTCTGTCATTAATTAAAATCACCCTCATACTGTTACAAACCCATAAGACGTTTGTTCATCTTCGGAACACAAATTAAGATATTTTTGATACAATGTGAGAGCTTTCTAACCCTGCATAGATAGCAACACAACTACCACATTCAAGGCCCAAAAAGGTAGTAAGGACATGGGTAAAATAGTGTCCAATAGTCCATCAGTGGTTCAACCGCAATGTTATGAAGCTACGAGAGTACTTTTAGTGAAACCAAAAACTCACAACACGACATACATTTACAACAGTAGCATGACACAAATAGCTATATCTTTGTTCTGAAGATAAGCAAATGTCTTATGGGTTTGGAACGACAAGAGGAAGAGCAAGTAATGACCTGAATTTTCATTTTTGGGTAAAATATCCCTTTAATTGAAATAATTCTTTTCTGCATTTTTTGCTCTGTATAATAAAATGTACAGATGTATTATTGTTGACAGTAACACCAAGAACGTGCATTAATAAATAAGGTTCATGTTGACTGAAAGCATCACATGTATAAATGGGTGTGCCACTGAACCTACACTGAATGACCTACATTCTCCCAACACTGTTTATGGACTCACCGTGTTGTTGCCAGGTCGGTCGACGGGAACGTCATTATCATAGACGATAGCGGGCTGGCATCGCCTCAGAGGAGCCGAGGGTTCACCGCACAGGACGCCAGATGCTTCTCCACCTGAGACCACAGAACAACACTCATATCAGACTGCAGGACTTTGAGTTTAGGGTTATAGAATAAACAATTCAGGTTCAATGTTGGGTCACTGCTCTGAGTCATGAAACAACCTGTTTGAAACAACACCCTGACATGACACTGTTTTCTGGAATAAACAAAAGACACATTTGCAACAGGTCTGTTTGATGTGGAAGGAAAAGAAACCGCCAGCAACCTGAATGAACTGCTATTACCACAGACAGCATTTACTACCACAGACGACAAACTCCAGATGACACACACACACCTTCCAAGGCTTTGTGGATTGTTTGAGTGATGTGACTCTGAGGTCAAAGTACTCAACACATTTAGAAGAACAACAGGAGCAGTTTACATTTCAACACAAAAGAAACAAAGAGCTTTGGTTTAATAGATAATAAAAGTGCCGTCCTATTGTGAGTCAGTGGAGTTATTATGAACATCAAATGAGCTCAACAGTGATATATACACACACACACACACACACTTTCTCTATGGAAAGTTAAAGTTTATGAGTCATGAAACAAACCAGATATGAATAAAACAAACATTACACTTAAATTTGTAAAGGAAAGAAAGGAGGAAAGAAAGAAGGAAAGAAAGGAAGAAAGAGAAAGAAAGAAAGAAAGAAAGAAAGAAAGAAAGAAAGATAAATAGGAAGAGGGAAAAAAAAGAATAAAATAGGAAGAGAAGAAAAGAGGGGAAAAACAGGAAAAGGGTAAATAAACAAAAGAAAGAAAGAAAGAAAGAAAGAAAGAAAGAAAGAAAGAAAGAAAGAAAACAAAAATAACTAAAAAAAGGAAAACAGGAAAAGAGAAAAAAGAAAAGCAAAAAAAGAAAAAGAAAAAGAAGAACAGACAGAAAGAAAAAAAAAAAGAAAAAATAAAAATAAAAAAAATAACGAACAAGACTGTACAACATTTTCAGTCAGTAAACTAGTCAACGCATGAAGCACCACGAATGAAATCCGAAGCAACAGTACAAAATAAAATTGCTTATTTCATTTCTGCTACATGTTCAGGAAATGTCCCAATGCATAAGTAATGTGGGACTGTAGGGAAACGGCCTCGATGACATCACTCACAGTGTTTCATGAGCGTCCGGTCACTGCCGAGCCATTTTGCAGTGACTCCTGTTTCCATGGTAACTGTGATTCTGCAGGATTATGGGAAGTGGAGTTTCCGACAGGAATAATATTAACAAAGCTGCTTTAAGGCAAGCTTTCAAGGTTAGCAAAAAAATAAATAAATAAATAAAAAAACATGAAGCTGCAACACACTGGCAAGGAGACAAGAGGCTGTTTTGATTGAATGGATGTCAATTGAGAAGCAGCTTCGCTATGCTGAATAAACTGCTTTTGTGAGTAAAAAGCTTATTTAATAAATCAACAGTTTATTGGCTAAACTTCAACTTGTTTGTCAATGAACATTTGTTTTGGATTGATCTAGCTTTAGTTTACACTGGTAAAACGGTTTCATAAGAGATGTTTTAGACAATTTTACATCAAATAATTCTCATTGGTCACTGTCGGTCACTGTTAAACTCAAGTTTTATACATTATTATTAAAAATATAAATTTAGAAAAAAAAAAAAAAAAGACTAAGACACTCTAAGTGCTTATTTTATAATACTTTACAATTTGTGTCGGTAGATTACAATTACAATACACAGTGTTCTTTTTCCACTTTAGCAGATCTTACATACATCATCTAAAGGTTTTTACATAAGTGTTTGTTCATATATCATTTGTTCATATATAATTATTTGTTTTACTTTATCTTTTTGCATCTGTAGATTTCAATGATAATACATGTCTTTAAAGGCAGTTTTTACAAAATGAGTTTGTTTCTCTACTTTAACGGGACTTACATGCACCAGATTTTACAGTTTTGTTCCCATCTATATTCTAAAGGATTTTACAGAAGGACTTTTTAATACATAATTTGCTTGGTTTTATTATTGCACTTAATCTATTTCCGCCTGTAGATTTCAATTATATATTTTTTTTTTACATGCAGTTTTCTCTAAATAAGTTTGTTTCTCCACTTCAGCAGCACTTGCATACACCAAATTTGACAGGTTTATTCCAATCTATATTCTAAAGGTTTTTACAGAAGCGTTTTTTCATATATCATTCGCTTGGTTTTATCATTGCATTTTATTAATTTCCGTCTGTAATTTCACTTATATTTTTTTTACATGCCGTTTTCTCTAAATAAGTTTGTTTCTTCACTTCAGCAGCACTTACATGCACCAAATTTTACAGTTTTGTTCCAATCTGTATTTTAAAGGTTTTTACAAAAGCGTTTTTTCATTCGCTTGGTTTTATTATTGCACTTTATCCATCTCCATCTGTAGATTTCAGTTATTCTTTTTAAAGGCCGTTCTCTCTAAATGAGTTTGTGTCTCCACCTTCGCAGCACTTACATACACCAAGAGTTTTATTCCTTTCTATATTCTGAAGGTTTTTACTGAGTTTTGCTTATACACCGATTTATAGAACATTTAATTCCTAAAATACGTTATACTTAGGAATTGTTTGCGAATGAGTCTACAGTTAATTAGAAAATGTCTCATTTGCTTATTTAAACTTATTTAACATTTCAGTAATACAAAACAATTGTCTCAAATGAACTGTGATTAATCCAGTTGGGGGAAACTATGATGATATCCATTTGTTAAATTTGTACCCTATTCAACTGTGGTGTTTTGCCTTAATGGAGAAAAATGTAATGGGATTTTTACTTCCAGACTGTTATGCTCCATTAGCTGACACCAAGGGGAAAAAAGACAAACGAAAAAAAATAAGACCCCTTACCAAACACAATAGACAATCACAACAACATCCTGTCAGGCACCTCTGGCTGACACACTGAACTTCCTATCAGACACGACAGCAGCTCATTCAATCAGACCGACACTATAAATCAAAAGATCCTACATTCATGCATAATGTACATAAAACTGCCAAGAGTTTTTTCTAGTCAGTATGCAAAATTCATATCAGTCATTTACGAGCTCCAAGATCTGTAGATGTAAAGTTTAGAAAGATACTCAGTTTCTTAGGACACTTAGATCTGCTAATGCATATCTAGTTTGCTTACTACTGAATTTTTACGTTTTGTTTTCTGAGTTACGGCTGTAAAATAACCAGACGCGGGATTCACATTCTTAGACGAGAGCCAGGCGAACGCCTTTAGCGAGAGAATAACCAGATATACGAAGGACACCTGCCCAAGTGAAGCATTAGTGCTGAATGAAAGCTCAGATTATCCCGATATCCCGACAGCTTTTATCCGTATATGAGCTTGTGCAGGGCTAATCGCACGACTACTGGCTGCATTCAAAACACAATATGTTTCTTTTCCGAAAAAAAAAAGGATGCTGTCAAACTCTGAACATCTAAACACAGAGGTGCCTCGCTGTCTACATAGGCAGCTCCCTTCTGAGGCAACATCCTACATAAGTGACGGATTTGGAGCAGCATGTTAAGCACATCGGAGGCATGATTTCAGTAGAGTTTGACGTGTTGCAAAACTAACAACATGCTGCTTCAAGCATACAAGCGCAGCGCTGGCATCGGGGAAATAGTTTTAAATTATTCAATAAAATCCAGGTGTATTTATAAGTCAACATTTTTCTCGACTCATTCCCTGTGTTAAACAGACTCTCCTGTATGCGCTAATGGACTGGATGCTTCATCATGTTGTCACACACTAACATACCCTGCATCATGAGTCACTTCCTGAATCACTGGACAGTCAGGATATTTGCCCAGGAAATGACATCATGCCAAAGGTATGCTGACACGCTTGTGGTCGTCTGTGATGGCAGCAAGTTTTAGTGAACCCTGGAAAAATCTCACTAAGGCAGATTCTAAACACCAAACTCCAGCTAAAATCACTGCGTCCTACATCTGTTTGCAATGTTGCGTATCTAACCAAACAAATATGTTAAAACAAAATGTCATTTATACTCTCTATGCGCTGATAGATGAGAGAAAGACGCTGAACTCATTTTAAAGACATCACGGTGAAGAACAAAAGTGTTTTTAACATTTTCCTATTGAAATGACAATAGTATCTCAAAGTTTGATATTACATTGATGAACAAGATGATAATGGACTATAAAACTGAAAAAAATTAAATTAAATTTAGAAATGCATATCGGCTAAAATTGCATTTTGTCACCACATTCAAAACATCACATTTTTTTTAATTGATCTAAAGTGACAATAGATACATTTATGTTACAAAATAAATAAAAGCTAGTGCATATTTTCATGCAGAATTGGTAAAAACCAAAAAGTCCTTGACTTTCTTAATTTACATTAAACATTTGTGTAAATCCTCATCGTTGTTGAACATATAAGGGTAACATTAATGCCATGCTGGTTTTAAGTAATGCAAGCATTCAAATCTAACCTCATCCAGACCTGACCAAAAGCAGAATTTAAACCAGATGTGTGTGCGTGTGTGTGGGTTGGTGTGTGTGTGTTTTGTACCTGGTGGGTTGTTCCTCCGATGGGCGTGAGGGTCGTCAGGTTCAGCAAAGATACTGGAGGCCATCTTGTTTTTACGCACAGGCTGCTCTTCATCTGTGCCGAAGGAAATATTAGAGGCTCCGCCAGGGGGACGCAACACCCTACGAGACATGGGTCAGAAGAACGGCGCTCAAAAATCAATTGCACATACTTAAAAATAAACAGCACATAGTGCATGAAGGAAACACAGTAGGCCTCTATGATGCATGTTCCATAAGCAGTAGAAGTATGTCAACAGAAGAGATTTAAATACGTGATAACAGTAAAAATGTGAGAACAAGGAAGCAACATATAAAAATTCAAAGCAGGGTACGTTCCAGAGAAGTCACGAGTTTAGACATTTATGATAAATAATAATGCAAACAACAAAATGTGACCCTGAACCACAAAACCAGTCTTAAGTAGCACATGTATAGTTGTAGCAATAGGCCAAAATACACAGTATTGGTCAAAATGATTGATTTTCCTTTTATGCCAAAAATCATTAGGATATTAAGTAAAGATCCATGAAGTTCTATGAAGAGATCTTGTAAACTTCCTACCATAAATACATCAAAACTTAAGTTTTGATTAGTAATATGCATTGCTAAGAACTTCATTTCATACAACTTTAATATTTAATTCTTTTTGCACCCTCAGATTCTAGATACATCACTGGGAAGCTTATTTATTTATCAGCTTATATCAGTTTCAAAATTTCCAGGGTCACAAATATCAGTCTACTTTCACGACAAGCTCAGAGTAATAGAAAATGAAAACCATCATAATAAAATTTCAATAAAGACAAATGCATAAAAAATGCAGAGACCAATCAAATACGCTTTAGTCAATAAAGTCTTACAAAAACCACATGATTAGTTTGACCTTTCATCTATGTATTACCTTTCATACATAAAACATTTCGCATAAATCAATCAAATTAGACATAATCCATTTTAAATTTATGCATACGACAGATACTTTTATATCATGCATACACTGGAAATTGAACCTATGACCTCTGGATTGCTCAATGGTTTACACTACAGGAATAGGCACTACCACATGCATAATAAAACATGCACCATTTTGCAAGCAAAAATATATACATTACAGTGATATAAAGTGACTCATACAACGAATGACTTTGGTCATACCACCAGCCCCTAAACTGAAACACACACACAGCTGACCACACCAGAGCTCATCTGCTCACACCAAGTGCAGATTCCAGTGTTGGATGGGTTTCATTCAGCACATATGTTGATTCATTAAAAAGACAAGAGGGCGGGTGTTTGACAAACCCCGGATGAAAAGCAGCAGACCTGTGATTGATGTGGTCGAGGGAAGCCCTAATCAATGCTTTTGAAAAGGCCAGTGCTGATCTCAACACCCCTCCCCTCCCTTCCTCCCTCCTCCCTCCATAGCAGAACGAGACCAGCTGACACCCGCCGGCAGCTGTCAGGGTCGCCTCCATCCCAACGCAACTTTCTGCTCCTTTTGTCAAAGGAATCGACGGCGTGGCGATTATAAAAGCAACCAGTGCCGTCTGGATGGACTGGTTAAACAGCTAATGCCTTAACCAGACTAAAGCTCGGGATCAGATCAGGGGACTTTAGTAGAGAAGAAGGCCCGTTTGCCCAAGACCCCACCCAACCGACACGGGAGACACATGGCATTAAAAAAAAATCCCTCCTCAAGCCCAAGATGCATGCTGAAAACATCACTAAATCAGACAGAGTGACCAATAAACACGCCTGCTCTCGGCTTGACCTACATTTCTAGCCGTTCCACAGAGGGAAACCCTGGACACGGAGGATTTAAAAGACGAAAACTGGGAAAAATGACAGGGAAAAGAATTTCAAAGGAGGTGAGGGTGGCAACATGTTGCAGCAAGATCCAAAAACCAGGATGTGTCACATTAGGATTAACATAGTAGACAATGCCACAATCCTCATTTAGAAAGCAACAGGATCAAACCTTGTTTCTGTGCATCAGGCGGAAACAAAAGCCACTGCAACATTTTTGACATGCAAATGCCTGGATGCATCTCCATCCCTCCTCTTAAAGTTACAAATGATATCATTTCTGGACACACAAACGCGCCTACAAAAATCTGCTAGTTTGGATCACAAAGTCCTTTGGCCAGACGTGCAAACCTTCCACTGGCTGGCTGGACGAAATTCAGTGCATCTGTTCCAACCCTAGTATCAGAAACCTTTTAAGGACAATGGAGCGTGTATTTTTGGGCCAGAGCTCGAGGTTACACCGAACAGTCAGATGACTGGGATTAAACTGGTAAAAATATAAGCAGAAAGAGAAAGCATCTATTTATTAAAACCAATGCAAATAAACTTCAAATCTCCCAGTTTTTGATGCTAGTGGCAGCCTGCCAGCCCCATTCCTTTATGCTGGGTGAAGTTTGGGCACCATCCACATCAAAACACCACACTATCACATCAAACTATATTGTCAAACCTGCATATAACGAGCCTGGCGTGAATCTCAGATTATAATATGGGTGGATGGGTCTCCATGGCCAGGAGGAAGAGGATGATGATGGTGGTGGCAGACAGTCTGGTGTTAACTCAGACCAAATGAAAACGTGAAATCAACCCAAATCCATTTAATCCTCATATTCAAGCTGATAAGCTTCGTTTGCCTTCATGTATTGAAGGAAGAATCCATCCATCAGGCCACCATCATCATCATCATCATCACCTCCAGCTCAGAGCTCCGCTCTTCTTTTGTCTCCCTTCTGATCGCGACAAAGCCTTGTAAAATCATTTACCTGGAGCTGTTTTTGGCACCAGGCTCCATGCCTTGGAAAGTGGTCGTCGTAGTCATGTTGAGCGGGTAATGTGCTCGCTAAATCGCGTTAGAAACCCTTCAGCTGGACTGAATTCGTCTAAGTCCTTTATCCCGCATGGACTCCGCCCGGACCAGCTGAAATCCGAGCGCAGCGGAGCGGCCCTTTAGACCAGCCCATGAAACCCCGCCCACCGGAGCGACGCGCCACCCGATTGGACGGAGCAGAGCGATCCCTGGCGTTTGATTGGAGGATTGGCCGTCATTCAAATAATAGCCTTCATGGGTTTATGTGATGTGGTTTACTGCAAAATCATCTATAGGATATTGACTAAAACGTGTACGCGATTTTTCTATTGTAATATTTTTAAACACCTAAAGTTAAACAGAAATATCTTTCATTTGTAAGATTTTTAGTGTTTTTAAAAACAGTACTAGTGTGTAGTATTTTTACGATTTAAAATAACTGCTTTTTATTTGAATATATTTTCAAATGTAATTTATTCCTGTGATCAAAGCTTAATTTTCAGCATCATTACTCCAGTCTTCAGTTGTTACAACTGATTTTTCAAAAGATTGAAAACTTCCTATTCATCAAAAAACCTGAAAAATCTATGAAAAAAAATATTCAGTCTATTTTCAACATAATTATAATAAATGTTTTTGAGCAGCAAATCAGAATATTAGAATGATTTCAGATCATGTGACTGCAGTAATGATAAAAATTCAGCATTGAAATCACAGGAATAAAATAAATTTTAAAATATATTCAAATAGAAAATGGTTATTTTAAACAAAAAAAAATATTTTCTTAAAAAAAATTACAAATCTTATTGTTCAAAAGCCTTTGACTGGGAGTGTATATGATGACATTATAGCCAATTTAGTAGAAATGATTTGAAATCTGAATCATACTTTACATACTTAGAATTCATCATACGTAAAACATTTAATGCTTATAATTAGCTTAATTTAAAAATGATTGTTAAATTACGTAAATTAAAAAACTATTCAGGTCAATGATAAACACATTTGACAGTTTGATAAAAAGAGAATATTTTATTTTAACAAGAGATTAGACAATACAGACAGATGCTTGACTTGTCTAAAACACGAATTCCCTCGCACGTACTCGAGTCGAAACATGTTTAACACAAGTTTCGCACTATACATGACCACTACAATAAAAAAAAAGTTGTAAAACCAATTTGTCTGAATGGAAAACAGAAAATCAATCTGAACTGCAGGTTTGTCTGCTTAAAGTATAACAGATCAGAACATTTCCTTATTATTATTTTTGAAACACAATTTTGAAAAAGCCAGTGTGCTCATATCCGAACCAGAACAAAACCCTGAACTCAAAACACACGGCTCGTATCCTCAATGATTTATAAGGGGAAACATGTTTTAGTTGGTCTATACACAGGTGACTGTCTTCCATGATGGTTGGGCTTAACGTGTCAGATTTTACGGCGATGAAAAATCCCAATGTAATAATTACTGTAGCAGAAACCCTTTATGTACAAAACGAAAGAAAAACATGATGAACTGAAAACACTATACAACAGCAGTTACAGATAACCATGAGGAGAGAGGTCTGTGAGAACCAGGAGCAAAGAAAGAGGCGGAGAGAGACGGGTCGGGGTCGCTAGGGTCGTCCGATTCAGATGTGTCCTCCTGTCTGTTGCTGGAAAACGTCAATTGTGTCTTCATCCTCCATTTCCAACTGCGGAAGAGTAAGATGAGGTCACTTATTATTCACTTTTATTAATAAACACAAGCGACGTGAGGTTATTAGACAGTCACATGAGGACACTTCTTTCAGAATTCCTGAGACTTCCTGTTGGCTGTGAAATTGACACCTATCCGCTGTAATTACAGTGCACTCCCATCCCATGATGCAGCTGCACAATGATGCTGTCAAGCCAGATTTATTCAGTGGGTGAGATGAGGTCTATTATGTTTGACAAAAAAAAACTTGTTTTCTTGCCGAAATGTTCATCTGAGAGGACGCATGACGTCTGCTCTTTCTAAACGAAACAACAAAAGCTTTAAAGTCAACATGAAATCCATTTAACTTCCAATCGCAATGGAATTTTCACTAGGAAAATAAGAGCGGGACTTTATCCATCCATCCATTAAAGACAATATCAAATAAACTTGGATTGAGCTGAATATAAAAATACACTGTAATTACAAATTACATTTTTGATTACAGTAATTGACAGCTGAAAAGGAATCTATTTAATTATCGTGAAAGTAATGTCACAATGCAGTTAGGCTTTGTTTTCTTAATGGATTAACAATACTATTTTTTTAAGGTCATTTTTTTTAATGACCTTAATATTAACAAACAGGTTTTGCAAGCTTTGTCTTTTATTTTGCAATAAATATGGTTAATTTTGCTTCCACTCACTCACTCACTCACTCACTCACTCCATACCTGTACAGAGTGATGTCACTGTTAGAAGCAGAAGTGGACAAAGAATGAAAGTGGGTGATGTCATACCTGTGCGGGCGTGTCTGTTTCGTTAATCGGCTGTCCGTCAAACCGGAATCGAATCTGCCTCATTGTCAGTCCCTGAAAACACAAATATATGCATCAGAGTCCAGTGATTCTCACATCACCATTCAGAAGGGGGTTATTTTACTATTATTTATATACTACCACAGTTTACTTTCATATTTTTGATTACTTTTTTATTTTATGTTTTCTGTTTATTTTAATTTTACTTCAGTTTTAGTAATTTTAGTCCACAAAATCCAGTCAAAAGTAGCATGGGCGTATGTTTGTAGCAATAGCCAAAAATGCATTGTATGGGTCAAAATTATTGATTTTTCTTTTATGTCAAAAATCATTAGGATATTAAGTAAAGATCATGTTCAATGAAGATATTTTGTAAATTTCCTACTGTAAATTTTGCTTAGTAATATGCATTGCTAAGAACTTCATTTGGACAACTTTAAAGGCGATTTTCTCAATATTTTGATTTTTTTTACAAACTCAGATTCTAGATTTTCAAATAGTTGTGTATCGGACGAATATTGTTCTATCCTAACAAACCATACATCAACAGAAAGCTTATATATTCAGTTTTCAAAATAAATCTCAATTAAAAAAAAATAAAACTGACCCTTATGACTGGTTTTGTGGTCCAGGGTCACATATCCATTTACATTGTAGTAGTTTTTTGTGGTTTTGACATTATTATTTGTTTTTACATTTGTTTTAAGTCTTATATCTAAGATTTATATTTTATTGTAGCTTTATTTAAATGAACAAAAATGCTTTTTTTAGAAAACGAACCCTGATGAAAACTGAATAAATCCTAAATCCTGAATTCTGAATAAATAAATCCATTAGACTGTTTGTTTTTAATTAATCGTTTGGCATCTCATTCTCAACAGTTATTAATTTGCTCAAAATGTATATATTGCTATTGCTTTTTATTATTATTATTAATAATATTTTATTTTTATACTTCCAGTTTTCATTAAACATTTTAGTATTTAGTCATATTTTAGTTCAATTTTAGCCATTTTGTTATGTGCTTTGACATTATTGAAATTATTACTATTTAGTTTTTTTATTTTTTATTTTATTACAATTAGTCATTGAATAAATCTTGAATAAATTAATCAATTAGACTGGTTCTTTTTAATAAATTTTAATAAGTCTCAGAAAACGTTAATATGCTCAAAATTTATTTAAAATTGTAATAATTTATTTATATTTTATAATTTTGTTACGTGCTTTTGATGTGCTTTTAATTACATTTAATTTTAAATTTCTTTATTTCAGTTTTATTTCTTTATTTTATTTACAATTAGTAATTTAAGTGCTTCTCTGCTGAAAACTAAATAAATCCTGAATTAATTAATCAATTAAGTTTCTTTTTAAGGAATTGTTTGGCAACTCAGTCACAAAAAACGTTAATATGATCAAAACTTTACTATTATTTATATATTGCTATAGTTTTATTCATATATTTTTGACTTTTATTTTTATACTTCTAGAAATGTAGTTATTTAGACATTTTAGTTTTATTAATGTTGGTAGTTTTGTTATGTGTTTTTGATATTATATGTATAAATTTTCAATACTACTATTTAGGTTTAAACTTCTTTTTTATTTGAAATTTTTACATTTATACATAATCTGAAAGCTGAATTAAATAAGATTTCCACTGATGTATGGTTTGTTAGGATATGCCAATATTTGTTCACGATACAACTATTTGAAAATCTGCAATCTGAGGGTGCAAAAAATCTAAATATTGAGAAAATCGCTTTTAAAGTTGTCCAAATGAAGATCTTAGCAATGCATATTACTGTATTACGGTAGGAAATTTACAAAATGTCTTCATGGAACATGATCTTTACTTAATATCCTAATGGTTTTGGGCATAAAAGAAAAATCATTTTGACCAATACAATGTATTTTTGGCTATTGCTACCTATTTTAGTGATTCAACTTAAACTAAGTTAGAAATGTTGCCTTAAAAAAACTAAATGAAATGAAGTTTTTCATCTAATATTTATTTTAGCTTTATTTGAATTTGAAAATGATCTGAATTTGAAAATGTTTACATTTGAAAACGTATAAATTGGAAACTGTTTTAATAGTTTTAGTTAACAAACCTCACTGAAAACTGAATAAATCATGAATCCTGAATGAATTAATCAATTAGATTCTTTTAAATAAATCAATCTGCAACTCGCAACGCTAATCTGAAGGTACATGCACAGCATCCGACATCTTTGTAGACGCCCCACCCCTAAAAGGGAATTCAAAGTCTGAGATAAAGATGGCTGATCAGCTAAAACCTCACGCCTTCATATTTATTTTCCGCTGTTGACAAGGATTTCCTGACGTCTGAATGAACATGAACCTCAGGGCAGGGTCGCTTCCTTCCCCATGCGCCAGCATGCGCTGTCCTACTTCTGCCAGTGAAACTCACAGACCCACAATGAGATTAAACCCTCCGCCTCTGCCAGGAAAACATGTTAGTGACCTAAAGATCACGCGTCTCCTCACAGAGCATCTTAACCTCGTGTGTTTACAGCACAGAGGGAGCTGTTAATAAAACCTGCTTGTGTACATGGACTGTGACTTCTGAATAGAGTCAAACTGAACAGAAATGGTGATCAAGAGTCTCTTTCTGTGTCATATGTGAACATTAGAGTCATTGTTCTCTCTCTCTAAACCTCTCTGACATGGAATAAACCTTGGACCGGACGCGCAGGACCATTAAGCGGACGTGGGGGAGAAATAAAGCCAGCAGACGGTAAGACTGTTGAGGAAATACAAGGATGCACGAGTGTTTATTGATCAGACTGAAGAGCTCTTGTGCAGATGGCCGTAACAGCCTTGCGGACCGAGCACTACTGCAACCCATCGGACACATTCACATTCAGATTAATACAACCTGCTTCTTTCCAGTGTCTTTGATCTATGTATTAATGAGGGTGAACCAGGCTCAGATACTGTATTGTGCATTTTTGTGGAAAGCACACAAACAAATGTTCAGGTTGCAATTGCATCCATTTGTGAATAAATTATTTAAAGGGATAGCTTAATAAAATGACTGAAGTCACATGGAGTATTTTGCCAATGTTCTTGGTGCCTTTCATGATAACTTACGGAGGGTCCAAAAGCTCTCGGTTTTCATCAGAAATATCTTAATTTGTGTGCCGAAGATGAACAAAGGTCTTACGGTTTTGGAATGACATGAGGGTGAGTAATTAATGACAGAATTTTCATTTTTGGGTGAACTATGCCTTTAATTGCAAAGCTTTCTTATTTTAAAAAACATTATTAACCAATAATGTGCTGTTTTCTGTGAAACTGACCCAAATGAAGTGGGTTCCATAAAATATGTTAATATGCTTAAAATGTTACTATTATTTATATATATTAGTTATTTTTTAGTAATTTGGACTAATTTTTATTTTTAGTCTTTCAGTTTTAATTTAGATTTTAGTTATATTTTGGTAAATTTGTTATGTGCTTTTAATATTACATATATATATTTTTAATTACTACTATTTAGGTTTCAGTTTTTTTTTCAGCTTTAATTTTTTCATTTGATTTACAATTAGCCATTTTAGTGCTTCAACTTAAACTAAATCAAAATGTTGCCTTGAGAACTAAATGATCATCTAATATTTATATTTTATTTTAGCTTTATTTGGATTTGAAAATGAACAGAATTAGAATTTTTAAAATGTCTGAATTTGAATGATTGAATCTGAAAATGGTTGAATTTGAAATGGAATTTGAAAACATTTTAGTCGTTTTAGTTAACAAACCCCACTGAAAACTGAATAAAATTCTGAATCCTGAATGGATGAATTGATTTGCAACTCAGTCTGAAAGGACGCTAATCTGAAGGCACATCCTTAGAGCTAAAACCTCTGTGAAACTGACCGGTGTTCATCCAAAATATCTTAAATTGTGTTCCGAAGATGATCGAACCTTTTACAGGTTTGGAACGACATGGGGGTAAGTGATTAATGACAAAATTTTCATTTTGGGGTGGAGTAACCCTTTAAACAATGAAAACATTTGCTTAATTTTGTGAAATTTCTTAGAAAACAAGACTTCTTGTCTTCGTTTTGCATCTCAAGTACATGCATCTTGATGCAAAGACGTTTACGCACTTGTCTTGTAAAACAAGATTTTCATTTTTGCAGTGTATGCAACATTTACTTTATGAAAGACTTTCTGCTTTCATTTAAAATGTTTGTGAAATGGCAAACTGAGACTGTTTAAGACCCACAGAAACCCTGGAAAGGAGGCCAAGGAATGCCTGAGTGTCAAAATGCTAAGTTAATGCTTAAGTAAATACATAAAAATGTGATCTTTAAAACAAGTTATCCCACTGTTGAATTGTATACTGGGATACTGAAATGAACTATTCGCCAAAACTGGAAATATAAACGAAAACTACATACAAACCATACATAAAAACATACAAGTTTGGCAAATTTATATCTTAGGTGCAACACCATTTAAAATATATATATGGAAACATTTTTTGCTAAAATAATACATTTAGATTCTTTCCGGTTTTTTTTTCAGTCTATTAGTATATTTTTTCATACATGTATAGGTTACAACGTAATTTGGTGTTGCTTTTTTGTGTTGCATTTGTATTCATGTTGGTATGTTGCTTTGTAAACACCTTTTTTTTTTATAATAATAAATGCAATTTAATTACTTAAAAATGCTGTTTCTGCTTAGAATCAATGTAAATATGTGATTTCTAATCCCTGTTTATAATATTTCTTGTTGTTGCACTGTATTATTGTTGTTCTTCTGCTAACAAACAAGATAAATATTACTGTAGTTCTTCGATGAAAAAAGTCTTGAGACTTTTAGAAACACTGGAATCGAGGCCGCAGAAGTCCTAAATGTAAAAAATACTAAGCTAATGTTTAAGATACTACCTGCATGCATAAAAAGGTGATGTTTCATTACTGTATATATCTTCAATAAATGTTGTGCCACTTTTGAGTTTTTTTGTGATACTGAAACAAAATATTCTCCACAACTGGAAATATAAAGGAAAATTACATAAATCATACATACAAACATACAATCTTGGCAAATTCGGATTTGATTTTGTATGTATGTATAGGTTACAGCGCAGTTTGGTGTTGCTGTTTTTCCCCCTAAGATTGTTCTGGTATTTGCTTATTTCATTTCTCTTTTTGTGTTGTATTTGTATGCTGCTTTGTACATTGATTTTGCACACAAACATCTTTTTTTGTATAATAATAAATGCAATTTAATTCCTTAAAAATGCTGTTTCTGCTCAGAATTAACCTAAATATGTGATTTTGAATCCTTAATATAATATTTCTTGTTGTTCTTGTTGTGACTAGTCAAAATATATTCTAGAACTTCAATATGACAATAAAGAAATGTTGTGAACTCTAATATGTGCGGCCAGGATGGTACACTTTCAGTCTTGTAGCTGATATGAGCTCACAGATGAAAGCATCTTCCTTTAACATGACAGATGCGTGTGTGGCTGTGATCTCACCTGTCTCTCACAGTAGGCCTTCATGAGCTTGCTGAGGGGTGTGTGTCTCTTGATTTTAAACTGGACCACCGACCCGTCCTGTCCCGCCACCTTCAGGTTGATGTGGTCGTTGTTCTCCGTCTTTACCCCCTCCTGAGAAAACAAAAGCGCACAAATGCACAAACATAAAAGTTTATGAGATATTACATCATTCTTCCTTGCATATTTTATGTGCACATCTCATTTGCCATCATTAAATTTAATTATTAACGAACGCACTGGTCAACCACAACACAATATGCACAAAAACTGTAATATGCTAGATAATGGCTCAGTTATGTATAATCATCATCAGTATAATTGGTGCCGTTTGTAGTTTCATGATTAAAATAGAATGCAAATTCATGTTATAATCACATGACAATAACATGGAGAAAGCCAGAGGCTAACATGTGACTCTCAAACACTAATTTTGTCCTTTAACTATTCGAGTTAGACACTATGAAGTGGTCTCATGATTAAACTTTAATTTTCATGATGCATATGACTGCTGTCCATCAAAAACCTAACCACAGTGACCAAAAGGACTAGATGCACCATCTAAAAATAACTAGTTTTCAGTCCTAGTCATTGTGCATGTCTCTCCAAATATAACACCAGCATCTAATACGTTTGAGAATCCACAGCAATAATAAATAAACACATGCTTGTTCATTTTTGTGGTGGTTATTTGTCACTTTTATGTGAGTTTATTATCAGTGTTGTGCATGAGCTGCTGTTTCACGTTAATGAATGGAATCAAATGTGAGAGCATCCAACTCACATCATCAACTCACACCAACAGAGAACTAGTTTCCACCAGGTCTTAGTAAACTAATGTTGGGAGCTCAGACGTAACACATTTCCATCAGCAGCATACGCCTGAGATTAAATCGTTTCGCCGTGTTTTCTCCTTACTATTTTTATTTGAATGCGTCTGCGTGTGGCGCGCGCGGTGTGAGCTCGCCACGCGCGTTCACACGTCTTCTTCCGGTGTTTCTGAGGCGGCAGTTACAGTATTTATCCACTACGCGCGATATTTCACATTAAAAATCAACCCATCCGCGTCCTTCCGTGCTTGCGCGACCGCTCGCACGCCTTCAACTGTAAATAATAATGAACGGCCCCTTCGTTTGTAAACGCCACTCACCTTGGGTTTCTCGTCGGCCATGGTTATTGTATTTGCGCTTCTCTACGCCGCCACACAAAGACTCCGCGGGGACGCGCACGTCCGCGCCCCCGATTAAAAACAGTCGCGGCGTGCGCGGTCACGAGCGCCGCGTCCGTTGACCGCGCTCCCTCGCGATTGGCCAGAGCGGGTCACGGACTTCGGGTGATGCGCAACGGTGATGTCATGCGCGGGACCAGGGAGCCAGAGAGACGTGCACGCGCATTCGTGAACAACGTCTTATCTTGAAAAAATGTTGGAAGAAATATGAACAGAAATAACACAAAACAATGATTGTTTTATAGTGAATGTCATAAATAAACAGATAAATGGCATAGACATCCATACTAATCGTGTACATTGAGAGTTTTCTTGATTCTGAGGGAATGTCCAGTTCTCCTCACACTGGAGTGGGAAGGGCAGCCATTTTGTTCTTTATGTAATTCACAGAGCAAGCTGAATGTGCCACAGCCATTGTTTATTAATAATTTGAAACGAATATGAGGAAACTACAGCAAATAATTGATAAAATGTACACTAAAATCATTCTGAATCTCTTATGAGAAACATTTTACCCCATTGAAATTATGGTGAATGAAAAATATAAAACAACTTAGTATTTTAAAGAAACACTGCAATCTGTATAAGCTTTATTTTGTTTATATCAAGTGACAAAAACAACATGACATATGTGACCCTGGACCACAAAACCAGTCTTAAGTAGCACTGCTATATTTGTAGCAATAGCCATACATTGCAATTTTATGTAATATGTATGTTATGCCAAAAACCAATGCTGTTAAGTAAAGATCATGTTCCATGAAGATATTTTGTAAACGTCCTACTGTAAATATATTAAAACTTAATTTTTGATTAGTAATATGCATTGCTAAGAGCTTCACTTGCAATTTTATTTTGTTTTATTTCATTTTATTTTATTTTATTTTATTTTATTGCACCCTCTGATTCCAGATTTTCAAATAGTTGTATCTTGGCCAAATATTGTCCTATCCTAACATATATCAATGGAAAGCTTATTTATTCAGCTTTTTAAAAAAAAAAAAAAAAAAAAAAAGACACTTATGACTGGTTTTGTGGTCCAGGGTCACATATTAAAATGGCATATTAAAAAATCGAAATCAAAAACATCCTATCAAAAGTAAAATTACATACATACATTTTACTTTGAAATTTTAAGCTAGAACAAATTATGTTAACTTTAATTAAAACATGAGACATCTTACAATTAACAGATATTTCTTAATGTTTATTCAAAAAGCTTGAATTGTCGCCCAGACCTCTGCGATACTTTCACGGGCCAGCAGGAGTCCAGAGAACAACACCACAAAATTATTTTAAAAAAGAAAGTCTTATATTTACTTTTTATTCTGCGAATAACATAACATTTGTAAATGGGCATGTATTATCATTAAACACTGCTGACAAGTCTACAACAACTGGCTGTTCGTAATAATAATCATATCATTGGAAAATACAAATAAAAAGCGCACCGTTTGTATACTATGTTATCGCGCGATAAAATAGTATACAAACGGTGCGCTTTTTATTTAGATCGTATTTTGCTCAGGCGTTCAACGCGTCGTACTAACCGCGCAGGCATCAAGGGTCCTTCAGACTCATGGCGCTCGATTCTGAGCGCTGAATGTATTGAATATAGTTTACAGCATACAGCTTTATAAAATTATACTTTCGCTATTATTCGGGAGGATTAAATATCTTGGTGTTATGGAGGAGGTGGATGTAGAGCCCAGTACCACGGTAATTGCTTATTTATGATCTGTGCGTATAAATATTAATGTACTGTACAAGTAAGTTATGGAAATGTGAAGAATACGCATGTGGAACATTTATAAAGTAGTTAGACTAAATTGTATTTATATGCCGTGGTATTCCAAAATATATATAAAAAATACCATGTTATTTTTTTTTTAGATGTCAAATACAACAAAGATAGATTCTTATATTTAATAATGCGTGTCTTGCAGCTCATTCCGGGCGCTGGATTTCATCAGAGGCATTTGGGTTTTGAATGGGGTCCTGGAGATCTGTTAGTCTATGAGACAAACTACAAACTGCAAGGTATTCATATCCACACTGGAAAGACTCTTTACTCTGTTAATGTGTGAAAGAGGGATGTGGAAATGAAAGCTGTCAAAACTTCACCAGTTTTTCAACATGTGTTTAGGTCCGAGGTCTTCAGGCTCTCCGTTCGTCCACATCGTGAGGAAAGATGAAGATATCTGCTCTCCCATCCTGCGTAAACTCTTCAACGAGTCCCATCTCATCTTCGTGGGGCTGCAGAAAATTAAAGAGGATGTACCTAGCAAAAACAAGAAGTCACAGTGAGTGCTCTCATGCCTAATAGTGTGGAAGTACATGAAAAACTCTTCTGTTGAAACGATCTGATCTGTGATTGCCATCTCCTGTAGGTTTGTGAGCATCAGTAAGAACTACAGGTCTGTGATCAGAGCCTGTATGGAGGAACTGCAGCAAAACGCAGGTAACATAACGATCACGTCACACTTGTCACACGCGAGGAAGATGATGCTTTCCATCAGCTGATCACACGCTGTCTTACTCTTTTCAGTTTCAACACAAGATGGTTCTTTAGCATCACAGTATGGAGATCAGGTACTGTCAATTACACAGGCTAATATTGACATAAAATCAAAAATGCCTGATATATTGTATTTGTATGACCAGTTCATGGTGTTTTAATGTTTAATTATTTGATATTTCGTATACAGTTTCACGGTTTTATTGTAATCAGTGTTGGCAACTAAAACTGTTAAAACATATCTTTGCTAATTGAAGTAAAACTGAAAAAAAAAACAAATTAAATAATAATATATATGTATATAATATATATATATATGTAAAATAATGTAATGTAAAAACTTAAACTTTTTTTTCTATTAAACGCCAAGGCAGCATTTCTAATTTTAGTAAATTTAGTTTAGGTTGCAGTACTAAAATGACTAAACCTAAATATAAATAAATAAACATTACATAGAAATATTAAAAGAAAAACACAACACAATTATTAGAAAAAATACTATAATAGCATATTAATAATACTAAAATAACAGATTTTGTAATCATTTAGGATGCTTTATTTTTATAATAAATCATTAGATCACAATAAAAACATAAGTGCGTTCTGAATGTGGTTTTGTAAGATGTATTATATACTACAATAAAACTATTAATATGCATGCATTCTTAATATTATTTTATTTGCTTTATTTTTATAAAGATAAATGTATTATTAAATTACAAAAGGAAAAAACATGCATGCATCTAAATATTTTATGCGCTTTATTTAATAAAGAAATTATTAGTCATTAGATTATAACAATCAAAAAACAATATGCATGCATTCGGAATATTTTATATGCTTTTTAAAAGATAAATTTACTAATAAAGTACAAAATGAAAGCAATATGCATGCATCTAAATATTTTGTGCTTTAGTTTATAAAGAAAAAAAGAAATTACTAATCATTCGATTGCAACAACAAAAACAATATGCATGCATTCTGAATATTTTATATGCTTTTTAAAAGATACATTTACTAATAAAGTACAAAATGAAAGCAGTATGCATGCATCTAAATATTTTGTGCTTTAGTTTATAAAGAAAAAAGAAATTATTAATCATTCGATTGCAACAACAAAAACAATGAATATTTTATATGCATATTTTATAAAGATAAATGTATTATTAAATTGCAAAATGAAATCAATATGCATGCATTCTGAATATTTTATATGCTTTATTTTATAAAGCAAAATGAAAACAATATGCATGCATTCTAAATGTTATTTTATGTGCTTTATTTTATGAAGAAATTATTAATCATTAGATTATAACAGTTAAAACCATATGCATGCCTGGTAGTATTTTATATGTATTATTTTTATACAAATACATTTATTATTGAATTACAAAATTAAAACATTATACATGCATTCTAAATGCTATTTTATATGATTTATAGATCAATTAATTAGTTAATTAGTTACAACAATAAAAACATTCATGCACTCTGAATGCTTTAATAGTAATAAATTAATAAAAGTAAAAACACGTCTTTGTAATTGTAATTTGCAGTAATTTTCTTGCTGACTCTGATGTCTTTCTACTGACATAATAAAGGTCACATGAGAAAAAAAATATATTATGATCTAATCAAGCCACTAATGAAAGTCCCGACCTTGTGATTTTCAACTGAGTATTCTGTTTCGCTCAGAAAACTGTCACATTACTGAAGTTAGATGTTCTTCTGATCTCTTTAGGTCTCTATTCTCTTGGCGATTGAGCTCATATGGAACTTGTGTGAGGTTCTCTTCATCGACGCAGCACCAGGTAGAGACGTCTGAATTGTTCAGAAACCCGAATTCAAGCAGACTATTTCATCCTAGTTTTTCTGACTTGATTTTCTTCTCACGTTGTAGCCGGATCGCTATTGCTCCATCTACTGGATTGGGTGCGTCTTCACAAGTCAGACGTGGACACGAGAGCGCAAGAGGTGTTACAGAGCGACAGCCCCACCCAACATCAGTCCTACTGGGATGTGGTACGAAATGCATGACCTCGATCTCCAGAACGTCTGAACATCATCATTATCCATGTCCTTACGTGTGTCTGTGTGTGTGCGCAGGTGATCAGTTTAGTCCTGCAGGGCCGTATGGATGAAGCCCGTCAGGTGCTGTCCAAACAGGCATCTCTGCGGACGGAGAGCAGCTCTGTGTTGAAACGCATGGACGTCCTGTTACAGACCATGCCCATATTTAACGTACGTACATCAGGACATAACATGGATCTTATGTGCATCTGACATGCTTTTCCTAAAACTGTTAAGAATGTGTTGTAATTCACCCCAGAATCAGAAAAAAAAATGTTATTAAAAAAAAAATGAAACATTTTAGTATTTCATTATATACACTACCAAAGGTTTTTGGACAAAATTATTTGTAATGTTTTTTTTTAAAGAAGTCTCTTCTACTCACCAAGCCTGCATTCATTTGAAGTACAGCAAAAACAGTACAATTTTTACTTTTTCTATTTCAATATTTAAATATAAATATTTAAAATATATTTAAATATTTTTAAAAAACACAATTTATTCCTGCGATCAAACATAAAATTTTTTGGGTGTTTAGTGTCACATGATCCTTCAGAAATCATTCTAATATGCTGATTTGCTGTTCAAGAAACTTGACAACTTTATTATTATTATTATTATTATTATTATTATCATCAGTATTTAAAACAGTTAAGAACACTTGTCTTCAGGATTCTTTGATGAATAGAAAGATCCAAAAATCTGCATTTATCTGAAATAAAAAGCTTTTGTAACATTATACACTATATCATTCAAAAGCTTGCAGTCAGTATTTATTTATTTTTGGGAAAGAAATTAATACTTTTAGCAAGGATGCATTAAATTGATGATAAATACATTTATAATGTTACAAAAGATTTCTATTTCAGATAAATGCTGTTTTTCTGAACTTTCTATTGATCAAAGAAACCTGAAAAAATTCTATTCAGCTGTTTTCAACATAATAATAATAATAATAACAGCAGATGTTTTTGAGCAGCAAATCAGCATATTATAATGATTTCTGAAGGATCATGTGACACTGAAGACTGAAGTAATGATGCTAAAAATTCAGCTTTGATCACAGGAATTAATTACATTTTAAAATATATTCAAATGGAAAGCAGTTATTTTGGAAAAATGTACAGTTTTTGCTGTACTTTGGATCAAATAAATACAGGCTTGGTGAGCAGAAGAGACTTTTTTAAAAACATTAAAAATCTTACTGTTCAGATATTTTTGACTGGTAGTGTATTTACATTATTTAAATGACAATTAAGCACATTTAAAATTAAATGACAAAAAAAAAAAAAAAAAAAAAAAAAAAAAAAAAATATATATATATATATATATATATATAAAAAAAATTAAAAACCCAAAAGTAAAACATTTAATAAAGTAGAATAAAAACGTAATGCACAAATGTTAAATAGACTTATAGCAGTGGTTCCCAACCACGATCCTGGAGGCACACCAACACTGCATGTTTTCCATGTATCCTTAATCAAACACACCTGATTCAGATCATCAACTCATTAGTAAAGAATACAAGAGCTCAAATGGGCGGTTCAGACAAAGGAGAGATGCAAAATGTGCAGTGTTGGTGTGCCTCCAGGAATGTGGTTGGGAACCACTGACTTATAGAATGTTTGATGATTTCTTTTTGATTTTTGGGTGATATATAACATGTTAACTTCATGTTAATCACTCAATCGTTCAATCATTGTCTATAAACATTGTAATTGAATTCTGCACGCATGTTTGTTGGTTCAGCCCACAGGAACTCAAACGCTGACCGAGTTTGATGTCAAATGGAGACACTGGCATGAGGAGTGTGACCGCTGTCTCCAAGACAACACCTTCGCTAGCAACCGTCACCTGGAGACCATCTGCAAGGTGAAGAGTCCTGACCTCTGATGAGCTTTGAATCTGCTAAGAGCGTATGACCCTGACTCTGTCTGTCTCTGTCAGATCCTGGTTGGTGATGAAGACGCCTTACTGGAGCAGAAAGAACTGCTCAGCACCTGGTATCACTTCTTGGTCACACGGCTGCTCTTCACTCATCCTACCATCAAACCGCCCGATCTACACTACTACGCACAAGTACGTACAACCAATTATATATTAGTGCCATTGAGATACTGCTGCTTTGCATTTGTTTTTATTTTTATGTTTTCTGGTATGTAATTTTTTTTTTTATTATTATTATTATTTGTATTTTAGTTTTAGTTATTTTAGTACATGTAGTTAAAATAAATGGAAATTACAGATGTTTAAATATTTTATTTAAATTCAGACATATTTGTTTGTATATTTTGAATTGTTTTTTTTGTTTGTTTGTTTTTTTTGCGTTTAGGCATTTTCTTCTAAATATGTCTTTGTGGTTTTTAATAATTTTTAATCCAGTTTCAGTTATTTTGGTACATCAAGTTAAACTAAATAAATTTTATTTTTTAAATATTTTATTTTATTTTTTAAAAGGTGTATTTATGTATCTAGAAATCTTGCTCTGACAATTAGCTGAAATAAAATATATAAAACAAAATAATAATAAATAAAATATTATTTAAAAATGTTTTTAATATTTAATTGGTTTATTTTAATTTATTACAAATTTTGGAAGTTCTGTTGTTGTTTTTATGTTTTAGCTTTTATTTTATTATGTTTTTTTGTTTTTTTAGTTGTAATTCATTTGTTTATTTATTTTAGTACATCAAGTTGAACTAAATGAAAATTAGAAATGAAGTCAAGACAAATAGCTGTAATAAAAGAAGCTGATTAATAAACTGTTTTTAATATTTTATTTCTGTTAATATTTTGAATTAGTTTTATTTTCATATAGTCACGTTAAATGAAAATGTAAAATGTTGTTTTAACAGCTACCCGAATTAAAATGGGTTTAGTTAACTACAATAGCTCTGCATGCAGCACGAGTGAAGCTGCCTAATATCATACAAACAGCTGAGAATTAGTCATGCAGTGATATCCAAAGATGATATTATAGATTTCACAGCGAATAAATCCATAAACTCCAGCTGTCCAGCTCCATATGTCATTCTGTTTGTGTTGCAGTCGAGCATGAACATGTTTCTGGGTCTGCGGGCATCTCCGGAGCCTCTGGACATCATCCTTCTGTCGGCCTTTGAGTTTGACCTGCATCAGGTGATCAAAGACTGCAGGTGTGTTAAAACACTCTCAGTACAAACACACATTCATCAGAAGAGACTGTGAGTCCTCCAAACTAACACAGACGTTTGATGTTTCTGCAGCATCGCGCTCAATAACTGGTGGTTCGTGGCTCATCTGACAGACCTGCTGGATCACTGCAAACTTCTGCAATCACACAACCTCCAGTGCGTATCTCACATCAGAACATGCAGTCAGATCTGACAGACCAAATTTTAGTATTTTAGGATCATTTCCCACCTTTTCTAGGTGCATATGTAAATGTGTATGTTTGGGCAGCCCTGATCTAAACCTACAGATTCGTCTGACTCTTTGAGAAGGTTTTGGTTGATGTGATGCCCATAACACTGTACTGTTTTTTTTTTTTTTTTTTTGTGATTGTAGTTTTGGGTCTAATCTGCGTGAGTTTCTGGTTTTGGAGTATGCCTCCGGTCTCTTCACTCATCACAGGTGATTTATAACCCATTATTTATGTCTGTTGGCTTAGGACTAAAGGGTTGAGTCTTATTAAGACACGTCTAGATCTACACTATATCCTAAAAGGAAAAAAAAAGAGAAATTACAAGAAATATTTTTATACCATAATTTTATTGTAAAGCATTACTTTATTTTCTTTATGCAAAATATAAATGTTTAAAAAATGATTATTATAAAATTAAATTACTTTTTTTTTTTTTTTTTTTTTTTTTTTTTTTTTTTGACAATTA
This sequence comes from Cirrhinus molitorella, assembly GCA_033026305.1. NCBI lineage: Eukaryota > Metazoa > Chordata > Actinopteri > Cypriniformes > Cyprinidae > Cirrhinus > Cirrhinus molitorella. Next base: position 52,524,803 of record CM065117.1, read on the forward strand.
TAAATATTAATATTAATATATTCAGTAGATAAATATATAAATAAAATGCATTTATTGTCATTATATATAAATATCCTTATTTTAATTAACATTTACTATAATTATATAATAAAATATAATCACATTAACTCTCACATTTCCCCACTACTGCTTACCTTTCTGTATGCAAAATATAATAATTTTATACAATTATTTTATATATATATATATATATATATAAAATATATACACACACACACACACACACACACACACACACACACACATTTTTTGGATGATTTTAGATTAATTTAATTCATTTTAGATAGGCTTAATATATTGTAAACATGTAAATATTAATTTCTTAATTTATAATTACATTTATTTTTTAAACAATAAGGGATAATATATTATTTACTAAAAGTTTGTTACTTTATAATGTCAATATATAATTTTTTATCATTATATATAAATATCATTATTTTAAATTACATTTACTGCAATTATTTTTAATGACTCACATTTCCCCATCACTGCATGACTATCTGTTTGCAAAATATAAATATAAAATGTTTCAAATATGATATTTTTTTATACAATTATGAATTATTTTGCTAAATGTAATACTTTCAGATGTTTAATGTATTGTAAACATGTATGAATTAATGTAATTTGTTCATTTATAATTTAATTATTAAACAGTATATTCAATACAATTATCTTATTAATTTATAGTTTGTCAGTGTATAATTTGTCATTATATATAAATATATTTTAATTTAAGTTTACTATATCATATTTAAGGTATTACTGTATATATTTTTTTCTATATTTTTTATAATTATTTTAAGTCTCACATTTCCCCATTACTGCATCACTTTCTGTTGATGCATGTTTAAAATTTTATATTTTTTATGCAATTATTAATGCTAATATATTATTTAGTAATAATTTTATATTATGCAAAAAGTGATCTAATTTTTATATATATATATATATATATATATATATATATATATATATATATAATCATAATTGTAGATATGTTTGAAATATTAAACATTATATATGAATTTATATTCATAGAAATGTGTTAATTCAAAATTTAATTAATTAAATATTCTATTTATAATATACAATAATTTCATTACATTATTTTGCTAATTTATAATTTGCCAGAAAGTCATTTATTGTCATTATATATAAATGCAATTATTTAAATTGGCATTTATATAATTATTTTTTTAATTTGATTCTGATATATTTTTGACTCTGAGTGAATCTTGATTCACCCAATAATCTGGTTCAGTAATGAACTGCTCAGAATAATGTATTTATCGTATGTATGTGTGTGTTAGCCTGTGGCAGCTGGCGGTGGATTATTTCGATCACTGTCCTGAGTTTGGTCGTGTGTATCTGGAGCTGCAGATCGAGAGAGTCCCGCTCGACACCGAACGCAAAGCCATTAAAGTCCTGCGAGTCTGTGAGGACCGACAGATGAGCGAACAGGGTGAGTGACCTTAACCCTCTCAAGAGTTTTCGACTTAAGTGTCACATTAAAACAATAAACTGTGATTGTTTGCTTGCAAGTCTGTAAATGAGCAGCTCTTTTTCAGAATTATCTTCAGTGTGTGCTGATAATATAAAAACACAATCTTCATGACACATTTAGTAAGATTTGATATGTGTGTGTTTCAGTGCGCAGCATCTGTAAAATCATGGCTAAAAGAGCTCTGAGGAACAACAGACTGGGATCTGCTTTGTCCTGGAGCATCAGAGCCAAAGACGCTGCATTCGCTACACTCATCTCTGAGAGGTTTGGCACCATCTATCTGTCTGCACCAACATCCATAAGTATCCATATATTGCTATTTTTACCTTACCCATGCTTTTTCTTTTTCCGCAGGTTTCTTCAGGATTACAGTAACAAAGGCTCTTTCACAGATCTGGATTTGTTGGATAATCTGGGTCCTGCCATGCTGCTCAGTGACAGACTGACGTTTTTAGGTACAATATGAGCGTCTGATGGCATTTATGAGATTTAGCTAAAGCAGAAGAGCCGCTATAAATCAGTGTGTGTCATATTTCAATCTGCCGTTCACTCTCAGATCTGCTTTTATTCAGCTTTTCTGTACCAGCTGTGACTGATTTTTCAGCCACATTCATTTCGAAGAAAAAAATGTTTGGTTTTTATGTAGTAGCTTGCTCTTCAGGTATTGATATTAAGCTAGTCAGACATTGTTTATTAGCAAATGCACACTCGTACCTGACTCCATTCAAGTCCCAAATACCCACTTTACACTATCCAATCAATATATTTTTTTCTAATATACTGTTTCACTGTAAAAGGTTTCTAATGCCATTTGTGACCCTGGACCACAAAACCAAGGTTTTTATGCCCAAAAACATTAGGATATTAAGTAAAGATTATGTTCCATGAAGATATTTTGTAAATGTCCTACCATAAATATATCAGAACTTAATTTTTATTAGTAATATGCAATGCTAAGAACTTCATTTGTACAACTTTTCATTTATACAACTTTTTTTGTTTTTGCACCCTCAGATTGCAGATTTTCTAATAGTTGTATCTCAACCAAATATCAAAACAAGCCATACATCAGTGGAAAGCTTATTTAATCAGCTTTCAAATGTATATATCAAATGAAAAAGTGGACCCATATGACTGGTTTTGTGGTCCAGGGTTACATTTCATGTTTTCCTTATGGTCTTTTATCAATGAGATGCATTACTGTGTGTGTTTGTAGGAAAGTACCGTGAGTTTCACAGGCTTTACGGTGAGAATCGTTTCTCAGAGGCAGCCAAACTCCTGCTGTCCCTCATGACGGCAAAGATCGCCCCGCGCAGTCTGTGGATGACGTTGCTGACTGACGCGCTGCCGCTGCTGGAGCAGAAAGAGGTCAAGACACAGACACAGACAGCTCATGCTTTACAGTCACATTTTACTTCAGTATCATTGTTCATAGGAACAATCAATATTTATCTACCAAACATCAACATTTTTAAGAGCGGGTCATATGGTATTTTAAAGTATTAGTGTCCTAATATTGTGTTGGAGTCTCCTACAACAGGTTTAAATGCATCTAAGATCAGAAAACGTTACATAGTCTATATACATAGTTATTTGTCAATGATTTACGACGAAACGGTTCGTTCAAGCAGTTCTGTGTGAAATATCTGTAAACCCCTTCCTTCTATAAGCCTGCTTTGCTCTGATTGGTCAGCTGGCCAAGCCTGTTGTGATTTGGTACAAATAGGAGTGCTTGAGCAAGTTAGCGAGCGCTACCATCTGTGTTGCCAGGTCTGTGGTTTTTGATGTCATGGGTTGCAGCGACCCCAATAACGTCATATTTAGACCCTGAAATGCAAATTTACCAGGGGAACCCCAATAAAAAACAGGTATTTTACACCCCTGAATGCGATTTTTAACAGGGTCCCCCCCTCGAAATGCGATTGGGCTAGTTTTGAGTAAGGTTTTTTTGTGAAAACCTGGCAACCCTGAGCACCTTTACATAAAACAATATAGTGCTCCAATCCGTTCTTAAAATAATTACATAAAAACATTTTGTTTAACACTTATGCAAGCGAATTGTGCCCAAAGTGTGAACACATAATAAAACAATAATGGTGGATACGTTAGCCAAGTGCTAACATGACTGACTGATGAAACGACACAGTTTGTAAACCAAAATATGTCTAAGTTGCATTCTTTATTGTTAAACGAAGTAATTAGAACAAAACCTAAGAGACGCTATCTTTATTTATGGTGCACTTTGATTAAAGTGATTAAACTTTGCTGACCGTTTACATTGAAGGATAGCTACGTTATAAACTGCAAAAATATATATTTTTTAAAAAAAACCCATATGACCTGCTCATTAAGCCAATTAATTTAAATCAAAAGGCTTTTAAGATCATTACCAATATAAAATAGCATTGGTTAGTTTGTACAAAAGCAGCTTAATCCGTAAAACTTGACTATTAGTGGTGTTTCATTTAAATAGCTCCGTTGGTTTCCAAGTATAGGTGATCTTCTCAGTGGATCAGACGTATGAGCTCATGTCCTGTCTGGAGGAGCTAAACTCAGGAACCAAAGACTCAAACCTGATAGACCAGGTACAAATCATCCAGAACATCCCAGAGAAGCTCATGTTTAGTTGTAAATTAGAATGTTTCTAAGTTGGGTTTACTCTGTGTGTTTCAGGAGGAAGATATTGAGTACACGAAGACGGAGCTCCTGCGACTGGCTCTGGCCCGTAACCTCGCCATGGCCATCGTGAAAGAGGGAACAATAGAAACATAAATGCATCTGATCATCCAATCAATCACTTACAGCTGTTTTTCATTCTTTGTGTCCTGTACATAATTCATAAAATTGGGTAAAAATGTGACTTGTTTTATAAAACTTTTTCCAGTATTTGCAAATTTGTCTTCCATATTCATTTATTTAAAGACTGTTGTCTTTATATAAAAGGTCTTGTAAGAGAAAACTTGATTTATCAGATTTTTTTTTTTTTTTTTGTAAAACAGCAAAAAAACTAAGAATTATACAGGGATGGAAAAGTATTATAAACCAACTACTTTAATTGCTTTTGGTGCAGGAAACCTTGCCTGACATTATATACCTTATTTTTCCCATAAGAGCGTCCATTTGTAGAAATTGTGTGTAACTTTATTGCCAAGTATGCAGACACAGAATTTGTTTTAGTGTCACAGGCGTCCAGTACACAGAGGCTACAACATGCAAACAACAAAAATAAGATGAGAATAAAAAAAAACGTAAATATAAATATACAATTTAAGAATAAAAATAAATTGGATATAAAAAGAAACAGAAAACGGCTTACTTCCACGTTGAAAAAAGGTCCTTTCACACTAAGAACAGTTCATTAGACGTGAAGTAAACATCCAGTAAACAGTAAAACTTTTTGGACTATAAACCAGTGTTCATAATTTAGATGATACATTAAAATATGTTGACACACCTATTTGCAATATCAAGCAGCAAAAGGAGCTGTTTTGTACAGCTAAATATCCACCTTTCTTTGAACATTAAAATAAGCCTATGTAAGACTTCTAGGTCATAATCCACTATAGAGAAATAATGAGAAGAATAACAACGTGCAGTAATGGTAAAACAGTCTGGATTACAAACCAGTGTGTTCATAATTAAGACAATACATTAAAACAATATGGTAAGACGCACAAATTTGCAATATCAACCAGCAAAACTAAATATCCACCTTTTTCTTTAATGTGGAAATAAGCCTATGGGTAAGACTTCCGGTTCATTAGCCGCTATAGGTAAATAACGAGAAGAATAACATGCAGTAAAAGTTAAAACTGTTTGCACTACAACCAATGTGTTCATAATTTAGATAATACATTAAAATAATATGGTAAGGCATGCCGATATGCAATATTAAGCAGCATAAGGAGTTTTGTACAGCTAAATATAGCTGGATGTAGTGAGACCAGAGAAGCCAGACCCATAAATTTACAAATGGCCACGCCCACTCTTACAGGAAAAAAGGTGGATATTTAACATAATTTAATTTAATAATCTTTCCAAGAGAACAGCGAATTCAGTCACATTGTTGACACAGACTGACATCGCTGGAATCACTAATAGAGTGATTTTTGTCCTGTTGATAAACGCCAAACACACACACACACACACACACACACAAAAAAAAAAAAAAACGCGCGCGCTGCAGTGACGTAACTCAAGCGGAGTTTGAAAAACAGGCCGTTATTGTCCGTTGGTGTGATGTTAATTAATGATTTCGCTATCATTTTTTAGCGTGAAAGGGCTTTACTGTACAGTTGTGACTTATTGATATGACTTCACAAAACGTCGTCATTCAGATTCAAGGATGAGCAAGATGTCAAAGATTCAGAAGAAGTGGCAAATCTCAAATAAATCTGCCTTCACATCGGAGAAAAAAAGGTTAGACACTCTCACACATGTCCTTATTTTATTTTTTTGGCTAATTCATAACTCCAAATCTCAAAGCAGCTGTACTTCAGACAGTTCGATTAGGTTGTCTAATTTACAAATGCTGTTCATTAACATGAATTTGTGTTTACACCCCATTATAGAGCTCTACTTTTATCCTAGCGTATTTCTGAATGAAAAGGATAGCCAATGTGAATAAATGTAGTTCTGGACTTGGTTTCATCCATCAAAAAAACATGAGGGATTGGTAATTCACACTCCAGCAGGAAACATATATTAAAAACAGAAAGAAACTTGTGCTGGTCAGTCCATTTGCTAAAGTCTTTAATGGCGCAGTACACATGATGGATACGTTATTAAACACCAGAGCAGTGCATCATCATCATCATCATCATCATCACTGTCATTGTCATACATAATAACTTTTAAGAAGTTCTACATTTGTCTCGCATACTTTCATATATCCTTCTAAACAAACCATCATTGTCATCAATATCAGACCAAAGATGCAATGATTCATATTAATACACAGATTCCTCTGAAATACTTGAAACGCCTTGATGCAGATACACAATGAAGCCCTGAAACACGTCAGACAGAATCAGCAGAGATGCTCCATGATATCCAGAAATAGTCCAACGTGTTCAAACACAATATTCACAGGCATGAATCAGGTCAATCTCATCAAAAATCAGCATGAATTCATCCCAAAATAAAAAAAGAAACATGATATATTTAGCTATATTAAAAGCAGTATATGAATAAAACCTTTTCTTTATGCAAAATATGATTTCTTTTGTTTCTGTGGGTGCAATATGAGTCATTTTTGTGTGAGGTTCACTCAGTCGCCGTTGCCAGAGTCTAAACACATGATCGTAATGAATTGTAGGGTTTGCACACATAAGAGGAGCAGTTGTCCTGTTCTTCTGGTCAGACACATTAAGGTTTGTTTGAGACCAAAATCACATGAGGATTTATCTGATGAAGTAAAATGCTCACTTGCTCTGCTACAGCACTTAAAAGAATCAAATCACATGAAATGCTCAGAGGACTGACATTACTTAACCCATCTCCAATCTGACTTATGATAAACTGATAATCATTTCACTTCATCCTCCATCCAGATCTTCATTGCATAACCTGCAGGCAAAAACACTATGTATATATGCCACAATTAAATCAAATATTGTCAAAAAAAAGAAAAAAAAAGGCTGTCGACTATGTGTGACAGACTGTAATGCTGAAACTCGAGTCCAAATGTTCCTGTAGCAGCAATAAGTAAAACCAGAAACAGTGTTGAACTATAACATAGGCAGATTAAAAACTCAAAATAGACAACATAATGCTAGACTGATGTTACGTGTGTAAACTCACAGCATTCTCCATGTAAACTCGTTTGACTGCAGGTACATTCATTCTGTTGCTTCATGACTTCAAGAGTTGAAGTTTGCGTTAAATGAATCATCTACTTCTAGAAACGGCAAAGTTCAAATGCTTGTCTGTTGTGAAGAGCGGAGGAACACCTAACTGTCTGAACAGAGTGAAATCACGGTTAAGTACACTCCACGGACAGCGGCGAGGTCACGTGACGGCTTCTGAATTGACCACAATTTACCACAGTTTACGCCAAAATACCACAGTTACTACAGTGCTTGAAAGGGATTTCTCAACAAGTAGTCAATGAAAAGAGCCACTCAACTAAATATGTTTTCGCAAACCTGTTACCAGAACTTAAAACATGTTCAGAGCAGCTTACAACCCTAATTTGTAGAGTTTAATTTTTTTTAAGAAATAAACACGAGACCTAAAAATGTCATACAATTCTCTCTCTCTATGTACGAAAGCATTTTAATGCCACGTTAAAAAATTTACAAAATCTAAAATTGTCATAATGTTTTGAGGATTAAGTCAACATGTTTCGAGAATAAAGATGAAATTGAGAATAAAGTTTAAATGTTTTGAGAAATGTTCAGAGAATAAAGTCGAAATTTCAAGAATAAAGTTGAAAAGTTTTGAGTAAAGTCGAAATTATAAGAATTAAGTTTAAATGTTTCCAGAATAAAGTCGAAATTACAAGCATAAAGTCAAAATGTTTCCAGAATAAAGTTGAAATTTTGAGAATAAAGTCGAAATTTCAAAAATTAAGGTTTAGAGAATAAATTTGAAATTTCGAGAATGTCGAAATGTTTTGAGAATTAAGTCAAAATTACGAGGATGAAGTTGAAATCTTCAGAGAATAAATTTTAAATTTTTAAAATAAAGTTGAAATTTCAAAAATTAAGTTGAAATGTTTCAAGAATTAAATTGAAATTACGAGAATGAAGTCGAAATGTTCAGAGAATAAAGTCAAAATTTCAAAAATTAAGTTGAAATGTTTCGAGAATTAAGTGAAAATGTTAAAAATTAAGTTAAAATGTTTCCAGAATGAAGTCAAAATTTCGAGAATAAAGTCGAAATTTCAAAAATTAAGTTGAAATGTTTCGAGAATCAAGTCGAAATATTAAGAGATTAAAGTCGTAATTTTGAGAATAAAGTCGTAATTTCAAGAATAAAGTCGAAATTTCAAAAATGAAGTTGAAATGTTTCGAGAATTAAGTCAAAAATGTAAAAATTAAGTTGAAATGTTTTGAGAAATAAGTAAAAATTATGAGAATGAAGTTGAAATCTTCAGAGAATAAATTTTACATTTCGAGAATAAAGTTGAAATTTCAAAAATTAAGTTGAAATTTAGATTTTTCAACAGCACCGGGAGAACTACAACTGGGATTGATTTGATTATTATGTTATTATGTAGAAATCATATTATGTGTTATACTCGCAGGGACAGCATGCTTAGAAATAATATTTAATGTCTTCGATTGCATTCATAAGGCCTATTTAGTGCACCAGCCACCCAATAATGGCAACAAAGTTTGTGCTTTTGGTAATTTTAAGTCTCAGCTGTAAAATTTTGTCAGTTTTATCGCCAAATACAAACAATGTGTCTTGAAATGTGTTTTCATGCTCTTTAATGTGGCAGAACAGATCGATGTATTCATGTGAATCAATCATATTTTTGATTACAATAATACAATTAGTTTCATTAAATTATGCTGTTTTAAATAATGCTAATTTTGACTTTATTCTCAAAATATTTTCACTTCATTCTCGTAATTTTGATTTTATTCTCAAATTTTATGACTTTAATCTCATAGTCTTAGTTTTTTTTTTTTTTTTTTAACGTGGCACAAAATGTCGCCGAACCCTATGCATGTAATATAATAATTTTTAAAAATACCACAATGGGTTACAAGTAGGGTTGTTAAAGTTGACTCAAGCTTAAACCATAAAAACATTTACATTTTTAGTTTTTTACATTTTGTTACTTGAAATAAAATTAAAAATTACGTTTCATACATTTCTTGTTTTGTTTACTTTAACTTAAATGTACTAAAGTAACTAAAAAAAGTAAAATACAAATAATAAAAACTATATACATATTTGAAAAAAAAAAACATTAAGTAATAAAAAGTGACAAAAAACAAACTACTTACTAAAACTGTAAAATTACAATGAAAACAAATACAAATATAAAACAATTTTAAAATACTTTAAAAACAACTATTATAGTATCTCAGTGATATTAAAATATGACTGGTAAACGTTTTTAAATTTAGTCTAAATAAATATATTCAGTCAAGTTTGTAGTAATTAACTTATTTCACATAAGTTCACATTTTCTAACCATAACTTTGTACTCTATTTGTTGAAAGTGCCAGTTACTTAAGATTTTACTATGGTATTTTGACAGAAACTATGATTACCATGGTAAACTGCTTTAAGCGCAGGACGTGTGAAACGCCGTCATGTGTGTCACTGATGTTGTGTTATTGTATTAACACCCAGCTTGAATTTTTGCAAATAACACCAAGCATCAAATGCTGCTTCACAAGGCTACGGTAAAACACTGATTGAAAATAAATAAACAGCACAAATGAAGGACGATACTTGGGAATGAACATTTAAGAGTTCAAGCAGGTAAACGGCAAGATCTACAGGGAGCCCCATCTGTCCGCTGGAGGAAACTGATCCAGCTCTCCGACCTCCGAATACTGGCGCTCTCCCAGAAGATACGTCAGCTTATAGCGCAAACGCACACGCTCCTGAAACACAGGAGTTATTGTTGTAGATTTTTTATTATTATTTAATTTAAAAAAAAGTTTTGGATGTGTGTGACCTCTCACCTTGAGTGGGTTGGCAAGCAGCATGACCTGAGTGATGGATGCGGGGGGCAGGATGGGGTTAAAGGGCGCGATCTCTGTACCTGATGGAGGCTGAAGCTTCACTCGCATAGACTGACACAACACAACACAACACAACACAACACGGGGTCAAGGGTCAAGTTAAAGTAGAGGTCAGAGCTTTTAGAACTTTAGATAGTCTGTGGCATTTTACATTTTATACTGAAATGACTGTTGTGAATTGGTTCAACTGAATCATTTAAAAGAACGATTCAAATGAACGATTCATGTAAAATTGTTCTGTAAATCTGTGTTGGCAGTGAAGGAGATCGTACCTTGGGCACAGCTGCTTGCAGCACTACGTTTCGCACGGGTAACGGCGCAGTGTTCAGCAACGACACCACCATGACCAGGACGTCTGGTCGACCCGGCGGACAGTCCATTGCAAAGTGCATAAGAACACGGACTCCGTCCTTATCGTACACCGTCACAGGTAAGACTTTACCTGAGGACAAAAGCAGAAAAACTGAGTTACAGCTCAGCAACTAAAATGGTTAAACAGGATCAGTTGGAAACCTTGGCTATCTGGATATTTTAAAAAGTCACATTTCACCCACAAAATCAAAAGGAAATAACACATATATATTAATGGCGTCAAAATTATCGCATTAACGCAGGTGATTCATTTTTTATTTTAAAGCATGGGTGGGTCTAGGCACTCAAAACTGCTAAAGAAATGCGTTTATTTAGATGCGTAGAGCATCTTTACGACCACATCAAATGGGAGACTTTTTTCGCTCCAACTTTACTTCAGCAACAGACGCGAGTCAAACGAGTGCGGAAACGTTACTGGTGACAAGGAGCTTCAGTAAAACATCATTCTTCTTCTGTGCTGTATCATATTCAAACCCAAATGAAACTGCAAGTATGCAATGTCATAGTTATGTCGTGTCATCTATTAATACGTGAAGTTACAAAAAAGACGATTAAAGCTGCATTAAAACTGTGCATGCAAGTATTTATTATTTATAGGTCACATCTAAAGCAGTGCAGCAGCTTTTAAAGTAACAGCAGTCAAAATATCCTAATAACCAACTGCTGTGATGTCTGTTAATCAAACAACAAAATTAAACAGAGGGAATTAATAACTTCTGTAGTTTTAAGCTTTATCTTTATAATTTCAATTTTATATAATGTAGTGTTTGAAAACTTTAGGCTATATTTTCTTGTTGAAGGGCACATGTAGTAATTTGTTATAATGGGATTATGTGAAGATTGTTTCATGTTCACTTTTTTTTTTAAAGTCTAATAAATGTTAAAGTGATAGCTCTCAACTATACTGTAATGTTGAATGGTTGTATTTAGTGGTTAAATATTAGGGGGGGAAATAGAGACATCAGTGGAATCAGTGATACTTGCCTTTAGTCATAAAAAATGATGACAAACAAATATTATAAATGTATACGTTCTTTATGTTGTATCTACATTAATTATAATATAAAAGTATAATTATGTCAGGTAGGATTAATGATTAATTTCAGGAAAAATGTGCGGTTAACTAGTTAATTTTTTTTAATCGATTGACACCACTAATAAATATATATATATTATTATTATAATAATTTACTATCGTTAGTCGACCAAAAATGTAAAACGGACAGATTATTAACGGCTGGTCTATATATGAAGTAGTCTCGTATAGCCAGACCTTCAGACTGATAGCAGAAGGTCTGGGAACTTTGGCCACTTTGAATGGCCAAGGCGCGCCCATTAGGCAATATGACTGACAGCAACCAATCACGTTTCGTTTTGTGCTGCATCATGTTTAGGGGCGTGGAAATGCCGACACTAAATTAAACATGAACGACTACTAGTCAACTACAAAATTATTATATAAAATATTAGTGTCATATAAAGAAATAATATAATATAACATAATATAATATAAAATAATATAAAATAAAAAAAGAAATGTATAATATGAAGAAACATCAAGCCTGTAATACAAATTATAATATAGAATTATTCAGATTTTAATTCAATTTTAATTTTGTATGAATTGTAAAGCACAAAACCTTTCTGGGTCACACTTCACAAAGAAATGCATTTTAAAATAAATAAATAATATTTTATAAAACGTTATATTATAACTTTATACTAAAATGAATTATATACTTATAAAAATATAAAATAGTATATTTTAAATATTTTATATACAGTACCAGTCAAACGTTTTTGAACAGTAATATCTTTAATGTTTTTTTTTAAAGAAGTCTCTTCTGTTCACCAAGCCTTTTTTTGATCCAAAGTACAGCAAAAACAGTAATATTTTGAAATATTTTTACTATTTAACATAACTGTTTTCTATTTGAATATAATTTAAAATGTAATTTATTCCTGTGATTTCAAAGATTAATTTTTTGTATCATTACTCCAGTCATGTGATCCTTCAGAAATCATTCTAATATTCTGTTTTGCTGATCAAAAAAAAAAAACATTTATTATTATTATTATTGAATGTTGAAATCTTGAAAATCTTTTGTAACATTCTAAATGTCTTTCACTTTTAACGTCTAAATCACTTTTGATCAATTTAAAGCATCCTTGCTAAATAAAGTATTAATTTTTATAATTTTTTTCTCCCAAAAAAGAAAAATAAATCATACTGACTCCAAGCTTTTAGTGTATAATGTTACAAAAGCCTTTTATTTTACATAAATGCTGATCTTTGGAGTTTTCTCTTCATCGTTTCTTGAATTGCAGTTCAGCATATTATTAGAATGATTTCTGAAGGATCATGCGACACTGAAAACTGGAGTAATGGTGATGAAAATTCAGTTTGATCACAGGAATAAATAGCATTTTAAAATATATTTAAATAGAAAGCAGTCATTTTAAATTATATTTTTAAATATTTGAAAAATATTTCACAATATTACTGCTTCTACTGTGTTTTGGGTCAAATAAATGCAGGCTTGGTAAGCAGAAGAGACTTCTTTAAAAAAAAACAAAAAAAAAAACATGAAAAATCTTCCTGTTCAAAAACTTTTGACTGGTAATTTGCTTATTTTTTTGCAAAGAAAATCAAGCCTATAATATAAATACCAATATAGGATAATTAAGATTTTAATTAGTTACCATTTTGCTGACATTTCAACATTATTTTCAAGCACATTTATTTTATTTTTGTGTTTATTGCCCTCCAATTTTTTTAAGCTTGATCATTTCAGATCAGTTGAATTCGGTTACTCATCAAACTCGTTCAGATTCATGCTGCGGTCACTCACTGGGTCTGATGGACTCGAGCGGGACGTGCAGGTTGGACAGGCTGGGCTCTGAGCCCCGCGCCGGGCTGCTCTGAAGCGAGTGAGACGGAGATGAGAAGGGCTGAAAGAAAGGGCTGCCCGGGGCTGAGCCGCCCGTCACCGCCTGAGCCCTGGCCATAGCGGGCGACCCGGGCACGGCTGCGCTCACAAACGGGTTAGTGGGCTGAAGAGGGGCAGCTGCGGAGCCCATCGCACCTCCAGAAAGACCAAAAGTACCTCCAGCAATTCCACTCAGACCAGAAACACTGTTGAGAGACAGAATAAGATAAGCTGAAATCTCATTTAGATTCTCAAATAAGGAAACTCCCATATAAAGGAGCTTTGCAACATCATAAGTGACTGGGTGAATTTGCAAACCACTTTGAGCTGGTTTGAGCTGCATCAGGGAAAGCAGAACTGTACCTCTTTCCACCTCCAAAGTCCAGCATGGAGAGATCCTGCAGCCCCTGACTGACAGCCGGTGCATGTGAGGTCTGCACAGGTGCGTGTGTTGCCGGAAAGACAGCGCTCGGTGCCGAGATGCTCCCAAACAGGTCCAGGCCCGGATCAGGAGCCTGACAGAAAGAGACCAACCCCAAAAAAAAATGACAGATTCAGTCATCTTTCTGTTAACATTTGTAAGTCCAAATGGTTTTGTGTGTGCTACCTGTAAGGATGTCCATTGTCCAGATAATTCATCCAACTTTGGTCTGTTTGGCACAGAGGGAGGATCATTCAGTCCTGAAAAAAATCAAAACAAAAAACAAAACACACATTTATGCATGTTATATTGCATATAAACTAATAAAACAAATAGTAAAGTAATTAAAACTATGGACGAATTGGTGGAAGAATATTTAATATTTTTAATGTATTATTTATTAAAATGCTTTCTTAAAATGTATTATTATTATTATTATTATTATTATTATATAATGAATTTCATATTAATGAAACTTTTAACTTTTTATATACTTTCTGAGAACAATAATAATTGTACTTTATTATTTTATTATTATTAATATAATTAGAAAACTATTTTAAACAATTATTAATAATAATAATAAAACTTTTTACATACTTTTTAGTAACAATATTTATTTTAATACTACTACTAATTTTAAGCTTTCAAATTTTGTACTTAAAAAAACAATAATTATAATCTATTATTATTATTATAAAATATTAGTGCTGTCAAATGATTAATCGCGATTAATCGCATCCAAAATAAAAGTTTATGTTTACATACTATATATTTGTGTACTGTGTATATTTATTATGTATATATAAATACAAACACATGCATGTATATATTAAGGAAAAATATTTTAGATTTATATATAAAATATTTATATTTATTTATAATCTAAATTGTATACAGGTATAAATATATGTACATATAAATATTTAGTTGTAATATATACATGTATGTGTGTGTATTTATATGTACATAATAAATATACAAACTAAACACACATAGTATGTAAACATAAACTTTTATTTTGGATGCGATTAATTGCGATTAATCATTTGACAGCCCTATAAAATATACAGTATACAAAATTTTATATACAAAATATACAAATATTTTATCAATTACAAATTTTATTTCCTAAATACTGTTTTAATATGCTAAATAACAACTATATTATATTTTATTTTATTTTAATATTATTATCAGAAATCATATTACTTAACTAAAACATAATAATAATAATAATAATATATATAAATATATATATATATATATATTATTTTATTAATATTATTTATTTATTTAATAAGCACCTTATTACTGTAAATGCCATTTTAAAAAACATAGAGGTCCTGTTTGACAGTGATTATACCAGAGTTACATGGGGCACCATGTAAAACGTGGTAAACTTGCTGTATCACATGACCTCTCATGGCCTGTTTCTATAGTATACATCACCAGACTGCGTCACAACAATTTAAAAGAGATTTATTACCGAGAGACAAGAGTTCATCGTCCAGCAGGGAGAGGGAGGTCTGCTGCTCAGGCGGTTTGTGACTGGGGCTGCTTGTCTGACTGCCGTGACCTCCGGCCAATCGGCGAGGAGGAGGCGGCAGCACGGGGATGGACGAAGCCGTGGGATTGGCTGAGGGGACCTGAGGAGGAAGAGAAGGAGGAGGGACAGTCGGGGGAGAGGAAGGTTCATCCAGTCCAGCCAGATCAATCAATGTGCCTGTGGTCTCACATCCTGCGAGAGCAAGAAGAAAATGTGATTATCAAAACATCGGCAATGAGGGAATATCTACGAGATCAATAATGTCAATTCATTCTCAAATCAGTCGAACAGAAGCACGACAGAAGATTCCTGAAGTGACAGCACCTTCACTAGCAGCTGGTCTGAGATCTTCACCCTCGCCGTCATCTGCCTGGCCGTCTACGATTCGTTTGTAAGAGCCAATTACTCTGGACAAATCATCGTTTGCCTTGAGAATGTCACCTACAGGAAGCAAAAAAACATGAAATGTTTCAAATTAACAGTCCTCCATCTTTTTCTGAGAGTAAAACAGAGCATGCCATTTACCCAAACTGGAGTCATTGTCCTCTGCCTCAGTGGCCAGTTTGAAAGCGGTGCGTCGTAGTTTATCACAGCGCTCATACAGCTCCTGCGCACAAACGTCGGGTCACATGTGAGGGAGCACTGTTTTTGTGCTTACAATCAATTCAATTACACAAGCTCTACCAGTACAGACAGGAAACAGCTGTAATGATACAGTGCAAAACGTATGTAAAATAAGATATTCTCAGTAACGACTAACTGACAAATTGCGCAAGTGTAGGGTTGGTAACCAGAATAGTTCATCTAAAAAAAAAAATTATTCTGTCATCATTTACTCACCCTCAAGTTGTTTCAAACCTGTATTTGTTTCTTCTGTGGAGCACAAAAGAAGATCTTTTGATAAATGTTTGAAACCAAACTACCAACGGTAGCCACTGACTTCCATAGAATGGAAAAAATTAAGTTGTCAAAAAAAAAAGTCAATTGTTACCGTCAACTGAGGGTGAGTAAATGATGACATTAAAGGTAATCTGTAATTTACAGATAATGTACTCACCCCCTTGTCATCCAATATGTTCATGTCTTTCTTTCTTCAGTCGTAAAGAAATTATGATTTTTGAGGGAAACAATTCAGGATTTTTCTCCATATAATGGACTTCTATGGTGCCCCCGAGTTTGAACTTCCAAAATGCAGTTTAAATGCAGCGTCAAAGGGCTCTAAACGATCCCAGCCGAGGAAGAAGAGTCTTATCTAGCGAATCGATTGTTTATTTTCCAAACCAATTGACAATTTCTATACTAATTAACCTCAAATGCTCGTCTTGTCGCGTCTCTGAGATGCGCATGTGTAGTCTGTGTGACCCGGGTTAGTACAGTTAAGGTATGTCAAAAAACTCCCATCTCATTTTCTTTCCCAACTTCAAAATCATCCTACATCACTGCAGAAGTACCAACCCAGTGTTTACAAAGTGAACACATAAAGATGATCAAATGCCCGAAAGACGAAATGAGATGGAAGCTTTTCAGTCAATGTCTTGCCTTTCCCCCCTTATGAACAGCAAATTTTCATGATAAAATGTCCTTGTGGTTTCTCGGTTTGCCCGATTTGCATCCATAAACAACGCAAAACATAGGCATTTTGAGTTTCTGCTAGTGATTCCTATGGAGAAAAATCACTTCCTTCCCTCCAGCATTTTGTGCCACAGCAATGACGTCATGTGCGAACAACCTATTATCTTCATTTGTGTTCAGAAGATAAACGAAGGCCTAATGGGTTTGGAACGAGTAATTAATGACAGGATTTTAATTTCTAGGTCAACTATCCCTTTAATCTTTGCCGGTCTGCTCATTTATAAACATTGATTGTTGTCGAGTCTCACCTTGATGAGCTCGCGGTCGGCGTCTGACGATCGGTCCCTGTCGTAGTGACTCAGCATTTCGCTCAGGAGCTTGACGTTGTTGTTCACTTCCTCCAGCGTATTGCTGCGTTTGGTCATTTTCTGCACTCTGGCCTCATCCTGCACACATAACACAGATTCAGTCCAACACATCAATTACGCAACACCTGATTCAGAATCAAGGTGTGAATCAGAAAACAAACACTAAAAATACTGTCAAGAGGGGTCTGACATTAAAGGGATAGTTCACTTTGAAATTAATTCTTTATATGTTTTAGCTTACCCCAAGGGCATCCGAGATGTAGGCGTCTTTGTTTCCGCAGTAGTTCCAATTTTGATATTTTTAGGTCCAACCGTTCTTGTCTGTCAGTCATATAATGCATGCCTATGGTCACCTCATCAAAGAAAATGCACAGATTCAAATTAAACAGTCCAAATTAAACAATCCATCAATGTTTACTTACGATGTGGAATTGTTTAATTTGGACTGTTTAATTTGAATCTGTGCATTTTCTTTGATGAGGTGACCATAGGCATGCATTATATGACTGACAGACAAGAACGGTTGGACCTAAAAATATCAAAATTGAAACTACTGCGGAAACAAAGACGCCTACATCTCGGATGCCCTTGGGGTAAGCTAAAACATATCAAAAATTAATTTCAAAGTGAACTATCCCTTTAATACAGAGAGGCAACCACCCTTAATCCATTAGGGTCAACATGAAATCAGATTTGACCATTTACTTGATTAGTAAAATAGTCTTGTTTTGTAAATCAGACATTTATTACGGAATTAATAAGTCTTAATATTATTTGTTTATTATTATCTGTTTAAACACATTTTACAAAAACATTTGTTTTAATAATAGTTATTTTACTATTTTTCTGTTTATTTAGTCTCTTATATCCCTTTAAATGCTATATAATTCCATTGCAATACTTTAATTGCATTGAATGTTTCATAGTAAAAAAGAAAATGCAGTTTGAGTTGAGTTTGAGGAGACTTGAATAGTTTATTCTGTTCACGTCCCCATGAAATCAAAATATGAGTCACATGAAGCGCTGCAGTGCTCACACACAGTCTGCTTCAGTCCAAAAATACAATGGCACTGAGCGGATCATATGCACGAGTCGGCACAGACCACAAAACGTTTTGGACCATTCAGAATGGTATATTTTTAGTGATATGGATGGGAAATGCATCTTTACTGACCTCATCAACTCTGGCCCAAACTGTACAAAACACTATTGGCTATTTAAAAAAGGGAGCGGGACTGCTTGATATGTCCCGCCCTGTCTTCGTGTTTCAGTAGAAATAACGTCAAAACAGAATAACGCTGCGTGTTTCAAAGCACTTCAGTGGACCTTTAAACTGGAGCCATCTTTAAATGTTAGATCAACATCTCGATCTGAAGATCGTCTCACCTCCTTCACCATGTTTTTGATGAGTCTGTTCGCCTCCTGAAGATCCTCTGGGTTTTTGCTCCTCAGAAGCTCAGCCAACAACTGCCATTAAATCACAGAAGCACATTTTCATGAATGTAAAACACACAGTTAAACCTCCAAATCGGCATATTTAAATTCAAGTGTCGCATACACGGGAAATTACGCCATCAGGCATCTCACCTTCCCCATGTCCTCATTGTCAAACACTGGGTTTTTGGGCCGTGCCGGAGGGGACGGAATCAGGGTTTTGTCCACCGTCAGTTCTGGGTCTGTCATCACGAGTCCTAAAGAAAAAAACAACATCATCGATCAGACAAGCGCTCTTGACAGACCCCAGAAAGTCCGTTTATAAAATCTTACCTTGTCTCTTGAGCGTCTGGTACGCATCTGCTATCTTGGCCTCATTGGGAAACGCCACTGTCCAGCTGTACAACATCTCAATGATCTTATTCTTCACCTTGTCAGAAACACTGTCCCCCATATACTGAAACACACACAGTTTTTAACATACACTTCATATTAAACATTTATAAAGCACACATAAATGAGTCCTAAAACCAGAAACAAGATCGCATTTTTGCATTGTGCACTTTTATTGTCTCAAATTCAATGGGTTTTTAGTTAAATGCATGAAATAAGCTCTGTAGTGAAATAAAATAGTTATCAGTTATACATAACTTTTTAAACCTGAAAAAGGAAGTTGCTAACAATTGAGGGCATTAAGCGTCATCACATGGTGGGTCAGACAACAAATATACATCATAACAGAAAAACCACCAACCTTGGGTGAAACCACTTTAATCAGCTCATTTAAAAACCTATATCTGCCAATTTCATTGTGAAATCTTCGCCCACAGTTCTTCATACACGCCTCTAGTACCTGCAGAGACACATAAACATCACATCATCTGTAAAGACACTCATAATAAAGCAGAAACGGTGGACAAGCATTAAAACATCCCTCACCGTCAGAGCCTGAAGAGCTTCCCATTCTTGAGAATGGATTTTGTGAACCAGGAGCCTCACAGCTATCTGAGGACTACAAACACGCACAAACGCAGTTAGAGAAGAGAATCAGTTTCCAGTCATGTTGGATTACAAATGCTTACCCTTCCAACTCCTTATTGATCTGGTCACAAAACCCGATTATGTATTCCCAGTCCTCCTGCCTGTTGGTTGGGTGTGTGGCTTTGTCTGTGGAGGACAACACACCATCGTAAGGACCAAACAATCGGCCCCGTTGAGCTCTGTGTCTGTGATACACTGGCACAACAGTGTGAGGGCCAATCACAGGGATGCATATCAATATTGCCATTAGTAAGAAAAATATGAACACAATAAAGTTATACATGTATGATATTATCATATTTACATGCAATCATATTTCCATAGTATGCTCATGGTGCATGTCGAAAAATATAGTATTATCATGGTTAGCCTACTATTTGACACACTGGATAATTGTCATTTAAATGTGTAATTAGTAATGAATTAATAATCGCTGCTGTAAATCCTGAAGCTATGGGTCTGAAGTCATTCTACATGAGACTAAACACGGACTTTGAACTTTAAT
Organism: Cirrhinus molitorella; assembly: GCA_033026305.1. NCBI lineage: Eukaryota > Metazoa > Chordata > Actinopteri > Cypriniformes > Cyprinidae > Cirrhinus > Cirrhinus molitorella. Next base: position 52,545,237 of record CM065117.1, read on the forward strand.
CTGGACTCATAATCGCCAAATCTGACGGTCAACATGCACTCTGAATTTATAAATCATACTACAGTGAAGGCTTGGCTCATGAATATTAATTACGAGACGTGACGTTCGTACAGCAAGCATATCTGATTGGCTGGAAGGCAGACGCTGGTAAGTGGGCGCTGGCGAATTAACGAAGCCTACTATGGCGAAGTGTTGGCTCTTAGATATTATTTATGCATTATGATTGGACGCCCCGTGAAGGTTACCAGGCAACGTCAATATGAGATGATTAATTTTCATGAGCAGACCTTCGTCATAGTACGTTTCGAAATTACGCTGGAACAAAAACGTCAGACGGGTCGGAATTAATGCATGCAGGGAAGACATAATGCAGCAGAGTTATTTACACCTGTTATGAAATGCAAATGATAATAATGCACGTACTGAGCCAGGATTCGAGTGATTCTCCCTCCGGAAACGCCATGATCCTCATTTAAAGCTTTGACTCCATAAATGCACACATTTCCCCCTTAAATACCACCGACATTCGTCAAATTAAAGTGACTGTAATAAAAACAAACATCCTTTGTTCCTCCTGAGCCTGTATGCAGCGACAAAATACTGTTTTGTTTATTCTTAAAATGAATAGTGTATCAGCCGGCAGTATCATCAGCTGCCTGTATGGAGGTCCTTGATTTTGACGCCTCTGGTGATTACAAAATAAAAGTCACTAGCAGAACGAGTCTTGTAGGATTACAAAATAAAAGTGATGACGCATACTTGTAATGATGGGGAAAAACAATTTCATTCATTTCTATAAGGTGTGATATCTTATTTTTAATAAATAGTATAGTAATTTTTTCTCTTTCAAAAACAAAAATACAGAAATACATAACACTCAACAGAACACAAAGAAAAATGGGGGATACATATAACAAATATACATCATAGAGGTGAAACATTACATTTTACAAATAATATTTTTAGTATGAGATGTTTTTATACATTTCTTGTTTCTAGTAATTGAAATCAATGAGTCATAAAATATATTAAGTTTTAATGTAATATATTTAAAAAAAATAAAAAATAAAAGAGTAATAGACATTATTTTTGCTTTATGTACATGAAACTTCCCAAGAAGAATTATCACCTTTAAAGTGTCATCAGCTACCCCTGATCCAGTATTACAATTCAAAAAAAGGATCATAGATTCATCCATTTTAATTATTTTGTAAAATATATCAAAAACCATCATAGATATCTGCTTCCAAAATTCTTCAGAATATTTACAGTTACAAAATAAATGTGTATGTGTTTCGTTTTCTAAATTACAAAATGAACATTTAGGTGAGACATCTTTTGTAAACTTGTTAATAAATGAGTTACAGGGATAATACCTATGCAATCTCTTAAAATAATATAGTAATATAAACATGACTTTTGTGTGACAACAGATGAGGAAATACAAAACTGGACCATTTTTTAAGAATTTTAACTAGAATTTGTAGTATATTTGTAGTGGATTACTTTTTTACTTGCCCAGCACGGGTTGTACTGCACAGTTTTCTGCAAAGTTGCTTTGAAATAATTTTGAAAAGCAATTCATATATCAGACTTCATATGACAAGATGCAGGAGAAGTGCAGCCAGAAAAGGAAGTGATAAGAAATTAGTTTATTGGATAACTTTTGTTTCATAAAAAGTGTTATGATCACAAGCAAAGGGAATGGAAATTTACTGCTTTTAACAGTATCTTGCAGCAATGAGGCTTAAACTTTATTACTTATACAACATATCGTTACACAGCAACACTAATCAAAAAACAAATGTACATTGAAAGAAATAAAAATTGTTGAAAAACAGTGAATGTCCTCGCAGAAAGTTACCAGCACCTCTTAAGTACCTCTGTTAAGTTTACAAATATTTCAACACAGTGTAAAGAATAATTCAAAATGCATTTTTGGTTAAAATAAAATCAAAGTAAATCAAATATAAATGATATATGATAATGGGTAAATGCACATGAATATATCAATATATGAGATAAATGCATTAAGAAACTATATAAAAAGAAAAAAATTAATATAACTGAATTAAAACACAGGTGCATGTGTGTTGTCTGGAGGTCACTGCATTACTGGCCTTGGCCAAACTCTGTTACCTCTCGCATAAACCATTACTTTTATGAAGTTCACATTTTTTTGCCATTTCTACTAAAACAAAAGAGTCCAATAATCTGCAATGGTTATTAAAGATTATTTACATTATAATGTGGCACACCAAACAAATGTGTAAGAACAACTACATGGCATTAGGCCATGATCTCCTTTGACATAAAGTCCATGTGAACTGGAAGTTGCTGTCAACTTTATTTCAGTGTAGTGACATATTTCCAACTTAAACAGAATACTAAATAGAGAGCCGGGTTTTATTTTATTGCTCCTCCTCTCTGTCTCTCATTCATAGCAAACTAATGGTTGGACAGGCATACTTATATTCTGCCCAAGCCATCCAACTTATATCATCAGAGAAGGAGTGTCATTTCAGTGCAGAAGTAAATGTTCAGATTTTAATTAAAGATTACCATGACAAACTTTTTTTTTTTTCAGTGGATTAACTAGATTAACTGTTCACCCCAAGACTACCAATGTGTCCTAACAAAGTAAATAAAGTCAATTTTGATTTCATTAGAACTTAAAGAGTTTGTTTTAGCTTTAAACTGGAAAGTTTTCTCATTTATGTTTCTCGAGTCATCAGTCAGATCCATTAGATCATGTTTGCAGCCCTTATGACTCAAAGTCAATGTCAAGCGCAACTGGTCCATCCATTGAGAATCCGATGAAGAATGTCACTCTTGTTCCAAATGCTTTATGTAACTGGCTTTTGAACAGTGGCTCGACCTTCACATTTCCAGCACTGATAAAACCATTGCAAATTTTACCAGAAACTCTGGTAAGTTTCTCAGAGTCTCTCACTTGCTTCCAGATTTTTTCATCATCCCATTTAGTTGCGATATCCTGCTCAGATCCTAAACTCCTGTTTATATCCCTTTGGGAAATCAGGCCACCGTAACCTTCGTCCTTCCCTAAGTAAAAATGGACAGCTGCTCTCTTTCCATTAGACACAGGTTTCAGGTCTTTTAAATACGACAACTTCATTTGTGAGACAAAATCTTGTAATGCACAGTCCTCATCTTGTCGTAACAATAACACTGTGATGTAGTGCAATGGCAGGATCTCACTGAAGGGTGTGGGGCAGTTGATTATTTGAAGGAGTAACTGACGAAGGTCTTGGTAAGGCATAATGTACTGAGATTCAGGGTTGATGTTGGCCAGAATTACATTGGCATAGATGAAGTTTACAGTGTCTATCAAGTGTCTGGGCTCTTTCCACTTTCCTTTGTCCAGAATGAATTTGTACTGCTGGATGATCTCTTCAAGAGTTGATGCAGAATCTCTCTCATATAAATATTCCAGAAGGCCAATATAGGAATCACCCTTGTTCCACTCTAGACATTGGTACGTCTGCTCAATTTTGGCCTGCTCACTCCAATTTATTTTACAAAAGAGGTCAGTATACAGTTGAAAGTACCTGGAAACCTTGGGCCTTGTTAGTTCTTTTTGTTTGTCTTTCTCTGCAAAAAAGGGTACTAAATTGCCTAAAAAAAGGTCAAGAAAATGAAAATGTTTCTTCATTGTGCTCTTAAATTGAATAAGATAACTCTTATGCTTCTGTAAAACATGGTAATATTGCATGAGGTCAGAGTTCTTCCATGGCAAATGTTCAAAGGCAATTTTACCCGATAGGACTTCACCAAGGCAGTTAAACAGTGGTGTCTTTTGCAGTATTTGTATGACAATAGCTGCAGTTTGAAGTTCACCAAGATGACCAGCGGTGTTGAAGGTACTGTAATCCTTTTGCCTCTGCAATCGTGTCATGGCCTCTTTGTTTGCAGTTTGTTGTGTTTCTTTGCAAGCTTCTCCTGCAGATCTAGCAAATGTAAGGTACTTATCAAGACTCTCTGGCTTGATGGGATCATCTCTGTCTTTGTGAACAGCATGCTTGAGCTCACGTACAAGTACCTGTGACACTGTATCGCACATGTATGAGTTGTCCTTTGAATGGTCTTTAGCCTTCTTTGCCCATCTCATGGCCATAGTAAAGTCATATTTTTTGATGTAATAATACCTGGCAAGGAGCTGGAATATTACTGCATTCTTTGAATAGCACTTTGCTGCATTGTGTAGAACAATTTCTTCCAACCCTGGGGTCTCCTTCATTATATCCTGGATAAGAGGTGAAAAAAGTGAGTCTTCAGCCTGAGCCAAATATTGCCTCTTAACCAACATGTTGTGAACATCATGCACTAATTTTTGTTTTCCTAGAGCATACTCATAAAATAGGTCTGTTGTGAGCAGAAGGTTAGCGATGTCTGCTTTTTTCACCCCATGAGAAGCTGAAAGTTCTTTCAAACAGCACTGAGCTATACTTGGGTGAATCACTGTCACACCTTCAAAGCTAATTTTGAAATTGACTATGCATCTTGTCAAAAGAGTGGAAAACCTTTCAAATCCATCTTCGAGCTTGCAGGGTTCAAAATATGCTTTTGTTTGCAGACCAAGGAACTCTTCACATGTAGAGACCGACAGCAATGCATTCTTGCTGTAGACATGCAGGAGGACGAGAACGGCAAAAAGTTGAGCATGTTTGTCTTGGAAGTTGAAACCCTTCAGGGTATTTTTCACAATACCCTGAATATAGTCAAATGAAAAGTTGTTCTTCAGAATCATGAACCCATAAAACGTTTTAGTGTTTGTGTTGGTCCGCTTAAACTCCTTTAGCTTTTCCTCAAACAGTTCCTGTTCCTTCTTTGATAAATTGTTTCCAATGAAAACTCCATCATCAATCTGTTCACTGGACTCAGCTCTCATGCAGTTGACAATTATGACCTGTGGATACGTTGAAAAAATGTTTTGATTCAAACACTCCTCCTCAATTTGAAGTTGGAGCTTTTTTACATCAGAGATGTCTTGGAAGTCATCGATCATGAGCAAAACAGGAAGTTGTGTAGGTTGCTCTTTTGTCTCATATGTCAGCAGCTGCACTACCTGTTTAGCTGCGGCAGTATAATCATCTGTTGTGTCCTTCAGCACTGCACAACGGAATTTCTCCTTGAGGGTCCAAAGAACATGCATGGCTAACGTAGTGCCACCGCAGCCTGGAAGATGGAGGATGCTGAAAAACTCACACACTCTCTTCTGGTGGCATATGTCTGGAATAATAAAATTGATGATGTAGTCCAATTTGTCCCGTTTGATGAACGGCATTGACCCAGGCTGCTCTGAGAAGTAGAAGTTCCACCAAGACACTTTCCCTCCCCTGTAAAATTTTTCCTCATGATGTTGTTTGTCCTCATTTCCTCCATCACATTGGTTTACACAAAGAATACTTAGTGTTTCTAATGAGTCCTCAGTTTTCTTTGAGAGCACAACATTACTGCCACCACCACAAGGCAGAAAGCGGCTTGATTTGCGATTCTCTGACCACAGACTGAGCACAGTGCCATTGACCTCAGCAAAACTCAGCTCATAAATGCATCTTTTAGAGATTTCAACTCCATATCGGCCCTTAATAAGATCCTTCCAGTAGTCGTATGACATTTTATTGTCACTGATGCATAAGATTTGGTTTCCTCCTTTGAGCTCTTGTAAAAACATATTGAAGGTCTCAAGTAAAGGATCTTTTTCATCACTCACCTGGCTTAATAGCAAGAATATGGTGAGAAATGTCTTGTGAGGCAGCACATCTTTTCTGCACAGGAAAGAAACAACATCACGCACTGAAGATCCCTTTTCAATTGACCATTTGTCAGCGTCAGAGGGGTTTTCCTCATTAATGCCCCCATTACAGAAAACCCAGCTTGTATTTTTAGTCAGCTTTAATTTGTTTGCTATATCCTCAACTGCACCAGTGATTTTATATTGAGCTGGTAAGTGAACATTGGTTTTTCTGTCTTCAAAAAGCTTAATCAAGCCCCTTTCAGCAGATTCTGGGTCAAAATCCAAAACAGCCACCAGATCCATGTGAAGAAGGAAACTCAGGTTTTCAAGCTGAACAGGATGAGACTTGTTAGCCACCACAATGTACCATGTAAAGTGTGACTTGTCTAAAGATTGGGTTCCTCCTGTTATCATTTCACACAGTTTGGAGCCTTGCACACTGTTTTTGACAACAGAGAGATGCTTTTCTTCAGCATCCTTCCGCAAAAGGGACAAACGTTGCATGTCTTTGATGTATTTCTCATACGCCTTCACAGAATCACATGCAATAAGATTCTTGCTGCTGCTGCTGTCTCTTATGAAAAAAGACTTGCCATCATTCTTCTTCTTCTCTCCAGCGGTGGGCTCTTGCATTACATCCTCATTTTTATCTACATTATAAGTGTTAAAGTAACATTCATCACAGACTATGGAGGATGGCTCTATGTCTACTTCAATAACACTTTTACCTGCAGATGTCATGTCAGCCTTGAGAACTTCAACAAATCGAGGGGGTTTAATACACCTCTTTGCTATTTGAACAGACCTTTCCAATTTGAAATGCTTTTCAATTGCATGTGACTGTTGTACATCAAACTCATCTGTGTTCTGGACACTAATACCCAGAATTTGTCCATGTGGGTCATCTGCTACTCCAAAATGAATGGTGCCATTTGTGCGACTATTCATACATGCTGCTCCAAACCGAATGACTTCATAAGTGTATTTTTTCATTCTGTTATCTTCTGTTGTGTTTATGAATGCTTTGAATTCATGGCACGGTTGTATGAGGTCTATAGGACCAGTTTCAGTCACATCTAATCTACTGTTTTCTTTGTACCGATGAGCAGCATTAAATCTGCTGAAAGGGTAAGGCTTTAAGCTATAGGACTGCGTCACTGCATTATTTTGCTGCTGAGTCCTTTGTTTTAGAAGACCTATGTTGTGAACAATCAGTTTTTTAGCACTGAATGATAAGCCTTGAAAGCAAGAAAGATCTGTTTCCTCCAAGATGAGAAGAACAGATCCAGTAATTCTCTCTTTGTACAAAATCTCTGCATCTTCTTCATCCACTTTTATCTCGAGCATCCATTGTCTCACATGGTCTTTGCTCCACTCCTTGATGTCCACTGGAAGTTCAGATGAGACAGCCATCTCCTCATTATTCTGAAAGGAAATTAACATAAGCAAACATACTGTAAACAAATTATTGTATAAAAAACTTGACGTGGATCATATTCTCTGATATCTAGTTAAGTGCTTATTGGTTAATGGCCATGGTTTATAAACAATACTTTTAAGGGGGGACACTGCAGGTAAAAAAAACAGTTTTTCCATGCACCTCTCAAGTTTGAGATTTTGGCCTTTTTGGTTTTTCATAAAGTGTTTTTTTTTTTTTCAGACTAGTGGAAAGAAAACATCCAAAAAAACATTGTTAAGTGTTTCTTTTATAGCACTTTATCTATATACAATACATATTTTCAAAAGCCGTTTTCTCAAAATTAGTTTTTCTCCCACACTGAGCCATAAATCTCCACTTCAGTAGCACTTACACACACCAAACTTTACATTTTTATTCCTGTCTATATCCTGAAGGTTTTTACAGAGGGATTTGTTCATATATAATTTGCTTGATTATATACAACATTTTATTCCCTTAAAACATTTTTAAAATTGTATTGTTTTCTGTGTGTTCTAAGTATTTTCTCAATTTTGGAGTGACAAAATAAGATACTCCAATAGGGAGAGCACCTAGATATAGATCAGTTGCAGGACATATATGTGTTTTTGCGGAACAATGTGGGACGCGTGCAAGAACTGTTATGCTATGTAAAAACTGATTTACATCTGTTGTCATATGCGGTTTTTTGTTTCTGAGTGCACACATGTAAGCGAGAGAAAGCGAGTCCGTTTTATGTGAGAGAGAAGAAAATCCGCCTGCGAGAGAATAGATTTGTGCTCGCGCATTTAGATGCGCCCTCATATTACAAAAATGTGCTCTAGACATTTGTTATTAAAATAACGACACATAAACCCCCTTAAATTAACTATTAAATTAAGAAGAAAGTCACGTCTGAAAGCTGCATTGATTATTTTTTTAATGCTTAAAATGAATGGAGAATTTCACACTTTTCAGTGTGAGCTCAACCATTTCCGTCGGTGGCTAGATCACATGATGAGGTCCGCACATCCTTGGCGTGGAAACTACACCGCAAAAAGAATAAATAAAAAGCTTTCTTAAAAAGTTAAAAGAATGCATGCACAGACTTATGAAAATGCGGGACATTTTCTCAATATGCGACGTGCGGGACAAGGGGTGTAAATGCTGCGCAGTACAATGCAAAGCAGGACAGGTGGTCACCCTATACCTCCAATCCCCTCTGTAAAAACATTTGACTCTAATATGGCAAAAGAAAAAATTAAACAAGAATTTTGAAACTGACTTTATCCAGTGTTCAGATTTTTGTACTATAAATGTAGAGCATATTTAATTAAATAATGCCTCATTTGCATATTTAAACCTAACATTTTAGAAAACTTGTAATAAAAAAAAAAATGTTGCAATTGTCAATGTAACTAAGTAAGTAAGTTGATAACTATTAGTTATTTTTTACCCTTTTTACCTGCAGTGTCTCTCCTTAAATTAACAATAAATTGTTTATTTACTTATGCTATTTCCATTTTCAGACTCAGAACGGGTAACTGGTTGACTAAATGTTATATCCATAATTCTACATTTATTACTTGATTCAGGTTGCTTTAACATTGCATATAGTTGTTCACTGGTTAATGTACAAACTAATGCACATTCGGCAACAAACATGGTATCTCATTACGAGATAATGAGCATAAAATATATATGCTAACCTTTAATCGGCCTTGAGACTTCTATAATGGAATCAAAACCCTATTTTAAAAATTTTTTTTAGAAAATATCATGGCTGTTCAGAAAATGACATTTGTGACTTGAGCCCCTTTCACACTGCCCGTTGATTCCGGAAAATTGCAGGAACATTGCCGGAGTGCCTTCTGTGTGAACGCAACCACATCCCGGGATTGATTCCGGGAACAATTCCGGGTTGGGGACCTAGAAACATTGCTGGGATCAGTCCCGGAACGAGCGCTGTGTGAACAAAAGCCAGAACCAATGCCGTAAAGGCTTCGTAAAAGTGAAGATGGAGGTTTTTGTGCGACTCTTTTACTGAATGTTTTGAAGGCAGGTCTTCTTACTCTCTGCGCTGAAGTGAAAATCGTTCGCCAGTTTAGTAAAATGGTACACGTCACGTTATCACCTAATGTTCTCATGTCACGTGTCTTTACGGGTTGTGTGTGAACGCACGCAGACATTCCGGAAAATCACTGGCAGTGTGAATGAACCAAAATCACACAATCCCGGGACCATTCCCGGAACGCATTACCCGTGTATTTTCCGGAATCTCTGTGTGAAAGGGGCTAAAGACTGAACAAATTATAAAGTTTACATTTTAACTAGTCATTATATAGTTACATTTTACATTTTAACTAGACATAATATAAAAGTCATTAACAACTTTGAACGCTTATTTTCAGTGTAAATTAAGATTGAATAATGAAATACATTACTGGCAATGTTATCTACCTACTAAGTAATAATAACTAAAAGTGCAAACTTGTAATGACTGAACAAAATAATAATCTCTGTGGAAAACAAAAGTTGTTATTTTTAAGAACAATGGAATCCAACAACAATGGATCAGCTATTGCCACTTTTAGGCTATGAGCCAAAACGCTTTTGTGCTTGTCCCTTTAAATGCAAATGAGCTCATGCTCCCACCCCCTTTTTCAGGTGAAGGTGGAGCTTTTATAACCTAAAACACTTGGGAGACATTCTCGTCAATGAAGCAATCGTGGACTGTGTCAAATCAATCGGGGTAGTCAAAAATTTGTGGGCGGGGCCTGTGGCTAACGTGATGTCACATTAGCACCAATGCTGAAAGCAGATTGTTGGGAGACACAGTTTATGGCATATGGGGATTAAAAAAAAGGAGTGGGTTGATTTTTATCAATATGGTGTGTACACACACTGTCAACACACATTTATGTCCAAGCACCGTGCAAAAGTGAATTCTGCATAATAGGTCCCCTTTAAATATTTACCTTTCACAGGTCAGGGAAAAGTTATAGGTCTCAAAACTAATTTGTTACACACAAATGTGGCGTGATATCAAATTCAGAGTTAAATAATGATTACTGGTATTCAGTAATTTTTTTTTTTTTTAAAGTATAACAACCATCCCTAGTCTCCTCTACTAAATGCTTAAATGATAATAAAGAGTTGAACTAACATTTGTCTTACCACGTCAACAGACAAAAAGTCTGTGCTGTTTATGTTGTGTTGTTCAGCGGCAGCTAAGTGCTTTTGGTTGTTTCATGCTGAAGCTCCTTCACACTAGGACAAAAAACAGGTTAGAGACGTAACTCAACCACTTTTTATTATTTAAACAAAAGTACAAAAATGATGAAATGGCAAAATGTAAAAATAAGCTCTTTTACCTGCATGTTGTTTTTGTAGTTGAAGGGCTTCCTATAGTGTACAATACAAAAGTTGTTTATGCCTGAAGGAACAATATAAAGTTCTGCAAATCTGTATTGTAGCAAGTACTGTATTTAATTTAAAATAGCCATCAACACAACTGCAAACATTCATTGCTGTTATATCTACTGCCACAAAGAATGTACTTCCTGGAGGAATGAAGTCTCAGATTTATGGGAGGGATGGGTGTGAGTCACATTTTCCTGTTGTGTATTTTTTTTTTATGTGTTCCTTAAACGAGACATCATGCTGTTATTTTCAGTATTACAAGATGAAAACTCAAACATGACATGAATACACAATTAAACTATTGTTACAAGTCAGTTAGTGATAAGAATGTTGGTTATTACTAAGAAATAATCTTATTGAAAACTTTCCATTATGTGGAAACCACCATTTCCTGGGTTTAAACAACTGAAACCTATTCGAATAGGACTGCTTCCGTGTCTCTTTATAGCTTTGCACTCCATCTTGACATTTAAATTAAACATGGTATAAGAATGCCACAAAGCAAGAACTATTCCACAGATGTCATTTATTATGTTGGCATTTAAGGAATACATTATCTGTTCATGCATTCACTCTATTTTTCCAACACACCTGGGAAAAAACACATATGTGACATTATGTGTGGATGCTGGCAAAAAACGATCTACAGCCACAAATGGATCTGCCTGCTTTCTAGAGAAGTTACCCATCACTCTTAAAAAAAGAGCTGTAACTATGGCAGTGACATATAGTACAAAAACTAAAAGGTATGTCTTACCTATTTTGGTAAGATATTCGTACCTTTGAGGGTTTTTTACGTTATAGTCCACCGCCCCAGTAAAAACTTTTTACCCTTTTTATGAAGTGATAAAATCGGACACACATCGAGGATTTAACATGTTCGTCATTATGTTCAGAGCTTCTGTATGGATTTTTTGTGAGACTGGGAGATTGTAATCTTACCTGTCTTAAAGAAATCATGCCAGATCCCTCTTGTAGTCGTCAATTAGAAAAGAGTTAGTGATGATGACAGTCTAACGGTGTACCGACCTACAAACTACGCACAAACTTATTTAATTTCTCCTCCCTCTGCCACAACCACACTGCCCCCTAGGTGTAGTATGTGAAAATAAATGTGTGGTAAGTGTTTTTAGCTTGTCAGTGTAAAAAATAATAATAATAATAAAAAAAAAGCATAACAGATGTAATGGTTGTTTCACCAAAGCAAATGTATCCAGGTATTTATGATACATGCAGGTGACTTAGCAACATATAAAACCATGCAAATCATTTAGCTTAATATTAGCCTGAATTGGTAAACTAGCTTTTTTTTTTTTTTCAAATTGGCAGCTATGGAGCAAAGTAAGCCAAATGCTATGGGGTAAATTGAGTATATTGAGCATTTTAACTGACCCCACTATAAGGCTGTGTTTAACTATAGTTAAGTTAAACCTCTGAATTATAAACTGGTATTTTAATGTAATATTACTAGTTTACTAGTAGGGGCATAATATTCGTAGTTTATTTGATCCTTCTCTAATAAGAACCAGAAAATGGATTTGGATTACAGTATAAACAGATACATCTGTATATTTAGTCTGTTTTTAGGAAGGTGTTCAACAACTCTGGTGTTCAACATATTGTTTCAGAAATTAAATATTGAAATGTAAACTTCATTTGATTGGTTCTATGTTATTAATGTGAATGATGAATGTTAAGATATGAAAAGAAATATGACTGTTTGTATAAAGACATTATTACATTTGTTTTAAATTATTATTTATTTCACATGGGTTTGAATCAGATTCAGTCAGATGGTCATTTTACACCATAAGATTTATGGGATAGTTTCTTGGTAGGATAGGATATGCTTTCATTGTACTTCTGCATCATTTTCCCTTATCTTGACATACGTTAAAAATGGCAAATCTTACCCCACTCTCCCCTGTAAGTATTAGACACTTAATGTAATACTTTACAACATAAATCTAGGTCACGAGCCCCTGCCTCTTTGAGGTCTGAAGCTAAAGGTTTCTTATGTGCCTCCTATGTGCCCCCGATCGATCTGCAATACTTTTGAGCTTGGTGGACAGGCGAATGCTGCTGTGTTGTAGAACTTTGGCACAGTTTCTGTGAGCCTGTGAGTTATTATATCATGTTGTTTGTTTATGCACCTATATGTTTTATATATTGTATAATGTTTCTTATTCTTACCCATTAAGATAATGAGGTGGGCTGTATCCCACAGTGATATTTTAGTCAGGTAGTGACGAGGTAGGGGTGTGGCCTATGGGGAAAGGAACATAGTTTTTAGACCCTGTTGGAAGCTGTGTTGATTCCTGTTTCCTCTTCTGATGTTGTGATTGTTTGTCCAATAAATGGTAAAATGAGTGAAACACACGTCGACTGTATTTCCCCGCATGGAAGGTCAGCACACAGTTTCCCAAGATCACATTATAGCAGAGGTCGAACAGTGAGCTATCGAAACAATACCTGATGTACACGCCAAGGTTCAGGTCTCTCATCAGGTTAAAGAGCACCGGAGCAAGGACACAGCCTTGCTTCATGCCATTGGATATGCTGAATTGATCGGATGGCTCTCCACTTGACAAGACATCTCCTGCCATATTGATGTGAAACTGCTAGATCAGTTTTAGCAACTTTACTGAGCAGCCAAGTTTTCTGAGTATGACTCACAGGGCATTTCTGTTGACCGCATTGAATGCTTTGGTCAGATCGATAAAGACTATGTAGAGGTTCATGTTCTGTTCTAGGCACTTCTCCTGCACAGGTCTCACAGTAAAGATCCTATCAATGGTGCTATGATCTGGACAGAAGCTACACTGTGACTGAGGCAGGTTCTGTTCATAGACTGATGTCAGTAGTCTATTGAGCATAATGCGGGCGTGGATCTTGCCTGCGATGGAATGCAAAGAGATGCCTCTGTAGTTTTTGCAATCTGTTTGTGTACATTTATTCTTGTACAGGGCAACTATTGTGGCATCACAGAGCAGCGAGGGCATATCATCCTCTTCCCAGATGCTGGTCAAAACTGTATGGAATGCCTGGAGTGCCTCCTCAACAAGTGCCTTGTAGGCAGAGCTGGGTAGATTACTTACAAATTGTAATCAGTTACTGATTCCAAATCACATGACAAAAATTGTAGTCAGTAATGTAATCCGTTAAATGAGGAAGCTAGCAAATGGTTAGTTTAGCCAGTCTGTCTGCTGACCTGGGCCCCAGTTAGTCAGGTGCAAATTCTAACACTATGTGGCATATTCCTAAAGAGAAGAGTGGCACCACCCCTGGAGGGATGAATACCATTTCTTTTTAACAGATCAGGTCTGCCCCAAATTGTCATCCAATTGTCTATGAAACCTATGTTATTCTGCGGGCACCACTTAGATTTCCAGCCATTGAGTGATGACAGTCTGCTATGTATCTCACCACCACAGTAAGCAGGGAGGAGTCCAGAGCATATTACAGTGTTTGACATCGTACTCAGTGGCGGAGCCCGGGGCTGGCCCACCCCTGGCCAGGGCCAACCTCGATCATTTCTATACCAACTTTATGATAATGTTTTGACCATGAAACTCTCGCAATACTGGAACTGATTTCCAAAAATAGCGCGGTTTTCCAGCTTTCCTAAAAATTGGGAGACAAGGAATACAGCACTGCATTGCAAAAACTTGTTGCCTGGATATCAACTCTGAGCATTTGAGCACAACATCCTATCAGGTGAGTTATAAATCAGAAAAAAATACTATTTTGATTTGTTTAAAGACAATCATCTATTCAGTGCCGTTTTATCAATATCCTCATGTAAACAGAAGTTAGGAAGCAGTAAGCTTTACATTAGCTGAGTTAACGTTAGATGTTTAGAACTATTGTCATGTTATCTAGAGCTTTAGGAAATGTTCATAAACTATGTTTAATATGATGCAGACATTCCAGTATAAATGCTAGGATTAAGATTGGTTTTATATAGCAGAAATAACGGAAACATTTAACCTCTATACATTGTTTTTGAAACATGGTAATGTTTACTTTTTTTTTTTTTTTTTTTTTTTTTTTTGCTTATGTGTATTATTCATGTCAGACAGTCAGTGAAATGTGAGAAACATGAAGAGAAAGGCAGCATATATAGCATCCTTCTTCAGGAAGAGTAGCAAAAAGCAGTCAAATGAATTTAAAGCACAGGAGAAGATTAGTCAGGAAGAGAAAGAGAGAAAGAACAGACTGACCCAGAGTTAAGAAGAAGAATTTCCACAGAGCACAAGCCCAAAAGAAATATTAGGTATGCCACCACTCCCCCACTTGACTGCTACTGTTATATATCTGTTTTAATACAAGTGATTTTGAAATCAATAATATCAATCTTGGAAATCTGAGACTGATTTTTGTTTTCTAGCCCAAGTGCAGACAATTCAGGATAAAGACTCTGAGAGTGAAGAGGAGCTAATTAACCATGCTGATCCAGTTAGACCTCCAGGTACACTATATATCACACATACCCTTGTAAGTGTGAGAGTCTTACTTTTTCAGATTAATTAAAGAACCTGAGGCAAATGCTGGGTTTAGGTAGGAAAAATCTATAAAATCCACTAACGTTTCTTTATCTTTATATATATATAGGACAGGCGCTCTGACTAAACATTGAACTATAGTGGCTGGAGTCTCTATTTTCATGTTCTGTACAATAGAATTGCCAATAACTAGAGCATTTTCATCAGGTTTCTCAGTGGGTGCATCACTGAGAGGGGAGAACCTCTTCAGGGCTCACAAAATCACTAGCCCGATGTCCTGGGGCTATTGTGTTTTCCAGTCGGGCTACCAAAATGTTTCACTGCCCTGCCCGGTGGGCTATCTTTAAGAGGGGGTACAATGGTGTTTCATATATTCAGAGTTGTTTACAGTGTTAAAGAGTTGGATTCTCATGCTAAACATGGCCAAAGTGAAAAAAAAAAATAATAATTTGGACAAATGACAGATAATTTCTTTGCCAAAAATCTTACTTCCGGGTTGGTACAAGTTTCGGATGATTTTTTCAATCGTGGCATTGATGACGTAATCGGTGGTGGAACTCCTTATATGAGCGTTTCTCCCAGAAAAGCGTGTCCGCGGCACCCGCGCTCACTTCGGCCAGATCGGGAGAAAGAGCGCACAATCAACGTGCTTTATTCGGATGCACTCTGTAAGGGATTCTTTTGGGAAGAATGTCTCTAAAGAAGCGTGGTTTTGGTTGTAAGGCAAAGATAACTTTGCTCAGCTTCCTGAAGAACCCAGCGTTACGTGAACAGTGGATGCAGTTCCTTTTTCTGGGGCAGCAAGTGATTAGCAAGTGTGTGTTTCATATACGAGGACCAGTTCGACGCTGGATTTGCACATTGTTTGATACTGAAAGATGGAGCGGTCCCAGCTATAAAAGATCCCAGTCATGATTCAGAACTGCAGATGGTAAGTGAAACAACATCAAATGTCTGTTTTATTGGCAATCCTAACGCAAGTGATCATCGAACTTAGCTACGCCCACGGCGCGCCTCCAGAAGTTCGGCTTTTTCCGGAGAAAATCGGAAAGCTGTATTTTTCTTTCATAAATATAATAAAACTAAAGACTTTTTGGAGATATTAAGGATAAATTACTACTCTATAGGCACTCAGGATTAACATGAGATTAGGTGAAACTGTGCATGTTATGTACCCTGCAGGTCCTTAAAAACTCCTTAATTTAGTTGTATCAAATATAAGGCCATAAGAAGTTTTCAGTATGTTAAATAGTATGAGAAAACTCTTAATTATATTTTTAAGAGGTTTTATAGTTGCGCACGGAAAGAGAAGAATCGTAGGACTGGATTAAACTTTAAAAGGCAATGATGTCACTGAATAAATTTGCGCGTTGCACGTTGCAAAGTCAAAACGCGGCACAGTCTTTATATGAATGTAGGCTATCTGAAGGGAACCGACTGTCCTCGGAAACGTGTCATTGGCATTTTCTTACCTATAATACCTGATAAAACAGCGTTAATGGGCACAGTACTGGTTTGTTTAGAGCCATTACTAGAGAAACCGCAATATTTTCAGCGTTCCTAAAGCGTCACCTCGTGGCAGAGAATGATTTAGCATTTGTTTATGGTCAGATTATTGCAAATATCGACCCATGTTTTATGCAGCAAATACATAGAGTTGTAAATGTGAAAAGTTAATGTGCCTTCTAAAAGTCCAAACAATTAAGAGTAATATTTATGTTTTAAATAAACATAATACATTACTTGATTTTTAATGGTCAAAAGGCTGAAATGCCATTGTATAAGTTTTTTTTTTTGTGTGAAAACCTGGATGTGCACTGTAACCTATATTACCGTACATTGTCCAACAGCACTCATACTGTTCATTTTACTTGTGCAGCTGTTAAAAAGGATCATAAAGTGCCTTAAATTGATTAAAAAAATTCTGCTGATAACCTGTAAATAGTGAAGTTAAATTCCTCCTTTGATATTTGTTGATATTTGTGTATTGAAAATATTTTTGATTGATCTCCTATCTGATTTTCAATTTTTTTTTTTTTAAAAAGGTCTTTTTTATTTGGGCTAGTCAAATGAATTTTTGGGCTACCAAAATCTGAAAAGTACCTGCCCGAAGGCCTACCAGAGATTTAGAAATTTTGCGGGCCCTGCTCTTTAATGTTTTGATTGGATTGGAAGAGTGGTGTTTTGTCCCATGCACAACTATGCCACCTCACAGTCACCCAGTCGCCCTGCTGTGGGGGCTCTGCAACTGGAACCTAACAATGTACAGGACTCCCTGAGCTAGTCACATCCAAAGCAGTATCTAAGGCCCTCACATTCTTACTATCCTCAATTAAAGTTTGGATGTGTGTCTCTGAAATCTTCTCTGTCAGCCTAACTATTTTCCTGCATTTATCACATGTAAACTCCTCATCACTGATAGAGAAAGCTATGCTGTACATGTGGCAAGCAGTGCAAATAAGTAAAGGAAACTGTAATAAACGTGAATGACAAGCTAACAGGCTACCATACCAAGTATGTTTGATAGGTATTATAAAAAATATGGTGATAATTAAGTTATATTTAGCAGTTTAAACTACATAGATTAATAGTAAGAAAAAACAAAAGCTACATAGTCCTGACATGTACCCCTAATGAATGACTCCTATACCAGACTTTAAATGACTGCATGCAGGAGCAGTGCAGAAGCCAGGAAAGGAAGTGATAAGAAATACATTTATTGGATGACCTTTGTCTCAACAAACATATTAAACAAGTGTGAGTGTAATCACAAGCAAATGGAATGGAAAGGTACTGCTTATTAACAGTATCTTGTGGCAATGAGGCTTAAACGTTATTACTTATAGTCCAGCAATAGCAATACTCATCAAAAAACAAATGTACACTGAAAGAAAAAAAACTGAAAAACAGTTAATGTCTTTGGCAGAAAATTACCAGCATGTCTTCTGTTAAGTTTACAAACATTTCCTTCAACCCTAATGCACAACACAATGCCAAGCATAATTCAAAATACATGTAAAACATCTGTGAAACATGCAAAGGTCTTTCATATTACATTGGGCTCTATTTTTTAAAGTAAAAGTAAATCAAAATAAATATATGATAAATTGGTAATTGAATACATAACGTAAATGTATGAGTGAAATGCAGTAAGACGTATGTAAAATGTATATAAAGAAAACTAAATAAATATAGTATGGTTCAAGACAGGTGCATGTGTGCTCTTTGGAAGTCAGTGCTTTATTAGCATGACCTGTCACCTCTCACATTAAACACAATTAAGATTTCTGCTAAAGCAAGGCCTAAAAACATGCAGTTGATTAAAAGACAGATTTATATTGATGTGGGTAAGATATGATAATGAGGCAAACGAAAATACTGCCTACTAATACAAGACAATGGTCCTCAATGGACAAGAGTTCCTTTCACTTAAGTAACTGAACTCAAAGTCTAGGAAGTTTTGTCTTAATTGATGAAATGTTTTACTGGTCATCAGTCAGATCCATTCATTGACTCAAAGTATGTCAAGTGCAATTGGTCCATTCATCGAGAAACCAATAAAAAATGTCACCCTTGTGCCAGAATCTTTACGTATTCTGAACATTGGTTCAACCATAACTTTCACATCTGCAACCCAGATCAAATTGTTGCGAATTTCACCAGAAACTCTGCAAAGTTTCTTACTGTCTCTCACTTGCTTCCATATTTTTTCATTATCCCACTGAGTTGAGATGTCCTGTCCTGATCTTAAACATTTGTTAATATCCCTATGGGAAATCAGAGCACCATAACCTTTACCCTTGCCTAGGTAAAAATGGACAGCTGCCCTCTGTCCATTAGACAAATGTTTCAGTTCATTTAAATATAACGTCTTCATTTGTGACACAAAAGTTGGTAATTCACGTCTGGCCTCTTGCCACAACAACAAAACTGTCATGTAGTACAATGGCAGAATCTCACTGAATGATCTGGGGAGGTCGATTATTTTAAGCAGTAATTTACGAAGGTCTTTGTAGGGTGTGATGTACTGGGACTCAGGGTTGAGGTTGGCCAGAATTACATTGGCATAAATAAAGTTGATATTGTCCTTCAATTCTCCATTCTCTTCTTTGGGATTCAGAATGAAACGATACTGCTGGATGATCTCTTCAAGAGCTGAAGAGTCTCTTGCAGAGCCTTCCTCATATAAATATTCCAGAAGGCCAGTGTAGGAATCACCTTTGTTCTTCTCCAGACATTCACGTGTCTGCAAGTCTTTATCTGTGGGCTGCGTGGAATTGCGTAGCTCACCCCAATTAGTTTTACAGAAGAGGTCAGTATACTGTTGAAAATACTTGTAAACCTTGTGCTTTATTGATTCTTTTTGTTTGTCTTTCCCAGCAAAAAGTGGTACTAAGTTGACAAAAAAGTTGTCAAGAAAAACAAAATGTTGCTTCATTGTTTGTTTAAGTTGACTGAGAAAGTTTACATGCTTCTGCACTACATGGAAATATGACTCATTCTCAGGCTCTCCTCCTGCCCCTGGTAATTTTTTGGTGTCAGATCCCTCCAGCAATGATTGTGATTTATATGGTGGTATCGTCTGCAGTATTTCTATGACTGTAGCTGCAATTTGAAGTTCACTGACTTGCCCAGCAGTGTTGTAGATACCATAATCATTTGATCTTTGCAGTCGTGTCATGGCCTCTTTGTTTGCAGTTAGTTGAGTTTCTTTGCAAGCTTCTGCTGCAGACTCAGCCGATGTAAGATAGTTATCAAGACTGTCAGTCTTAATGGGATCATCTTTGTCTTCACGAAAATCATGCTTGAGTTTGCGCACAAATACCTGTGACACTGTATCGCACATGTACGAGCTATCCTTTGAAAGTTCTTTGGCTTTTTTTGCCTTTTCAATGGCCATAGTAAAATCTTGTTTTTTAATGTAGTACCTTGCGAGGAGCTGAAATATTATTGCATCTTTTCTGTAGCACTTTGCTGCATTGTCTAGAACAGTCGCTTCCATCCCTGGGGTCTCCTTCATTATATCTTGTATAAGAGGTGAAAAAAGTGACTCTTCAACCTCAGCCAAATACTGCCTCCTCACCAGCATGCTGTGAACATCCTGCATCAATTTTTGTTTCCCCAGAGTGTACTCATGGAATAGGTCTGTTGTGAGCAGAAGGTTAGTGATTTCTGCCTTTGTCACTTTATGCGAAGCTGACATTTCTTTCAAACAGCATTGAGCTATACTTGAGTGAATCACTATCACACCCTCAAAACAAACTTTGGAAATGACTGTGCATCTTGTCAAAAGAGTGGAAAACTTCTGAAATCCATCTTCGACCTTGCAGGATTTAGAGTCTGCTTTTGTTTGCAGACCAAGGAACTCTTCACATGTAGAGACTGAGAGCGATGCATTTTTGCTGTAGACATGCAGGAGGACGAGAACAGCAAAAAGTTGAGCATGTTTGTCTTTAAGGTTGAAGCTCTTCAGTGTATTTTTCACAACACGTTGAATATAATTAGGTAAAAAGTTGGTCTTCAGAATCATGAACCCATAAAATGTTTTAGTGTTTGTGTTGGTCCTCTTAAACTCTTTCAGCTTTTCCTCAAACAGTTCCTGTTCCTTCTCTGATAAATTGTTTCCAATAAAAACTGCATCATCAGTCTGTTCACAGGATTCAACTCTCATGCTGTTGACAATTATGACCTGTGGAGACTTTGAAAAAACGTTTTGCTTCGAACATTCCTCCTCAATTTGAAGTTGGAGTTTTTTTACATCACAAATGTCTTGGAAGTCATCGATCATGAGCAAAACAGGTAGTCGTGTAGGTTGCTCATTTGTCTTGTATGTTAGTAGGTGCACTACCTGTTCAGCTGTGGTAGAGTAATCATCTGTTGTGTCTTTTAACACTGCACAACGAAATTTATCCTTGAGTGTCCATAAAACATGCATGGCTAACGTAGTGCCACCGCAGCCTGGAAGATGGAAGATACTTAAAAACACACAAGCTCTCTTTTGACTGCATATGTCTGGAATAATAGTGTTGATGATGTAGTCAAATTTGTCCCGTTTGATGAACGGCATTGACCCAGGCTGCTCTGAGAAGTAGAAGTTCCACCAAGACACTTTCCCTCCCTTGTAAAATTTTTCCTCATGATGTTGTTTGTCCTCATTTCCTCCATCACATTGGTTTACACAAAGAATACTTAGTGTGTCTAAGGATTCCTCAGTTTTCTTTGACAGCACAACTTTACTGCCACCACCACAAGGCAGAAAGCGGCTTGATTTGCGATTCTCTGACCACAGACTGAGCACAGTGCCATTGACCTCAGCAAAACTCAGCTCATAAATGCATCTTGTCAAGATGTCATCTCTACACAAGCCCTTAATGAGTTCCTTCCAGTAGTTATATGATGTTTTATTGTCGATGATGCATAAGATTTGGTTTCCTCCCTTGAGCTCCTGTAAAAACATACTGAAGGTTGCAAGCAAAGGATCATTGGCATCACTCACCTGACTTAACAGAAAGAAAATGGTGAGATATTTCTTGTGGGGCAGCACATCTTTTCTGCACAGGAAAGAAACAACATCACGCACTGAAGATCCCTTCTCAATTAACCAGTTATCTGCATCAGAGGGGTTTTCCTCATTAATGCCCCCATTACAGAAAACCCAGCTTGTATTTTTAGTCAGCTTTAATTTGTTTGCTATATCCTCAACTGCACCAGTGATTTTATATTGAGCTGGTAAGTGAACATTGGTTTTTCTCTCTTCAAAAAACTTATTCAATCCATTTTCAGCAGATTCTGGATCAAAATCCAAAACAGCCACTAGATCCATGTGAAGAAGGAAACTCAGGTTTTCCAGCTGAACAGGATGGGACTTGTTAGCGACCACAATGTACCATTCAAAGTGTGACTTGTCCAAAGATTGGGCCCCTCCTGTTATCATCTCACACAGTTTAGAGCCTTGCACACTGCTTTTGACAACAGAGAGATGCTTTTCTTCAGCATCCTTCCTCAACTTGGACAGCTGTTGCATGTCTTTGATATATTTTTCATACTCCTTTGTGGAATGAGATGTAATTAGATTTTTGCTGCTGCTGCTGTCTCGGATAAAAAAAGACTTGCCATCATTCTTCTTCCCTGTTGCTTTAGGCTCTTGCATCTTGTCTTTATTTTTGCTTTTCTTCTCATTTCTTTCTACATCATACGTGTTAAAATAAAGGTCTTCACAGACTATAGAGGACGGCTCTATGTCTACCTCAATAACACATTTTCCTGTGGCCTTGTCAGCCTTGAGAACTTCAACAAATCGAGGGGGTTTAATACACCTCTTTGCTATTTGAACAGACCTTTCCTTTTTGAAATGCTTTTCAATTGCATGTGACTGTTGTACATCAAACTCATCTGTGTTCTGGACACTAATACCCAGAATTTGTCCATGTGGGTCATCTGCTACTCCAAAATGAATGGTGCCATTTGTGCGACTATTCATACATGCTGCTCCAAACCGAATGACTTCATAAGTGTATTTTTTCATTCTGTCCTCTTCTGTTGTGTTGATGAAGGCTTTGAATTCATGGCATGGTTGTATGAGGTCTATAGGACCAGTTTCAGTCACATCTAGAATGCTCTTTTCTCTGTACCGATGAGCAGCATTAAATCTACTGAAAGGGTAAGGCTTTAAGCTATAGGACTGCGTCACTGCATCATTCTGCTGCTGAGTCCTTTGTTTCAGAAGACCTATGTTGTGAATAATCAGTTTTTTAGCATTGAATGATAAGCCTTGAATGCAAGAAAGATCAGTTTCCTCCAAGATGAGAAGACCAGCTCCGTTAATTTTGTGTTTGTACAAAATCTCTGCATCTTCTTCTTCCACATTTATCTCGAGAATCCATTGTCTCACATGGTCTTTGTTCCACTTATTGATGTCCACTGGAAGTTCAGATGAGACAGCCATCTCCTCATTATTCTGAAAGGAAATTAACATAAGCAAACAAACATACTGTAAACAAATTATTGTATAAAAAACTTGATGTGGATCATATTCTCCAATATCTAGTAAGTAGCTCTGTCAGAGTAACATTTATTAACTTTAATAAGAGTTTCAGTTCTTGGTGCTGATTGGTCAGTGGCCATTGTTTATTAATACATTAAATTAAAAATAAATTGTTTATTTACTTATGCTATTTCCATTTTCAGACTCAGAACTGGTTACTGGTTCACTAAATGTTATATACAATACATACAAAATATCAGCACATTTCATCTTCCTTTTGACTTCTATAATGGAATCAAAACCATATTTTTTAAAAAAAATGTTTTTAAATATCATGGCTGTGTATACAAAGACAAAGTGACAAAGACTGAAAAAATGAGAGTTTAAAAGTATAAAAAGTCATTAACAGCTTTTAACACACATTTTCAATGTAAATGAAGAAATAATGAAACTTTTTACCTTAATGGCACTTTTACCTACTTACTAATAATAACTAGAAGTTCAAACCAAATATAGAACAAATATAAAAAGTGTAGTTTTTCTTTCTTCTGTGGAATAAGAAAGTTGTTATTTTTAGGAACAATGGAATCCAAACAACAGTACTAGTACAGTACTACTCTATAGGTACTCAGGATTAACATGAACATTAACTTTCACAGGTCAGGGATAAATTATAGGTTTCAAAACTAATTTGTTACAGACAAACAGTGGTGGAAAGAGTACTGAAAAAATGTACTCAAGTAAAAGTACCATTACATTCCCCAAAATGTAGTGTGATTAGAGTAAATGTACTTATTCAAAAAAACTACTTGAGTAGCCTATTTAAAAGTACTCATGAGTATTGAGTAGTGCAGGGGTTCCCAACCTTTTTTACTCCGCGGCCCCCCTCCTTCTCTGGTCAATTTTACTTCCATAGTAAAAAGTGTTCATTTTTAAACCCTTTTTATTAACAAAACCATTTGTTTTGCATAATTATTCTTCTACTGCATGTTATAAAAAAAAAACTCAAAATTTAAACAAACTTTAAATTAAAGCTAAACTTTATAACCTTAAAAAGAAAGCCTCTGCTCAATTCTAACTTTTAAAAATAATAAAAGTTAAGGTTAACGCTTCTGAATTCTTTACTTCAGACATTTTTCAGAGAAGCTACTTTTTCTTAAATAAGTGAGTTTGTGAATCAATAGCGGACTTATGTCCGTGCACGTTTGTTGTTAGAAATACTCTAATCATCTTTACCTTTACATTAGCGCAGCGGTTTGCTTCATGCAGCTGAGAGATGCAGTTTGCGTGCAGCGATTGGAAGTTTTGAGTCGCTATTTAGTCTGTAATTATCAGTGCGATGAGGCTTGCTGCACTCAGTCTGAAGAAATCAATCACAGAACACCGTCGCACTTTGATCATTTTGATTTAACACAATAATAATAATAATAATAATAATAAATAAATGAGTAAAGTATATGTAACGCGCTGAGTCAGATTTCAGTGATAGCTCGCCTAACTCAAGTTGCAGCAGAAATCAGAAAACGCCCACAGGTCGCGTTCCACATCTCGCTTTATTGTCCTGGCAACAGCGTTACTTATTAAAAGATAACAACTTAAAAGAGCAACAGAAATGAAAAGTAAAACCGTCGGACACGCACATATGTGCTCATGGCTTATACGGCTGCAGACTGTTCACAGAATGGCGCTTTCTCTTAAAGGAGCCACAACATATTTCCATAACATATTTTTAAGCTATCTCGAGGCCCCCCTGGATGATGACTGAGGCCCCCTAGTGGGCCGCGGCCCACAGGTTGGGAACCACTGGAGTAGTGAGTACTGAGCTGTGGATTCTACCCCCTTATAATACAGTTTTTTTCAATTGCTAACAAGCGTTTACCAATACTTAAAGTACTTTTTCTAAACTCTTAACACAGCAACACACCTACATCACACAATTAGCCAAATAGTTAATTTTCTGTCCAAAACCACATTTTGTTAAATTAATTCCAACTCTATATTTCAAAATGCTTAATACCTTTTTCTACTTATACTAACTCTATAAAAACACAGCAAACCTTATTCAAAACCAAGTCATTTGGTTAAAACTTTAACACTAGTTTCTGTCCAACAGAAACATATAGTCAATCATAGCACAATGATTGTCAAAATATTAACAGTTGATGGCTTTATAAAAACTGCATTACTTGTCATGTTTAATTATAACTGCATATAATACATAATATAAAATCCATTGTTATTTTAAATTTAGCCTTCAGTTTGCCTTCAACTGAAATCCATTTTACATTTCAAAGTGTTGAATTTGTTCTTTCTTGGCAACATAATATCTAAAACTGAATCGAGTCATTACTTTACAGAATGTACAGTAGAACCTTGAAATTGCTTTCCAGTGGGTAGGGGTTGGATTTGGATGGTGCCCCCATGGTTGCTGAAGCCAGTGATCAACAAAAATTCCAACATACATGGTCTTTGGTTATAATTTTGCCGCAGAATATAAAGGGTAAATGGTAACTGTGACCTATTTATCTCACTTCTTTTCTTGGAATTGTGAGTTTACATCTTGCAATTCAGACTTGTGAGATAAAAAAAAAGTCACAATTACCCTTTTCCTTTATATTCAGTGGCAGAAATAAGCTTTCATAGGTTCTACATGTGTAAGGGGAAAAAAACTAACATAA
Source organism: Cirrhinus molitorella (assembly GCA_033026305.1). Lineage (NCBI taxonomy): Eukaryota > Metazoa > Chordata > Actinopteri > Cypriniformes > Cyprinidae > Cirrhinus > Cirrhinus molitorella. The sequence goes on from CM065117.1 coordinate 52,571,002, forward strand.
CAATGCACAGTCCAACACACATTCTTACTCCTCTCCTATACCTCTTCTTCTCTTTTTTCTCTCTGATTCTTTGTGTTGTTCTGCATCCACAAAATCAATTCAAAGAGGTCTTTTTTACTCTATGTTTATGTAATAGAAGTAGCTTCAACACCTGACTGTTCCTCCAACTGAGACTGAAATCAGCTATTTCTAAATATTTCATTGATCTGTTACTTAAATATGCTTATCAGTTGTTACACTATTTTGTATAGAGATATTTTTAATCATTTTGAGCTGCTGTTGTTGCAGAAATAGAGGCTTTATACTGTATTTAAGGTTTGGAACAATAGCTCTGCACCCCTTTACCTGAAGTTATTACTTCGGACTTAAGTGCCCTCTAGAAGCTTGTGTTCTGCAAGTGAACTGCGTATTATTGTGCCATCCCAAAGAGGCACGAAATCACTTTCATGGACTTTCACAATGTACCCTCCTGGTTGAAATGACCTGGCCAACTCTGAGTCCTTAGCCATCTTCTTGCAAGAATCGGCTAAAACACATCTTTCCCATCTTTATTTACATTTACATTTAGTCATTTAGCAGACGCTTTTATCCAAAGCGACTTACAATAGAAGCAATCAGAGCAACAAGAGAGCGACAGTGTACAAGTGCTGTGGCAAATTTCAGTTAGATAAACACGATAAGTCTTGCAAGGGTTTTTTTTTTTTTTATATAAATATAGAAAACTGAAAAAGAGTAGGAAAGAGCTAGTGTCAATTGGTCAAGTTCTGCCGAAAAAGATGGGTTTTCAGACGTTTTTTGAAGATGGCCAATGACTCAGCTGATCGAATTGAGATGGGTAGGTCATTCCACCAGCTGGGAACAGTCCACAAAAAGGTACGTGAAAGTGATTTTGAGCCTCTTTGGGATGGCACCACAAGGCGTCGTTCATTTGCAGAACGCAAGCTTCTGGAAGGGACATAAGGTTGGATTAGACAGTTTAGGTATTCTGGTGCAGTGCCAGCGGTTGTCTTGTAGGCAAGCACCAGTACCTTGAATTTGATGCGAGCAGCTACTGGCAGCCAATGCAGTCTGATGAAGAGAGGTGTGACATGGGCTTTCTTCGGCTCATTAAAGACCACTCTTGCTGCTGCATTCTGAATCATCTGCAAAGGCTTGGAAGTGCATGCAGGAAGGCCTGCCAAGAGTGCATTACAATAGTCCAGTCTGGAGAGGACAAGAGCTTGGACAAGAAGTTGTGTAGCCTGCTCTGATAGGAAGGATCTGATCTTCCTAATGTTGTCTTTATTTGACCCTCTAACTCTAGCACACTCTTTTCTAATTGTATTCTTTAAATTATGCGCTTTTAGACTTGAGACATGAGACATGTCATAGCACTTGCATGTTTTGTTGCTCTTTTGTTGATTTTGATAGCTTCCGTTGTTCTCTTTATCCAAAGCGACTTACAAAGTGTTTTTTTTATGTTGCTAGGAAACCATCAAAACAGAAGTCTGGTCAGTCTAATCAAGGGATCATAGCACAAGCCCTCAAGCCTTTTTGCTAATATGACAGTTTACTTAACATCACAAACCAAGGACGGTTTGTGATGTTAAGTAAACTGTCATATTAGCAAAAACCTTTACAAAAATGCAGATCTGGGGAACCCGCGACAGACACCAAATGTTTCTCCTCCATCATTGCAGTCTCCGGACGTTCTAAGCAACGGTAAACTTTCGTTACCGCAACGGAAGGCCCGACTCTCCATTCTTTCGATTTGAGAAGGGGGCTATAATATAGCTCGCGCTATAATCATTTGATTAGACTGACATGACTGCTGTTTTGATGGTTTTCTTAGCAACATAAAAAAAAAAAAAAAAAAAAACGCTGCGCATTGCTCTTCTTTTAAAAGTCACTAAAAAGGCAGTGAGGTGCGTCTCGCTTTTCAGACATAAAAAGCGTGTTCGGTGTGATCGGGGCCTTATAAAAAACTCTCCATTAAATGCAGTCCACCATTTCCTGTTTTTAAACAACTGAAACCTATTTCCGAGACTGCTTCCGTGTCTCTTTGCACTACATCTTGATGTTATTTAAATAAAAACATGGGATGAGAATGACAGCAAGCAAGAACTATTCCACAGATGTCACTTATTATATTGACATTTTCTTACATTGCATCTAAGGAATGTATTATCTGTCCATGCATTCCTATTCATTACAGGTGCCACACTCTATTCTACCCAACACACCTGGGAAAAAAAACGTATGTGTGGCTGCTGTTTAGCATTCACCTTCATCCCCTCCAAACTTGTAGGCAAAAAAATATCTAAAGCCAGCTGTGCAAATGGATCTGCCTGCTTTCTAGAGACCTAATTTACCCATCACTCAGAAAAAAAAAAACGTTACAGAGCTGTAATAGGGCAGTGTCACATCGTACAAAAACGAAAAGGTAGTCTTGCCTATCGTAGTAAGATATTAGTACCTAAAGTGTAAACTAGAGGTTTTTTTTACGTGATAGTGTACCACCCCAAAGACAACTTTTTACCCTTTTTATGAGTGAGTGATAAAACCCCACACTTATGGAGCATATGTTCATCCTTATGTTCAAAGCTCCTGTATGGATTTATTGTGTGACAGAGAGATTGTGATCTTACCTCTCTCAAAGAAGTCAGGCCAGCTCCCTCTTGTAGTCGTCATTCAGAAAAGAGTTAGTGATGATGACAGTCTACGTGTACTAACCTAGAAACAACGTCCAAACTTACTTCATCCCTCTTCCCTCTGCCACAACCACACTGCCTCCTAGTGTGTAGTATGTGAAAATGAAAGTGTGGTGAGTGGACGAACTATATCTGTAATATCCCTCTTACACATGAATGTGTTGCAAAGCACAGTTCCAGCATAATCTTTGAATGTGCAATTGACAAAACCACCATAATGTATGAGCTCTCGCATTTAAAGACCTTTCTTATTCAACGATAATACAATCCTGAGCAAAAGTGACATTAAAGCACATTTTAGGCTTAATATTAAAAATGTGCATTTTGCACATGTAGTACTCCAAATAAAGGTTAATTATATTTTTTATAGCAATAAATCTCGAGGGATATAGGCCTTATCAGTAAATATGTTCATAGATTTTAACTATATTTAGTTTGAAAAAAAAAAAAGATTTTAAATGTATTACTTTTCACTTGGGTACATTTTTACATATGTTTTATGTCATGCCATAGCATCATTAAACTAACATCTAACAAGTGTTTTTTGTTTGTTTTTTTGCCCTCACTCTCTGACTCCATAAAGGCTGCAGTGTAATTTGACCCCCGATTAAAGGGTACATAGCATACACAGTTTCACCTAATTTCATGTTAATCCTGAGTACCTATAGAGTAGTACAGTATCCTTATTATCTCCAAAAAGTCTTAAGTTGTATCATATTTATAAAAGAAAATTTTATAAATATCCGGAAAAATCCGGATATTTATAAATATTTATAAATCCGGAAAAACCGGAGCTTCTGGAGGCGCGCCATGGGCGGAGCTAAGTTCGAAGATCACATGCGCTGGAATTGCCAATAGAGGGTATGCATGTGTTTTGTTTCACTCGTGTTTTCGCAGCTTCCCTATTTAAATCCATTCATGCAGCTACTTCTTTTGCTACTCAGTCAGGCTGAAGGGGGCGTGTTCCGGCGGGAAAATTACGTCAGTGCATACCCTCTATAAAACATTTGATGGCGTTTCACTTACCATCTGCAGTTCTGAATCATGATCGGGATCTTTTATAGCTGGGACCACTCCATCTTTCAGTATCAAACAATGTGCAAATCCAGCGGCGAACTGGGCCTTGTATATGAAACGTTCGTCAGCAAACACACACTTGCTAAACTCCATTGCTGCCCTGGAAAAAGGAATCTGCTGTTCATGTAATGCTGGGCTCTTCTGGAAGCTGAGCAAAGTTATCTTTGCCATACAACCAAAACCACACTTCTTTAGAGACATTCTTCCCGAGTAAATCCCTTGCAGTAGAATGAATCACGTTGATGTGCGCGCTTTCTCACGGTCTGGCCGACTTGAGCGCTGCAGGCGTGCTTTTCTGGGAGAAATGCTCATATAAGGAGTTCAACCACTGATTACATCATTAAAGCCACAATCAAAAAAAAGAAAACAGCCAAAACTTGTACCAACCCAGAAGTAAGATTTTCGGCAAAGAAATTCTCTGTCATCCGTCTAAATAATTTTTTTAAACTTTGGCCATGGTTAGCATGAGAATCCAACTCTTTAACACTGTAAACAACTCTGAATATACGAAACACTATTGTATCCCCCTTTAAGCATATAAATATAAAGATAAGCATATTTAAGGGAAGCATTTAAATAATCCTGTGAATGCACTTGAAGAATGCAGAATGGAATAGTTAATCGAATTTCTCGAATCGAATCATTCTGAATTTGCAAAACTCGTTCTTTAATCAAACCGAAACCCTATCAATTGTGAATCGAATCGATTCGCTGTTTACCCAGAGATTCACTGCCCTAGCTCCAATGCCATTATTAAGAGTGAATTTGAACTGGCATGACAGGAAATGGATTTTTTGCATTCTGGGAAATGAGATCTTCATCCACTTCATTAAACTTTTCAAAAAAAGTATAAATTTAAAAACTGAATTGGAATCTAAAAGGCATTTTGAAGTAAATGGAGTGCAGCCATGATGTACAGAATATTATTAGACACAGAGGAGTGCCAATCATATTTAGCTGAGGACACAAAGTAATTTTTATACATAACCAAATAGATTTCAATAAATAACAAATCATGCAACTATAAGTAAACATACAGCATTCAATGGTTTGTACTATAGAAACTCCATGATTATTTGTCACAAAATGTATTGGCATCCAGCAATATATTAAAAGCTGGATATATAGTACATCCTGCCTTACCTGCATACATGCAGAAAAGCCTTATATACTACATAGAAAAAGTGTGTGTGTGTGTGTGTGTGTGTGTGTGTATGTATATATATATATATATATATTAGGGCTGTCAAATGATTAATCGCATCCAAAATAAAAGTTTATGTTTACATACTATATGTGTGTTTACTTTGTATATTTAATATGTACATATAAATACACACACATACATGTATATATTAAAACAAAATATTTATATGGATATATATTTATACCTGTATACAGTTTAGATTATAAATAAATATAAATATTTTAGATATCTAAAATATTTTTCCTTAATATATACATGCATGTGTCACGGCGTGCCAAGGAGGAGAGGAGACAGACGTCAGGTTTAGTAGTTTTATTTAAAACACAGTGAGAGTTCGTGAAGGTAAGTGAAATCATAGACCAACACAATCCAAACGAGCAGGATGAGCTCAGGTGAGCACACAGCAAACAGTCTTGAGCGAAAGTCTTACTTCCCTTAGTAACGGTGAATGTAATTCCTTCCACAGGCAGATCAGAGGAGAGAGCTGGAGAGTGGCGCGTGTAAACGCGATTCCGGCTGGTGAGTGACTGACTGGGGTAAGTATATATAGTGTGGTGATAATGAGGTGCACAGGTGATGATGATAGTATTCTGGTGACTGTTCGCGGGTATTTTGTGATCGTGTAGGTGATTGGATGGTGGATCGGCCAGGTGACTGAGGTGTGGGCGTGTCAGTACCCCCCTCTCCACGGGTGACTCCCGGCACCCGAGATCTCTTGCGGGGGTGACCACGGCCACGGGGGGCTGGGCGGTTGGGGTGGAGGCGATGGTAGTCCTCGAGGAGAGTAGGATCCAGAATGTCATCACGGGGTATCCACGACCTCTCCTCGGGTCCGTAACCCTCCCAGTCCACTAGGTATTGAAGTTGGCCGTGGCGCCGCCGGGAGTCCAGGATGTCTTTGACCTGGCAGATGTTGTCGGTGAGGATTTCGGGGGGGGTCTGGCGGCGCGTCGGGTTCTGTAGAAGGAGGGATAATAGGTTCAACATAGGGTTTGAGAAGTGACACATGGAAGGTGGGATGTATACGGTAGTTGGCTGGCAGGTTGAGACGATAGGTGACTGGGTTTATTTGGGAGTGAATAGTGAACGGCCCTATGTAGCGGGGACTCAGCTTCTTACAGGGCAGCCGAAGGCGTATATCACGGGTGGATAGCCATACCTGGTCTCCCGGGTGGTAAATGGGGTTATCAGACCTGTGGCGATTGGCGGTTTCGGTGTGCCTTCGGACTGCACGCTGTAGATGGACATGAGCTGAGTCCCACACCCTCTCGCTCTCCTGGAACCAGGAATCCACCGTGGGCACTCCGGCGGCCTCCCCGGACCAGGGGAATAATGGTGGCTGAAACCCTAGAACACATTGGAAGGGGGTTAGACCTGTACTTTCTTGACGGAGGGAATTCTGCGCATACTCAGCCCACGGTAAATACTGGCTCCAGGTGTCCTGATGTTGGGAGCAGTAGGCACGGAGATAGCGGGAGATTTCCTGGATTTTGCGCTCGGTCTGGCCATTAGACTGTGGATGGTAGCCTGACGTGAGGCTGATGGTGACTCCGAGGAGTTGGAAGAAGGCCCGCCAGACCCTGGAAATGAATTGTGGCCCACGATCCGAGACGATGTCTTCGGGTAGTCCAAAATTTCGGAAGACGAAGGTGAACTGAGCTTCTGCCGTCTCCAAGGTTGTGGGTAAACCTTTAAGGGGAATAAGTTTACATGCCTTGGAGAATCTGTCAACAACGACAAGTATGGTAGTATACCCATTTGAAGGTGGAAGGTCTGTGGCGAAGTCCACTCCTAGATGTGTCCAGGGTCGGCGGGGAATCGGTAAGGGATGGAGTTTCCCTTCTGGGAGATGACGTGGTGTAGCAGTCACGGCACAGACCGAGCAGCTTCGGACGTAGGTGGAGACATCCTTAGCCATCTCCGGCCACCAGTAGCGTTGACGGAGGAGCGAGAGGGTTCGCCTGCTGCCAGGATGCCCGGAACCTAGAGAGGTATGGACAGTGCTTAATAGGTTATTGCGGAGGGTTGATGGTACGTACTGTAATCCTGGGGGAACCCCGGGCGGAGCAGGTTCGGAGTTGAGGGCGGAGCGAATCTCTTCATCTATCTTCCAGGAGATGGGGGCTAAAAACACAGAAGGCGGCAAGATAGGTTCAGGCAGGTTATCAGACAAGTCTGAAGAGTACATGCGGGAGAGAGCATCGGCTTTAGTATTCTTGTGACCTGGCTGGTAGGTAATGGAAAAGTTGAACCGGGCAAAGAACAACGACCACCTGGCTTGACGGGCGTTCAGACGCTTGGCATCTTTGAGATACTGCAAGTTCTTGTGGTCGGTAACAACGGTGAATGGATGAGTAGCGCCTTCTAGCCAATGCCGCCATTCTGTGAGGGCTAGTTTGATGGCGAGAAGTTCGCGGTCTCCGATCCCGTAATTTTGCTCCGCCGGGGTTAACTTTTTGGAGAAATAGGCGCATGGGTGTAGAGTGCGGGGCTCACCAGACCATTGTGACAGCACAGCTCCTACTCCAGTATTCGCCGCATCCACCTCCACGACGAAGGGTTCCTCAGGGTTCGGATGATGGAGAATGGGTGCTGTGGTGAACATCCCCTTAAGGTGGTCGAAAGCTTGTTGGGCTTCTGGATTCCAGTGTAGTTTCTTTGGTGCACCCTTAAGAAGAGCAGTGAGGGGAGATGCATGGAGACTGTAGTTGTGGATGAATCTCCTATAAAAGTTTGCAAACCCCAAGAATCTTTGGAGCTCCTTAATGGTAGAGGGAGCTGGCCAGTCAGTCACCGCGTCCACCTTGGAAGACTCCATGCGAACTCCCTCCGCAGCAATCACGTAACCAAGGAAGGAGACGGTGGGCTGATGGAATTCACATTTTTCGAGTTTGAGAAATAGATGATGTTCCTGTAGACGTTGGAGGACTTGTTTGACGTGAATCTGGTGCTGGGATAGGTCGTTTGAATAAATCAGGATATCGTCTATGTAGACAATGACAAATTGGTGAAGGAAGTCTCTGAATATTTCGTTCATAAAGTTCTGAAAAATTGAGGGACTGTTGGCTAACCCATACGGCATAACCCGGTACTCATAGTGACCTGAGGGGGTGATGAAGGCGGTCTTCCACTCGTCTCCTTCCCGGATACGGATAAGGTTGTATGCGCTGCGGAGATCGAGTTTGGAGAAGATCTTAGCATCTCGTAGTTCTTCCAAGGCGGCCGGCACTAAAGGGAGAGGATAGGCGAATTTAATAGTGGCTTCATTCAGAACACGGTAATCGATGCACGGCCTTAATCCTCCATCCTTTTTGGAGACAAAGAAGAAACTGGATGCGGCAGGTGAGGTGGATGGTCTGATGTACCCCTGTTGTAGAGCTTCTTGGATGTAAGCATTCATGGCCTTCTGTTCTGGTTGAGACAGTGGATAGATCTTACCATGAGGAAGTCTGGCATCTGGCAGCAGGTCGATACTACAGTCCCAGGGCCGATGGGGTGGTAAGTGCGTAGCTTGTTCCTTACTGAAGACTTCCTTGAACTGGTGATACTCGGGGGGGTATGGTGACTACAGTGGTGGTGTCCGGGCTTTCCACGGTGGTGGAGTGGACAGGTAAGTTCTTGGAGGTGTTCTTCAGACAGTGAGTGTGGCAGTATGTGCTCCAGCTTTGAACCTCACCCGTGCTCCAATCGACCAGCGGCCGATGTTGGATCAGCCAGGGCCGGCCGAGGATGACATCCACAGTAGAGTGCGGAAGAACGAGCAGATTCAAACTTTCGGAGTGGTGAGTGTCATATTTGAGCTGGAGTTTGCGGGTCCGTAGGGAAATCTGTCCGTCTCCAAGCGGTGTCCCTTGAACGGTCGTTATGCGATACCGAGTTTCATTCTTGGTGGTAGGTAGACTGTGAGCTTTCACGAACTCTGAGGAGATGAAGTTCCCAGCCGCTCCCGAATCCACCAGCACATGCACAGGAAAACGACGGTTATTAAAAGTGATTTCTGCAGATACATGTGGGATATTGGAAACAGTAGGAGTAAGACGGACGGCACTCACCCTGATGCGGGACGGTCGTACGGGACAGGCCGAGATAAGATGATCGGCTGCTCCACAATAGAGGCAGAGGTGATCTTTCAACCGGCGTTGACGTTCGTGGGACGTGAGATGGTATGTGTCGGTGATCATAGGTTCCTCCGCGTCAGTAGTGGGCACTGGTGAGGAAACGCTCATGGTGGTGCTCGGTGAAGGATATTCGTTGCAGGCATGCAAACGCTGGGAAATCTGAATGGCTTTCTTAATAAATATCTCAATATTTATATCTCGGAGTCATCATAAATTACCATGTGTCGTTTCACCGCTAGCGATAATCCTTTCCGATAGGCAGCCAGAAGAGCGACATCATTCCATCCGCTGCTTGCAGCTAGGGATCTGAAACGGAGAGTATAGTCATGGATATGAGAGTTACCTTGCTTGAGATGGAGCAGTTCATCGTGAACAGAGAGGTGGGTAAGAGCAACTCCGAATACTTCTTTGAAATGCGACATAAAAGTGCTGACTGAATTAAGCATAGAACTCTTAGTGTTCCATAACGCTTCGGCCCATTGCAGTGCTCGTCCTGTGAGTAGCGACATCATAAAGGCGACCTTGGAAATTTCACTCGGGAAATTTTGTGCGTTGGCTTCCATATACAAGGAACATTGTAGGAGGAAACCGTTGCAGCTCTCAGGATCACCAGCATACGCAGTAGGTCGTGAGATGGGCACATGGGCGAGTGCGTTGGTGCTTGCCACAGCGGGAGGATTGACGGCCTGCAGGGATTGCCGGAGGGCTTGAACCATCTCCGTGAATGGGTCGGTTGTTGGGGTTGCCGAAGCGTGGACCTCCATTTTCTTATTTCGAGCCGGAATCCTGTCACGGCGTGCCAAGGAGGAGAGGAGACAGACGTCAGGTTTAGTAGTTTTATTTAAAACACAGTGAGAGTTCGTGAAGATAAGTGAAATCATAGACCAACACAATCCAAACGAGCAGGATGAGCTCAGGTGAGCACACAGCAAACAGTCTTGAGCGAAAGTCTTACTTCCCTTAGTAACGGTGAATGTAATTCCTTCCAAAGGCAGATCAGAGGAGAGAGCTGGAGAGTGGCGCGTGTAAACGCGATTCCGGCTGGTGAGTGACTGACTGGGGTAAGTATATATAGTGTGGTGATAATGAGGTGCACAGGTGATGATGATAGTATTCTGGTGACTGTTTGCGGGTATTTTGTGATCGTGTAGGTGATTGGATGGTGGATCGGCCAGGTGACTGAGGTGTGGGCGTGTCAGCATGTGTGTGTATTTCAATATACATAATAAATATACACAGAACACAGATATATAGTATGTAAACATAAACTTTTATTTTGGATGCGATTAATCGCGATTAATCATTTGACAGCACTAATATATATATATATATATATATATATATATATTATATATTACATAGAAAATCTCAGCAGAGTGATTGTTTGAATATACTTTTGTCCAGCTCTAATCTGCTAAATGTGATTATAAGGCATGAAGAAATCAATAATCATGAACATCATGAATTTCTGTGAAGCTGCTTTGAAACCATGTGTGTTGTAAAAAGTGCTATATGAATAGGCTAAAATGAAATTTTATGGAAATGGAAATCATCATATTCACATCATGTATACTTAATGCATGCACACTCTTGTATGCATGTATATACTTGTGTTTTGTTATGAACTTTGTCATAAATTATAATGGCATATAAATATTGCTGTGCAAATAGACAAACTTGACCTTAGCATGCCTTTCTTGCATGTAACTGCATACAGCTTCCCTCAGAGGGCAGCACAAACACAGTAAATTAAAAGATCAGTGACAGTTGTTGCATTGTCAGGTTACATTCAGGGCTGGGGCACTGAATCCACTCAAACATGGCTACTCGCAATGTTTTATAAAACTGTTTAACAACTAAACAACTCAGTTTGTTCTGCCAAGTGCACTGAAATGTCAATGTCACTTATGCTTAAGCGTGAAAATTCTTAAGCGTAAAAAAACTTCAGAAGTTAAGTATGAAAAGAAAGATTATGATAATTACTGTAACGATTCTGTAATGATGGGTCACAAGCCTCAGGGTTGGGATGTGTCTTCAACCGACACACATCTGCCATTTGTTTGGATTCCCGACCTTATGCACGCACACATAAACTCATGCAATCTGTACGGTTCATATATGGGCCATTTTACAGAATTGGTCCAAAAATATATTGGGAAAAAAGGTCTCTTTTTCCCCCAGAAAATGTTTGACGCAAATTGTTTTATATCTAAGGTACACATTTTTAGTAATTGTGCAGTTAAGTCTCATAGTTTTGAAATAAATGTCTTCTCCTCAAATTTGTCACTTTTAGAAGGGTTATATCGACCTATTAAGATTTTCCTTACATCTTCCTTGTAAATATATATATTTTTTTCAGAGGTAAATCAATATCAATTTAATTTTTAACAATATTTTAAATGTAATTGATGAGATTTGTTGTATTTTGAATACTTTTTTTTTTTTTTTTTTTTGTAAATAGCAAAAAATTGATCATACTGATTTCAAAGTTAAGTATTCATTAGTTTGAATATACATTGGACTAAAAAATCATAACATCTTAGTTGTTAATTCAGTTTACTTTCCCATATTATCCCATGTTATCAGTAGTGACTGCACATTTTCAGTAGTGACAGTAATGTTTTAGTGACTTCATCACATTACAGAATTTTAACTTGCATACTAAAACACAACTAAACATACTAAAATACAAAAAAAAAAAAATTGCATAACTATACAATGATGATATGTTTTCGGTCATGACTATTTAGGTAGTGACAATTTTATAAGATAACACCCAGATTTTAGATACTTTTGAACCTAGCTCAAAGATGCTAATCAGCACATGGTTAGCTAGCACAGTTCTGAACAGTGATACACACAGAAAAACTAAATGTTATAAAATAACTCCTAAAAAAGTGTGCTTACTTGCAGAAAAAAAGGTGTTCTGTAGTGACATTCCTTAGAAGTTACACACTGATTTTTCATACTTTTGAACCCATTACCTCAAAATGATGGGCCTATCTACTCACACCATGTAGCTATGAGAGAGAGGGACAAAATAATATTTCCTGATCATAAATTAGATCATAAATTAGTTCAAATCAGTCTCAGCCGATGGACTACAGCAGCAACACTGTTTCGCTAATGACATAAAAAAAAAATGGTTTCCTAAATTACAAAGAAAATATAAAATAAATATTTTTTTGAACTTCACTTTTTAAAGAATCAGATGCTTTTAAAACTGACAATGGAAAAAAAAAATACAAAAACACAAATTTCAATATCAGTTTCATAAGTTGAAGTTTAGGGGTTAGGGTTCAGGACAGCCACCTCCCAATTAAAAATACCCAATAAAAGATTGATTTTATATATATTTGTATATAAGCTTACTAATATTGTAAATATTATTGTGGGTTTCAACAGATAATAGAAGGATCTTAGTAAACATCTAAGAATTGAATACCTAAATGCTTTTTTAAATGTGTTTTTCGGGTGGGACAGCAGTTTGCACAAAATTCTACAAGAAATGCCCATATAATGCTCAGATGTTGCTCTTTTATATTGTAGGAGATTTAATGGCAATTTCATGCATGTTTAAATTCCTTTAAACACTAAATATAGTTACCTTGGTACTGACAGATACACAACCATTCAGAAGTTTAAGGTCTGTATGATTTATAAAAAACAAAAAAACTTTTATTACTTTCAATACTTTTACTCAGTAAGGATACATCAAAATGACTAAAAGTGACAGACCTGTATAATGTTACAAAATAAATTCTTCTTAAATAGGATATATATTATATATATACTTTCTACTGAACAAAGAATCTGAAAAAAAAAAAGGTTTCCACAAAACTATTAAGTAGAACTGTTTTCAACTTTGATAATCACATGAAATGTTTCTTTGCATATCAAATCAGCATATTAGAATGATTTCTGAAGGATCATGTGACTCTGAAGACTGGAGTAATGATGCCAAAAATTAAGCTAATCCCAAGAATAAATTACATTTTTAAATATTTTCACATAGAAAACACTTATTATTTTACTGTTTTTTCAAACAAATAAATGCAGTCTTGGTGAGCAAAAGAGACTTCTTTCGAAAACACTCCAGAACAGTTTCAAAGCAACGGATGAAAACTAGTTGAGTGAAGCAAATAGACAAGAGTGATAATTACTCAGATCACAACTCACACTGCAGACAGGTGTCAAACTGACCCCTCGACCCCCACAAAACACGCCGCCCCCTGAACAATAAGACTAAAACCTCTGATCTGTCCCTGAACACCCAAACACCTGCCGCTCTCTGTCTGTGTGACGCTCTCCAGAAACGAGCTCAATATGAGCAAACCTCTTTTTAAAAATCTATCTGTTTAGCTAACGCTCTAAACCAGTTGAACATAAAGTGTAGTTGAGTTTCTCCCTCTGTGATTACGTCAATAAAAGTGTGTAAAGAGTCTCTATGACCCCACTTGGACTGTCAGACAATCATACACGTACACATGCTTCACGCCCACTAGTCTAGTTAAAAGATCATAAACACTGAAGAAACCGCTTCATCATGCTAACTCAGCACATACTTTATGAACTCTACCATTTCTCAACAAATGTGCTCTATACTCTGACTTGAAGTCCACTATTCAAGTCTGTTGTTGTTCCTCCTGTGGGGATTTAAAGGAGACAATATTTGTTCTTTAATAAATCATTACAGAAAATACAGTTAAACTGATGAAACAGCAACATCTGAGCAATATAATAATCTTCTGGATGTGCAGCTGTTCATCTAAGGTGTGACAGATGCAGTTGCAGCCGTGTTGGTGTAAGGTGGAGCCGTACGTTTGCTCTCAAAGTGTTTGTTCAAGATTTACCTGGAGTTCTCCATTGTGTTTTATTGTTAACTTCACCTCAGACGTTTCTCCTACAAGAACCAACCAAAATTAGTCAATAGTTGTCATGCATTGAGAGCATAGGCATAACAAGAATGTGAAGAAGCTCAGATAAGTTTATAAGGAATGTTTGAGTTCATATTCTCAGCTAAATTCAGTATTTGCATATATATTTTCAGTGGACCCTTACAAAGCCTACTAAGAGAAGACAATCTCCATAAAGAAACCTTTATGACCTTCATCCTAAACCTGTGGGACATTCTCTCTTCTGTGGAACATGAAAGATTTTTTAATGAACATTAATTCTGAACAACATTGAACCCCACTGACTTTCATTAAAAACCTCATAAATCTTCAAAAACAGCATAATTTGGTGTTCCACAGAAGAAAGTCTTGGAATGAAGTGGAATGAGATGAGTTATTTTGCCTCTCAGTGTCTCGACTACGAACATGTAGATGTTTTACTATAAAACACGACAAGAACCAGGACTTTTGATTGCATTCTTCTGAGTTAAGTTCTGAAACTCTAGAGTAGATTAAACCAAGCCTCTGTTTGCTCTTCATTTAATCTCCTTGCTGCCCAGGAGAAACAAATGAGATATTACAGAGATCTCGTCTGTTGTCTTTCCTGTGGGTGGGCAGCAGACGGATCCAAGAGTGTGAGGAAAAAAACAAGGAAACTGAAGGGGGAAGGTGTGATTGTGAGTTAAGAGGAGAACATGAGTGTGTGAGCGAGTGAGAGAGAGAGAGAGCGAGAGAGAGAGAGAGAGATAAAGAGCAGCGGGTGGGAGGATCGTCTTCATTCAGCAGCAACTCTTCAGACTCTTGAGGAGACAGATTAAAACCTCTGCAGGAGCACGCACACAGCTCAAGCGTTTCTCAGCGAGCGTCCGGATGGAGGGAGACGGAGAAGTGGATCTCACACAGAGTCCTGAGACTCTCACCGAGGACGACGTGTGTGTGATCCAGGACACGTGGAGACCTGTCTTTGAGAACCGAGAGAATGCCGGAGTCGCTGTGCTCATCAGGTGCGCTTGTCCGTCTTACTTACACATGTCAATCATTCACAGAAACTACCATGTTATCACAGTGATTGTTTGCACAAGCTCCATAGTTTTCTACACAGGTTACACCAAGTTTTTTGGTGCGTGTACCATAGTAATACCATGCCGTTTTGGACATTTATAACTGGTATTATCCTAGTTTTTGGAAATGCACAATGATAGTACTGAATTTTGACTTTCTTTGAACAGGTGTCATGGTAATACTTACTTACGTGGAGGCACCATAGTTTTCTGAACATGTTCCATGATATTACTGTTGTTTTTGAAGATTTATAATAGTTATGGCAATTGTATTTAATGCAGTGGTTTTGGACATGTACCATAATACTATGCAGTTTTTGACATTTGCAACTGGTAATTTGGTGGTTTTTGGAAATGAACTACTACTAATGAACATGTACCATAGTAATACTATAGTTGTTTGAAGATTTACCATGGTTATGCCATATTTTTTAATATACACAATAATGGTACAATGATTTTTGAACGTGTGCCATGGTAATACTGTTTTCGAACATTTACCATTGATAATACAATGGTGTTTTGACATTCATAATTGGTCTCTCTTTTTTTTTTTTTCAATTTGCCATTTTCTTGGCAATACTACGGTTGTTTGAATATTTACCATAGTTATGCCAGCTTTTGACATTCACCATGGGACTACCATGTTATTTTAGTATACCATAGTAATACAGTACAATACAATTGCCATGTTAATGTCACTAGGTTTTCTTTACGTTTTTCATTTCGTAATTCTTTATTTTTTGGAAATGTACTATTATAGTACCATTTTTTTTAACTTGTACCATGGTAATACCATGCTTTTGAACATTTACCATGATAATACCATAGTGTTTTGATACTTATGTTTGGTAATTTTTGGAAATGTACCATGGTAGTACCATTTTGTTAACTTGTACCATGGTAATACTGTTTGAACCATACATGCCATAGTTTTTGACATCCACCATGGGAGTACCATGTTATTTTTGTATGTGCCATGATAATACCGTGTTTTTGATAATACTATGGTGTTTTGACACCTGTACTTGGTCATTTTTGGAAATGTACCATGGTAGTACCATTTTTTTAACTTGCACAAAAGATAATATTATGGTTGCCATAGTTTGCAATATGCACAATGGCAGTACAATGAACATGCACTGTGGTAATATAGTGTTCCTGGACATTTACCATGATGTTTTTGACATTAATAATTGATAATACTAAACTTTTTGAAAATGCACCATTGTAGGTGACATCCACAAGCGTTGCTTAAGGCTGGTCATCTGGAGGTTGCTGATTCGATTCCTTCTAGAAGTCATGAACTGTCATCACAGTGTAATAAAAACATACACAGCGTCACGTGAATCCAGGAGGACCGACGCTCTATGGTGACATCACATGAAAGATGTGAAAACGAATCCCACTGGTGCTGCTTATGTGGCCATAAATAAAGTTTAATATCCTATTGTATGGAAAAGAAGTAGTTAAATTGGGTGCAGGAGAATTGTGGGTAGAGTTAAGGTGTGACTGCTGGGATTGTGTGAACATACTGACCTTGAACACATGTTGGGATCTCCAGCTGGTCTTTATGGTTTCATAGATGACAGCTGTAGTGCAGAACGCTTCTTTCACACTTGTCATGATCTGTGGTGGGAATCTGATATTATTAATACTTTGGTAACATTTCTCAGAAAGTTCAGTGAATGAACACATTTGTGAGGAAAATGAGAGACTTGAAGCTCATAAAGTAAATCAGGATTTAAAGAGAATTCAGTCCATTTATCTGAAACTGAAGCTCTTGAGTCATGGTAGTTTGTGATTTCATTTGAAATGACTTCATCAGTTCGCAGAAACTTCACGGTTTACTTCACTCTCCACTGTATCTCTCTTCTTGATGTAATGGCCCAATCATAAAAGATTATAAAGAGTTCAACATCAAATAAAATGCAGCTGGAAGCTATAAATTAAAACCATTAACTTAAAGTGCATTCAATTAAACAATCAATATATTATAAAACCTGTGTTTTATTACAGCAGGCGTTCATTATTGTTAAAGCAGAGGATGTCCTGCTGTTCTTCTGATGTTCAGGAATCTGGTGAATTTGAGCGAATCATAGACAGAGCATGAAGTTTTTCTACATGAAAGCCTCACGTGAGCTCATATTTCTTCATTCCTGACCTGTGCACAGCGTTTGAGGATTGTGATGGATGCTAGCAGTTATTTCTCTCTAATGATAACAGCTCACATCTCCTCTGAAGATCACACCTGAAGGGCTGCAATAAAGATTCATAATTAAACTCTTTCAGCTCGTGAAATTAGATTTATTTCTCAGAGGGGATGTGCTTTTAAATGGACGTTCACAGGAGGAGACTTTATATCTCCCTGTGATGCTTTAATTTAGCAGGTCAGGTGGATTAAATCAGATGTTATCATCCATTTTTCTGTACGTTTTATTCAACCCTTCAAGACACCCTTTCATGTCTGTGACTACTTGCTGACAAAAAGCACCAGACTGCAGCCAAGAGATAGTTGCAAACGCCAAAGCATGCAAGAGAGCAGCAACAAACAACTTTACAGTAGTGAGAGGCAAAGGAGTGAAGCAAGTGAAGGGCGAAGCAACTGGAATTAAAAGCCAAAAAGAAAAAATCTAAATGTCTAGATGCTCCTTACATCTCATTCATTTTTAGCACAATTTTCTCATTCTGGCAGCATCAGACCAACTGCATCAATGAGCAATTAAAGACATATTTATGATTTTAAGCAAAACGGCTGAAAAATCAAATAGTCACTAATAATATGATTAAAAGATTTATCACTGTCAACCAGTAGGTGTTGCTTTTATGAAATGAAAGTCAGTGGTCAGTGTGAGGTGACAATGGCACAGATAAAGTTTGGTGTCCATATGTCAAAGCTTTGCAGAGATACAGTCTCAGAGTCATTTTTTCAAACTACTTTTTCAAAGTCATCCAAGACTGTTTGTTCGATTTTTACCAAAATTGAGTCAGATCATTTTCAGACTACACTGACAAAAATCTGTGGATTTCATGTCGACATAAATCAAAATGGCGGACAGGAAGCTCGACGACTATGGCAAAATTTGTATCTATGTTTTGGTATTACCAAAGGAACATTTTGAGACAGTTTAATTACAATAGGCTAATGCAATCAAAGGTTTTTGCCAGAATGGTCTAAAGATGAGTCAAGTTTGGTGAAAATCGGACCAATGTTCTAGGAGGAGTTTGAAAAATTAGGTTTTTAACATGAATCAAATTGGCGGACAGGAAGTTTAGCTGATTATGGCAAAATTGGTATCTATGTTCTCGACATGACCCAAGAAATATATTGAATTCATTACAATAGACCAATTTAATTCAAATGTTATTAGAATTTTTTTAAATTTCTTTATAACTTTTGGCCACAAGTTGGCACTGCTCCCTTTTAATTTTTAAATTTAGGTAAAAATCTGACAAACCATCTAGGACAACCTCGAAAATAGTAGATTTTTCGAACTATTAAAAATAGCCAAAAAATAAATAAATAAAAATTTGTTTGTTCATTCAACTCAGCATTAGCCAAAGAATGAGATAAAAAGAATTTCCCATATAGACCATACAGTTCAAAAGGTTTTAACATAAAATGAGTGAAAACAAGTGATGGCGCTAGAGAGTTTGAGATTGAGACTTCAAACTTGCTATGGTTAATGTTGAGACTGTATTCCATCAGTGTGCCAAATTGCACAACTTTTCCACAAGCTGTTTTATGGGCGACCATAGACTCAAGAACGGAAGAAACGAAAGAAGAAGAAGTGGAAGTAGATGGATACAATAGGTGCCAATGCACCTTCAGTGCTTGGCCCCTAAATATTAGATGCTTTAACTGTTTTAAACTGAAGTTGAAGTACTAAATTTACTATAACTGACATAGAAAAAAAAACTTATATTAACATTGTTAACAAAATAATGTATTATTTTCCATGGAAAAATTAATTTTGCCAAATCAAACTATATGAGGCCATATGATTTCATTTACACTTAAATAATGACAGGCTAAATAAATAATGACCGGCTCCTTAAAAAGCTGAGCAACAAGCGACTGTCTTATCACATGCATATGGACTCAAAGTGTCTACTTAACTACTCATCTATGCGCTCGGTTTATTATCCTGATGATTGTTTTCACGTTTCCAGGGAATTTTTTAACTGCCTTTGTTCGTCCTCCAGCCGATGACACATGAGTCTGGAGTCAGAGGTTAAGAGCGCATGTACTTAAACATGAGTTAAGGCACGCATTAAGATGACAGTCTGTCTTTATCTCCCGTTTGATTTGGACATGTGAGGACACGTCTCTTCTGTTGGCATTTACTAGGTTCTGTCTCTGTTTAATGGGACAGATCTTCCTGTTGTGGTTTGGCTCACGGTTCAGTTCTGTTGGCCGTAAGAGATGAAACAGTTGATGGGGCTCGTGGGATCAACACCACAGCCACTCTGGCGCTGAACGCATAAAGCACGACTGTAAAAAGATAATGCAGTCAAATAGATTTACTAATCATCAAATGCTCACCGTTCCTTCAGAAGGAAAATCAAGGGGTGAAAACTTTTGGAATTTAAAGATCAGGGTAAATTTATCTTATTTTGTCTTCTGGAGAACATGTTAGTATCTTCTGTTGCTTCTGAAGGGCAGTACTAAATGAAAAAAAAGATGATATTTAAGGAAAATAAGACAAATGTGCACATCTTCATTCTGTTCAAAAGTTTTCACCCCTGGTGAATGCATAATTTTTCCTTCTGGAGCACCAGTGAGTGTCCCTCAGTTGTCCTCAGTGTGAAAAGATGGATCTCAAAATCATACAGTCATTGTTGGAAAGGGTTCAAATACACAAAAATGCTGAAGCACCAAATAATTTGTGGGACCTGAAGAATTTTTCTGAAGAACGGCAGGCAGTTTAACTGTTTAGGACAAACAAGGGACTCATGAACAACTATCACTAAAAAAAACACAGCTGTGGATCATTCAGTTAACAAGACAGTACTAAGAATAAAGTATTACGAATCAATAATGAACATTTTTGTACCTCAACTGTATGTCATTTTAGTAGTATATATAATAATACATGTATATATATTTTCAAAAATCTGACTCTATTTAGGCATGAAACACTCACTTTTTATGACGTTTTCTAGTTGAATGCCCTGTTTCTTTTCTTTTTTTTTCAGTTTATTAACTGTCCACTGACTGAAAATTTCACTCATATATATATTAGATGACAATTATAAATACTGTATTAAAAATGACTAAAAAATAAAAATAAATTGGTGTAGAAACAGTTTTAACGCTGACATTACAAGTAAATTTCACATTATTTAACCTGAACATTTTAAGTAAAAAAACTAAAATTGTTTTTTCTCTAAGTCAATAATCCGTGCTTAATTTAAAACTTCATAAATAATTATTTAAGGTGTATTTGGTTTCTTTAAAGGTTTGCTCAATCGACTGTTAAAACAACTGAATCATTTTAGCACCCTTTCCCAGGAGATAATTTAGTTATTTACAGGAATGGTATTAAACCAGTCCACTCTTGTACTGTTGTCTTACAGCCCCTAACTAGGATTAACACGTCTGTTCTCATCTCATCAAACCTACATCCAAGTTTTCATCCAGCCGCATGATTCAACACAAAAACCTTTGAGGATAATCTGACATAAAATATCTAACCACATGCCAACCAAGTATAATTATTATTAGTCACATTAGTCAGGTGTGAAATATGCCGCAAGCTATAATAATAACGTACGTTATGAAACATTGTAACACTTTAAAGGAAAGGGCTGCACAGACAAGATGACACAGCAATATGTGTATTTAAAAGGACGCACCATCATAACAAACACGCACACTTAAGATGTTGTGTTGAAGCTCGATCCCTTTGGGCATCGCAGGATTTATGATCAGCCATTATCAGAAAAACAAGTCAACGTGTTTAGTTCCTGGAGGCGAAAATAAAAGACAGTTTTAACCCTGCGGCTCTCAATGGACATCGTCTGAACTGTGTTACATCAGAACAAACACATAACAGTAGCGTTCAGAGCAGAGGTCACTTACAACACTGAGAATATCAGTATGAAGCAGCTGAATGCAAAACTCTAAAACAATCACAACACAAACACATGAGCATGTGTCAGGGATGACGGCACCCATGTCACACTAGGTCATATTATCACAACGTTGAGGGCAAAAGAGATTTTCCCTGAGTTTTATTGTAGTATTTGTTGTGAGTGGAGGAGAATTTCAGCAATGCTGGTTAAATATTAGATTAGTATTATCTCAGGAATCTGTTCAGCTGGGCTGAGACACACTTTCTCACACATGCAAACACACACGACACAGCTCACTTTCACATGTTTATCTTTAGGATCCTCGTGAAAAGCCTACACGCATGGCCCTGCTATAATGTATTTCCTATTAAAACGGGAAGCTTCCAGCCTCAATCTGGAACTGAATCATCCACTAACTACTGCAATTTATTATTATTATAAACAATCATGAATGAATGAGATCATGTGATGACGAGGATCTTCTGTTCCAGTCCAATTCATATTACATGACCTAAAACAATCACATTTCAGTGCAACAATTCAACTTTTATGCTTTAAATTGAATAAAACATGTTCATGTTATGGTCTGTTGAGTTCTCTAAATTGGATATTTCACCCAAAATTAATTTTCAACCTCATGTCATTCAAAACCTGTATGACTTTCTCTCTTCTGTGGAACATAGAGGTGATATTTTGACGAATGTTGGAAACCAAGTAACATTGGAGCCTATGTCTTAAAATAACATGCGTTTCACAGAAGAAAGAAAGTCATACATGAAAGTTTGCTGAAAATGTACTCAACCTGTAGATGAGATTGTTCCTACATCAGATTTGGAGAAATGTAGCATTACATCACTTGCTCACCAATGGATCCTCTATAGTGAATGGGTGCCGTCAGAAGGAGAGTCCAAACAGCTGCTAAAAACATCACAATAATCCACAAGTAATCCACACTTCTCCAGTACATCAGTTAACATCTTGAGAAGCCAAAAGCTGCATGTCTGTAAAAAACAAATCCATCATTAAGACATTTTAATGTCAAACCATTGTATCTGGCTAAAATACGAGTCCATAATCCACAAAAACAATTCCCCCAGTGAAACATTTTTCTTTTCTGAATCAGGAAAGAAATAAGCACAGACCAAGCACTGTTTACATACATAAATAGTCTAAAACAGATTAGAAAATAACAAATATGTTGATTCTGATGTAGGAGAACAACAGGAGATGAACGTTTTCACTGAAGGAAGTGTTATTATGGATTATGGACTCAAATTCTAGTCAGAAGTCTGTTTTCTAGTCCAATTTGTTTCTTACAAACATGCAGCTTTTGGCTTTATAAGATGTTGATGGACTGATGGACTGGAGAGATGTGGACTTATTGTAATGTTTCTATCAGCTGTTTGGACTCTCATTCTGATGGCACCCATTCACTGCAGAGGATCTGTTGGTGAGCAAGTGACTTAATGCTACATTTCTCCAAATCTGATGAAGAAACAAACTCATCTACATCTTGGATGGCCTGAGGGTGAGAACATTTTTCAAATTTCATTTCATTTTGGGGTGATCTATACCTTTAAATCTTATGGGGTGGACGGTCAAGGTGTCATTGAATTTTGTTTTAAATGTAATTTAATGTGTGTTCCTCCAGGTTTTTCTCAAACTTCCCGTTGGCAAAGCAGTACTTTGATAAGTTCCGCGACATGCATCCCGAGGAGATGAAGCACAGCGTCCATGTGAAGAAACATGCTGTGCGGGTCATGACTGGCATCAACACAATGGTGGAAAACCTGCGCGACGGAGACAAACTCGACACCATCTTCCAGCAGATGGGCAAATCGCATGCGCTCAAACACAAGGTGGATCCGGTTTACTTCAAAGTGAGTATGAGAAACAAAAGCATGAAATCACTCATAACTCGTAATGGTGCGTTAACACCATTGAATGACACGAATGAAACGTTAAGCGCAAATTGAACGTTTTGGGCATTTGATGCACGTAACGCGCAAAACACAGACAGTTGAAAAATCTGACTTCTGACGAATATTTGCGCCGTGTTAACCAATCAGTTTGGTGAGTTGTAAAAAATGCTCTTTACTCAATTTGAGCTATATATATACATATTGAGACTACAAGCTAGCTAAAGCCGGCAAACTGAGCTTGAGCTTTCCCGCTTCATGTGTAAATGCAAACTGTTTAAACGCCCAACTACGCACGAATAGCGCAAATTATTTGCGCAAGTTGTGTCTGGTGTGAACGCCCCATAAACCATCAGTCTCATGTTACTGGAATCCCTGGCAAAATTTTTTGGATATTTTGGATTTTTTTCAAAAACTACTTTTGCAAAGTAGGCTTAGGTTTTCACCTGATTAGAACCAAACCAGTGCAGAAAGATTCTCTGGAGAGTGAATATCAATAATTATCAAAAATGTCTACCTTTCGACTCTCTGTCACAAACGTTTGAAAGGAGCCGGACCACATTTAGTAGAATGCCTAGAACGGAATGAGATATATTCGCCAAACTCGGAACACTTATGTAAGAGCTCAATCTCATGTCACAGGACAAAAATCACAGAGCCTGGCCACTTGGTGGCACTATGAGAGGAAAAAAACATAATGTCTATACCCACGCAACCATTTGTCCTATCAATGTGAGAACTGCAGTCATGGTCCAAAGTGCCACAAGTGTCTATAAGGACATTTGCGTATCTCAAAAAAACATGGCCTATTAGACATGGTTAACAGAGGCTGATTGGAACAAAATTCGGTGGACCTGTTTGACTCACCGCCCAAAGGGTCTGTGAGGAACTTGAAAGAAATCAGCAACTGGGGGGCGATATCACATTTTTCAAAGGCCTAAATGATTGTACATTGTTTTTTTCCACGCATACACGCGATATTCATATCACATGATAGAAGTCCTTATTCCGGACAATTTTGCCTCTAGAACCACTGCTGTCAATCAAATTGTTTGTTAAATGATTGAGAAGATGTAAAAAGAAATACTTTTGCTAACTAGTTCTAGGATTTCACTCAAAAAGAAACACTGCAGTACAATTCTCTGGACTCTCTAGGTCAATAATTATCAAAAAATGTTTAAATTTACCCTGTAGGAAGCTATAACAGGGACGTTTAGAAAAGGGGCATGTCCAATTGAACCCAAAATCCTATGAAACCTAAAAGAAAACTCAAAGCTTCACAAAACCTGATGAGCACATGCGACGGGTGATTCTAAACAAGCATGCAATTTTAAGGAGATCAGACCACAGCTGGCACGGTAACAGTCATAAATGTTGTTTGTTTCATATGCGCTTAAATGCCTTAAAGCGCTTGAGCCCCGGCAATTGCTGCTTGCTCAAGAGCTTTAAGGCACTTAAGCTCTATGTTTTGAAATAGAAATCTTTGTAACATTATAAATGTCTTTACTGTCACTTTTGATCAATTGAACAAACTCTTGCTGAACAAAAGTATGAATGTCTTTACTGCAGATTTTGGCTGGAGTGATTCTGGAGGTGCTGGTGGAAGCTTTCCCTCAGTGCTTCAGTCCAGCATCGGTGCAGAGCGCGTGGACTAAACTCCTGGGCGTCCTGTACTGGCAGATGAACAAAGTCTACGCCGAAGTCGACTGGGAATCCGTCAAAAGCTCTGCAAAGTAAAGGAGAGAATATATGCATAATAATACAATTTAAACCAAAGATGTATATTTGATTCATTTCTATAACTGAAAAAAAAAAAAAAAAAAAAACAAATGTGGAAAATACAGGCATAGTGTTGTAATCAGAGAAAATGAGCTCATCCCAGACAATGTTTTATAAATGTTGATGGACCCTACGTGACATTTTATCTGGACTTTATCGATGTCAGATCCCTAGCAACTGTTATTGAGCTCAGATGATAAACACATATAAATCAGTGAAGAAATCTCAAGCTCTCTGCAGCCCGTCTCCCATTAAATATTTACACATACTCCAGATAAACCATGGGGCTGTACACAAACACGACCTCTTTCAGATACAAAAATGTGCATTTCTGATGAAACAGTTGGGTCTCTGCTGGAGCTTTAGATAAATACCCAGTTCATCTGAAGCGGATGTTTTTGAAACAGACGAGTGCTTTTGTATCAGTCGCTTTCTTTTGTGTGCTTTGAGAATAAAACTAATCAAAATGAGTAGAAAGGACTGTTCTGTCTTACTTAAGCCGTTAAACTGTTTTCTTTTTGTACTTATTCAAATGTTTTGTATGTGTAAAAGAATCACCCATTCAGAAATAAACATTAAAACATTAAAGAAATGAACTCTGAGTCTTGCACTATTTTTTCTAGACCATATATACACTATATTGCCAAAAGTATTGGCAATGAACAGGTTTGACTACATCAGTAATTTCCATGAGTATAAATCTCAATGTTTATTGTTGCTTTGTTTGTTTGTTTATTTCAAAGAAGTCTCTTCTGCTCACTTAGGCTGCATTTATTTGATCAATACACAGTAAAAATGGTAAAATATCATTATAATTTAAAACAACCATTTTCTATGTGAATATATGTTAAAACTGAATTTATTCCTGTGATTTTCAGCATCATTACTCCAGTCTTCAGGGTCACGCGATCCTTCAGAAATCATTCTAATATGACTTGCTACACACAAAACATTTCTGATTATTAAATTAATGAACAATAAATTAATAAATAAATCATTATTAAAGTTGAAAACAGTTGTGCTGCCAGACATTTTTGTTAAAACATGCCACAAAAACTGCTTTCACAAAATGTTAACTGTAGTGGTGTTTTGACTGACAGTATGGTTACCATGTTAAAGTTACGGAAGCAAACACTGTTTACTGTGATTAAATCTCTATTAAATGAGTCAGCGAGTGATGATTTTATCAGCGTGTTCATGCGCAGTCTGTGTCCGTGTGGGATAATCTACAGTGAAGCAGAGATATTCAGCCTCTGACCTGATTAAACTTTACAAAGGAACTGAGAAAACTTCATTATCAAGAGCTGTGTGATAAAATGAGAGACAGACAGATAAACCACGAATGGAGTAAATGAACAGAACTCAGCAGGACAAATGTCATTATATAGCTGTGTGTGTGTGTGTGTGTGTGTTTACACAGATGTAGAAACGGCCTGTAGCATCAGATGGACAGACAGACAGATCTGACCACCTACCGCTCACAAGTGGACCACTCAAGTGGAAACAGGGCTGCACTTCATACACACCACATTCTTTTCCCATTTTACCGCCACAGGGCTTTTTAGTAGAAATCCAGCTCCAAAAACTCCCATGTCTGCTCTGTGTGAAGCTTTCATATTAAAAAGAAAGACAGAGAACAGTTGAGCACATACACGCAATGTTGGGTTTCCATGTTTTACAGTACACCCCTCACATTTTTGTAAATATTTTATATCTTTTTGTGTGACAACACTGAAGAAATTAAACTTTGCTACAATGTAAGGTAGTGGGTGTACAGCTTGTACAACAGTGTAAATTTGCTGTCCCCTCAAAATAACTCAACACACAGCCATTGATTTCTAAACTGCTGGCCACAAAAGGAGTACACCTGTGAAAATGTCAAAATTCTGCCCAAAGTTTCAATATTTTGTGCGGCCACCATTATTTCTCAGCACTGCCTTAGGTGGAGTGGAGTGGAGTCCTCTTCAGAGCTGGTGGATGTTAGAAACCTTGCGCTCCTCCACTTTCCGCTTGAGGATGCCCCACAGATGCTCAATAGGGTATAGATGTGGAGACATGCTTGGCTAGTCCATCACCTTTACCCTCAGCTTTTTTAGCAAGGCAGTGGTCGTCTTGGAGGTGTGTTTGGGGTCATTATCATGTTGGAATACTGCCCTGCAGCCCAGTCTGCATACAGTACATGTAGGCATTCATGGTTCCCTCAATGAACTGTAGCTTCCCAATGCCGGCAGCACTCATGCAGCCTCAGGCCATGACACTCCCACCACCATGTTTGACTGTTGGCAAGACAAACTTGTCTTTGTACTCCTCACCTGGTTGCCACCACACACGCTTGACACCATCTGAAGTTTTTCTTGGTCTCATCAGACCACAGGATATGGTTCCAGTAATCCATGTCCTTAGTCTGTTTGTCTTCAGCAAACTGTTTGCGAGCTTTCTTGTATATCATCTTTAGAAGAGGCCTCCTTCTGGGACGACAGCCATGCAGACCAATTTGAAGCAGTGTGTGGCGTATGGTCTGAGCATTGACAGACTGACCCCCCACCCCTCTGCAGCAATGCTGGCAGCACTCATACGTCTATTTCCCAGACACAACCTCTGGATATGACGATGAGCATGTGCACTCAACTTCTTTGAGGCCTGTTCTGAGTGGAACCTGTCCTGTTAAACCACTGTATGGTCCTGGTCACCGTGCTGCAGCTCAGTTTCAGGGTCTTGGCAATCTTCTTATAGCCTACGCCATCTTTATGTAGAGCAACAGTTCTTTGCCATGAGCTGCCATGTTGAACTTCCAGTGACCAGTATGAGAGAGTGAGACCAATAACACCAAATTTAAAACACCTGATCCCCATTCACACCTGAGACCTTGTAACACTAACGAGTCACATGACACCGGGGAGAAAAAATGGCTAATTGGGCCCAATTTGGACATTTTTACTTAGGGGTGTACTCACTTTTGTGGCCAGCGGTTTAGACATTAATGACTGTGTTTTGAGTTATTTTGAGGGGACAGCAAATTTACACTGTTATACAAGCTGTACACTCACTACACTACTTTAGATTGTAGGAAAGTGTCATTTCTTCAGTGTTGTCACATGAAAAGATATAATAAAATATTTACAAAAATGTGAGGGATCTACTCATTTCTGTGAGATACTGTAGACTTAATGTTTTTTATACTGTCTAAACTGTATTTTCTATCCCCTAACCCTAACCCTACCCCTAGACCTAGCCCTCATACAAAGCATTCTGCATTTTTTGATTTTCAGAAAAACAAAATTCTGGATGGTTTCTAAGCATGTTTCCACACAGGGACCAAAAAACAAGGTTACAATGTATTGGTATTACTATCCTTGTAGGGACATTTGGTAATGCAGTAATGCAGGGGTTATCAATTCTGACCCTTGAGGTCCACTTTCCTGAGAGTTTAGCTCCAAACCTTGTCAAAAAAAACCCAACACAAATTAATCAAAGTCTTCGGGACTGCTAGAAGTTTGACCAGCATTGGAGATAAACTCTTAGTTGGAGATTGTTCAGGTGTGTTTGATTACAGTTGGAACCTAAATCTCCAGAACTGTTCATCAGTGTTATTTTAGTATCACATAAACTTCAGCTTTGAAATTACAGGAATAAATTACATTTTAAAATGTATTCAAATAGAAAAGTTTTTTTTTTAAATAGTAAAAAAAAAAAGTTCAAAATTGTATGCTGTACTTTGTATCAAATAAATGCAGGCTTGGTGAGCAGAAGAGACTTCTTCAAAAATATAAAAAATCTTACTATAAAGGCTATTTTTTTGTGTGTTTGAAGAGCAGAGAAGAGTCGTAGCATTTGCTATCTAGTTGCAGCCAATATACTTTTGTACATTTTAAAAATCCTGTGTATAGTGGTTCATCTTTTATATCATGAGATTTTGATGAAAAAGTTTTGATCTGACTGCTTAGCAAATCTAATCCCAGTTCGAGACGTTGCTGAGATCTATTCTAGAACTCTAAAGATGAGAGGCAGATGAGAGTCTTCAGTCAGGAAAAAAAAATCTGAGTAGCAGGAATCCTCAGAAAAGGTCTATCATTGCTGTTTAAGAGAGACAGTTGAGATGTTACAGAGATCTTGTTTGTGAGTTTTCTCTCCTGCAGGCTCTGAAAGGTCTCTGGTTTAAAGGTCAGCTGTAGTTCAGATGAAGGTTTGCAGAGCAGCAGATGAATGAATTACACAGACACATGTTCCTTATCTGTTTTCCCTCAAACAGCAGCTCCTGTGATCATGTGATTGATCTGTGCTGCTTCATCAGAGTCACAGTGACTCATCATTATCACACCACTGGCAAAAACTCAACATGATTTTCACCATGTTAATAAATCACAATAAATGTGCAGTTCACTTTAACACACTCATTATCCCAGTTCCCATGAAATCAGTCACACAACACAATAAATGGTAGCTGAATATTTGAGAACAACAGAGCGCTTCAAACCTCACTGTCACAATGCTACGCTGTTGTGATTTGTTGCCGGTGGGTGCAACGCATTTGCCAAGACATTCAGTACATTCTAGTATCTGCATAGCTAAAAAATTCCATATAAATTTTGGCAGCCACCAAAAACTCCCTAACAGCCTCCAAACAACCTAAAACACAATAGCGGCCTATTACCAACCCAAAATCCTTAGCAACCTCCAAACAACACTCTGGTAACCACCCAGTACTCCCTAACAACCAGCAAGCAACCTAAACACTCTAACAACCTTCTATCAACACTCTGACAACCACCCAAAACTTTCTAGCAACCTGAAACACCATAGCAACCCATTAACAACCCAAAATCCTTACTAACCTCCAAACAACACTTCTCCCTAACAACTCATTAGTAACCCCAAATACCCTAGTAACCTCATATCAACACTTTGACACCCAAATCTCCCTATCAGCTGACAATCAACCTTAAACACCCTAGCAACCTCCAAACATCCCCAAACACCAGGGGCGTAGAATTAGGGAGGACGCACGGGACGTGTCCCTACCAATATCCAGCAACTGCCAAACTGTCCCTAGCAGGTCGCCGTGATTTTGCCAAGCAAGACATGTTCCTGGATCAACATCTTTTGTTGATCCTGGATCAACATAAGTATCCAAAAACATAGACTTAACCCAATCCCTACCCCTAAATCTAACCCTAACCATAGGGCGCGCATTTAATGCATGGACGGAACGTAGTCGCAAACCTGACGAGAAGCAGCAACTTGTTTAGAACAATTCACAGGTATTGCACCCAATTCAAGACAGCAGTCCAAAACAGTAAATATAGTTCACTTTAGTAATTAAAGTTGCATCGAGTTTGAAATGTTTGACAAAACAGAGCAAACGGAAAGAGAAAGTGCAATCTATGCCTATTATTAGCTCCCTATAAAACATAAGGAGATAAAACGGTTGTGCAGAAAGATACACAATCTTCCAGCCTAGGATAAAGTCATTATGAACATTAACAACCTCCAAACAACCCAAAACACCCTAGCAACCTCCAAACAACCCAAAACACCCTAGCAACCTCCTGATAAACCAAAACACCCTAGCAACCTCCAAACAACCCAAAACACCCTAGCAACCTCCAAACAACCCAAAACACCCTAGCAACCTCCTGATAAACCAAAGCACCCTAGCAACCTCCTAACAACCTAAAACACCCTAGCAACCTCCCAACAAACCAAAATACCCTAGCAACTTCCTAACAAACGAAAACACTGTAGCAACCTCCTAACAACCCAAAACATCCTAGTAACCTATTAGCAACACTCTGGCAGACACCCAAAACTTCCAATCAGCCTAAATCACCTTAGCGACCCATTAGCAGCCCCAAACACCATAGAAAACCTAAAAGCATCTTAAAACACACTATTAACTGCCTAGCAAACCAATACATTCTAGCAACCTCTTAGTAACACCTTGGCAACCAACCAAAAACTCCCTATCCAATTTCAAGCTACCTTAAACACCCTAACAACCTCCAAACAACCCAAAACACCCTAGCAATCCCCTAACAACCCAAAACATCCGAGCAACCTCCTATCAACATCCTGGCAGCCATCCAAAACTCCCTATCCGCTGTCAAGCTACCTTAAACACCCTAGCAACCTCCAAACAACTCAAAACACCCTAGCAACTTCTTAACAACCTAAAACACCCTAGCAACCCCCTAACAACCCAAAACACCCTAGTAACCTCCTAACAACTCAAAACATCCTAGCAACCTCCTAACAACCCAAAACACCCTAGCAACCTCCAAACAACGCAAAACACCCTAGCAACTTCTTAACAACCCAAAACACCCTAGCAACCCCCTAAAAACCCAAAACACCCTGGCATCTTCCTAACAACCTAAAACACCCTAGCAATCTCCAAACAACTCAAAACATCATAGCAACCTCCTAACAACACTCTGGCAGCCAAACAAACAAAACCCAAAACACCCTAGCAACCTCCTAACAACCCAAAACACCCTAGCAACCTCCTAATAACTCAAAACTCCCTAGCAATCTCCAAACATCCCTAAATCAACCTAAATCACCGTGTTTACCCATTTACATCCCCGAATACCCTAGAAAACCTCCTTGCAACATTCTGACAGCCACCAAAAATTCCATAGAAACCTCCAGGCAACCCAAAACAACCTAGCAACATTCTGGCAGGCATCTAAAACACCCTAGAAACCTCTCAGAACACTTTAGCAACAGGTAGCACAGCACAGGCCGTGTTTTGGTATATTTGATATGCTGCATGTCACTGGGGCCGTGTTAAGTGTTTTAGTTCAGTTCTGATCAGGTAAACTGCTGTGTCAGCAGGTGTTGACGGCTCCGACCCCCCCCCCACGCAACTCATGCTGGCTGAGATTAGCGCTAATCCAGCCACATAATCTGACTCACGCGCAGGGCATGTTGAAAGAGTGTGACCCTTAGTTCACTTCCTCTGTCTGCTGAGGATGTCCTGAGGTTTGTTTTTGTGTTCGCTCAGTTTCACTGAACTACAGCAGTCATGTGCACCACAATCATGGTCCTGAGCACCATCGCTCTCCTGCTGCGGCGGATGTTCGTCAACCGCGTCAAACCGTGAGTCTGCACCATTATCTGTAAGATCAGAGCAAAATATGGCATAGATTATAATGTAAAACAGTAATAAAGTGTTGTTGTTGTTGTTGTTGTTATGTAACAGGAGGTATTTCTTCCTGAACTGATTCTGCTGTTATACCTAATTTAATCAAAGTGCTTTAGTCTTTATTTGTATTTCATCAAACAATCTCCACTTCCCAATTATATCACTTAACTTGGTAATATAAGAGACAAATATGATTCAAACTATCAGTCATGTAAAATGGGGTCCATACAATGAGATAATTAAAAAAGAAAGTACACATTTAAAATTTGAAAATTTATGATATTTGACAATATGTAAATAATATTACTATTTAAATATTTGTTTTGATTATTACAAATTGTATATTCACATTTTAAAATAGTACACATTAAAATGTAACACACATTTGTTATTTTAGTATATTATTTTATATAATTATATTCTATAATGTATAAATAATATTAGTAATATATTAAAATTACACCCAATAATTTTGTATATTAAAATAGCTATTTATTTAAATATAATATAATATAATATAATACAATATTGCTTTAATATGCTATCTAGGAGCTCACTAGGTTTTGAAACAGAGCGTGTAGTGCATTTTTGAGAGTTATCGCAGGTTTATTTTTTCTTTCCATATCTCCAGACAGCCAGATGTGAATGGGACAAAGGAAAAGCCGCATGAGAACGATACAACGGCTTCAAAAAAATAATGATAAGAGACATCACTCTTCGAAGACTGTGAGTATAAAAAGAAACTCAGTTCAGCCTGTGAGGATCTTCTCAGGGACGCTTTCACAGAGTAAATGGTCATCCTGAAATATTGAAGAGCATTGTCAGATTGAATACAAGACGACAAGCGTGCAGCGCACACAAAAGAGAGAATTCAAAGAGAGGAAAAGGGTTTTGTGTGACTCCACTGGACGAGGATGATTTGAACCGGACACAGGAGGAAAAATAACATATTTATCAGAGGACTGTCAAAATGTGCTTTCAGGACAGGATGCCATGAACTTGCCTGCTCCATTTTAGAGCTGTAAGTGCTGTGCGTGACTGAACATGGCTGCAGTGTGCTGTAAATCATTTATACACAACAACTGGCCATCAGCTGCATGCAGGAGTGGACCAGAAGATACCTTCATCATTACCTTCATCATCCAGATATGCTATTAACTGACACAAGAGAAGGAAAGAGTATGTTAGTGAAAGAGTTGTAAATGAGTAATAAGGTCTCGTCTGATGAGCTCCTCACTGGAGGAAGCAGTTTAGTGCATGAAACATTGATGCCTTCACATGTCAGCTCTTTCTGTGGCTGTGAGTGTGCGTTTACCTCGCTTCAGTGATCACTGATCTGCTCCACAACGGTCAGTTCTTCAGCTCAGCACGCTCTTATTTTTTGCTGTAATGGTCAAACGAAATTGTTTCTCATAGCCCATTTGATCAATTTCAAAAATGAGATATCTTTAATATCTCAATAATTTCTCTTCAATAGCGGTGACATTAAATGAAGATCAAACTTCATTTAATCAAACTTAATTTCTGCTTATTTTCTTCTTATTTTTATCCTGAGGTCCTCAGTAATCCCCGAAAGCCCATTTCCACCACATTAACAATGTCAATTATGAGATATAATGTAAAAATTATGAAATAAAAAGCCATAATTATGAGACAAAATGTCAGTCAAATGACAGTCAATAAAATAAAGAGATAAAAACTTGAAATTATTTATATTTGAAAATAATTAGATAAAAAATTGTAATGATCACAGTCAAAATTCTAAGTCATAATTATGATATACTAGGCCATAAAAATGAGACCAGAAGTTGAAATTCTGACAGTCAAAATTATGAGATAAGATACAATTATGAGGCAAAATATAATTATGACAGTCAAAATTGTGAGATAAAAATGTGAAATTCTGACAGTTAAAATAATTAGATGAAAATGTAAAATGATCAAGTCAAAATTCTGAGATAAAAAGCCATAACTGTGGGATAGTCAACAAATTTCAAACGTCAAATTATGAGACAAAAAGTTATAATTATGAGACAGAAATCCTGAAATTATGACAGTCACAATTATGAGATAAGACAAAACATAATTATGACAGTCAAAATTATGATAAAAACTTGAAATTCTGACAGTTAACATAATAAGATGAAAATGTTAAATGATCACAGACAAAATTAGATAAGTCAAAATTATGAGATAAAAAGCCATAATTGTGGGATAGTCAACAAATTTCAAACTTCAAATTTTGACAGTCAAAATTTTGAGATAAAGCGTCAAATTATGACAGTCAAAATTATGAGATAAGTACAATTATGAGACAAAAAGTCATAATTTTGAGTTTGAAAGCCAAAATTTTCTTAGTCAAAATTATGAGATAAAACCCTGAAATTCTGACAGTCAAAATTATAAGATAAGTCACAACTATGAGGCAAAAAGTCATAATTATGAGATAGAAAGCCAACATTTTGTGTCACAATTATGAGAAAAGTCACAATTTTTGAGACAAAAAGCCAAAATTATATCTGCCAAAATTTAGATAGAAACTATGATGGTCAAAATTATGAGATAAAAACCTAAATGAATGTCAAAATTATAAATCAAGATTATGAGACAAAAAGACAATTATGAGATAAAACCCCCAAATTATCTCTTTGAAAAAATTTAAACTATGACGCTCAAAATTGTGAGATAAAAACCTGAAATTATGACAGTCAAAATTATGAGATAAATCAAAATTATAAGACAAAAAGTCATAATTATGAGAAATTATACTATAAATTGAGAGACAAAAAGTCAATATTATGAAATAAAAGTTTAAATGAAATACTAAGCCATAATTATGGAAACGTCTTAATTGAGATAAAAAGTCAAAATTATGAACCTGAAACTATGCTAGTCTAAATGATGAGAAATCAAAATTATACTACACCATACATACAAGAGGAAATTAAGTGAGAAGATCCTAACCCATAATAATGAGACAAAAAGTCAAAATTTAAATAAAAAGTCTGACATTTTATGGTCATAATGACTACAGTGATGATACAATTTTATTTTATTTCTTATGTGGTGGAAATAGGCTTCAATACTCACATGTATCTCTTAGAGATGCTGAAGGGATCTCAACAGTGTCTCAGTGTGTGCTCAGATTTGCCAAGACACCAAAGTCTGCAATCAAAACTCAGAAATATTTCTTATCAAATGATCTAAGCTGCACCACATTTATTTTACAGCTTTAGACTCCTACTAGATAATTCAGTCTGTTTT
Source organism: Cirrhinus molitorella (assembly GCA_033026305.1). Classification (NCBI taxonomy): domain Eukaryota; kingdom Metazoa; phylum Chordata; class Actinopteri; order Cypriniformes; family Cyprinidae; genus Cirrhinus; species Cirrhinus molitorella. Next base: position 52,606,234 of record CM065117.1, read on the forward strand.
ATTTCTCTTAAGGAATTTCAGAAGAAACATCTGGAAGTTGATACCTAAACTAAACATAATTTGAGAATATAACAAATGAACTCCAATAAATTCTCTGACATGTGAACATTAAATTTGTATCTTCTTTATATTTGCTCATGTAACTCTGGTCTCTGATTGACATGGACTGTAAAAACAGAAAGCACAATTTACAAATAAAAAGTGTCTAGATAACACAGGTGCTCTTTGGACATGAGGTTTATGCCTCAGAATTCATGATTATTTGTCATTGAAGATCTGACGAGCTCCAACTCTCCTGAGAGAGAATCAGAAAACACAGCTGCATTCGAGAGGGAAACATGAACCATACGGTCCCACTCCAAACATCTGCTCTACATACGTTCATGCATTCAGTCCCAGGTGTCTTACAAAAACCCGGAAAGCTCAAATTCCACAGACATATACACCGACTCAGATAAAATTTCAGTCCCTGTGTGTTTATGATCTCAAACACGGAAACATCTTGTAGAGTCCATAAACACACAGCTGGAGGTCCTACAGGAGATGATTAAGCTCTGGATGAAAATGGACACCTTCCACTAAAAGAGTCCCATTATATTCAACAACAAAAGGCACAAAAAAAATCATTAACAAAGCACCATTAGATATCTGATAAACTATTATTTATAGTAAAACTATACAGTAAAACTAATCATGCATGAAAAGTACCTTTAGTAAATAATCGAGCTCAAGCCCTGTTACCAACATTTTTGTTAGAATGGTCAAACAAATATTTTCTACACAACCATATATTTACTACAAAGCAACATTTGGTCTCAAACTTGTGATTCAGAATTATTTTAGGCCAAATTTGCTTGTGCATTCTGTCATTTGAAACCAACATTTTGCTTTTAGAACAGCATCTTCTTTAGTCACGATCTAGGAAACATGACCTAGTTAGGGGCAGTACCCCCTGTTGTATTCGTTAGTATTCTTATTATTATCCCTCCCTAATGGGGGTCAATGGCAGCCCTACGAACTGGAAGAAAGAATATTATTTGCCACACTTGTAGTGATTGTCATTAATAGTGACCTGATCAAATTTGGGGTCCCTAGGATCAACTCTATAGCACCACCACCAGCTAAAAAAAAAACACTTTTCAAATGGGTATAACTTCTGAACCCTTTTAACTAGAAAAACTAAACTTGGTACACAAGATTGCTCACCTCATGCTGATTCTATTCAATAGCTTACATTAAATGGTTACTCCACCCAAAAATTTTGTCATTAATCACTTACCCCCATGTCATTCCAAACCTGTAAAAGGTTTGATTATCTTCAGAACACAATTTAAGATATTTTGGATGAAATCCGGTAGCTTTTTGACTGTCCCATTGACTGGCAAGTACATTACACTGTCAAGGCCCAGAAACATATGAAATACGTTGTCAAAATAGTCCATCTGCCATTAGTGGTTCAACCATAATTTTACGAAGCTACGAGAATACTTTTTGTACGCAAAGAAAACAAAAATGACGACTTTTGGAAAATATCCACTGGACGTAAACAATGTACGCTGTTCTGTATCAGCCACAATACATGGATACATTTTCTACGTGTATTTACGCTATTATTCTAATGAAAACAGTGCATCCTTGTGTTGTGGCTGACACAGAACAGCGTACGTTGTTTACGTCCAGTGGATACTTTCCAAAATGGCGCTACGGTGACATAGAGGAGACGAATTGTTGACTAAAATCGTCATTTTTGTTTTCTTTGCGTACAAAAAGTATTCTTGTAGCTTCGTAAAATTATGGTTGAACCACTGATGGCAGATGGACTATTTTGACAACGTCTTTCATATGTTTCTGGGCCTTGACAGTGTAATGTACTTGACAGTCAATGGGACAGTCAAAAAGCTACCGGATTTCATCCAAAATATCTTAAATTGTGTTCCGAAGTTTGGAATGACATGGGGGTAAGTGATTAATGACAAAATTTTCATTTTTGGGTGAACTATCCCTTTAAGACTCTGCCCGTTATAGTAGCAGCCATTTTGAAACTTACTCCTCTTTCAAATTTGGGTCAAAACTGGTGAAAAAAAGTTTATATGTTGTAAATGTAACAAAGCCAATCAAAAATTGTATCTCAGCTAAACTTTGATCAATCAAAATTAAATTTGGTACCCTTAGATTACACCATGAACTGCGGTACATGCCAAAGTTCGGAACAGCGCCACCTATGGATCAATGTCTATTTTTGTTATTAACTTTTGAACAGTTTGTTTGGGTTATGCCAATTCTGACGATATCTCATTTGTCATTTTCCATGAATGTGCCTGCCTGCCATATTGAAGTAAATGAAGTATGTTTTTCCGCTACTCCTCCTACTAATTTTGTCCAATTTTGTCCAAAATGGAATCAGATTACCTTTGGACCGAGTTGCAGAGAAATGACTGAACGTTCCCAAGAAATACCACTCCGAAGTAGACTCTGTCTGTGTTTGTTGACATGCTAGTTTGCTTACCATGCTAAAAAAAAACACTGAAACCTCTACTTAGAAGCCTGGTGAAAGTGCATGAGCGTCTAGCTCTGTGGTGCCAAGTCTGCGGATTTCCCGCAGAATTGGGCTACTTTAACACTGTTGCCGCGGGTTGTTTTTGATGTGTGGGGGTTGCATCAACCCCAATAACATCATATTTAGCCCCTGAAACGCGAATTTACCCCAGACAAAAAAACATGTACTTCATCCTCCTAGAACGCGATTTTTAATGGGGGACCCTCCTTGAAACATGATTGGGCAAGTTATTTGTTTTATTATGATTATAAGTGTGTTCAAAAGTTTATTTTGCTCAGAATTGTACTAATTTCTAAGCCGTTTTGTTACTAATCTTAGGATGGGTATGTTTTAGACTTTTTTGGAAAAATGTAGCAATAGAGCAATAAACCCTGTAGATAGGCACTCTGCAAAATAGATAGAAAGATGTAATAATAAACTAAACTTTATAAAAGCTGTAGTAAATAAAGGAGTATATAACAATTCAAAACTTTAAAAACTAAAGTAGTTTATCTACTTTTTAAACTCATGGAACCCTTGAAAGGAGCCTGGCACCATGTGGTTGCTTTGAATGTTTCTCAGGATTGATTTTAACAAGAAATACATGCACAGTTTGTGAATTTGACCCAAATGTGTTTTGTGATTGATATGTATTTAATGTAATTATTGGGTTTCCTGCAGCAACACTTATGACACACCTCAAATAAACACAAATATAAATCTTTATCACACTGACTGTCATATTAAAATATTGTGTTTTCCCCGTCTCTAGGTTTTAAAATGCTGTTTACTCTAAATAAAATGCCTGATTCATTTTCTGGACAATGTGAAGCCCTTGTGTCTGGGAATGTGTGTGTCCTGCATGTTTCATTGTGTTGTGTGTGTGTGTGTGTGTGTGTGTGTGTGTTTATGTGAAAGCAGCTGCTGGGTTCCTGTGGGATGTTGAGGGTCTACACAAACCCCTCACTTAATTTCCTATTGAAGCAAGCGGCTTGTTTATGTAATGTGACACTGGGTCTCGTGTTTTAAATTAGTCTGTGCATGTCACACTAAGCCACTTAATTTGCTGCAGCCTTCTTGGTCATTAACAGATTTAACATGTTTTCACATCGATTTAGTCTGCAGTGTGGTAAAATCTATCAATTACAGCAAATGGTCTCGAAAACAGCTTTTCATTTTCTCTTTCTGCACTAAAAATCTGAATCTGAAAAACAAAAGCTGGGTTATTTTCTGTAATAATGTCATCTTATAATGTCATGCAATAATTAATTATCTGTATCATGGGTTTCAAGTAAAATGAGTTACATTAAAATGCACAGAACAAATTTTGTTAATGAAAAACTCTAAATGTTTATGCCCTGCTGATATAACTAAATGCAAAAATTCATCTGTCTATTAGACTAACAATATTCTTGAATGAAAGCAATTCAAACAACACAGAAATAACTGTTATAATACAACTGTTAAAATAAATGAATGTTTGGAAATGTAAAGTGATATTTCCTAGTGACACACTACAGCGAAAGATGGAAATAACTCAAAACCATTTTAGCTGCTGAAAATACTAGTGCTCTATAATCTAATTATTAATAATTAATAAGACAAGAACAGAAAGAGAGCTGTGGTTTCCATCTACTGATAGTCAACTAAATTACAAGTCTACTTTTCATTTTTCAAATATTGCAGATATGCAGAAATTGCATTTTAAAAACCATAGTAGGTACGTTTTATTTATGCATCATAATAGGCTAATTTAATAATTTCCTAATAATGAGATTTTATGAGTGATAACAATGTTAAAAAGAAAAAAGAAGCCTTTCTCAGACATAAAAGTCGTAGTATTTAGTGAAAACGAGTGTAATGTTTTAAAAATATCAGTTATCCTTAACAAAGAATAAACCTTTTTAGTTTTGGACAGCTGAACTTAATAAATAGGCTAAACTGTTGAAATCGAAAGACTGTTGATTTTCTTTTAAAATAAACAACTCAGAGACTAATATTCCTACAATTCCAATGCTCGGATATATTCAAGTAAACAAATGGACCTAATGATGTAGTCCTGACTACGTAAATGTTAAACTGAAACTTACCCGAGTATCGTCTGACTCACAAGTGATGTGAACTACATTTCCCACAATGCTCTACTACTGCTGTGCGCCATATCCTAGAAATGATACAGTTATAAGGTTTAGTGTTTTTAGTTTCAGAGAAATGTTGTTTACTGCACAACACTCCAATGTTTAATGCACAGCTAAAATAAATAAATAAATAAAAAATAGCAATTCATTCACTTTTTTACTTACGTGCAGGTAAATGTCGTTTAGGGTAGACTGGGGGAAAACGTCCCCTAACGTTTTTCCCAAAATATCCACATGAAGTCAAATACATTTTTATTGTAACTATGGAGTTGACAAGAGTGATGTAGTACTATTCACTATGAAGCTTAAACTGGTGATAGTGAAGACAGTCTCTCCAATTTAGTCATTTTTAAGAAATTCAAACAATAAATACCGTTTTGTGTTTTTTTCGTGACAATTGCCGTCTTACCTCAGTTCAAGGAGCACACGTGAAACGATCATCTTTTCATTATTTATCCGGATGCTGTTTTGTGGATAAAATGACACACTCACATTAATTGAGAAACATCGAGATGCGATGCTGCCGACTAGTGGAGTGACGTAGAAATTCACCATCAGCCCCAAATTGAGGAAATTATATTATTGAGCTTCTCTTTAAGGATGTTTTGTTTGGAATGTTCACTTTTGAGAAGCAGTATGGAAATGTTTACTTTCTCTGCAACTTAATTATTTTACTTGCAAAATACTTTATCCACAAATGCAAGGTTATGAAATTTACCCCCCACTTTCCTTACTTTCTAAAAGATGTTAAAATTTATATTAAATCTTTATCTACCTCATTTAACAAAAAGGCACTTAAAACTTTAGATGTTTTGGTTTTTTTGTGTAATTTGTATTTGATAATTTATGTTTTGAGGGAAGAATATATTTATTGTTATGTGATTACATATTTTATTTATCTTTTTTCCTTATTTATTTGTTTATTTATTATTTATTAATCTTTTTTTCTTTCACTCTTCTTTTTTGCTTTGTTATTGTTTTTTTTTGTTGTTGTTGTTTTTTTTTTGCTATCTTTGAATTCCTGGCTCTTTTCCTTGACATATGTTCTGTCAAATCTGTATCTTTAAGCAAATGCTTAATAATAATAATAATAATAGTTTTGTGGCTGTAGAAAGCTGTAATTTCAAAAATGTTAATCACAGACACAGACAGTTCTTCAACATCAGCCCTGGCTAGACCAATCACCTAACTTAAATGCGATCAAACCAATATGGGAAGTTAACCTGCTTCTGTTTTGATGAGTAAATAAATCTAGCCTCCATACAGACAAACAATTGTAATGTCATGTAACAATCCACTGAAAACAGATATTTAAAAGTAAATAATTTGTTAATAAATCTAAATCAGATTTATGTTAAATTAATCATTGTTGTTGTTTCATTGTTGTCCACGCCTCCCAGCATAAACGCAATGGTACTGAATAAACAGTTGAATTTAAACATTAATTTAGATTCTTTCAATTTAAACTACGTCCCTGAATAGTGAATAAGATACTGTATGTACCATCAGCGATGATCAGCAGAACTGACATCAAAACACAGCTCAGTGGCTCCATCTTCAAATAACCAAAATGAAACAAAACGATCAAGTCTGCTTAGATATAAATGATCGCAAATAATTATTCTGCTGTTCATGGAGACTACATGAACAGGCGTTTATTTTCAATAAGGTTAGGTAATAGAAAAGTGTAAAATAATGTGCCTCATGGGTGTTGATCGATTAGGGTTAGGTGTAGGGAGGGCTACACTTTGTCCCAAGGCGGCTTTAATTTTGGCTTATAATTTTAATAAAAATTATAATTAACAATTAATGTTATTATTGCATACTGTTTTAAAATGCAATTGTATAATACCGAGGTGCAAATATCTGCCACTTGCACTAGGTAGTATGAATAGCATCTAACCAAAGAAAATGCTGGTATTTTTACAAAGTGTAAACAGAATCTATTTACCAGGTACTTGTAAATTTAGCAGAGACCAAACGACTGGTGTTTCAGACAAAGTAAACAAACGTTTCTCAGATCCCCAAATTTTAAAAATATTATAGCAGAGACTACATTCATTATAAACCGTTATGACTTTGATCTTAACCAAATTCATATATGCAAACAGACTCTCTTAATAACAGAATTAAACTCACTTACCTTCGGAATCAGTTCTGTCATCAGTGTAAAGCTGCAAAAACATTTACAAAGCTAAACAAACACACAACGATACTGTGAGGACAAACTGAAATGTAAGTTGTTACACTGAAGTGACAAATCACTGTTTAGCTGACAAGGTTGTGCACATTTAACATGTAACAAATGTAAATAAAACAATTTATTGTGTAGAAATATACAAGTAACCATCTCCATATATAGATACACAGCAGAGCTCCCTTTGATTTCAAGTTTTATAAAAACAGTCACAACAAAATATACTTGGATTTCCGACATTGAAAATCTGAAGCAATAACACAAGAGCAAAGCTAATTCAGCATTCAGAAACATGGTCCCTTGAGTACGCAAATACAAAAAGCAGAGGAACTACTAAGAACGGCATGAGCAAACCGTGAAATGTTCACATTGGGCAAACAGTTTACCTGTAACTCCTGAAATTTTAATCACAGACACCAACGCTATATGAGAAAAAAATGGTGGTGCCATAATTATAATATAATTAGAATTACAAAGAGAAAAGGTATATACACATACAGCATCCTGTAACATCATCATACAGATATTACAGTAAGTTTCTGGTTCAGTTCAGTTGCCATTACTGAAGAAATGAATGCCTCAGTGTGCAACATTTAGTGTCTCACCTAAAGCGAAGATGAGTTATACATTAGATTTGACATTTAGATTATTTGCAACAATCTTCAAACTGCAGACCTAAATGTAAGTCATTATCTATGACTTTATATGACATTATCTCCTTTTCTGCAGCTCTTAAATCAAATAAATTAATTCCTCACTGGATATAAGTATGAACTGTTATTATATGGAAAAGAGCTGCATTAGGATTCTTAATAATTCTCCATCAGTTCACACTCACCAGGTGCAAATGCTTGCAAAATCAGCAGAGTTAAAGCGAATAAGCTTTCAGATGGTAAGAGAACGATTCTCAGATCCCCCAATGTACGCTCACCATTCACTGAAGAATAAAAAAAAATATTATATTTATATAAATTATAATAATAATTAATACAAATGCATGTACAATCTAATTAGACTCTTTTCATAAAGATTTAACTCACTTGTCTTCAGTATCAGTTCTGTCATCAGTGTAGCAGAGCTCAGTAAAACAACAACAACTGATCCAAACAGGTACACAAAGGTGCTGTGCAGACCAACTGCAATGTGAATTAAAATAACGAAATTTTAATAATATACAGTATGTTTCATCTTTTTTTTACATCATCTCCAACTTTAAATAGAGCCACATATCATGACAAATCAATGTTTCCTTGAACTTATGAGATTCTCTGTTATATGAAAACATACTGTTAGTATAAGTTTAAAAATTCAAAACGTGCAGGTTTGGATCAACATGTAGGTAACTATAAAATTATAAGCGCTGTGTGATTGTTTAGCATGTGCAAACATAAAAAAGCCCAACCAAACACTTGAAAATCAAATGGGACTGGATCTAGTATCTAGATGTGGGAGCAAAAAAAAACATCAGAGAGAAGATAAATACTGTACCTGTATGATTATATGACCATGTTAAATCCATAAGTGTCCATTTTATCAGCAGAAATACAACCACACAGGACTTCCCCATGTAATCTGTCAATAAAGGGGGATGGAAAGAAAGGGTTAAACAAGTTAGCACCTCAAGATAGCACTTACATTCACACAGTGCACAGCATTAATGAGTACACCCCCTCTGAAACGCAACAAATTCAGTAAATACTCTTTACTTACACATGTTAGGGTTCTTTACAGATATAATATTCCATCAAGTCTGCTTGATCAGTTACTGGAGGAGTGACACTATCTGACAGAGTAAGATGCAGCATGCAGAAGTGACATGCATGGTTGTTTATCCACACCAGAACTACCTACTGTATCCAAAGCTTTTTCCAAGGCCCATATTTATAAAATATAGACTTCTGGGAATCTACACTCTGGTCTCATGAGACCAAGTCAATCACTTTTAGAGTTAAACAGGACAGATGTGAAAATGTGTCATGAACTTGTACACTCAGTGCCAAGAAGGGTCAGAGTACATACTTAGAGTAATGGAGGACATTAAAGGATTCACTTTCAGAACAAAAAATTACAGATAATGTACTCACCCCCTTGTCATCCAAGATGTTCATGTCTTTCTTTCTTCAGTTGTAAAGAAATTATAGAATTGATTTGAGTTGCATTTCTTAATGCAGTGGCTGTGTTAGGTGACAGTGGTTTTCTGAAGTACTCTTGCGCTATAGCAATGTGGTTATATATCTGAAGGCTCAAATGTCACACATAAACCTGAGGTCTCCTGCCTTGCCCTACAGAGACGATCCAGCTTTGCTGGCAAAGACAGGATACTCTGTATAAACCCAATCATGATCTCCTCACCTATTACCAATTTACCTGCTTATTGTGGACTGTTTGGATATTCTATAACCTTTTCACATTTGTTTTGCCTCTGTCCCAACTTTGTCCCCAACAAAACTAAAAAATAAATGTAGTTTATATTTCAAAAATACATTTAAGTTGGTCCGTGAAAGCTTTGGAAATCTTTTAATTGCAATGGCAGTCTTTTTATCAGTGGATCTGATATCACAAAACTGATATTGTGAAAAAATCAGTAAAATTGACTATCATTCAATCTCTACTCTCGATGCTGCTGAACTGAATTTGTCAGAAAATTTAATTTGTTTGAAAATCTGCTATTATTATGACTGACTATATGATATGTGTAGTGTGACATGTGAATCGTGAACAGCTACTGTAGATATTGGTGGGAGCACTGCACATTTACATGCTTGATTTATTCACTGTGGAATATATGAAGAGATGCAAAAGCCTCTAAATCCATTTGACACATTTCTTCAAAAAATGCATTTTTATCAGGCTCAGATGTATAGGTTTCTATGTAAGTACTGGTACTTCTGATTGAGCAGAGGGTGGGATTTTGGCGAGTTTGAAGTAAAAGTATATGATGGATGTATAATATGTGTCAAGAGCATTCACTCAGTATCATTATCTCATTTTTGACCGAGATGGCTTTTAGAGGGTTTTGCATCGGAACTCTTCATATATACTTACCTGGATAATCAACAGCAGTGAAAACAAGGTATCCAATAAAAGTCCATAATAAATAATCCATCCATTTATTAATGATGACTGTAACATAAATTAGAAATTGAAAAAAAAAAAAAAATTAGTGCCATGAAATACAGAATGGGGAACTAAGTTTGAATAGCTTTTAATATGCATTTCATTATTATTTGATTTAAAACTTATTTTATTTACACTCCACTTTTTTTCTCTCTCTCATTTTCCAACGTCCCTAGAGTTAAACAGATGAGTTTTACCATTTTTGAATCCATTCAACCAATCTCCGGGTCTGGTGTTAGCACTTTTTGCATAGATTAGCATAAACCATTGAATCTGATTAGACTGTTAGCATCTTGCTCAAAAATGGAAAGATTTTCAATATTTTTCCTATTTAAAACTTGACTCTTCTGTAATTACAGAAAATGAAAAGTTGTGATTTTCTAGGCCGATATATGGATAGGAACTATTCTCTGATTCTGGTGTAATAATCAGGGAACTTATACGCCTTCAACCAGTAGATGTCCTCAGCACGCACATTTCAAGCTTGCAAGCATTTCTTGGTAGACAACCTCACAGTTCATTCCTGTGCAGGGCTCTAGTGACTGTCTTCGTTGAGACATCAATTCCAGACTTGGCTAGGTCATTCACTAGTGTCTTGGCAGTTGTTCTTGGGTCTTCAGAAACCTCTCTCACTAGTTTTCTTTCCAAAGTTTTTGAAATCTTTCGCTTCCTGCCTCTGCCCGTCTTGTTCTCCACTGTGTTGGTCTCTTTAAACTTCTTGATAATGCATCTCACTGCAGTTCTTGACACTTGAAAACGCTTTGATAAACATGTGTATCCTTCTCCATCTTTATGAGCATTAACAATTCTTTCTCTCAAGTCCAAACTAAATTCTTTTGCCTTTGCCATGATGACAGTGCATATTATTTTACTAGTTGTTTCGCAAGATACTAATCCTCAGCTTAAAGAGCAATTTAAAGGCTTAACTAGGTTAATTCGGTTAATTAGACAAATTAAAAAAAATTGGCAAGTCATTGGACAAAAGTGGTTTGTTCTATAGCTAATCAAACTAATCATTTCTTAATAATCTTCTAATAATCTTGACCTTAGCAGTTTTTTATTTATTTATTTTTTAATTCTTTTTTTCAAGCAACTATAAGAAATCAGACTTTCTCTAGAAGAAAAAAATAATAGGAAATAATGTGAAAACATTCTCTTGCTCTGTTAAACATCAATTGGGAAATATTCAAAAAAAAAGTAAAAAAAAAAAAAAAAATGTTTGACTATAATTTCGTACTGTAAAATTTTGTCTTCAACTGTATATGTATATGTGTGTGTGTGTGTGTGTGTGTGTGTGTGTGTGAATTAGAATTAGATCATTCTTAACTACATCTATGTCTCAGTCAAACATTAAAAATAAAAACATACCTTGAGATCTGAGATATGGTCCAGCTCTAAACAGCAGGATTGGTCTCAGTAAATACAGAGCTGAGCAAGCAACAGTCTCATGCAGAGATCCTGGAACAAAATTAAATTTTAACACTGCAACAAACCCAAAAGTGAAATAAAATATGAACTTCAACAGTACAAGAAACAGTGAGATCATAGCAATACACTTTGGTTTAGTCAGTTAAACTCATAAGAACAGACTGAGACAAAGAGCATGACTGAAATTCTCACCGTCAGAAACACCCCAGAGAATGAGAGCAATGAACATCATAATGTTTGGAAGAAAATTGAGACAAGCCTGGAGACATGTGACTAGAGAAAACAAAAAATTATATATTTCAACTTAGCACTGAAGTATTGTGTTATTTAACTGTAACTGAAATTAATAGAGTTGGGGTACTCGGACTTGTACTCGGACTCGAGTCCGGTCTCGAGTACAATTTTTAGTGGACTCGGACTTGTCACGGACTCGGATGCATTTTTACTCGGACTTGACTCGGACTCGAGCCTTTCGGACTCGGAAAATATTGCCGAGTCCAACCGAGTCCAGGGACAGTATACGGAAATGTAAATGACTCATGCATTATTACAAATGTGACATTCAGTATTCTTTATTGTTTTTAAGTCTTGCCAGTACGTAAAAGCCGGCCAGAATCGGAATGCAAAAAAAAAAAAAAAAAAAAATATATATATATATATATATATATATATAGAATACTGTCATCAAAGACGCCGTTTGAAGCTGAACGCAGACACTTAAACGGACAGATTAATGGATGAATTTGCTGATTGCTTTTAAAACATAAATTTGATGTAAACAATGGGTCTACATAATTTTCACATTTGCAGTTCATAGAGAACGTATTTTATTAGCCCTGCAGCATGAGCTATTATATCCTATAACATTTTACACTATTTTATCTCACAATTCTCATTTTTTCCCCTCGCAAATGCAAGTTTTCGTCGTATTTCGGACGTTATATCTCAGTTTAACTGAACAATATAAAGTTTGTCATTTCTGAGAGGAAAAAGGAAGAATTGTGGCATATAAACTCGATGTTTTAATGATTTAAGCCGAGGAGAAATAAAAGAAAATTGCACGTTGATTTTTCTTATCAAAATTGTGAGATAATCTCGGAACTGCGAAAATAAATTCAAAATATTGAAATACAAACTCAAATGTACTTTTTTAAATTTATTATTTTAGGGCTGTGCAATTAATCGAAATTAATTTCCGATTTCGGATTCTAACGATTCTGAAAATATCATAATCGAGATAAACCATTGCTCCCGATTCCGCCCCCTTTGGTGGGCTTTTGCTCCTCAATAAAAGCCTAATTTCACATTCAAATCAGTAAAATCATGTAAGGTGACTTGCATAAAATAGGACGAAAAGAGAATTTGCGCTGTTCTGTGTATGCATTCAGAGACAGAACAGAACACGGACAGCTATTTAAACAATTCAGTTTTGTATGTAATGGAAAATGTGATTAGGCATTTTGTTTCGTTTTTTTTAATCAAGTTAATTTGAAAAGTTGTTGTGAGGATTTTTTTTTTTGTTTGTTTGTTTGTTAAATATAAGTTTTGTTTTCTTAAAGTACAAACAGCCGCCAACGGAAGACTCTTCATGTTCTGTTTAAACAATTTGCCTTCTGAAATATAATATAAAATATAAATCTAAATATAATAGATTAATATAATATAAATATAAATCCGTTTATGCGGAGAGTGGAAGCTAAAGCCATATTGCAGGTATAGTGGAGGCGCCAGCGCCATTGCTTGCATTTTTTTTTCCAGTGGAAACAATTAAAAATTTCCCATAATAGACGTGATAAATACATATATAGAAAGCTTTAAATTATTGCTTAACGAAATAAACCAAATCAAAAACAAAAACGTTTTACTAATGTAGCTAATCCGGAAAGATTTATTTCTCTCTAAAGGCGGTCAAAGAGGAGTTTTTGAGTCAGGATCTTTGCGACACTGATTCAGAATACACTAGTTTATTCATAAATAATTTGAAAAATCTCTTTACTATTTCCCTTCATTCATTCATTGCCGGTGCTTTGTGGCAAGTTTCAGCCTATTGAATGCGAAGCTGCACTGAAGGCACTGCGGCTGACTGAGGCACAAAACGCCTTCCGAGCCGCTCCCGAAGAGAAAGCGAAAGTGAAGTCTGACTATTAAAATGCCATTTTTTTTTATTTTTATTATTATTATTTTTTTTAGCACCATAATTGATGGATGTCTAATTAATGGAAAATATAAAAATAAGGAGAAGCCTAAAACAGCGATGCCCGGACCGCGTCTGAACTATTGCGTGACTGAGCCCGGTCCTTGAGGCGTAAAAGAAAGGACTGAAATGCAGGGCTCTAATCAGTCAAATAAAGGTCTGAACCCACTCATAATCGTGTTAAATAGTCCTGATTACAATACTGACCAAAATAAGCTGATTATGATTTTTGCCGTAATCGAGCAGCCCTATTTTATTCCATGGCTTTTATAGACTTCTACTTGATAACTGTCAGATAAGCTCCGCCCACAAAATCTTCATCATTGTTTGCAAACACCGAATTGATATTCCGCTCCAACGCATAACAACCTTTATTAACTATAAATGCATTAAAATGTATAACAGTTTTATAAATAGGCTATAAATAAAACGGTTGTGAGTTATGGAAAGAATGTAGGCCTCATTTTCATCCAAGAAAAAAAATGTAAAATGCCATCTACTCTGTCTATGGCCTAACCATTCATCATATAAAACCCAAAACACACAAATCAGAGATATGAGGTGCATTTTCTGCTCTTTAGGTCACATTCACCAAGCTACCTACCCAGCCCCCAACCCCACCCTTAAATTTGTACATTCACTATATAACACAACAACTATATAACAAAAAAAAAAGTCCTGCCCTATAATTTTTCACATTCTGTAAGCGGTTTCTCTCTTAAAGATGTCACAATACATAAATCAAGTCACCCATAACTTCTGTTACATGCCTTATTTCTAGTTATAAAGGTTAAAACAATGTTAAGATACCGAAAAACAGTAGTGTTTCATTGGACTCGGACTCGACTCGGACTCGGCCCTTTGGGACTCGGACTTGAGTCGGACTCGGCCCATTTTGGACTCGGTCTCGTCTCGGACTCGACTGGTCAAGGACTCGGACTTGACTTGGACTCGACTTAGGTGGACTCGAACCCAACACTAGAAATTAATAAACTCATTCCAGCAAATACTATTCTCCAATCAATACCTATCCGTGGATTTTGTAATCCACGGTAGATGAGACCAGAGCAGAGCAGAAGAGCAGACCCAGATGCAGCAAGACAGAGTGCCAAGATCATTATTTGTAAAGCAGAGAAACCTGTGAAACACAGACAAATATCGGTTAATCAGAGTTATCTGAGATAGTGCAGGGAACACATTTCTTTTAAAACATCAAGAATGTATGTGCTTTTTTATTCTTCCAAGATACATTTTTAGTTTGCATGTATAAACTTTTTAATTCTTCAGAAAAACACTTAAATGTGTTAATGAAGTTTATTGTATTACTTATAATATTCAAGTAAATATTCAACAATAATCCTATGAATTATACAATATTATTGCATTATTATTACTTTAGGAAATTGTTTTTGACAGTACAATAAGAATGCTGGATGCCTATTTTCCACAAGTTGGTATGACTCTTTAGACAGTTTCAGACTCAGACAGACCATAACAAACTGTTTTTTATAATAAATATAAATATAAAAAAATAAATAATAAAAACAGTTTTTCTGATGACTCACCCAGTCGCTCTATAATCACAGTTGTGTTTGCCGACAAACGTCCATTTTTCGCATAACACATGTAAACTCCTTTATCTTCAGTTCTGACCCTCTTCAGTCTGAGAGAAGTTTCCTTTGGGGATTTCTGTGGTGAAGAAATCGGCTCTGTCTTTGTATTGCTCATCTGCTGGTAGAGTTTTATTCTTTTCAAAAACCAGAATTATTATGTTTCCATTTGTTTTCCTCCATGAAACCTCTTCGATGTGTTCAGGTGGGATGTGAGAGTCCACAGAGCAGTTCAGAGTGACGTCCTCACCCACAGATGCAGATATGGACTCATCTAATCCTGATACTAGCAAATAGTCTGAAAGAACAAACATTGCATCAAACATCACCATACTTTAAGAAAAGGATATTAAAAGTAAAAGAGTTTAATACCCCTATTGCTCCATACCCACCGGCAACTTTAATTTCAACAAAGGTTTCACCAGCATTCTGCTCAGTGTAAACTTTGCATTTGTAAAAACCCTCATCTTCAGCTGTCAGATTGTCCAGACGGAGGGAGAAGTTTCCATGTTGAATCTGATCAGTAAAGAAATTAGCTCTATCATGATAATTCTGCTGCTGGGCCTCAGCATAAATTAAAAGGTGAACCAAAGTCGTGGAGTCTGTTTTTCTCCATTCCACCTCCAGACCCTCCATTGGTAAGGGTTCATCAACATAACAGGGCAAAACCACTGAAAATCCCAGTGGAACAACCAGAGGACCAGAGGGACCTCTCACTAACAACCCTAAAAACAAAACAGAAAACATTTTGAAGTCGCCATTATTTTGATACATTCTGCAATCCATATATATAGCCTACTTACCTTCACAGATCATACATAGTGCTGCCACAAACAAGAATTTATGTAAGTGCATGTTTAAATACAAAAGGGTCTATTTATGGTCTGTAAGTAAAAAACAAAGTTGTATCAGACATTATGTGAAAAAGCAGCCGCACAACAACTGAACTGCTGTTTTTAACTTTCGTTTTAGTGTTTAGTTTTTGAGAATTAATTTGTTAAAACATTTCCTGTAACTGTAATCAGGAGGAGGAGGGGCATCAAAATACTGTGATAAAATGTCATCAGAAAACATTAAAATAAATGAGGTGCAGTTCTGCATCAGAAGCGCGTAGATGGAGGAAACTCATAACTTGCTGCATCTTTAGCCTTTCATCTGGTAAGATGGGTCTTGGGTGCACGATCACAAGTTGTCAGCGCTAAATGCAAGTGTAAATCATTAGCAGGTAAGGCTAGTCAAAAAAATAAATAAATTTGTGGTACAAAAGATCTGCACTGTGATACGAGAGGATGAGCTATTTATCAAATAGCATAAAGCTTAGCTCAAGTACAAAACAAAATCATTGTGCGGTGTATTCATTTATTATAATTGGATTGTTCATGAGAGTGCAGAAATGTAGCCTCCCAACAAATCTTTAGGATTCCCACAGGTCATGGAATTTCTGGAATATCATAAAATTTTAAAAAGTCTATTCCAGACATTGAAACTCAGGGAATTTTATATTTTTTTGTCCTAGTCAGGGAATTTTGTTTGTCACTTTAAATTTTAGTGTCCTTTTATCAAAATGTAATTTTTCTATACTGTATTTTTTATCGCGTTTTTTAATTTTTTTTGTATTTGTTTCACGTTTTGCTTATTTTTCAGAGCCATTTTATTTCCTTCACGCTCATCAACTGGCAATCACTTAAAGGGATGGTTCACCCAAAAATGAAAATTCTGTCATTAATTACTTGTCCTCGTGTTGTTCCAAACCTGTAAGACCTTTGTTCATCTTCGGAACACAAATTAAGATATTTTTGATTAGATCTAAGAGCTCTCTGACCCTCCATTGACAGCAAGGGTCCTACCACATTCAAGGTCCAGAAAGGTACCAAGAACATTGACAAAATAGTCCATGTGACATCAGTGGTTCAATTGTAATTTTATGAAGCTACAAGTATACTTTTTGTGTGAAAAAAAAAAAAAAAAAATCAACAATTCATCTCCTCTGTGCTTTCCTCTAAATGTAAACAAAGCGTGCATGCATTGTGATACTCCTAAAAATGGAGCTAGGGGATGCAGAGGAGATGAACTGAATAATTATTTTTTTTTTGCACAAAAAGTATTCTCGTAGCTCCATAAAATTATGACTGAACCACTGAGTATTTGTAAATATTCTTGGTGGGCCTTAAAGATGGAGGACCCTTGCTGTCTATGGAGGGTCAGAGAGCTCTTGTATTTCATCAGAAATATCTTAATTTTGTGTTCCGAAAGCGAACAAAGGTCTTACAGGTTTTGGACAACATGAGGGTGAGTAATTAATGACAGAATTTTCATTTTTGGGTGAACTATACCTTTAAGTCAAATGCAGTCACCAGGCTGTTCCTGTATAAGGCAAACAATCCAGGAAAAATGTACATTTCAAGAGCTCTGGCTACAAAATGACCACTTTAAAGACTGAGTGTTAAAAGTAGATGACAAATGGCAAAAACTAAATGTGAAGATAAAGTAATAAAAAGACTAAATGATGAACTTATTGACAAAAAGAAAATCCTTCAGAGCGTTTAACCCCTGAAAGCATAAAAACATAAATTAGTTAATTACTGTAGAAATAGTACAGACAAATATCAAATTTAATGGGTAAAAGAAAAAAAAAAAGTGTGCGTATGTGCGTTTAACAAGTAATGTGAACAAGTAAATAAAGCTTGCAAATGGGTGGATTTAAAATAGCTACTGTCTGTGGCTAGTTTTTGTCTGCTCCGTGCTCACCACAACAGCAGCCTGTTTTTCGGTTCATTATGCTTGGAAATTCAGCTTTTAGTCAATAAAAGTTAGGGAATTTGACATTTTGGAAACCCTGTAACTTTGTTTATCCATCACATATGAAACCAACTTTACAGCCTTTCTTACATGCTTGGTTTAGAGGTTAAATTGCATATAAAAAATAATGTTCAGCTATAATCATAAAATATCTTGCAAAATTTTGGTTGATAATGACTAATAGAGAGAAAGACAACTACAACAAGGATATTTTGGGCAAAACAATAAGAAGAACTTGAACTTGGTTAGAGAGAAAGACAACTACAATAAGGATATTTTGGGTAAAACAATAAGAATAACTTGAACTTGAGTGTAAAGCTGGTGTTGGAGTGGTGTTCTGATGATTGTCCTCGCTGCAGCCTGCAGTCTTTACAACAGCAGCCTTTTCCCAGACACACTCTTATTCAGGTAAGTGCAATTTTGGTGTTTTAAATGTTTTCTAGGGGTGTAATGAAATAAAGAAAATGAATAATAAAGAAAACATTGCTTTTGTGTACCGAACAAATACAGTGTCGTTTTGATCATGTAAATATCGCTTCACCTCTTTTCCCTCTTCTTCTCAGTCTCTCAAAATGTACAGACCAAAGAAAAGAAGTGGCGTTAAAACAGTAAGGAGCTTGATAACAGAGGCTTGCGTGAAGGGAAAACAGAGAAATCTAACCTGTCTGCATGTGTGCGCCGTGAGTGTAGAATATATAAACACTTCTTAATAGAATTAAAATTCATCCCTTGTGCTTTTTTGGCCACGTCAAGTGTGTTCACAGAGCATTCCATGGGCCTATGCGAATAATTCTAGATTTAAAAATTACCTGACCTTTTGATCTTACACAAAACAAGACGACAGGATACATGGGGTTTTTTTTATTTTGTGAGTTTGTAGTATATTCAAATGAGTGGAAATTCGCCCACATTTTAACATTACAACCTAGATAGCACACGCACGTCGGCAAGATGTCTTTTAAAGATCTCTTGATCTGGAAAGCATCTGTTGTGTACAAACGTCTGGCAGACATCTGTAAGATGTCAGTTTTACATACATTCTAAATTATAAACATCTTAAAGACATCTAATAGACATCTATTTGACATCTGATAGGAAACGTCCAATAGACGTATTGCAGATGAGCAAACTATATCTTCCAGATGTCAAATAGATGTCTCAGAGAAGTACTTGTGCTATCAGGGAGAAGACTCAAATTTGCCTTCTGCTAAACTCATTCTTCTCCCTTTTTACATCAAATATCAGACCAGAAAAGTGTTTAATTTCAGTAAGATAAATTGATTAGGGTCAGTGGCGGAGCCATGGACATAATCACGGCCACCCCATTGGCCCCCCCGCTCGTAATCGCATTTTAAGAGACGAAAATATTTTTTCAAATATTGATCTAGGAGAACCTCAATCATGTCTATACCAACTATACGATAATGTTTTGACCGCAGAACTCTCGCGACACTCACCGGAACTGAAAAATAGCGCGGTTTTCCAGCTTTCGTTAAAAGTGGGAGACGAGGAATGCAGCGCTGCAGTTCAAATAATGGTACCTGGGTATCAACTCTGAGCGTTTGAGCACAACATATCAGCTGATCTATTCAGCCCAGTTTTATCAATATCCTCGTGTAAAAAGAAGTTAGGAAGCAGTAAGCTTTTTATTAGCTGAGTTAACGTTAGATGTTTAGAACTATTGTCACGTTATCTAGAGCTTTAGGAAATGTTTAGGATTTTTTTTTTATCATAAACTATGTTTAATATGATGCAGACATTCCAGTATAAATCAAGACTGGTTTTATATAACAGAAATAACAGAAACATTTAACCTCTATATAGGCTACATTGTTTTTTTTAACATGGTAATGTTTAAATGTTTTTTTGCTTATGTCTATTATTCATGTCAGTCAGTAAAATGTGAGAAACATGAAGAGAAAGGCAGCATATATAGCATTCTTCTTAAAAAAGAGTAGCAAAAAGCAGTCAAATGAATCATGAATTGACTAAAAACTAAGAATTACTAAACATTTTATTAACATTTTATAACATTTCAATTGCACATTTTACATCATTGTGATTTAGGCACCTACAATACTTTTAAAAAGGTATTTTATGGTGCCATGTTTGCTTGTATAACGAAATTAAATGTGCCACCCCAGAGTAACTGCTGACCCCTGCCTGGCCACCCCTATGAAAAATCCCTGGCTCCGCCACTGATTAGGGTTAGATGTAGGGAGGGCTACACCTTGTCCCAAGGTGGTATTATTTAGGCTTATAATTTTAATAAAAACAATATAATTAACACTCAGTATTATTATTGCATACTGTTTCATAATGTACTACGATACCGAAATATATGCCACTTGCACTATAAATGGCATATAACCAAAGAAACTGCTGGTATTTTTACAAAGTGTAAATAGAATCTATTGACCAGGTAGCCTACTTGTAAAATTAGCAGAAACCAAGCAACAAGGGTTCAGACGAAGTAAATGAACGTTTCTCAGATATAAAAAATATTATAGCAGATATTATAGTCTCTCAATAACAGAATTAAACTCACTTACCTTCGGTATCAGTTCTGTCATCAATGTAAATGTGCAAAAACATAAACAAATCCAAACTGTAATGTAAGCTGAAACATTGAAATTGTCATTTGTTATTTATTAAAGTGACAAAACACTGTTTAGCCGACAAGGCTGTGCACCTTTAACACATGTAACAAATGTAAATAAAACAATTTATTGTATAGAAATATACAAGTAACCATCTCCATATATGGATACACAGCAGAGCTCCTTTTGATTTCAGATTTTATAAAAAAAAAAAAACAGTCACAACAAAAAGACCATTTCTTGGAAACTTTTACAAAGGACCATTCTTGTATTTCTGACATTGAAAACCTGAAGCAATAACACAAGAGCACTCAAATTTACGCTAATTCAGCATTCAGAAACATGGTCCCTATGTCCCTATACAAAAAGCAGAACTACTACTAAGAACGGCATGAAGAAACCGTGAAACATTCACATTGTCCATAACTTTCTATTTAGATCACACACACACACACACACACACACACACACACAATATGGACATGTAAATACATATACATGTATATAAATAAAAAAAAACAATAAAAGTTAAACCTATACAAGTATACACAGGTTTTGCGTCACACAGTAAAGAACCAAAAAGAGTGACACAGCTCATATTTGTGGTTCCCTTGAACAAGTGCACTGCGTTTTAGCACTGAATGAGATGTGAAATGTAGTGTATGCAACTAATAGTGTTCACATATTCAGATATTTTCATATATAGTGTTTACCTACAGTATAGTATTCGTTAATGCATATATATAAATTCTAAATTACATTAAACCAACATGAAACAAATGAAATGAAATTTCTCAACTTTGAGTTAATGTAAAAAACATAAGCTGCAATGACTTGCTGATCATAACATTTTTGCATATATTCTGAATTACATTAAACCAACATGAAGCAAATGAAATGAAATTTCCCAACTTACTTTGAGTTAAAGTAATGTAAACATAAGCTGCAATGACTTGCTGATCATAACATTTTTTGCATATATTCTGCACTGTAAGGTAATCAGTGAGGGACACTGCTTTTGAAAAGTTTTGCTGCTTGACATTGCAAATTGGTGTTATTACCATGTTATTTCAGTGTGTGGTCTTAATTATGAACACATTGGTTTGTAATGCAGACTTGTTTTCTGTACGTTGTTACACTTCTCATTATTTCGCTATAGCGGCTAATGAACCAGAAGTCTCACCCATAGGCTTACTTCCACATTTAAGAAAAAGGTGGTAAACGGTTAAACTTACTTGAGACTACCAGTCCCACCAACATTCACAAACACACTATACTTCTGTCTGTCAGATGTTTTGATTGCAAACTGCATCTTTCTTCACGATAAATGATATTTGATTTGATATCTTTTTGTAATACAATGAAATTCAGATATTTTTCAGTGTGACCTGAGTTTTCAAACATTTTGGGGCCACTGTAAATATTCACTATTTTAAAAACAAAGTAAAACAAAACTGAGCTCTCAGCTTGACCTCTGAAGGGATTTTTTTTTTCATTGCACTTATTCTTGAAGCTCTGAATCAGGCTGCGTTTCGTCCATCTCATCCATCTCCTGTTCATCAGCATCTCTCAGATGTCGCATTTCGCCGTTCTGGTTCGATAGATTGTGTGGAATTTCTGCGACCTCATTCTGTGTTCAGGATGAGACACACGGGTTAAAAAAAAAAAAATCTGCAAAAAATATATTGCTTGCTTATATATGAAATTACAGATGCCTGAGACACTTCTCAGTTTTTTTAGCATTACAGATTCATTCAGGTGAGCTGCAAAATTAACAAAACATTTTTTGTTCACTGTGTGAGGTTGAAACACTTTATTTCCAAAAGATTGCTGGGCTTATGTAAAATTTCCATTAACAATGGTGCAACAGTATGCATTTAAATTGGCAGAAATTATGATAATTCACAAAATATCTCTGCTCTAATAAGACTTGACCAAACCACAGATAGGGTTAGATTTATCTAGATGTTTCACAGATAGTTCACCCAATAGTTCAGGATAGTTCAGATAGTTCAGGATTAGACACCTTAAATACATGAAGCAAAGTGTTGTTCAACAGCAGGTCATTTTTAAATCCCCTATCAATCGGTATTCAATTAAATATCACATTTTAAATATATAATACTAACCTGAAGATGCCGCGGATCCTTTTTAATTACTGTGTGAAGAAGAACACATATAATGTCAAATCGATCAGTCTCAGCTAAGGTGCAGCTTTGCTAAATTCATCAGATTGTACAATGGCTGATTTGGGGATGTAGAAAAGAAAGTGATACTAGATAATCTACTCCTTCAAAGCTTTGTGCCCTGCTAGAAACACAAAACTGAATTTAACACTAGAACCACCACGGGGTAATTTTACCCACCTGTTTTTCAAATGTAACAGATTTTCAATAAAACACTCAAGTGTCCCAGTCATTGGGCTTCATTCATGAAACTTGCGTAAATGAGTAAATTTGGAGTAATTTGTGCGTAAAACAGACCTTCACGAAAACTCCTATGAATTACAGCTACGCAAAATGAAATATCTGGTCTACCAAATAGAACTTATCTGTTCAGTTGTGCATTTACTGAATGAGCACTGTGCTATGTCCAAACTGATTGCATTGTATTTTATGTATAATCATTTTTATTCCTGTTTTAATTCATTTTAAACCAAATTTTTATTGTTGTGATTATTATTTTTTTAATGATTAGTTTAACTCATCTTATATTTTTATGATTATTTTATTTCCTTTTATGTAAAGCACTTTGAATTACCATTGTGTATGAAATGTGCTATATAAATAAATAATTATAATATATATAAATAAATAATTGCCTTAAAATGACCAGCTGTTGGCGCTTGAAAATGCTGTGGTGGCACATCGTTTTTCCAGCTGAGAAGCTTTGATTTCTATGATTTGGAATTTCCACGGCAGCAACGTATATGCATCTCATTTTTAATAATTTTATTACATATTAAAAAGCAGTAATATTGACTTCTCAACTGTTGTAGGACGGTTTGTCTGTATTTGTCCCGGCCCTCCTCTATTTACGGCTGGGTAAATAGTGACAGTGATGAGCACTGTGTTATACAGTTATCAACTATAAAAAAAAAAATAATAATAAAAAAAGAGGGCAAGGGCAAATGAACTTGTCTTGTAACTATTATGGTAGTGCATCAAAATTCAGTGATTTGATAAAAAAGAACACAGAACGTTTTACTCACCATTTACTCGTGGTAGGGAGCAGGTGTACATTTCTTTCGTACCAACCAACATTTTGAAAATATGAACATTTTCATGAATTCGAAAGTTTACGTCAGAATGGCTTTACGAACGATTTACACAAAAATTTGTTCTGCTCGTGTTTCATCAATGAGGCCCATTGACTTTTACTAAAATTTTGTAATTTAAAATTCCATTTTCCACAATCCAAATTGGTGTTGTTTTATTTTATTATTATTATTTATTTATTTATTTATCTTTTACCTAAAATGGCATTTATACCTAAAAGTGCCAGCGCGGGTCAAATTTACCCACTATTTTCGTGCTGTCATTATCTTTCCACCTATGTTTTAACATTGTACATTGCTAGGCAATGCCTTTTGCTCACTGAATTAGCGGTTATCGGTTTCATAAATTAAGTCAAAATAAGTAAAACAATGCGATTTATGGATGCCAAAGAGGTATTAGAAGCATTAATTCTACTGTTTATTGTTCGCTACGATGTTGCTGTTAATTCTAGTCTGCCCAAAAAAACAACAACAACAACAATAAAAACTATCTAGCCTTGCCTATGTACTGAATACGACCATTTTTTGATTACCTGGAGTTTATTGGTGTTGTTCTCTTATTCAAATTATAAATTGTATAACTAAACAAACGATAATTCTTTAGGTGAAGCTGTGCGCTTGAATTTGTCATTGCATCATCCTGTGCAGTGTGGTGAATTATTATTACACATTATTGTCTATAGGCTATTTTAGTCATTTAGTAAGTCACATGATTTGTCTTAAAATGTTGATTTAATGGAAAATAATTATAATATTACACCACCCAAATGTGTAGTTACTTCCTCTTTGTCAGTGCAGGCTTGTTTATTACTGAATGTTATGAAAACTGACTGTAGCCTGCATAAAAAGCCTTGAACATAATACAGGACAAAAATATAGTTGATGACTAGACAATAATAGCTCTAGACACCACTTTTTGAAGGCAGCGGCATAATACAGTGAAATAAAATGTTCTTTAGCCATATCAAAACACTAGTCATATGCTTGGGTAAAATGTACCCGCGTGGCGGTTTTAGGTATACAGCCACCCCTGGCAGTTCTTATGTTAATTTTTAAATGTTTTCCATTGGTTATACAAAAAAAAACTTCCAGATTTAAAGCAAATCAAGGCAAGCATACAGAGACTAAACATCAGCCTATGAGATTTCAAGATTATGAACAGTGATGGCTTACAAAAAATAAGCATAGTTTATACTCACAAGGTTTGAAAATGGTTAACAGCAGCACACAAGAGACAAAAAGGCATTCAGTGGAAAAGACAACTTTTCTCATATCCTCGATCCCACGCTCACCATTAACTGAGGAGTCAAGACATTATGGTGAGTAGGCTACAAAGATAAATCACTCTAAACCATACAAACTCTTTTATTTTTAAAGTGTGCTTGTTAACTGTGCATTCGCTTTAACATTTCACAGATTCTAGTGAGACCCCTGAAAAAATCAAGTGTAAAACCCTATGAATTATCAGGTTCTTGACACCATTTTGATGTTTTCCAATGAGTTCAAATCAAATTAACATGATGTGATGCCAGTCTTATAAAAAGCAGAGATGGGAACATAATGTGAATTTAAAACGTAGTCCTAAATCTTGTTTTGTTTATACATTTATCGCAGACTTTGATTAACATCAACTAAACCGATTTACAAAAGGTTGTGTGTTAACTCACCAACTTTCATGATCAGTTCTGTCATTAGTGCAACAGAGTTCACTAGAACAACACCAACAGATCCAATAAGGCAGACAACATGTCTAAAAGGAAGATCTGGAAGGCAGATGAAAATGTTAAAAATAAAATGGTCTAAAATGAAAAAAAGGTTGCAGATTTAAAAAAAAAAAAATGTAAATAGAGATAAAATGTAACTATAGAATAAAGTACAGTATAATTGCAGTGAATGGGTGCCCGTCAGAATAAGAGTCAAAACATCTGAGAAAAACATCACAATAATCTACAAATAATTCACACCAGTCCATCAATTAACATCTTTTAAAGAGAAACGCTGTGTGTTTCTAGTAAACAAATCCATCACTAAGATGTTTTAACTGTTGCTTTCTTGCAAAAATATCATAATGGATTACAGACTCATATTTTGCCCAGAAGGTTTGAAGTTAAAAACGTCTTAATGATGGATTTGTTTCTTACAAACATGCTGGAATGGAGTGGTTTGGATTGCTTTTGATGTTTTTATCAGCTGTTAGGACTCTCATTCTGATGGCGCCTATTCACTGCAGAGGAACTATTGGTGAGTAAGAGATGTAATGCTGTGTTCTTGAAGAAAAAAACTCAGCAACATCTTATTTCTGTAAATAGATCTGAAGCAAGGGAACTGACTGACCAGAGAAAGTTTTAAAGAAAAACTTAAATGACCCAGACTCCTAATCTTGGAGATGAAAAACAACACACAGAAGATTTAAAAAAAATAAATCAAAACTGTACCTAGGTCATCAAATGAGTGCTTCACGACGACAATTCCCCAGAGACCTTGAAGAAACGCAGCTACGCAGACCCATCCAACACAATCTGCAATTGGAACAAGTTTGAGGAATAAATGAACTCTTTACTGTTTTAATTTTAAATGGACATTTGTATTTATGTATGTATTATTATTATTATACCTTTTTCTTTTTTCAGTGCTATAAGGTAAGAAGAGACCATTATGGCATTTACTGCTATCATGAAACTTAACCACGCTGCTCTTCTGACCGAGCGCAAGCCTAAAAATGATGAAAGTGTTAGAATGTAATTTATTACATTTTATATAGCAGTAATAGTCTTTGTTTTTAAAACGTTGTACTTTTATTCAACAGTAATTTAAAACCATTAAAGATAGAGTTATTCATGACAGTTTAATTGATTTGCCTATGATGGTTATTGATGCAGCTGAAACAGGGTGTTGAACACAATTCATCAAATACTCACATTCTAGTTTTTCCACACATGCATCTTTCCAATTATACCTGGTCAAAGTTAAGAACAGTGGAAAAACTCCGACCACAAAAAGTGCTGTATGGAGGAGAAAAAAAATTATTAGGCTACTTTGGGCACACATTTATGAATTTATAAACTTAGATTTTTCCAGGAAAAACCTTTCTTCATTGACAATGTCTTCCTCTAAAAACTAACAAATGTTGAAACTGAATGGGATATGAAATGTAATTGTGTGATACAAGAAGATCAAGACCTCCTCAAGAACAGCATGTTGGGAGGGTGCATTATTTGTTTCTTCAAATAATTTCCTGAAATATGCCAAATTTTCTTTCTTTCTTTTTTCATTTTACTCACACAAACAAATCCAAGTGGTTCAACAAAACATCTTACCTCCACTGGCAGCTCCAAAAGCATAGAACAGGAAGATGAGTTGTAATGGAGGCAGAACATCATGACCAATGTCAGACACCAGGTCTAATACAGCACGCATGCGGCCGTCTTTATTTCTAATGAGCTCAGCCAATGCTATATCAAAGAAAAAATAAATGCTTTTATTCAAAATGATCACAACCGATTTTTAAAAGAGCAGTTAACTGTACAACAGGGACAGAGAAATACACTAGGCTAAATTATATGAAGTCAGCATTAAAATTTCCTCGATAAGAACATCCCAGCAATAAAGTAACTGCTCGAAATAAGTTATAACACAAAAATAGCTTAATTTGTTGGTCTATTGTGTGAACTCTGAAGTATACTAATGAACTACATGTTTTTCTCCAGCAAATTTAAACCAGTTCTGCATAGGTGACAGCTGAAATCTGTGTTCAGTGCTGGCGATACAATTAAATGAATGACAGGAATACATTAAAATATGTTTATAAAGAAAAACAGGATCAAATGGGCAATATAGAATGTATAATGCTGAGATCTCTCTAATAAATGTTTAAATAAAATGATTCAGATAATGGGTCTTAGATTAACACTGCTGAGCTGATGAAAAACTCTTTTATATCATTTGCTTTTACAACATGGATATGGCTAAGAACAATATGCAGAAATACTTACAGAAAACGATATTGACGATGGATATCAAAATCATTATCCCAAAGAGGATTGTTATCAGGACTCTGTCAGATTCTTCATATCTCAGACTTTTTTCCCAAAAAGATTTAAAAAGAACTAGGACAAAGGAAGAAATATGCAATAATCAACAATTACATTACAGTGATATTAAACAACGTTGCACAAATGCTGCTGAGTTGAGCTTGTATTGAACCCAAAATACTAATTTAAAGTACTGAATATTCAAATTTACCTACCTGAATAAACAACATTTGTAAAGAGGGAATACTGTAGATGGACAATGCAGTGCATAGCTGTTTTACGCTTGCCTGTAAAACAAAAGATTGTCAACAACTACTCAAAACAACTAAAAATGTAATGCAAACAAAAACACTTGAAATGGAAACTATGGAAAATATTTTTTGTTTTAAATGTTTTTGAAAGAAGTCTCTTCTGCTCACAGAGTTTGCATTTATTTACTCAAAAATACAGTAATAACATTGAATTGTGAAATATTATTAAAATTTCAAATACGTGTTTTCTGTGTGAATATATTGTAAAATCCAGCTTTCAGAAATCATTCCAATATGCTGATTTGTGGCTCGAAAAAATCATCGTGCTGTTTCATACTTTTGTAAAAATTTCTATATATTCCAAACTTTTGACTTTTTGATTTCTGGAAACATTTATTTTCTGTTCATCTGTCTATTTACGGACAAAGCGCTGCTCTGGAAATTCTGGAAAAAATCATCAACTCACATCTGAGCATCTCTCTGATAAATTATGTTTATCAAAGTGAACAAACCTGGGAAATGCTCTGTATATGGGGCTGTCCATAACAGAAGAAGAGGCCTCAGAAAATAATGAGCACAGCAGGCAACAGTCTCACTCAGAAATCCTACAGAAAAAAAAAATAAATAAATGAAAAAAATCAGAGAATTTAATAACAGTGATGACATCCCAAGAAATAAATCATTTTATTTTGTTCCACAAAACTATGAATGGATACATTTTATGATTTAAAATGAAACTACAAGGATATAACCTAGATACATAATTATTACAGCTGAGACACTCACCTTCAATAACGCCCCAGAACAAAAAGGCAAAAAACATAACAACGTTTGGTACAGAGACTACAGACATCTGAAGAGACAAGGGGTCTGTAGCTAGAGAGAAACAAATTTCAGTCAGAGATGTTATTTAATTTATTTACCATATATAATTTGGACTGAACATCTTTAATTGTTTAAAGCCATAAACCTACTAACAAATAAACAAATGAAAAACAAATGAATTTCTGAAAACATACTAGTGTTTGGTGATCTGGTTTTTTGATACCACAGAAGTGACAGCAGAAGTGCTGATCCAAATGCAGCAATACAGAGAATCAACACAATTATGTGTAAACGAGAGAAACCTGTGAAACACAAACATTACCTTGCTTTGACTCTTTAAAGGAAAATCATTGCACAACAATCACTGTATAATGATTAACAATGCATTCAGCACAACTTTATAGTTATACCGTGTGGTGCTAAAATATGGTGAGTGGTTAAACAACAGCCAACTAATGGCTTAATATTCATAAGCATTGTAAAGTCTGAGAGAGAGGAAGCACCAAAAGAAAAGTTTGTTAAAAATCAGTTACATGCAAACTTTGGAAAAAAGAACATGCAGTCACCACTGGCAAGTTTCTTAAATTTGTTTGATTTACCAGAGTCTGAAAAGAGTTGGAAAAGCCCATTTGAGAACATGCACAACATCATTTGTCATTAACATCCAGCAAATTGATCATGTGAAGCATGTGCATCAAATATTAAGCCAATACATGCTTGATTCAAATAACATTGAGCATGCAATGACATCTTGATTTAACTAAATTTCAGGTATCAGTGTAGGCTTTTTTGTTGTTGTTTGTTTGTTTTGCTCACCCAATTGCTCCAATACTGCGGTTGTGTTGGCAGAAAAGTTCCCAGCATTCACGTGACACATGTAAACTCCTTTATCCTCAGTCCTGACACTCTTCAGTCTGAGAGAGAAGTTACCTTTGGAGATTTCAGGAGTGAAGAACTCTGCTCTGTCTCTGTATCGCTCATCTGATGGAACTATTTTATTCTTTTCAAAACCCAGAACCTGGATGATTTCACTTTTATCTGTTTTCCTCCATGAAACCTCATCAATCTCCTCAGGTGGGATGTGAGAGTCTACAGAGCAGTTCAGAGTGACATCCTCACCCACATAAGCAGACAGAGGATGATTGTACCCTGATACCCTTAGATGCTCTGGAAAAATACACAAAATACCAAATCATACAATAAAGTGAAATTCATTTGAAACTGTTGACCAGAACTTCAAAGATTTTCACTCACCAACTGCTTTAATTTGAACTAGAGTTTCATCAGATTCATGCTCTGTGTAAACCTTACATCTGTAGAAACCCTTATCTTCAGCTCTAATATTTTCCAGATGGATGGAGAAGTTTCCATATTTAATTTTATCAGTGAAGAAATGAGCTCTATCACGATAATCCTGATACTGGGCTTCAGAGCGACTCTCATAATCCTGGTACACATGCACCAAAGTATTAACATCTGTTCGTACCCAAATCACCTTCAATCCTTTCAAAGGTAAGGGTTCATCCACATAACAGGGCAATACCACTGAAGATCCCAGAGGAACAACTAGAGGACCAGAAGGACCTTTTACTAAAAACCCTAAAATGAAAACAGAAAACATTTAGAAAAGAGAGAGATGACGGAAAGGTTACTTTTGAAGTCTCCATTCGTTCGATACGTTCCGTTATCCATGCTGTATTCAGTATGGGCTACATAGACAGTCTGTCTCTTTTGTTTAAAAAGCACACGTATGGCTTTATATTACTTCAAAGAATATTATACTTACCTTCACAGGTCATAAATAGAGCTGCCGCGAACAAGCATTTATGTAAATGCATGTTGAAATACAAAATCACGCAAAACATTAAAAACAAAATCGAAGTTGTTTGTAACAAAGTAAAAACATGAAAAACAAAGTTCTTTCAGACATTGTGAGAAGAATAAGCCGCACGTACAGTAGAGCGATTTGCTTTCACTTTTGTTCCAAAACGTTTCAGAAACTTCCTGTAACTACGCAGGGGAGGGGCAGAAATAGTGAAAGCAAACACTCTGGCTCGTAATCATAGGGGAACCTTTTTAAGTGCTATATAGCACCAATCTTTAAAGGTGATATACATCACCTTTGTCAAATGGCCAAAAAGCACCAGCAGTAGTTCTTTGGCTTGTAATCATAGGGGAACCTCTTTTGGTGCTATATGGCACCGATTCTTAAAAAAGCTTTACAGCAGGTACATATTTTCCAAATTGCTGAATATTAATGACAGGCAATTAAAACATTCTTTAACTGCAAAAGCTTTAAACAATATTTAACTGCATAAAGTGTTGTATAGTGTGAAATTTAGTGCACCTATTTTAAAATAATAATAATAAGCCAAAGTTTAACAAACATCAAGTTACCCAACATGGTCATAATTAGAAATAAAGACAGTGATGAATTTTCACAACTTCATGAGCAGTCCAACATGGCTAAACAACAAGGTACCAAGCGAATCCAACAAAACTTCTCATCAAAAAAGGAAAACAGTTCAGATGCTGTTCCATCCCCGGATGCAAAGAGTGGCTAAAAATTTTGAAAAAGAACAAAGAGGACAATACATTAGATATATTACAAAACAGCCAGATACAGACAGAGGGATGACAGATACAGTCAAAGGCAGATAGAGAGATGATTGTTACAGTTAGATACAGATAAATTGCCATTAAAATGTTTGGGAGATCAGTATGATTTTTAATGTTCTTTAAAAAAAAAAGAGTCTCATATGCTCATCAAAGCTGCATTTATTTCAACAAAAATACAGGGGAAAAATACAATAATATTGTGAAACAGTATTATAATTTAAAATAGGTTTTCTATTTTACTATACTTTCTAATATAATTTATTTCTGTGATGCAAAGCAGAATTTTTAGCACCATTACACCAGTGTTACATGATCCTTCAGTGATCATTCTCATTTATCATCAATATGCTGATTAATTGTCAATGTTGTCAATGTTATTGCCAATGTTGTCAGTGTATGGTTTGGAGCCTGTGATCCTTTTTCAGAATTCTTTGCAGTTATTTGAAATAGAAATCTTATCTAACAATAGTCTTTACTATTACTTTCAATTTAATACATATTTGTTGGATAAAGGTAAATATATATATATATATCCATGGAAGAATCCCGAACAAAAATATCACAGGCTCGAGCCTCTGCCCCTTTGAGGTCCGAAAGCGAAAGTGCCCTTTCGGTCTGGTATATGTGCCCTCCCCCAATCAAACAATAAGCGAATTAGCCAGTTATCAAAGGTCCTCGCACACCTCGCTGCTTACGTTAACCGCTTTAACAGCACCGTTCAGAGTATGCGCGACACACACACACACACACACATCCTCCCTTCGTGTGCGGCTTTTCGCGAGTCACAAACCTTTAGTAACTTGCGTTTCATTTCGGTGTCCGCGTTAATAGATGACTGCCTGTGCAAATTTGATTTAATTGATTTAATGTTACATAATAAAAAAAACGAGAAAGCGTGATCAACAAAACGTTCGCGTGAATCACAACTGTTGTCAGTGAACCATATAATTCTTAACGTAGGAACCCAGAGATTTTACTACTATAAAATTAGCTGCTATAAGGCTGGGGAATGTGTGAACTCCTCCTGCGACCGCGCTGCTAAACCCCGCAAAAATCTCCCTTGCGCCCCGCGGGCGGAGGATTCGTTAATCGCGGTTACCGTGATTGTAGACACCTTTTATAGCCTACTACTACTACAAATATGAAACATGAAGAATAAAAACTGCAATAAGTCACTTACCACAGCTGTGAATCGTTCTTTCTTGCTGTTCCCGAATGTGTCGACCGTTGAAAAAATATCCCGCCTCTGTAGATTTGAAATTTATAGCAATGGACCCTTTTGCCTTTTAGCAAGACTGTGATGACGCGTTTAACGGTCATCAGCATCGTAAATCCTCGAAAGTTGTTTACATTTTTTTTTTTTTTTTTTTTTAATTATGTACACTTATAAAACTATAATTTGTATTATATTACCTTTGCATCAAATGCAGCATAATGCCGCTAATACAGCATTTATGGGAGGGACAGTAAATTATATGCTGTATATATATATATATATATATATATATATATATATATGTGTGTGTGTGTATATGCTGTAGGCCTATTGTAAGAAAAACAGCCCACTGCTGTAAAATATTGCTGTAATTTTTACAGCAATTTGTTACAGTGTATACAGACAAGTCAAGAGAGAGTCAGAGAACCTACAGGGGCTTAATGGGTATTTTGTATGACAGTGGTGCTATACAGCAACTTAACCACCCCAAAGAACCACTGAAGAACCACTAAAGAACCATACAGGGGCTTAACCGGTTCTTTATGCGGTATTGGTGCTATATAGCACCTCATCAATCCCAGCAAAACCGCTGAAGATCCGCTGAAGAACCATTTTTTTTAGAGTGAAGAATATTGTGATGAAATGTGATCTAAAAATGTTCAAATAAAAAAGATCTGAAAGCGCACAGATTGAGAAAAGGACATTTGAAGTGGAAACAGCATAAAGTAGACCACGAGCTGAGATTACAAATTTCCATGTTCCCATACATGCTAAAAGTAGTCCAATTTGGCGTAAACAATAGGCTATGTTTCTTTACCATCATTTGTTTAAACGGAAAAATAATAGCGTATACACTCTTAAAAATAAAGGTGCTTCACAATGCCAAGAACCTTCTTTTTTTTTTTTTTTTTGTCTAAATGGTTCTTTAAAGAACCTTTGACTGAATGGTTCTTTGTGGAACCAAAAAGAGTTCTTCTATGAGATCGCTGGGAAGAACCTTTTAAAGCACCTTTATTTTTAAGAGGCTATACCTTCAGACATCCCGAGAATGACTGTTACGAACTTGAACATAAGAAGTAAACTCATTTTTTAACTAATTTGGTGTGTCTATCACTCTTTACATCTGGTCATGAGCAGGTAATAGTCAAAACCAGCACAACGCATCTGTAAACATCAGCAAAGAACCACACGCATAACTGTCTAGAATGTAAAATTCTAGATAAACCATTTCTTAAGTCTTAAAGGGGACCTATTATGCAAAATTCGTTTTTGCATTGTGTTTGGACATAAATGTGTGTTGGCAGTCTGTGTACACACCACCCTATAGTGATAAAAATCCACCCACTCCTTTTTTTTAATCCCCATGTCATAAACTCTGTCTCCCAACCACCTGTTTTGAGCATTGGTGCTGATGTGACATCATGTTAGCCACAGGCCCCGCCCACAATTTATTTATTTATTTATTTATTTTCACTTTATTAACTTTCAAATTAACTTTGTCACCTTCCAATGTTAAACACTACATCCAAGCAGCATATGATAAACAAAATAATACAAAAAAAAAAAATAAATAAATAAAATAAATAAAATAAAATAAAACAAAACAAATACTATGCACTGACCAGAATGTCTCCAAAGAGTTTTAGGTTCTACACTCTTAAAAATAAAGGTGCTTCACAATAATGCCAAGAACCTTTTTTGTCTAAATGGTTCTATAAAGAACCTTTAACATCTGAAGAACCTTTCTGTTTAACAAAAGGTTCCTCACCTAAAAGGGGGCGGCAGCACAAGCTCATTTGCATTTAAAGGGACAAACACAAAAACAGTACCTTCAGGCTGATAGCCTAAAAGTGTCAATTTAAAAAAAAAATATCTGTAGGGTATTTTGAGGTAAAACTTCACATACACACTCTGGGGACATCAGAGACTCATTTTACATCTTGTAAAAAGGGGCATAATAGGTCCCCTTTAACAAAAGAACTACTGAGATTTAAAAACACAGCTATGAATAAACTCTGTAAAAAGTAATTTGTTCTTCTTTACACCAGCTGTTTTTTTTAGAAGGGTCATTCTTCATTTGTGGTGGCATGTGGTGTCAAAAATAAGACATAAAATGTTTGCATGTTTGTATTGTGTATAGGTTAAACACAATATGTGCACTGTTAATAGTTAATTTTAAGTTTTAAAATACATATTTAATTGAGTTTGAGAGATTGCATTTGTAACAAAATATCCATGTTCCCACCCAACCTCAAAGAGGTATCATATAATTGCAACAATATAACACTATTAACACAAATAAAGTGGTTATACTGTGAATAAAGTACAATTTGATTAAATTGTTTAAAAAAGAATACAATTTGTTATATCTAAGAAAAAAGTTGTGTCCCCCAAATTCATGTCTGTGGTGTTACAACAATGGTTGTCACCCCTTTAAGAAAAGGGGGGAATCTATTTGGGCTACCTGTTTCTGTGTGTAAAGGTAATTGTAGGTGCTGGTTGATCTGAGGGGTGCATGGTGAGTACATTCTCTCTTTATAAATTTCTTAAAGTTAGCTATATTTCTGACAATTTCATGTGTCACACTTCATTATTGTCTGTGGTTTTATGATGATAAATTGCAGATCTGACATATTTTAATCAAAATATTGATAAATACATACTTATTAATGTTTCCAAAATGCCCACTGATCCTGTGGTGTTACGGTCCTTCCTGTTGACACCATATATATAATTAAGTCATAATTATTTAAACATCAAAAATTAAGCTTCTATGTTACTGGATATAGCATTCTAAACTAATTTTAAACGCATAGCAATACATTTATATATAAAAAAAACCCTCTCATTTGCCACCCGATTAAAGAATGACCCACTTAAAAAGTCATCAAATAAAGCTTATGGTGCAAAACAAAGAGTTATTGTTCAGTGCAGACTTCACTGATTATAATGGGAGTGTTCAAAGACCGCAGAAATGAACCAATTGCTTTTTTAAATACACAAAACCTATTGACAGGTTTACATTTTTGGTTTAGAGATTCATTTGGATCCAAAAATAATGTTCCTCTGCATGTAATAATCATAAAATATCTTACAACTCAAAAATGTGGTTGAGAATGACTAATAGTGAGAAAGAAACACAACTACAATAAGAATATTTTTGGCAAAAAATAAGGACTGCAAGAATAGTTGTCCTGAAAGAGCTGTTGTAGCTAACTGAAGGCTATACAAAAAACCTAGTTCCACCTCACAAACACCAGTTTAATTATTAGTATTACCTTCGTTGTTGTTGTTTTTATTCACTGTGAGAAGAAAACTGGCTTCTGTATGTGAAGGGAAGGTTGTGTCACTGCTCTGTTGCACTATATGTTCCCTAAACACCAAAATATTTGATGCGACTTCAGGTGTGTTTTAATTTTTAACTTTTCTACATAAAACTCAACGTTTTTTTAACTCTACATCTATATAATGATGAACAAATAATGTGCATCATTGTGTTTTTGCTTTTTTCAGTTTTTACACAATTTATGAAGGTGATGTAAACTGAATCATTACTCCACTGTAATTGTATATAATAATAATAATATAATATTTTGTATATTTAACTTATATAGTTTTATATATAAAAAAACATTCTTTAAAATCTTTAGTCTTTGGCGTTGACACGTTTTCTCGCTGTCACGCCAGAACTCGGGCCTTAAAAGAACATTTCGAGTTTCCCCCTTGTAATAACGACTTTGTAGTGGCGTTCATATGCGTTCAAATCGTAAATCTGTCCGACACGGTTATTGTTCTGGTCCCACGACTAAGTGAATGGGCAAATGACTGCTGCGTACACGTGGACTTCACTACCCACAATGCCCTATTGTAAACAGGAAGTACGTCACGGAATTTCAAACCCGCAGAGCCCACAGCTACTCACAGTGTTTCAGAAATACGTAAATAAATATTGTTTTATTTATCAATCTTTCTCTAGAATTAAAGTGTGACTTCGTGTGTCGCTTGTGGTTACAGAGACGCAGGATTTTTTTTATTTGGAGGAACTGATTCATCAACACTAAAGCTCTTTTCGTCCAAAACACAGAACTGAAGCATTTGAGGTCTGAGAAGTAAAATAAAATTCTGACTGTATACCTATCATCCAGACAGAACCGAAATCAGGCCGTGCAGCAGAAGTGGATCTTTAACGGGTCAAGAGCATGATTTTAATGATGATCAGCTGATCTGGAGACGCTCTTGTAGACGCTGTGCTGGTTTCCATTGGTAACGGGCACGCGCACAGATTTCACCATAAACAGCCCGTTTCTCCTTCTGGGATCAGACATGGTAAAAATCATTTTTTTTTACTAATAAAGCCTCAATACGCATGTAAACTCCAAGTAAAATGAATTCATGCAAAGTAATAAAATATAGTGAAGCGAAACACGTAGCTACTAGTGTTTAACAGAGTAGTAAAATAGCTTAATAACATCAGATGATAACGTTATTTAATATGTAATTATTTTAGACCGCTTGTAATCAAAAGTTGTTGCAACTTAATTCGTAATTTAGTATTAATTACATACAGTTCCTTTATTTTAAATCAGGGCATGTTGTTCCAAATCCTGGTCATGTGACATTAGTGTCTTTATTCTGTGGTCTAATAATACAATAATATCAATATAGTAATGCACTATTATAGTACAATAAGTTTGCAATTGTAAAATGCATAAAAGGTGTATGATTGTATCATCTTCATTTTTTTCAGACTTCAAAACCGAAGAAGGGGTTTAGAAGTGAGTTTTTGTTCAGCTCATATCTGTGTTTATGTCTCATATATTTAATGACTGCATTTTATAAGCTGTAATTTTTCATCTTTCTCTCAGGCTCTATAGATGATGTGTTAGGAGATCTGCTGGGTGATGATGATGGTGAAGGTATTATCCACTGAACTAATCACAGATTTTCATAGAGATAAAAGTGCTCTATCTGTTGTAAAGGTGAGTGTCTTTGGTCCACAGGTCCGGTGAAGGTGCGATCACCTGTAGCTGTGTCCAGCAGACCTGCGGCTGTCCTCACGTCCCGCAGCGGGAAGAGGTGAGCGCTGCATCTGAAAACTTATTGGTTACATTTGTACTGAACTTCATTTGGGTTGCAGCTCATAAGCAAGGACATTTGCAAGTCACAGCATAAAACACACAGGTAGCACAGCTGTTTACCACAAACCATCTACAATAAACATCAACAGTCTGATAAACTGAGACACTGAGACACAGATAAAATCTGTCACCAGTGTAAACATCCAATAAAGCTTCTTTCTTTGCATTCAGGTCACTTCTGGATGATGATTTCTTCAGTAAACTGGCAGAAGAGGCTGAAAAAGATGATGAGGTGAGACACGCTTATTTTTAAAGGCTGAAAATACAAGAAATGATGCAGAAATGAAACCCTTTATTTACGAATCAATCATATTCAATTAAGTTCAACTGAAATGTATAAAGCACTTAAAAACTACAGTTTAACAACAGTTAAACTGCCTGCTGTTCTTCAGAAAAATCCTTCAAGTCCTATTCTTTGTTTTTTTTGTGTATTTGAACCCTTTCCAACAATGACTATATGTATTTGAGATCCATCTTTTCACACTGAGGACAACTGAGGAACTCATATGCAACTATTACAGAAGGTTCAAATGCTCACTGATGCTCCTGAAGGAAACACGTTGCATTAAGGTTGCAAACTTTTGAATTTGAAGATCAGGGTAAATTTAACTAATGTTGTCTTCTGGGAAACGTGTGATTATCTCCTGTAGCCTCTGAAGGGCAGTACTAAATGGAAAAATATATACATATTTAGGCAAAATAAGAAAAAAGTACACATCTCCAATTTTGTTCAAAAGTTTTCACCCCCTGGCTCTTAATGCATTGTGTTTGGAAAACCAAAGAATTTGTGGGACCTGAAGGATTTTTTTGTGGGACCTGAACAGGGTACATTTTAAAAATTCAACTATTATTTTCACTTATGGACTATATGTAAAAAAATTTCATGTGAAATATCTTATTCAGGTCAGTACTAAATAAACAATGCCATGCATTTTGTATGATCCCTCTTATTTTGTTAAAATAATTAACATTTTGCAGATTCTGAAAGGGGATGTTAACTTTTGACCTCAACTAAAAAGAAGACCTCATTAAAAGAAACTAAGATAAAACAGTCATCTCTGATTTATGTGTGTGTTAGATCACTGTCCCCATGCCTAGACAATTAAGATCCAGCCCCGGACGCCAGATCCCGTCAGAAAATACTAGTTTGTCCGGTAACAGAACAACTCGTCTGCAGAGTAGTCTAATATGCAAACCCTGTTAACAGGAGGTCTGGTCTGGTACCCAAAATACCCAAAACACTATTAACAGTCTTCTGTCAGCCAAGAAGTTGACTGAGGAAAAACCAGTGAAATTGAAGGGCTGAAGCAGGAGACGAAGTAATGATGGTAAAAAGGAGCAAAGTTTATTGAATAGTCTTAGTTGCGTATGTCTCAATGATCAGACTTCATCTGAAGAACACAGAAAAGTATTGTTATACCAAACTGCTTCACAACAACATTCCATAACCTTGAGGTTCATAAACATTCCCTCATATCTCTTATTCATGAAGACAAACAGCCCTTGAAACCTCACAGTCATAAGACTAAACAACAATGGAAAACTATATATAAAAAACTATAATATAACATAATATAAATGACTAATCAATTAATGAATGAATGTAATGGATATATAAATGACTCTAATGATTATTATTTTAAATGAATAAAAGAAAGAAGAATATAAAAAACAAAGTAAAAAACAACACAAATGCATGGTTGCTCTCGTGAAGCAAAATACACAATTTGCATTTGAGGATCCTCAGATCCTTCATGTGTAAAATGTATTATTAAGTTCATTAATACAGGAAATGTAAAGAACTAATGTTTAGCTCGTTTAAATGAGTCAATCAAATGAATCTCAAAGCTTAGATTAATTGCAATAAACATCTATTGTAGTATCATTGATATACTATTATAGTTTTCTAATATTATAATAATACTATTATAGTATTACAATTCTGAATATTTTTTTTTTCATTTTAACTTTAAATTTTTAGTGTGTGTTTTTGTCATTTGAAAATGTCTATGTAGCTTTTTTATTTTAGTTTAGTTTAAATTGTTTTAGTACTTCAAGTTACACTAAATAAAAATGTAATAATTTTATATTTCAGTTAATGTTTACTTTAGGTAACATTTATTGTGGTTCTAGTTAACAATAATAACCCTGTGTCTACTAAACTGGAAACAACGCTTACAACTCTTCTATAAAGCCTTAATTAATTGTCTGTTTGACATTTACTCAGCATTTATTTTACTTTGTGTGTCTCAGGGCTCTGATGTGTCTGAGGCAGATCCTGCCGCTCTGCTGGACAGCATGAAGGTAAACCAAGAGGCTGTTACTTTCTGATTGGCTAAAATATGAGCTATGGTATCACAATTGTCTTGGCAAAAATCTGCAAAAGACTCTCAGTAAGCAGAGACCTAATCTGTTAAGTGTGTTTTAGAGGTTTTATTTCTTGCAAGAAAGTCAACAGTCATACAGACACACAAGTTGCTGCAGAGTGCGACAAGGAGGGAGAGTTTCCCTCCACTTTATATCTCTTGCCCACTCAAGGTTACAAACTCAGAACAGCTGTACTTGTCCATTCATGCTCCGAAAGTAAAATAACACTTCTATACATCATCTTCTGAAGCATGTTCTACCTATATTGTTCAGGATGCCTTCCTTGACCCCTAGGTCACGACAAAGGCACTTCTGGGTCCCCAGCTGTCCCCCCTTCTCTCAGTTATTCCCTATCTGGGTCTGGAGATCCTCTTTGTCTGTTTGTACAGCAGTTAAAGGAACACTCCACTTAAAAAAAAAAAAAAATAAAAAATAGGCTCATTTTCCACCTAACCTAGAGTTAAACAGAGTTTACATAGAGTTTTACAGTTTTCGAATCATTTCAGCCTATCTCCAGGTCTGGTGTTAGCACTTTTAGCATAGCTTAGCATAAATCATTGAATCTGATTAGACCGTTAGCATCTCGCTCAAAAATGACCGAAGATTTTAGATAATTTTCCTATTTAAAACCTGACTCTTCTGTAGTTACATTGTGTACTAAGACGAAAATGAAAAGTTGCAATTTTCCAGGCTGATATGGATATGAACTATACCCTCATTCTGTGTAATATCATTGCGCCTGTGCACCCATAGTACAGCAGCAAATTTTCTTGATTATTTCGCCAGAACGAGAGTAAAGTTCCTAGTCATTTCAGCCTAGAAAATCGCAACTTTTCATTTTCTGTCGGTCTTAGTACACAATGTAACTACTGAAGAGTCAAGATTTAAATAGGAAAAATATCAAAACATTTTGGTAATTTTTGAGCGAGATGCTAACGGTCTAATCAGGTTCAATGATGTATGCTAAGCTATGCTAAAAGTGCTACAGCCAGACACGAAGATCGGCTGAATGGATTCAAAAATGGTAAAACTCATCTGTTTAACTCTAGGGGAGTTGGAAAATTAGCCTTTTTAAAAAAAAAAAAAAAAAATGCAGTGTTCCTTTAAGCATATAAGCATGCAAAAATCACTCACTATGAATTTTTCTTCCACAACAACCTTATGACATCATTCTAATGTTGTTCTTTCCAGAACATGGATGACATGGATGCGGATCTATTTGGACCAAAGAAGAAGCCGAGCTCAGCTCCTGTTCAGAGGAAAGACTCTAAAAGAACAGAATCTTCTAAAGCAGGAGACAAGAGCAAAACCACAGGTGCATTTCTGTACGGTGAGGTTTTAACAATTGATTTGAGTCTCAGAGGACTGTTTTGAAAATATTTAATGCTGCGTTTTCACAGAGGACACGGTTCCTGAAAACAAAAAGCCCAGTTCTGCTCCAGCCTCCACAGCGAGAAGTTACAAGAAGTACAGCTTTCTGGGTAAGTGCAAAACCACAACTACTTCTCTTGACAGCATCTAGCAGGTCAAATGGCTTCATGAGGGTTTTGAGGAATGATTGTTTCCATTTGCTCCATTTTCACGCTGCATGTGGTTCAGATGATGAAGGTGGAGGTATTGATCCTCCTCCTTTTCCTCCTGATGAAGGTATTAAAACACAGGATGTTGAGTTTTTAGCAAACCCTTTGTGAATGAAAAAACATCTGGAAACCCTAAAGTTAAACATGAAAGATCTTTGTGTTTCACAGATAAAGATGATTCATTAGATGATTTACTGGATGACCTGGAACACAAGCAGAAGCCAACAAAGAAAACCGAGCCGCCATCTTCTGCCTCACCAGCCATTCCTCAGAAAACACAGACGGGTGAGAGAACAGTAACGTCACTAAAGCAAAAGATAAACCCAGAAGCAGCTCAATGATGTCTCTCTATGTTTTATATGTGTTTTAACAGCATCTCCAGCAGTCGCTGTGAAGAAAAGGGAAGATCTGACGTTTGACGATGATGAAGATGATCTGATGGATGCTCTGGGCTTTGTAGAAACACACAAAACACAAGGAAACGGGAAGACACAGCAAAAAGACAGGTAGAGTATGCCTGCACATCTCTGCTGATTTAAACCTGGAGCTTTTAGGAGGTTTGGATGAAACCAGTTTAGTTGGAACCGTCTAAAATGTCCCATTTATACAATAGAAATTAAAATTAAAACTGTGAAAACACATTGTATGGGTCAAATTTATTGATTTTTCTTTTATGCCAAAAATCATTAGGATATTAAGTAAAGATCATGTTCCATGAAGATATTTTGTAAATCTCCTACAGCAAATATATCAAAACTTAATTTTTGTTTAGTAATATGCATTGCTAAGAACTTCATTTGGACAACTTT
Source organism: Cirrhinus molitorella (assembly GCA_033026305.1). Classification (NCBI taxonomy): domain Eukaryota; kingdom Metazoa; phylum Chordata; class Actinopteri; order Cypriniformes; family Cyprinidae; genus Cirrhinus; species Cirrhinus molitorella. The sequence continues at coordinate 52,648,966 of CM065117.1, forward strand.
AAAGGCGATTTTCTCAGTATTTTGATTTTTTATTTATTTTATTTTATTTTTTGCACCCTCAGATTCCAGATTTTCAAATAATTTTATCTTGGTCAAAAATTGACCTTTATGACTGGTTATGACTGATTTATGTAACTTATATGTAAAATTGTGCAGAAATTAACCTCAGAATTGGAAAAGGCACTCTGTACTGAAAGTTTTCAGATTTTTTGGATTATTTATAGAGAACATAACAATCAACCTGTTGTGATTTGTGTATTTGTGTCCTCTATGATCAGTGATCCTCCTCTGAGAGCTCGCACAAGGCTGGATGAGATATTGGGACGAGGGACGTCTCCTCGTCTGCTGGAGAGACCCGCCACAGGAGAGAAGAAAGACACGCCACAGCCTGAGAAACACACAGAGAAACCGCCGGAGAAGAACTCAGCTGGAAAAGGTTGCTACAATTTACTATGAATTACAATAATTATCAAATATCAGCAATATCGTTTAAGTAATAGATCATATCACAAAGAAACAGGAAATGCATGCACTTAAATCTTTGTCACTTTGGATAAAAGTTAGATAAGCACTAACCTCTGGTCCTCCTCTGTGTAGCATCTCTGATGGATGAGGAGGACTTCATGTTCGGATCTTATCAGCCCACGATGGGTTCGACTCCAGAGGGCCGTCAGTCCCGCAGACAGTCTGTCAGGTGAGTCAACACAGACACATTAATGTACAGGACTGCTGACTAGACACAGCACAAGATGTGTCAAATGAACAATATTAAGTATTTAATGTCTAAACAGTAATAAGCAGTAATAAGATTTGTACACAAAATTTACTGAAAGTTTGCAAAATGACATGAGAGTACAAGATGTACACAAAAGTTTACACAATGTTAAGTGAAAATGTATGAAAATATTCAAAAAACAAACAGATAAACATAGATTTTATCCTGATCATAATGCAGTAAAAATGTATAATTAATAAAAGTATATATGTTAAAACTGTAAAATTATGTTTTATTGTATTAATGTAAAAATACCATAATACAATAATTTTGTTAATTAATTAACAAAATTACAAAATAAAAAATGTTAACATCGCAGGAATACTTAAATTATGTTATATATATATATATATATATATATATATATTATTTTACACAACATTTACTTAAAATTCACTAAAATACTAAAAAACAACAACATTAATAATAATGCTATCAGTAAATTTTATCCTAACAATAATATTAAAAAATATGTAATTTTTACTATATTAATGTAAAAAAAGAGATTTTATAAAAATAAAATCAATTAAGTTAATAAAATATTACTATCATGCTTCACTACCTCACAATTTGTAATAATTATTAGATGTAAAATTAAATGTCTAACTATTAACACAATACAAGATTTTTTACACAATACTAACTCAACATTTGCTAAAAACTAAAATATTAATAAAAATGCTATCAGCAGATTTTATCCTAACATTAATATAGAATTTTTTTTTACTATATTCATTAAAAAAAAAAAAAAAACTTAAGTGATACAGTAATTTTATAAAAAATAGTCAATTAATTAAAAGGCAATAAAATATTACCATCATGCTTGAATATCTCCCAATATGTAATTATTTAAACTGTAAAATTAAATAAATTATTTAATGTCTACCTATTAACACAACAAGATTTTTTTTTACACAATACTTACACTAAAATTACACTAAAACAACTAAAATATTAATAATAATGATTTTAGCAAATTTTATTCTAACAATAATATAGACAAAATACATGATTTTTACTGTATTACATGTAAAAAAAACTTAAGTGACAGTAATTTTATAAAAATAGTAAATGAATAAAGTCAATAAAATATTACCATCATGCTTGAATACCTCACAATTTTAATTGCAAAATTAATTAAATTATTTAAGTCTACCTATTGTACAAGATACAATACAAGATTTGTTTTACACAATACTTACTCAACATTTACTAAAATAATAAAAACAAACAAAAATATTAATAATGCTATCAGCTGATTTTATCCTAACAATAATATAGAAAAAATACATTATTTTTACTATATCAATGTAAAAAAAACTTAAGTGATACAGTAATTTTATAAAAAGTTAATAAATCAAGTAAAAAAACATCACCATCATGCTTGAATACCTCACAATTTGTAATAAATTTTATAGTGAAATTAAATAATTTCATGTCTGTCTATTAACAATAAGATTTTTACACAATACACTTCACACACAATTCACTAAAATATCACTAAATTAAAATAAATACACACAATTATATAAAATATAATATAAAATAAAAACACACAATTCACTAAAATATCCACAAAAAAAAATGAACCGCATTATATGCAACAAAAAAGTTAATTTTTTAACAATTATATATAATTGTTTTTTTGTTTTTTTTCATTAACAAAATGCAAGATGTCAACTTCCAACAATTATTTCATTTCTACCTGTTAACACAATACAACAAGATGTATACAAAATTTTTCTTTTACATAGTACAAGATGAAGGTATTCAAAAATCAAATAACGCTGTCAGAATATTTTGGACATTACGGGCTGCTAACATCAGCCAGGCATTTTTATTACCATAGTTTGTTCTGCATTGCATATTTCTTGATTTTAATAGCATAGATCAGCTTAATTACAGCTAACTCTGTTGCTCTGTATCATGTCAGATTCTCGACTGAAGACGTGAGCGTTCACTCTCCCGAACACAAACCCAAACTCTCAACACGCGCCACCCGGCCCAGATCAGACTGGCTCGGCCTGAAGCATGATGAAGAGGAGCAAAAGATAAAGGAGGAACCCAAACAATCAGCACCAGAGACCCTCAGGCCTCCAGCGTCACCCTCCACAGCGGCCCGTAAAGAGACACCTGCTTTAAAAACAGCAACTACAGATGCACCGGCCGCACCCTTGTCTCCTAAAACCATCTCAAAACCAGTGAGGAGAGATGAGGACGAGGAAGACGACTGGCTCGCGGGAGCGCTGAGTCGCAAGAAAACACAGCCAGTGAGCCAATCAGAGGACAGAGAGAAGAAACAGGAAGTTTCCTTAGTTTCGTCAGATCTGGGGGAGGAAGTGGACGTGTTTGTCAGGTCAGTGTTTTTAATGAATGTTGGATTGGAGCGAATCATGATACACTGAGGTTTGCTCAAACATGTGACGTGTTTGCAGCTCTAAATCAAGTGTGCCTTCAGCCCCACGAAGACGACAGGACGAGCCTCCTGTCCAAAACACAGAGCCCAGGTACAGTCAATACAGAGACAGTCGCTGCTGTAAATGTGGTCATGTGATTTACACTGGACTAAATAAAGTTTGTGTGTGTGTTTGCCAGCAGAGAGTCCACTGGTGTCTCCATTCAGCACAACACGAGCTCAGAGACTCAACACAAACCTGGTACAGTTAAACACAGCATTGTTAAATCACAAGTTTCTACAGTTACTGAAAATGTCAGGGAGTTTTAAAATTGAGATTTCCATTCCTAGAAAGTCAAAGAATTTCCACAGTGGATATAAACATTAATAATTTTGAAATTCTGAAGTAATTTCATTGGCAAGAAAGTGTTCTTTGTACACAAGAAAACAAAAGCACAAAAGAAGATATTTTGAACAATGCGGGTAACCAAGCAGTTGAAGGTAGCCACTGACTTCCATAATATTTTTTTTTTCCATACCATGTAAGTGAATGGCTGCCGTCACCTGCTTGGTTGGATTTTGGGGTAAACTATCCCTTTTTACGGGATTTCCACATTTTTTTTTAAGAAACTGAGAAAAGGATATTTTAAAATCCCTATCTACTAGATAATGTAGAGTAATGTGAGGTACATTATCAGATTACTTTTTTCAAGTAACTAGTAAAGTAACGCATTACTTTTTTAATTTACAAGAACATATCTGAGTTACTTTTTCAAATGCAACCATAATACTAGGCAGAAATTACTCAAGATCAACTAGCATTTGTTTTTCTTTTTTTTTATTGCTGAAGAGTGTTAAACTTTCCTCTGCGTTCTAATGTACAGACGTAAATTTAATTTCCTTAAGCCTGAGTGAAAGGTATGAAAGGGCTTTTGCATTTGCAAAAATAGAACTTTTTATATTAAAAACAAACAAGCAAGCCCTACCCAGATTTAAAAAGTAAGGCACAAGTAATGTAATGCATTACTTTCCATAAAAAGTAACTAAGTAACGAATTTATTTACTTTAAGGAATAATTCAATATTGTAATGCATTACTTTTAAAAGTAACTTTCCCAATCACTGATTGCGATTAAAAGCTTAAGCCTTTAGGCCTTCAAATATTGGTTTGGAGTCAAAAAGTTTGAGAAGCTTTGATTTAGAGGGACAGTTCATAAATTTTCACAAAAGAAAGAATCCATCACCTCATTTCTTAGTTATTCAGTTAGTTTCCTCTCAGCAAACACTGTTCCAGCATGTTACCCTTTAAACGCCCTAAAACAACCCAATAAAACAGACCTCATCTCTAAACAAGACAATTCACTCCCTCACCTGATCAAGTCATCTGCTCAGAAATCCCTACATCTCATGACTCGCTTAGTGTATATCAGTCCAAGTTTCTCAGTTATTCGTGTCCGCTCAAGCCCCTGTTTACCGGTTCTGTCCCGTTCCAGGACTCAATCAAATCCTCTCGTCTCAGTCTAAAGCACCTGAATCACGGGCCTTTAACTCAACCAGCAGCACACAACACAAACCCCACGCTCGGGACCCAAGAACACCCTCAGGACGGGACGTCCAGACAGAGACACCCCCCTCAAACCCTGTCCAGGGGTGGCATGTGCCTGCTCTAGCGCCCCCTGGAGTGTGGAGTAGGTGCTACTAGTGTAGAGCAGGAGTTTATGATGAGAACTATTACATTTAAGCTAATGAAAACAAACAAATATGCAGGAAATAAAATCGGAAATAATAATCTGCATAAAGAAAACGCATATTCCATAGTGTGTAGATGATATCAAAGTGTTTTTAAAACTACTGTTGTTTTAGTGTTTCCACAGAAGTCACCTGCAGAGGGCGCTGTACCCATGACACAAGCACACACACCTTTGTCTGCAGACGGTCTACAGCAGCTACTCATACAACAACAGGTGAAACACACAGAGATACAATACAAAACATGTATTGGTGATTAATGTGAAATAATTAATGGTTGTGTGTGTTTGCGTGTAGCTGGCTCAGTCTCAGCTGTGGGGTCTGAGCAGCTCGCTTGACTCACAGAGACTCAGAGACACGGACCATCAGCATGACATGACATCACTGCAGAAACGCATCATTCAGCTTGAGGGACAGGTACAGTTACCTCAGATGTGTTGATTGTACAGGGGACACAAGCTGAATGCAGTAACTGAGGCTCCATGTGTCTGTGTTCAGGTGAGGAGTTTACAGCTGGAGAGAGATCAGAATCAAATGCTGTTAGAGAGCGTTCAACAGAGACACAAACAAGATACTGAGCTCATGGAGAACATGCACAGGTAAAACATACACACAGGGGTAACACACAAACACTCACACACAGGTAGCATGTGCACACATAAGAGTAACACACAGGAAACATGTCAGACACAGAGGTAACACAGGTAATGCACAGAGATGTATTGGTAACACAGAAGCAGGGGTAACACAGATAACATGCACAGAGGCAGTGATAACTCACAGGTAACACACAGAGGCAGTGATAATACACAGTAAACACGTAACAGAAGTAACGCAGATGCAGTGGTAACACACAGGTGACACACACAGAAGCAGCAGTGACACAAAGTTAACACACAGAGGTAGTGGTAACACACACACATAGATAACAAACAAAGAAGCAGAGGTAACACACAGAGAGGCAGCTGTAACCAGTGTTGGTGGTAACGCATTACAAGTAACACAAATTACGTAATAATATTACTTTTTTCACGTTACTAGTAAAGTAATGCTTTTTCATTTCCAAGAAAATATCTGAGTTACTTTTTCAAGAAAGTAACGCTAGTTACTTTTTGTTTCCTTTATGTATTTAATCCCATTTTATTGACCAATGACTTTGCTGCTGACCTTTGTTGATTTAACCATATTTAACCATATTTAACCAAAAACACTTTTCTTACTTCGATTTTTTTTATCTCATTTCCAACCAAAATATATAAATAAAAAATCTTAAATCAAGAAGGATGTTCTTATTTTCTTGTTTTCAGAAAAAAAACGAAGCAAAAGTCAAAATGAAGTAGAAAAAGCAAAATAATCTGCCAATGGGGTAAGCAAAAAAAATCTTATTTCAAACAGAAAACAAGATTGTTTTGCTTACCCCATTTGGAAGATTATTTTGCTTGTTTCAAGCAAAAACACACTTACTTTTGACTTGTTTTCAGAAAAAACAAGGCAATATTTTTTACTTTTCTAGAAAATCCTTCTTGATTTAAGAACTTTTTGATATTTTGGCTGGAAACAAGACAAAAAATCTAAGTAAGAAAAGCATTTGCAGTGTAATAATAAGCAAAACTTACTTTAGATTAACTAACATTTGTGCTTTTTTTCTCATTGCTGAAGAGTGTTGAACTTTTTTCCCTACAGTTCTACTCTACAGACATGAATTTAATTTTCCTTTAGCCTTAGCCTTATTCACTTAATTTCATTTTGGTGTGAAAGGGCTTTTACATTTGCTAAGAATCAAACTTTTTATATTAAAAACAAAGCAAAAACTTTGAAAGTAACGCAAAAGTAATGTAACGCATTACTTTCCATAAAAAGTAACTTAGTAATGTAATTAGTTACTTTTTTAGGGAGTAACGCAATATTGTAATGCATTACTTTTAAAAGTAACTTTCCCCAACACTGGCTGTAACAAACAGGTAACACAGAATCAGTGGTAACAGGTAAAACACACAGGCAACACAAAGAGGCAGGAGTAACACACAGGTAACAGACACAGGCAGTGGTAACACAGGGAACACACACAGAGAAGCAGTAGTAACAAACAGGTAACACACAGAAGCAGTGATAACACTAGGGTTGGGAATCGAAAATCGATTCCGATTCTGGAATCAGATACTTAAGATTAAGAATCGGATACTTGTTATAAAATAAAAATTTTGATTCCTCTTATCGATTCCTCTGCCCATTTTTTTTCACCTGGCAATCTGCCAGGACTTTATGGTAACCTAAACATCAGTTTACATAATGGACCGTGGGAAGTGCTCAAAAGTGTGGCTACACTTTGTAAAAACTGAAGACAAAGCTACGTGTAATTACTGTAATAAACTAATATGTTGCAAGCAAGGTGTCACGACCAAAAAGACTAAGCATCTGCGGTTGGTTCACCATGTCAAAATAAAAGAATGCACCGTGTTTGATTCATTGCGCATCCTGAGTGCCATTCATTAGCCGGCACTAGTACGGCGACAACGCTTGTAGCTACTACTGTTTCAGCTTTTAAAATAGTTACATTTTGTATGCAATAGCAAATTGATTATAATTTGTTTCGTTTTTTTATTACGTTAATTTAGAAAAATGTTTGGAGCATTTTTTTGTTCGTTAAATATAAGTTGTTGTTTTTTTTAAAGGATCGAACAGCAGCCAGCGGAAGACTGTTCATAGTCTGTTTGATCAAATTACCTTCTCAAATCATCACGACTTGTCTAAAATAAAACCTATAGATATAAAACGGTTAAAGTAGCTATAAAACAATGTTAGTTTAAACGTTAAACCTAGATAAATGTGCGCTATTAGGTGCATATCCAATTGTTTTTGCGGAGGGGGAAGCTGAAGCATGCTTTGCAGGACACGGCGCCAGCGCGATCATTTGCATTTTTTCAGTGGAAACAATTTTAATTAATCCGTCAGTTTTGCTCACAAAGGTAAGAGTAATACATAATTCGAAATGTAAAGGGTCTACTTTTATTAGTGTGCACTCACAATATCAACAAAAAAAAAAAACAAAGGCAAGAAAACAAACAGCTTTCTGGCTTGTCTTGTACTTGAATAGGAGCGCAAAACTAAAATGAACAAACATGATACATACATAAATAGAAAGCTATAAATTATTATTTAACGAAATGAAACAAATAAATACACTTTTTCATTATGTAATCTAAAGATGCATTTCTCTCTGTGCGTCCAAAGATGGATTGCAAATCAGGGTCTTTGAATCTCAGAATACACTAGTTAATTAATGAATAATTCAAATATTTTCTTAATGTTTCCCCCGAAGCATTCATTGTAATTACTATTGACGGTGCTTTGTGGCAAGATGGTGTTGTGTTGCGTCTTTCAGATATGCGGTGTGGCTGTCTTGCTCATATGCTGTTCTTATCGTTATGTTCTGCTTATAATGACATACAGGCTTATGATTTGATTAAACGGTGGCACAGAAAATAAACATGTTTGATATATTAATGTTTGACTTTTGCTATTGTTGTTTACCACATTGGAATCGAAACTGGGAATCGATAAGAATCGGAATCGATAAGCGGAATCGGAATTGGAATCGGAATCGATAAAATTCAAATGATACCCAACCCTAGATAACACACAGATAACAGACACAGAGAACACAGAGGTAACACACCTGTAAGTGTCATTTGGAGGTGTGTTACCTCTGTGTTCTCTGTGTAAGTGTCTGTAAGTGTCATTTGGTGTGATGTATGTGCTCAGAGCTCGTGTGAAGCTACTGGAGGAATCAGCTGCTCAGCGAGAGCTGCGTTCGCGGCAGGAGAACGAGGACCTGGCGGAGAGACTGGCTGCTGTCACACGTCTGGCGGAGCAGGAGAGAGCAGAAATGCAGTCACAGCAACAGCGCAGACTCACGCAGTGCCAGCAGGACAGAGACAGAGAGGTGGAGAGACTCAGAGACCTGCAGAGGTGATGCACACACTTTGCCTGAAAGTTTAAGTTAAAAGCATTTGCTTAATTCATGAATTAGGTTTTGAGAATAAAATAAGTTATTCCTTCTTAAAAGCTGACGACTGTTGCAGAAAAAAAGAAACCCACCTGTGTGTAAAACAGCTTTGTTTCATTAACATGTCACAGGAAGTCCATCCTGGAGATGAAAAGAGATCACGAAGAACAGATCCAGCGTCTGAAGAAACTAAAGGATGAGGAAATCGATGCGGTGACCAGTGCCACGTCTCAGACCAGGTGCTGCATCTCACAGACGAGACGTCCGTCAGCATTTTGAGCCAGATCTCATGGAGCTTATGTGTGTGTAGGTCTCTGACGGTGGTCATCGAACAGATGGAGCAGTTCTCCCGCAGGCTGGGCGATCTCTCATCCCGGGTGGAGAGTTCACATGAAAACACGGCACAGGGACTGGAGATCGGAGCCAGACAGAGAGACGAACAGCTCAGAGGTACAAACACGAACATCTCCAAATCTGTGAAAAACAGATCAGCAGATCTGAATCTGTCATACATTCTCAGTTCTACAGGATCGCTTGAGTCAGCAGCAGCGTGAGATGGCTGAAGAGAGGTCACGACTCAAAGAGGTCATCGCCAAGATGGACACACAGCTGGCTGAGCAGCAGAGACAGCTGGAGAAGGTTAGGAAACCCCTCTGACATGTTTACTCTAAACATTAATAAAGCATTAAAATGAAAATGTGTAACATGATGTTATGCTGGTTTGTGTGTTTAGGAACGCTGGCGAGTGACGTCAGAGCAGGCCAAAGCTGAATCATCTCTACGAGGACTGGAGGAGGAGAGACGGACCATGATGCAACAGTTCAGCATGGAGAGAGAAGAGCTGGAGAGGGCAAAGGTCAGATGCAAAACAACATCACATGACATCACTCGATAAATATGATCTAAATTATAAATCCACATCAACCCTTAATGGACTCATTTCACATGTAAAGTTAGAAATGTCTGTCTGTCTGTGTCTTAGAGCGCTCTGCTGGAGGAGCAGCAGTCCGTCATGCAGCACTGTGCTGAGGAGCGCAGGAAACTGGCCGCCGAGTGGAGCCGCTTTCACACGCAGGAGAAACTGCGTCAGGAGCGCGTCGAGAGAGAGGCCAGCCGAGCAATGGAGAGAGACGCAAACAGAGAGGGGTCCATTATCAGCATGGCACAGGTATTGCAGTAAAACCAGTCCAGCTCACATATTGTTCATACTATAAAAGCAGATGACACATGCCAAAAAATGGAATTCAATGCATTCATGTTTTTACAACTAATAATATTCATGGGGAACAAGACACTGAAGCAGATACAGATGTTTTTAAATGTATGAACCTAGAAGTGACAAATTTCATGTAATGAATTGAGCTAGATGCTAATGTTTACATGCAAACACAAACAGCACAATGTCAAGTCATACAGTAGTAATGAATCTTAGTAGTGTAAAACCATATTTTATATCTCACTATTTTCACTTTAATACACACAGTTTCAAGTTTATATCTCACTATTGAGTTAACAAAATAAAGCAACATTTTGGTTCAGCAAAAATAGATAAAAATGAATAAACAAACAAACATTGTATGCATTAAATAAATAAATACTAAATAATTAAATATAAATACTAAAATAAATAAATGCTTAAATACTAAAAATATTTAAAAAATAAATAAATAAAATGACCACATTTCCCAAAAATAAAAACAAAGTAAAAAATCAGTACAAAAAAAAAACAACAACAAATATTAAAATATGCAAGAATGAATTAATAAATAAACAAATTAAAAAAAAAGCAAAGCTATAAATAAATGAGCAACCCTCATATAAATGCCAACATCTATTTTTAATAAATAATCTTATAATTCTGAGGGAAAAAGTCTCAATTGCAAAGATACATAATTTTGTTTTTACTTTCAAGAGTTTATATTGCATGTACATTTAATAATAATAAAAAAGCATTCAAAACTACATGCATTTCCAGGTGAAACAAATAAATAAATTTAAGTGATATTCAATGAGAATAGATGTAGTATGACTTATATATAATATTTTTATAATATATATATTTTAGTAGTATTTATGTACTGTTATAGTGTTTATTTTGTATATTTTGCATTAGTTTGTAATTTCATATTTTTTGTTTTCATTTAATTTAAATTTAGAATTACTTTAGTAAACATTTTTATTTATTAACTACATTTAAATGTACATTTATTTATAAATGAAATCTAAGTTTAGTTTAAATTGTAGTAATTTTATAATGTGCTTTTGCCATATTTATTTGTTTTTCATGAATTTATTTTATATTTCAGCTTTATTTTTATTTAACAGGAAAAAATTAAAGCGGTGGTCTACCAGCTTTTTTTTCGAAGGCTTAATTGTGTTTATGAGGTGCACTGTAACGTGTTCATTGCTTTGTTTAAAAAAAACTAAATAAAAATTATTTTTCACATATTTTCTACATTGCTTTTCTGTTCTCCTAAAAATGGTCTATTGACTTCCTTATACCTTATACCCAGAAAGTAGCTTGTTGTAATCCCTAACAACCGTTTGTTGTAGGCCTTAAAAAGCAAATTAACTAAACTGATAACTTTTAGGAAGTTAATGAAGAAATTTCTGCAACAGACTGCAGGCAGTCAACTTTAGGGACAAGTTGAAAAAGTAAGAAGGAATGGAGACATCAGATGAAAAGGGAAGATGATTAAATCACAGTTATCTTTTGTGATATTCAGGAGCAGGCGGATCTGAAGCTGCGCGCCGGAGAGCTGAAACAGAAGGAGGAAGCGCTGCTGCGAGAGAGAGACATTCTGGAGAAACTGAAACAAGAGCTGGACACTGAGAAAGACAGACTGAGCGCCTCGGCACTAAGACTCAAGACACGAGCGCAGGAGGTGGAGGGATTCAGTAAGGTAAATCACTACAGCAGCAGATCTATCTCTGGGTGTGTGAGTGTGATGCTGATCATGTGACACTGAAGCGTTTCCTGTGTTACAGCTGGCGTCTGAGCGCTTTGAGGAGGGAGAGCGAGCGCTGAGAGAGGCCAGACAGGTGGAGGCCGAACATCAGACACGACTACGCAACATCCACACGCAGATGGAGAGACTACGACAACAGGAGCACAGCCTACAGCAGGTCTCTGATCACTGACAATCACTCAAACACAGTGTCTTGGAAAAAATAACTGTTTTGACAGAAGTCAAAAGTTTACATACACCTTACAGAATCAGCAAAATGTTAATTTTACCAAAATAAGAGGGATCATACAAAATGCATGTTATTTTTAATTCAGTGCTGACCTGAATAAGATACTTCACATAAAAGACGTTTACATATAGTCCATTCATTTTTACTACTGTGGTGTTATCTGAATGATAAAAAATCCTTCAGGTCACACAAATTCTTTGTTTTTTCAGCATTTTTGTGTATTTGAACCCTTTCCAACAATGGCTGTATGATTTTGAGATCCATCTTTAACACTGAGGACAACTGAGAGACTCATATGCAACTATTACAGAAGGTTTAAATGCTCACTGATGCTCCAGAAGGAAAAACAATGCATTAAGAGCTGGGGGTGAAAACTTTTGAAGAGAATGTGTACATGTGTACGTTTCCTTATTTTCCTATTTTTTTTTTTTTTCATTTAGTACTGCCCTTCAGAAGCTAAAGAAGGTGCTTACATGATGCCCAGAAGATAAAATAAGTTAATTTTCCCTGATCTTCAAATTTAAAAAGTTTTCACCCCCGTTCTTGTTAAAATTGTAGGTTATGTGAATTCAATTTATTAATTTGGGAACTAAATTTACTTCACAAAACAGAGAATTTAAATGGAAAACTTTTTGGAGAAAAGAAAAATGTGATAGAGCTGCTTTAATTGTTAAGGTTTTAATAATTAATTTGTTACATTTTCAGTAATTGTAAGGTTTCACTACAATTCATGCTTTTTGATGATTAACAATTAATAAACCATTAAAATAAATCCCTCCCCAAATATTTAAATACAAAGAATTTAGAAAACTAATAATTAAAGCTTTTATCAGATGATAAAATGTATAATTTAATATCACAATGTAACATTTAATATCACAAATGAATCCAAATCAAGAGTAGTATTTAAATAGAACAAACACTGAGCATCTCAATTAGGGTAAAAGCTACATTAAACAACTGATACAATCAGAAAACACTGATGAACAGCCACTTTGGACTACATATTTCACTATAAAAAAAAAGCATAACATCATACAGCAACTCGAATCAGCAAATTATTCAAACAACATTATTAGATTCAAAAATACTGTACAAACAAACCGATTCATTAAGATGAACCAGATGTCTGAAAGAGACTTTTCCACTACTATTATTGTTAAAGCTACACTATAGTGAAAACAGCTGAACTGAGGTCACAACTACTGAATGATGTAGTTATTATCTAGTTACTGTAACTCCACTGATGTGATCTACAGGAGCGTCTGAGGATGACAGATCATCACAGAGACATGGAGCGCCTGAGACACACTCTTCCCGTCCATCCGGGGACGTCAGCGCCTCTCATCACAGGTAATCTTTTAATTCAGACTCTTCAGTTGTTCAGTGTGTCAGACAGTCAATCACACGTATATGTTTGTCAGATTTCTCTCCAGCATTGGCAAGCACTGCTGTAAACCCGCTGCCCACTGAACTACACGCCCGCCTCGCCCTCATCAAACACACCGCCGAGAAGGTACAGCAACACACGTTCACTTCAGCTCACATATTACCCAGTTTTCCACTTGTAATGACACTTTCTGATGCTAGAGAGGACTATAACTTCAACTGACCACTGCATTAAAACACTCCACGTTATAGAGACTTATCATGGTTTACACTTGGGAATTAAACTAAAAATAACTGCAAGTGTATTATATACATGTTAGTAATAAGTAAGTGAATAATTCATCATATTTGAATGTGAATCCTAAACATTAAGCTACATTTTGCTCAGGAAAAATAGGCCAAAAAATGTATATGCAATAAATAAATAAATACATAAAAATAATCATAATGATAAAAAAAAAAAACAAAAAAAAAATCATTTTTTTTTAATCTGACAACATTTATCAATAAAAAAAAAACAAAGCCACATTTCAGTTCAGCAAAGAAAATTCTGACCACATTTCCTGTTGATGTTGAAGCTAATGACCCTTACAGAATCTGCAAAACGTTATTCTACCAAAGTAAAAGGGTTAATACAAAATGCATGTTATTTTGTACTTTAGTACTGACCTGAAAAAGATATTTCACATAAAATATTATTACATATATCCACTATTACAGAAGGATCAAACACTCACTGATGCTTCAGAAAGGAAAAACAATGCATTAAGAGCCGGGGTTGAAAACTTTTGAAAAGAATGGAGATGTATATTTTTTTTCTTATTTTGCCTAAAAAACATTTTTTTTTTTTATTTAGTACTGGCCTTCAGAAGGTACGGAAGATACTTACATGATCGTCAGAAGACAAAATAAGTTAATTTACCCTGATCTTCAAATTCAAAAATGCATTGTGTTTCCTTCTGGAGCATCAGTGAATGTTTGAACCTTCTGTAATAGTTGCATATGAGTCCCTCAGTTGTCCTCAGTGTGAAAAGATGGATCTCAAAATCACACAATCATTGTTGGAAAGGGTTCAAATACACAAAAATGCTGAAAAAAAAAACAAAGAATTTGTGGGAGCTGAAGGATTTTTCTGATGAACAGTGGGCAGTTTAACTGTTCAAGACAAACAAGGGACTCATGAAGAACTATCAACTATCAAAAAAAAAACAACAGCTGTGGATCATTCAGGTAACAACACAGTATAAGAATCAAGTGTATGTAAACTTTTGAACGGGGTCATTTTTATAAATTCAACTATTATTTTCTCTTGTGGACTATATGTAAACATCTTTATTTACCCTCTTATTTTGGTAAAATTAACTTTTTGCAGATTCTGCAAGGTGTATCTAAACTTTTGACTTTAACTACACATAACATGGTAAATGAACATTAAGTGTAAAATAAACTATATGCAATGAGTGAAGTGAATAATTCAATGTATAAACAAACAAAATGCCACAGAAATGCCAATAGTTCTTGAATAACTCGTCAAAAAAAATGTAACAATTTAAGCAAAATTTTTTTTTGAATAGAATCCAATGTCAACTAAATTGAAAGAAAAAAAGTCAATTTGACATTAAGTATACAGCAGAACACGAGACAAATTAACCAGATTTTTTCTTTTAAATATTAAAAATGATAATAGAAGGCAACATGTAATAAGGGTTATATTGACCTATTAAGATTTTGCTTGCATCTTGAGGTAAATCAATATAATTTGAACAATATTTCAGGTGTGATTTATGAGATTTGTATTTTGAATCCAGTTTTTCTTTGTAAAAGGCAAAAAAATGTTGATCATACTGATTTCAAACTTAAGGATTCATTAGTTTGAATATACATTAACCTAAACACCATCATAACATTTTGGTTGATAATTCAGTATACTTTATTTTTCACAAAATATCCTGTTCAGTAGTGACTGTTTTGATAGTGACCATGTGTTACAGACTTTTAACCCACATACTAAAATGCAAAATTGCACAATTTTACTAACATTTGGTTTATTTTCCCCAAATAAAGGATTGTGTGTTCCTTTTTGTCACTGCTGAAACTGTTTTGGCCTTGACCGTTTCAGTAGTGACAATTTTACATACTTTGGCGTCTTTGAGCTAGCTTCAAATCAGCACATTGTTAGCTAGCGCAGTTGTACATTTAAAAACTAAACATTCTAACATATATTCATAATTTACAAAGAATATAACTTCAGTTTCACTTTTGCAAAAAAAAAAAAAAACACCTCCCAATTGAAAGGACTAATAAGATGGAAATCAGATTTGAGCACTTAATATGTCAGAGCAGTGATCTTGGGTAAAGCCAGCATCTCTAAATGCGTATTAAAATTCATAGTAATTGTAAAGAGCTGTATACAAGTCACCAAAACCTGGTTTCTCATTTCCCTGACAGGACAGAGACTTCCTGCAGGAGGAGCAGTACTTCCTGGACACTCTGAAGAAAACATCATACAATTCTGCCTTCAACACATGACCACACAGAGACTAGAATAGTTTTGATACATTTTATTTAATAAACATTGCAAAAAAGAGGTTTTGTGGTCTGACATCAATCTCCAGCATTCATCATGATCACCATGGAGCGTTTCTGCAAAGAGTGAAAAATGAGTCATTTCAGATAAAAATTTGCATTTTTTTTTTTTTAACCATAAAAATGGTAATGTTAAATTATTAGAAACAAGCCTCAGGTTACCAAAACTCAACATGTGATTTTCAGACAGGGATAACTTCTCTCATCACAGGCTTGAATTAGTAGCATCTAAACACCGACCTTGGGTGTGATTTCTTCTTTATAACAGACTATTCTGTTGACCTAAATTCCCTGATTTATAGTAAAACAAATGATACATACAGCTCTGCATCCAGGTGAATCAGGAGAACTCCTGGTGGTTTCAGCTCCATCTGTACAGAGAAAACATGCATCAGATGAGTTTTGTCAAAGGTTATGGAAGCAGATTAAATCTCAGAGAGATGTAATATTAGATTTGGTTTGGAAAGAGACTTACCTGATCAGTGCCGAATCAGCATTTAGCCTTAGAGGTTCACCTGTTGAGAGAAAGACCACGTGATCAGATATCTGCAGTCTCCAAGACAGTGATACATCTCAAATCTGCACGTTGTGTGCGTCTCAGAATGATTTTGCTTTGCCATCGTCAGTTATCGCATCAGACGGCACTTCCTATGTAGCAATTTCATCACAGAACACAACTTTGCAAACAAAGCATCACACGTGTAATCGATTTATTTTCAGTCAACAAAAAAAAAAAAAAAAACACTTGGTAGTGTCCCAGATGGTAAATTCAGCAGTAAGTTCCATGAATATAAACCTAGATAAACATTTAGTGACTAAATATTCCTTAAAATGCTAAAATAAACAAATAAAAGTTATAATACCCACCATTTTCGCGAACTGCGCGTAATAGTCACATAGTAAAGCATCCAGCAGATCTACATCATTGTTCTAAGCCACACTCAATCCGGCCTACAACAAGACAAAGGGGAAAACAGTTAAACACTGAGCAGCTTAAAGTCATTTTACTTAAAATATCAAATTTCACCAAAAAAAAAGCTTTGAACGACAGACTTACATTTTTCATGGTGGTCTGGATGCGCTGTGATCGGATCTCCGCGTGTAATTCATTGTGAACATGCTTTACTTGAGCTGATCTGTCCTCTATATCTGAAGAAGACCGAACGTCCACGTAGTGCAGCGAGAAAAAGAACGACGAGCAGGGAGTATCCGCTTTTATAGCGCTGGAACGTCACGACCCACGTGACTAGGGGTGCGTACCATTCATTAGTGAACATCCCTGTGCCCTATTCCCTTCGAAGTCGAGTTTTGGAGGGTTTAAATGTGTAGCGTTCAAAATAACGGTCACTCGGAGCTTACGTATTAAGCCACGCACATTGAATTCTGTTTGGAAGGAACCTACAGCGTAGCTGTCATTAGTGTTTCCCTTCCAAGTGCCCTACAAAGGCAGCATCAACGAATTTGGCGCGCGGGAAATGCCATGTGGAAACCGTAATGCGCGCTGGGAAAGTGAAGCGCTTTACAAAATAAAAGTATTGAAAAAATTAGCAAAAACATAAAATCTGATTATTGGAACGTAATTGTAATTATACACTTTAAATATATAATTGTGAAAAAATGTGATTTATTTATCCACTGCACAAATTAACACGTTTTTACTCCCTATTTAGATTTACAAAATAAAGGTCATTAAAACAATGAATTAACGTTTAAAAAAAAAAAAAGAATTACTAAATTAACGTTTATAATATATAAATATATATATATATTAAAGTCACATTATAATTGCATATAATGGGTATGGGGAAAAACATACCTCGTTTGTAAAAACTAATTACTAAAGCTAATGTAATGTGAGTGACACATATGTTCCACGTTTTGACATATAGACCATACTTTCTTTTCAAAGCACTGTTTTTACGGTAATGATAATCAATGACAATTGAACGTCAAGAAATAGAAATAAGTGAACACAACAAATCGTTTGAAAGTGGCCGAGGTGAAACAATCAAGGGAAGGTGAAGTTTAATCAGATGTCCAGTCAGACAAATGCTTGTTTTCTCCAGCAGCGGTTTAGTAGGCTATGCTGGCTTCAAACACATAGTTTCAAACTAACAAATGAATACAATAAAACAGCATGGGCATAAAAACATCTCAACTGTATACTGACAGAAGATTTGAACTGAGAGTTGGAGTAACGTTATTTTATATCATCAGTTAATATTTTCTCTCTCTCTCTCTATCTTTCTTTGTATTGTAGTTATATTCAGCTGTTGTCTCCCCTGCATTATATTAAGAGTAAAGCCGAAAGCCGGTTGTTGTTTTGAGTAGAGCCTATACTCTACTCAATAGGCTACTTCGTTTTTTATGCACAGCCTTTTCAAAGTATACTTCATTTTATAGCGTGTGCATTTCTGTTACAGACTTGCGTCGATAAAAATATTGCGAAATGGCGGCGTTTCCATTAACCAACTAAAACATTTTTTCTTCTTTTTTTTGTGTGTCTCTTGGAGGTTATAGTACTTTAAAGAATGATCATGTGACTTTTTACCAAGTGAGCTGTAAATGTAAATATACCTTTTTGATTTGCCTGTTATATAAAAAACACTTCATGAGAACGTTTTTGTTTTTTGTTTTTTTTTGTCAGATATATGGGAGTTTGACATGTTTCCATTGGGTGTATTTTCATTTCGCAATTTCAACTGGAGCGATTTAAGGGTAATGGAAACGCAGCTACTGGTAGCATACTTGCACACTAGAAACTTTATTGTTGTCTAGTTTTACGAGTGAGTAAAATGTCTTTGAAATCTTTGCAAATACTTTCGAAACAGTGATTCGGAGTGCTTATCAACATGTCAAAGGCACGTGATTTCAGTAAACGAGGCTTCGTTATGTCATAACTCTTTCGAAACGTTTTAAGATTTCAGTCGTTTGCAGTTGGGCTGCAATCTCTGTGAACCTGTAAATCATGCGAGTTCATTGAGAGCGCCCCCCAGCGGCGAATCACTGAACCAGCGTCTATGGTTTTTATCTGATCTCGAATCTGTTTTTTCAATTTGTATAGACATTTTCAACAACACATTTGTGTAATTAAAAGGATAAGTAGTAGTTAATAGTCTCTAGTTACTGGCCTGTTTAAACAAGCTCTCTATAAAACCGAAAAAACAAGCCCTGCAAATTAACAATAATTATTTACAAAACGCACACATTATACAGACACTTCATATTTAAAGGTCCACTGTGCCAGCTTGGGCCAGAGTCTTTGAGCTCGGTAAAGTCACATTTGACAGCTATAGTCCCCTTTTATTTGGCAGTGCTGTTTTTCTTACCATTTATCCTCCTAATCTCATCCATGTTGGTATAAAACAGCATACAATTCAAATGGGTCCGATATGTTTTGTGGATCATTTCAAAGCAGAAACTAGACTTCTTTTGCCCCAAAGAAAAGCATATATACACTGTCCTAATCATTTCATATTCCCTATATAGTGCACTACATCCATTCGCTGTACAGCAAATACTAACTCTGTGAACAAGTGACCGGTTTCAACCGCAGCTTGACCGTCTGTTTATAGTGTAGGGGGCAGGACGCTTCGAATTCTAGAGAGCATTTGATTGAACAGAAAGTTTGATGAGAAGTTGAAGTGCAGGGTGATGTCACCAAAATTGTTGATCCATATTGGAGAAAGTTCGAGACTGTAAGTTTTGAATGCTTATATCTTCTAAATGCAAATTCTGCCAACACAGATAAACTTTAAATGGTACATAACATGCACAGTTTCACCTAATTTCATGTTAATCCTGAGTACCTATAGAGTAGTACTGTATCCTTAATATATCCAAAAAGTCTTTAGTTTTATCATATTTATAAAAGAAAAATACAGCTTTCCGATTCTCTCCAGAAAAAGTAGAGCTTCTGGAGGTGCGCCGTGGGCGGAGCTAAGTTAGACGATTGTGCTCGTTTTGCCAATAATGCACACAAATTTGATGCAGTTTCACTTACCATCTTCAGTTCTGAATCATGACGGGGATCTTTTAAAGCTGGGACCGCTCCATCTTTCAGTATCAAACAATGTGCAAATCCAGTGTCCAACTGGGCCTTATTTATGAAACGTTTGTCAATAAACACACTTGCAAAACTCCATTGCTGCCCTGGAAAAAGGAACTGCATCCACAGTTCATGTAACGCTGGGTTCTTCAGGAAGCTGAGCAAAGTTATCTTTACCTTTCAACCAAAACCACACTTCTTTAGAAAATCCCTTGCAGCAGTGCAGCCGAATGAACCGCGTTGATGGGCTCGCTCTTTCTCTCGTTCTAGCCTGTGTTTTTTCTGGGAGAAATGCTCATATAAGGAGTTCCACCAGGGTCTACGCCACTAAAGCCACGATAAAAAAAAATTAAATAAAAAAAAAAACAGCCAAAACTTCTACCAACCCGGATTTTTGGCACAGAAATTCTCCATCATTAGTCCAAATTATTATTAGTATTTTTTTAATTTTTTTATTTGGCCATGTTTAGCATGAGAATCCAACTTTAACACTGTAAACAACTCTGAATACACAAAACACCATTGTACCCCCCTTTAAGGAAAACATATTCATACTAAAAAAAAACCTTCAATTTTGATTTCATGGGGACTTTAATAATATTTTATTATTTTGATTTTCATTTAATTTATTGAACTTTAAAGAAGCATTAGGTTTGTAAATGCGTTTTTTTTGGCATGAGTTTTTGTTGCATTCACTTTTGACCAGCAGGCGTCACCAGCGTGTTGTGTTTCGAGCGCTTTAAAACTGAATCGTTTTGCAAAGAAATTGGTTCAGTTGATTAAAAGCTTCGAAAAGATTTATTTTTCGTCACTATAAAGGGGTTTGCACTTACATGACAATTTGGTCAGTTACCCAGATGCATGGTCATATTATAGATACTTAGATGTAAACAACAGCATTGATTGCACGGTTCATGTACCACCGAATACTTTGTTCTGCTAATTTAGGCTGTCTAAACCATGGAAAAATAAGTGTGGAAGCTGCTAAATGATATATAAAGAGGGACTTAGTAAGCAGGAAAGGGCACAATATTTTGACAAACTAAAGTTAATAGGTGGTAAAGATATGTACGAGCAGTATTAATTAAGATATTAGCTTAATATTTTATCTATCTGACTGGAAATTATAAGAACAAACAGGAATGTTGTCAAGATTCTTGCCCTGGAAATCTTGGTTCAGTTTAGCCAACCACAAATGCCTTTTGTTCCTCAGACAGTTTATTATTATTATTATTATTATTATTATTATTATTTATTTATTTATTTATTTATTTATTTGCACTCTTCTCCTTGATTTTTTTTTTTTTTATATAACTTTTGGCTATAGCACTCCAAATGTTTTTGTGCTGTACGATTAGTACAGCACAAAACATGACAATAATTGACAATTTTCAGCAGCAGTAAACAGCTAAATATGAAAGTTTCATTCAGTTCAGTGGCATTGTTTATGTTCAGTGCAGCCAATATAGCCGATTGATAACGTGTTGTGAAAATATTCTATTGGGAGAAGAATAACAACATGCTTTTTAAGCCTTATGAACACACAAACCAGGGTGTTCATAAATAAGATTACATTAAAATAATATGGTAAAACACACCAATTTCCAATATCAAGCAGCAAAATAAGCTGTTTTGTGCAGCTAAAAATAGTTACGGATGAAACCAGAAGCCACTCCCATAAAATGTACAAATGGCCGCGCCCACTTTTATATGAAGAAAAAGGTGGATACCATAATCTTTTTTTAATGTAGTGTATTATGCATGTTAGAGCATTTTATACTATAAGTTGTATTAATATTGGAGATTAGATTTTAGTTAGCTTTATTCATTCATTTATTCATTTTTGTTATTTTAACATTGATTTTTACTATATATACTATATGATCTTCATTTATTTATTTATTTAATTATTTTATATGTACCATGGTAGGTAAACGTGTTTTACTCATTCACACATGGTCATGGTATTCTTTAAAGTCTACTTCAAAGATCATAGTCTTCATCACGGCGTATTAGTGACAGAAATCACATCTCAGGAGTGTCCGATCCTGAGAGTGTCACGGTCACGCCCTTTGCCTCCGTTATTTTAATGTCATGCCGCTTTTCTGTCACTAGGGAGAGACGTGAACTCTCTCTCTTACACACACACACACACACACACACACAGGGGCACATGTGTTTAAACAGCGTCCCGCGGCAGCACGCACACTCACTGCAGCACCGTCCCGTCGCGGGATGGATGAACCTGACGCGGCGCATCAGCGGAACGGGCCCGCCGCGGGTGCGCGCATGCACGGGCTGTTCACGGACGCGGACACCGGGCGCCTCACAGTCGCGCTGACTCTGTTGGACAGCTGCCTCACGGTCCAGAGGATCAGCTCCCCTCCATCGTCAGAGCACCTGGACCTGCGCGACTGCCTGGGGAGCCGTGCGCACCGGGGCGAGCGCGAGGACCAGGACGCATATCTGTGCGTGTATTTCTACCCAAACCGGCGCCGCTGGATGGCTTCGGGTCCGGCTCGCCAGAGAGACGAGCGGCGCTTTCGGCTCCCGCTCAGTACGGATGAAAATGATGAGGACGCGAACCTGCGAGAGGCGGAACGGTGGGCGCGCGCCATCAGACACAACACCGGCACCGCGCGTCGACCAGAACACACGCAAGGTAAGAAACCAACTTATTACAGAGTTTAAACTCTCATTTACTCAGTAAACATCCGATTTAATGACTTTTCGGTAACACGTTGTAACAATAACATCAACAAACATTACACAATTCCTTAAAAAAAGGTTATGATGCTAATACCACTATTTTTGCACGTGTATTTTAATAATGTTTTAAGATTTTTGTAAAAACCATGGTGCATATGTTAGTCATTCAGTATTTGTATTTTGTACTAGCATCACTGGTACTACCACGGTACTTTTTGTAAACATATAGGCTATATATCAAGCTAACAAAATATTTTTAAAGAATGTTTTGCTTACGTCAAGTTCTAAAAATACTATTCTGAACGCTCTCTGAATTTTTTTTCGTCATTATAAGAATGTTAAAGAAACATTCTCTTTAACATATTGATGAGATAGTTCACTGAACTATGTTTACTGAATGTTCTGACGTAATAGCATTAAAAAACGCTAGATGAACGTTCAAATAAAAAAATAATTAGAAATATTTCGACTTTATTCTCGTAGTAATATTTTGACTTTATTTTCAAAACATTTAAACTTTATTTTCGTAATTTTGACTTTATTCTCGTAATATTTCAACTTTATTCTCATAGTATTTCGACTTTATTCTCGAAGTATTTTGACTTTATTAATATTTTGACTTTATTCTCAAAACATTTTGACTTTATTCTCGTAATTTTCACTTTATTCTTGTAATTTTGACTTTGTTCTCGTAACATTTCAACTTGATTCTCATAATTCTGACTTTATTGTCACAATTACGACTTTATTCTCAAAATATTAAAACTTTAATCTCATAATCTCCAATAATTTTTTAATGTGGCACTAAAATGCAGCATTATAACAAAGCATTATAAAACAATTTACTTACCATTTGTGATGCAACTGCAGTCAGATCTATTACCTTTAACAAATGTTTCTTTGTGAACTCTCCATGACACTGTGCCTTGTTTACAAAACAAAATGCTCAGATTAATCCTCTGACATGATCCGGGATACCATTAAAAATAAACTATCCACTTCTTCCTTATATTGATCCTTCTGATATCTGTATAAAGATGCAAAAAAAGTGTTTAAACCAAACGCGTCAAAACAAACATTCTTCCACTCTTCCACGACTCAAACGTGTGGACTGTGTCTGAAAGCGAACGTGCATCTGTATGCTGTATCCAGTCTAGACAAGATAGCAGCAGTGATTGTAATTTCTATTTGCTTTTGTTGTGAAGCTAACATTAAACGTGTCAGCCGTTAAGCTACTAAATGCCAGTGGTCTGGGCCTATGGTGAAAGGAAGACTATTTGTCTATGCTTTGCTGTGGAGGCAGTGTTTATGCAAATGTTTGTGCCTTCGGATTCAAAGGAGACATTTTTGGAGCTTGATTAAATAAATGCTTTGTTTATAATGAGAACGTTTTAAGATATGAACCTGACAGGACGTTTTAATGGTAAAAAAGACCTCTTATATGCCAAAAGATCAAGGCAAATTAGATTTCTCATGTCATGACTGAACAGATGTTATATTAACATTACTGAAAGAATGGTTTAACAACTTTGACCAAACCTTAGAACATTTCCTGTTAGCTGGGTAGTTACTAGTACTATTTGTTAAAACTCGCTTTAGTGACTATTTAAAAGTACAATGAAAAAACTGTGTTCTGTGTCCAAATAGTATGTGAACACGGTAATCATTCAGTACTGGGGTACATATTTTCACTGTGTCAGCGTGACATGTCTGTTCCTTACATTCACATGCGGTTTTGCCTGTTCAGTGAGTGATGACGAGGTGTGACGGTTTGCCGGGAGGAAAATATGACAGCTAGATCACACACTGAACTAGTCTGACCTGCTAGTCTGACAGCCGTTACAGTAATTCATGTGGTAGATCACGAATGGTTAGGTTTAAACCTGAAATGCCTATGTTTTTAACATCTGAAAGAGAGAGATATGGCCTTGTTGTGGTTAGATTAGTTGTTTCCTCATGACAGACATGTATTACAGTGTGTGAGATGATGTTTAGATGTGAAGAGATGCTGAGAGGACATGAGGTGTCACCCGCAGACATATAGGACACGTCCATCTCCATCTGTCCGCCCTCATGTCCAATGCTGAGAGGTTTAACCCTGTAAAGTCTGACATGAATTATTCTTTTTTTTAAACGGATCAGTTTATTAAACCTTTAGACCAAAAATAACTATTTTTAAAAATGTAAAAAAAATTAAAATGTGTTTTTGTTGATTATCATATTTGATACACCAGGCTTTTATGGCTCATTTAGTGAGAATATGAAGGAACATGTAAAGCAAAATGTAAGATGAAATCCTAATAGCTTGCAAGTCAATGAGATCTTTATAACAGTATAGCAGATACGTCCAAAAAATAATATAAAATGTCTTATCAAGATGGGATTTATGATCAAACCTCTGTAGTTTTAAAACAATGAAATACAAAATGTTGACTGTGAGATAATAAATGTTCCTTAAAAGATGAGATGTGAGATGTTTTGGAGGCTTGTGAAGATCATTTATCCACTGAGGAACGGTGAAAGTAAAGCTTCTGGAAACAAATGCTTCCCAAAAGCCTGATGATCAGAGTTGAGACACATTTGAACGTGATTTTACAAATAGTCAAGTAAAGCCAAACTGCTTCAGTCCAGTAAGTGTTTGTCTTAAAATATCAAAGTTATTATATGTTTACTTTCTAAAAATGTGAAAGATTTGAGAGCAAAAAAGACATGTGAAGCACAAACTGAACATGGGTGTTTGTATGATTACGCTTAAAGATATTGTATTTGCTAATAAAATCTAAACTACCAATCTGATGAAAGAAGGAATGTAGTAGATTGTGTACAACAGGTTTAACAACGTTTTTATCATGTTTTAAAGGCCCTCAGAAATGTGTGTGTCGAATGCACACATATAAAACCTTAAATTAAAGACGTCTCTTCTGCTCACCAAGCCTGCATTTATTTGATCCAAAGTACAGCAAAAACAGTAAAAATGTTTACTATTTAAAATAACTGTTTTCTATTTGAATATATTTATTTCAAAGCTCCTTTAAAAATCATTCTAATATTCTGGTTTGCTGATTTCTGAAGGATCATGTGACACTGAAGACTGGAGTAATGATGCTGAAAATTTAGCTTTGATCAAAGGAATAAATTACATTTTAAAATATATTAAAATAGAAAGCAGTTACTTTAAATAGTAAACATATTTCTAAAATTTGCTCTACTTTGGATCAAATTAATGCAGGCTTGGTGAGCAGAAGAGAACGGTTATGGTTAAACAAATTATACTTTGTATTAATGGTGTTTGCAAAGCCGAGAATCACTGTTATGTTTTCTTTAGACAGTCTCTAGTTGTTTTATGCAATGCAACAAGACAAAACTCTTCTGGCATCATTTAGGCAACAGATACTGTAATTATGTCGTGCATTAACAATTCAGCTGTTAAAATCTTTGAACACGTAAAAATAGGACAGTCTTCCTGCAAGTTTTGTCTGAGGCTGTTTGTGACAGTTTCTCTGTTTCGGCTATAAAAAGCTGAAATACACACTGGAGACGTGGGTCTGGGACAGACTGCTCCTTCCAGCAGATATTTGATCAGAACGAGACACAGAATTGGAATGAGGAAGTTCTGAATGATGAGGTTGTTTTAATAATGATTCTAGGTTGCCATGGTAACTCGGAATTCTCGTTGAAGGAGCAGTGAGGTACTGAGAGGACAAACAAGGTGTTTAAGGAATAGTTCACCCAAAAATGAAAATCTGATAAAAATATATTCACCCTCAGACCATCCAAAATGTAGAGAAGTTTATATAAATGTAGCTTCACTTGCTCACCAATGGATCCTATATAGTGAATGGGTGCCGTCAGAATGAGAGTCCAAACAGCTGATAAAAACATCACAATAATCCATAAGTAATCCACACCACTCCAGTACATCAGTTAACATCTTGTAAAGAGAAAAGCTGCATGTTTGCAAGAAATAAATCCAGCATTAATATGTTTTTAATGTCAATCCGTTGCTTCCAGCTAAAATACAAGTCTATAATCCATAATAAATTAATCTCCTGTTGTCTCTCACATATAATTCACAAACATATTTGTTTAGAGCTGTTTCGGCTTGTAAACGATGCTTGATCTATGCAGAGTTCTCTCCTGATTTAGACAAGATGACATGAGTTTCTTGCACTAGAGAAACCAATATTATGGACTTGTGTTTTAGCCAGAAGCAATGTTTTTAGAATTTAAAAACATCTTAGCAAAGGATTTGTTTCTTATAAACACACATCTTATCTCTTCACAAGATGTTAACCGATAGACGAGAGTGGTGTGGGTGACTTGTGGATTACTGTGATTGTTTTATCAGCTGTTTGGACTTTCATTCTGATGGCACCCATTCACTGCATAGGATCCACTGGTGAGTAATTTTCATTTTTGGGTGAACTATTCCTTTAACACATTGTTGAGAGGTTTTGTTTGTCTTCATGGTGCACTTAGGAATGAAAAGAATGAGCCAAATCAAATACAGATATTTCTTACTGCAAAATATTCCTGTGCTGACGTGAAGGAATTCATAACAATGCATATTTATGATGGTTGTGGTATGCAGTTGAATTTGAAAGTTTACTTACCCCTTTCAGAATCTGCAAAATGTTAATTATTTTAGCAATATAAGAGGGATCATACAAAATGCATGTTATTTTTTATTTGGTACTGACCTGAATAAGATATTTCACATAGAAGTTGTTTACATATAGTCCACAATAGAAAATAATAGTTGAATTTATAAAAATGATGACCAAAATAATGGAAAAGTTTACATTACACTTGTTTCTTAATACTGTGTTGTTACCTGAATGATCCACAGCTGTGTTTGTTTGTTTAGTGATAGTTGTTCATGAGTCCCTTGTTTGCCCTAAAGTGTTCTTCAGAAAAATCCTTCAGGTCCCACAAATTATTTGGTTTTTCAGCATTTTTGTGTATTTGAACCCTTTCTAACAATGACTGTATGATTTTGAGATCCATCTTTTCACACTGAGGAACTCTGAGGGACTCATATGCAACTATTACAGAAGGTTCAAACACTCACTGATGCTCCAGAAGGAAACACGATGCATTTAAGTGCTGGGGGTGAAAACTTTTGGAATTTGAAGATCAGGGTAAATGTAACTTCTTTTGTCTTCTGGGAAACATGTAAGTATCTTCTGTAGCTTCTGAAGGGCAATATTAAATTAAAATATTTATATATATTTAGGCAAAATAAGAAAAATGTACACAGCTTCATTCTGTTCAAAAGTTTTCACCCCCGGCTCATAATTCATTGTGTTGCCTTCTGGAGCATCAATGAGCATTTGAACCTTCTGAAATAGTTGCGTATGAGTCCATAAGTTGTCCTCAGTGTTAAAAGATGGATCTCAAAATCATACAGTCATTTTTGGAAAGGGTTCAAATACACAAAAATGCTGGAAAACCAAAGAATTTGTGGGAACTGACGTATATTTCTGAAGAACAGCAGACAGTTTAACTGTTCAGGACTAACAAGGGACTCATGAACAACTATCAACAAAAAAAACAGCTGTGGGTCATTCAGGAACAACACAGTATTAAGAATCAAATGTATGTAAACTTTCGAACAGGGTCATTTTTATAAATTCAGCTATTACTTTCTCTTGTGGACTATATGTAAAATCTTTCATGTGAAATATCTTATTCAGGTCAGTACTAAATAAAAAAAATAACCTGCATTTTGTATGATCCCTCTTATATTGCTAAAATAATTAACATGTTGCAGATTCTGCAAGGTGTATGTAAACTTTTGACTTCAACTGTATACAAAATTAAAGCATTAATATAGACAAAGATATCAGTGTCTGGGCTTTCTAGATACTAAATACCTCTTGAATGTAAACAAGTTCTAGTAAATTAGTAAATATTTATTTTTAACCTCGTTTTCAACATTGATAATAACCAGGAATGTTTCTTGAGCTTTCTTGAATGTTTCATCATATTAGAATAATTTCTGAAGGATCATGTGACGCTGAAGACTCGAGTAGTGATGCTAAAAATTCAGATTTGACTCACAGGAAAAAATAACATTTTAAAATATATTCACACAGAAACCACTTATGTTAAATCGTAAAAATATTTCACAATTGTACTGATTTTACTGTATTTTTATCAAATAACTGCAGCCTTGGTGAGCGACCCCAAGCACATAAATATAATAGCATCTATTTGAGCGTCCGGTAACAGACACTGGTGAGTTTTGTGGCAGTCATATAGTGTTAAGGTTTAGTGTTGGACTGCTGCGGGCACAGCTTGGCATCTACTACTCACAGACCCAGTCATACTGCATTCGTATGTTTAATTGATGAGCTTGTTTCAGCATGTGTGATCCGCAGCAGACGATAATACACTATTTAACAGAATACATGTATTTTAAATGAGCCTCTCCTGTATGGCACAGAACTGTCACATGTGAAGATGTCCAGAAAATAACCGTAAAACGTGATTCATTCTTCTCTCTGAGAGCTGGGACGCTCCAGGACACCCTCAGTGCTGAAACCGATAGATGACAGCAGTGTAAACAATATCTGGGTCTGTTGTTTTAGAGGGAGGGTTTCTGTTGTGTTGTATTATTGTCTTAGAAGTTTACAGTACGTCATTGGAGAATTTTAAAGAGGCCATATTAAACATTATTTAATCATTTTAGGCCCACTTATAAGGCTTTTAAGCACCAAAAACAGTCAATATTTAGTTTTTTGTGACCCATTTTCCATCCTATGTGCACTGTCTGCTAGTGAATCTATACTACACACTAAACTGTAAATACGATCTCTGATCTGAATGAATGATTTTATGCAACTATTCAGGAGTAAGAGCGAGCAAATCATTTTTATCAGTCTGTGTGGAAACAAAGTTGTGTTTACAAGGAACTGGGTCAGTACTGTGAATACTTTCGAGGATAAACGTACAAATCAGAAATATATATATATATATATAAATTTAAAACTAAACATGAATACATAATTTAAAAGATGTAAATAAAATTATTTTAGAATAAAATAAATATATCTAAAATATAAATATAAAACTAAATATCTCTCTATTTATTTACATTTATGTAATTTATGTATTTATGTAAAAATGTAAATTAAGTATTACAATAAAATGAATACAAAAATTTTAAATAAATAAACATGTAAATACAACAAATGATATTGTGACTGGCAATAATACATTTAAAGCTGTAAATGAATAAATATAATTTAAATTTCATTTAAAAAATATAAATAAATAAACGTAAACATAACAAATGATATTGAATATTGTGACATATATGTGATATATATATATATATATATATATATAATTTAAAACTAAACATGAATACATCATTTAAAAAATATAAATAAAATTATTTATAAATCAAATCAAATCAAATATATTCAAAAATAAATAAAGCATAATATTAACATCTCTCTCTCTCTCTCCCTCTCTCTCTCTCTCTATATATGTATATATATTTATGTAAAAATAAATACATTTTCAAAATTAAAGTAGAAAAATAAATTAAATAAAAAAATTACAAATAAATAAACATGTAAACACAACAAATGACATTGAATATTGTGACTATATATATATATATATATATATATATATATATTTATATATATACACATATAATTTAAAACAAAAAATATATATATACATTATTTAAAAATGTAAATACAATTATTTAAAGATAAAAATTAATACATTTAAAAAATAAATATTAAAAATATAAATAAAAAAGTAAAAAAAAAAACTAAGTAAAACTAAGTAAAAAAAAAAAATTAAGTAATACAATAAATATAAAAATTACAAATAAATAAAGTTGTAAATACAACAAATTATATATATATATATATATATAATTTAAAACAAAACATAAAAACATTATTTAAAAATGTAAATACAATTATGTAAAGATAATTAGTGTATATATATGTAAAAATAATAATAAAATATTTTTTATTAAAATATTACATTAAAATAATTTTTAAAAATATAACTGAGAAGTATTTTTGTTGTTGTTGTTTTGTCTTCCGCTTACTGTTGTATAGCTAATTGTTTGTCTATGTTGTCCTGTATATTAAAAAAATAACAATAAAAAAATTTATTAAAAAAAAAATATATATATAATAAATAAATGTAAATTTAATAAAATCTGATTATTTAAGATAATGTATAATCTGTTTCCCGATGCTGGCATTTTAGATTTATCTGCACTAAAACAGCCAAACTGTTTATTTCTTAATTTCAGTCAATTAAAGTCAGTCTTTTCCTGTCTTAAGTGGACCGTTTTTTGTCACAATAAGCTGTTGAGTTAAACAGATGAATGAGTCAAAATGTGTGAGACAACAGCAGTTCTTCTGTCCATCTGAACATTAAATCACTTCCCATGGCTTTTGATTGGCAATCCATCTGGTGATTTCAGCAGCAGCAGCTCTTGAGCTCTCAGTTGCTAATAATTTACGTTGATGCAGAACTCAGGAGGGGTTTCATTAGCTCAACTCACTGAGTGTTTGCTGAAGATGCAGTTACTGTAGAGAGAGGAAAAGAGACGGCTTGTCTACTAATGCTGAACTCTGAATCCACAGTCTGCTCTCCATGTTATCCCCACAGGGACTCGTGCACATTGTGTATGTGGATCCGTTTCTGCTTCTGAGAAAGCCTGAAGGGCCTCTAGTGTTTCATCTGCGCTGCCCTTTGACCTCTTGACCCTTCCTCTGAGTGTCATGATGCTGTCAGGCCGCATCCGATCACATTCCCACGAGCCCCTCGGCCAAAACACACAAAACCTGTCATTTTACTGTACATGAGCTGCGTATTTACAATCCTCTTAAATCAGAAGGTTTTGAGGCACTTATTGTCTTTTTGTTGATGAAAATATATTATTGCCTGTCACAATTATTAATTTTATTTGAAATGTATTAAATATATATATATATATATATATATAAATTATTTATTTAACATGTTTCATGCATTTATTTTATATTTAAAATTATTTAGTTTATCTACTTTTAAAATGATTTATTTAAAATGTTCAATGTTTTCAATTTATTTAGATTTCAAATTTAAAATATTTTATATTTCCATCCTTTAAATTATATTTATTTATATATAAATTTATTTTATTTTATTTGCATTTTAAAATGTATTCATTTCTATTTAAAATGATATTACTTTATTTACACTGGTAAAATGTATTTATATTTAAATTTGATTTAAATTAAAATGTATTGATTTATTTGCTTATCTAAACAAATATTTTATTTTATTTTTTTTATTAATATTTTTATTTTATTTTAAAGTAATTTTTTTCACGTTCTTATGTTGTCGTTTTCTACTTTATATTCCTAATGTATTACTTTATTTTTTAAATTATTTATTTAAAATGATTCATGCATCATAGATAGTTTATCTATGATGTTCAATATATTTATTTAAAATGTTTAATGTATTTAATTTATTTTTGATTGTACATATTTTAAATTGTATTTGTTTATATATAAAATATTTTTTTATATTTAAAGTTATTTGATTTAAATTAAAATGTACTGATTTATTTACTTAAATATTTTATTTTATATTTTTTAATTAATATTTAAATTTTATTTTAAAGTAAAATCAGCCACATAGACTATATTTTTGTGTTTTTATGTTGTTGTTGTTGTTGTTGTTTTACTTTATATTCATATTGTATTTATTTTTTAATTATTTATTTAAATAGTTTCATGCATTTATTTTATATTTAAAATTATTTTAGTTTATTTTTTAAATGATTTATTTAAAATGTTCGAATGTATTCATTTAAATTTATAAAATGTATTTTTATTTAAAATGTTTAAATGATTTAATTTATATAGATTTTAAATTTAAACATCTTTTATATAAATTATTATATATATATTTTTTTAAATGTATTATATTTAAAATGATTTGATTTAAATTAAAATTTATGTTAAATTAAATTATTTATTATTTATATTAAACAAATATTTTATTTTATATTTTTTATTGTTATTATTTTAAAGTAAAATCAGCCATATAGACTATTTTTTATGTGTTTTTTTTTTTTGACACATTATTTGATACAGCTTAATGACGCATTACTCACACAGACATAATCACAGTGATGACACATAATCCACGATTGCTTAATCATGTCCCGCATAATTATTATTCAAATAATCGTTTGATTAACGAGCCGAGGTTTCCATGTCTCTGATTTGGAGGCTTTAATTATCAGTGTCAGTCAGGCATCAGCGCCTGAGCTCTCCTGCTTTATAGTTTTTCATGATGAATGTGCGTTCAGGAGTTTCAGATGTTGATGGATGAGAGTTATTTTACACGGCCTCTATGTCTTACAACAAGGTCAGAGAGACTTCAACACAAAGAACGGCCTTTCTGCTTCATCTATCTAAGACTCTGGTGCTCGTTTCTCTAAAGAAAGTCGTTTAAGCAGGCAAATGATGTTTCGAAGGCTGGTATTGTCGGCATGCGGCGGTCACACAGACACACAAAGACATTCATTAGCCAAGGACATGCTAGAAACACGCTAAAAACACGCTACATCTACAGTGAATCTGTTTTCATATTGTGACAGAAGATGTATATACAGTTACACTAGAGTTTTAAAGTGTCCTCTGTTCACCAAGGCTGCATTCATTTCATTAAAAATCCAGTGAAAACTCTAAAATTGTGAAATATTTTTACTATTTAAAATAATGCATTTCTATCTGAATATATGTTGAAATGTAATTTATTCCTGTGATCAAAGCTGAATTTTCAGCATCATTACTCCAGTCTTCAGTGTCACACGATCCGTCAGAAATATGCTGATCTGCTGCTCAAGAAACATTTCTGATTATTATCTGTGTTAAAAACCGTGAAACTGTTAGAAACTGTGATAACAGTTGTAGTAAATGGTTGCATGTAATCTGGATTACATAATCAGATTACAAAAATTGAAATGCTTACAATGAAAATGCACTGTTTAATACACTTCAGGAATGGAGTAGATTTTATTACAAAAGTAATCTAAAAGTAGTCCGAATACATCTCAAACTAAAATTTCTGTCATCAGGTTATCGTAAAATGAAATTTTCAAGCACCACTTTTCTGATTTTCAAGAACTTCAAACAGAGATCTCACTTATCAAACAATGTCTTTCAAATGAAAAAAAAAAAAAAAAAATATATATATATATATATATATATATATAAAAATGGATAAATAAAAATATACTAATGAAACAAAATGGCAAAAATAAAGTGAAGCACATGCAACGTATTACTACTAAAGTATTACAAACTAAACCACGGTTCATTTTTGTATTTGTGTATACTTTATTTTGTCTTTGTTTTGTTTTTATAACTAGACTGTAATTGCTTGATGTTTTCTACTGCTAAAAAAAAAAAAAAAAAAAAAACATGGGAAAAAGACTCACAAAACCACTTCCACAAATGATTTGACATATGCACTTGGAAGTCCCGAACTGAATCAAATGATTCACAAACCCCCACCAAAGTCCTGATTTAAATTAAATGATTTGCGATTCATGCTCCAAAGTCCCAATGATTCATGAACCATCATTTCAGATCAGGACTCGGAGCACTGAAACGCAAATCATTTGACTTCGATCGGAACTTCAAAACGCGAATCATTTGATTTGAAACATTCACTTCATGAAATGAGTCACTAACCCATGTTGATCTAAATCAAATGATTCGCAATCCAAGCTCGAAGTCATAAATAATCGGATTTGAATCATTAAATTCATGAATTGATTCACTAACCTGTTCAGATCTGAAGCAAAAGATTTGCGATCAATGCTCTGAAATCCCAATCTGAATAATGATTCACAAACCATAATTTCAGATCAGGACTCAGAGCGCTAAATCGCGAATCGTTTGACTTAGATCGGAACTTCAAAACGTGCATCGCAAATCTTTTGATCTGAATCAATTAATTTGTGAAATGATTCACTAACCCATTCAGATCTAAGTCAAATTATTCGCGATCCATGCTCCGAAGTCCCAATCTGAATAATGATTCACGAAATATCATTTCAGATCAGGACTCAAAGCGCCGGATCGTGAATCATTTTACTTAGATCATTCACTTCATGAAATGATTCACTAACTCGTTCTGATCTAAATCAAATGATTCGCAAAGCACACTCCGAAGTCCCAATCTTAATAATGATTCCCGAACCATCATATCAGATTAAAACTCGGAGCACCGGATCGTGAATCATTTGACTTAGATTGGAACTTAAAAACGCATATTGCGAATAATCTGATTTGAAATGATTCACTAACCCGTTCCGATCGAAATCAAATGATTCGAGATTCACGAGCTACGCTCCGAAGTCCCAATCTGAATAATGATTCATGAAGATCAGGACTCGGAGCGCCGAATTGCAAATCATTTGACTTAGATCAAAAATTAAAAATGTATCGCAAATAATCTGATTTGAACCATTAAATTCAGGAAATGATTCACTAACCCAATCCGATCTAATCAAATGATTCGAGATACACGCTCCGAAGTCCAAATCTGAATAATGATTCACAAACCATCATTTCAGATCAGGACTCAGAGCGCTAAATCGCGAATCATTTGACTTAGATCGAAACTTCAAAATGTGCATCGCGAATCTTTTGTTTTGAATCATTCCATTTGTGAAATGATTCACTAACTTCCGATCTAAATCAAATGATGTGACTAACGCTCCGAAGTCCCAATCTGAAACAAATGATTCACGATCGGATTGGAGCACTTCAAAATAGTGAATCATTTTGCGTCTAATTGGTTTAACTAATTCAGAGTTTTGAAAAGCTTTGTTTCAAGTATATCACTACACATGCTTTTTATCATTATAAGCATCATTATAAGGATTCTTTGCTGGCTTTATATAATTTATTCGTTGTTTGAAATGAAATTGTCTAAAAAGATGATGTGCAATGTTAACAGATTACACTAATATTAGTTTTCAAAAGCATCCCCCCATCTGCTTTTTTCACAAATCGCACCCTGATTATAAGCGATATCGAAATTCGAAAATGAATGTCTCTTTTAATTGAATCTGGCTTTTGCTAGTGAATCGCTTGAAATGAATGATCAAAGTCATGAGTTTGAATCAATCAGAGCAGTTCCAGCATAACTGAAATAGACGAAAAAAGCTAATTGAATTGTGTGAATTTTACATGAAAAGATATGTGCTAAGTACCTCAAGTACCTCTTCAGGAATATTGATATTTTCAAGGGTTTTCCAGGCCTTAAATTTCAAGAAGTCAAATTCTCAAGTACTTTAAGCACCTTCTATGAACCCTGTGTTGTGTAACTTGTAATCAGTAATGGGAAACTATAATGTAAGTAATCTATTCATTTGTTATCAGTAACAGACAAGTATTGTATGTAATCTACCCACTGTATGTATGTATGTGGAGAGAGAGAGAGAGAGAGAGAGAAAGATTCAATCATTGTAACGAAAACAATGTTGTAATGCAAACAGATGTTAATTTGAATACAGGCTTCATGTTTCCCTTCCGTTTGGTTTTGTTGTGAAAGATGACCTGGTTCTTGACAGGTTTTGTGAGATTCACAGAGAAGTTTTTGAATACTTGTGGTTTTGTGTTTGGATAGTTTGAGGTGTTTGTACTGGCACACATAGAGATGTGTACACGCACACACGCACACACACACACACACACACACACACACACACACACCCGTATCTCCTCAGCATATGTTCACAGTTCAGCAGCTGTGATGCTGAGAGCTTCACCAGTGTGAGAAATGAAGCACACATTCATCTCTCTCTCTCTCTTAGTAAAAATAGACGTCTATTTGTAGAATCGCAGACATGCTCTTTTTTGTTCGTTGGTTTTGGATGCAAAACCATTACTTCAGTTTAAAATGTAAAACTTTACACAAGACTCAGACGGTTCACATTTGTAGCAAATCACGTTTAAACGACAAAAGAAAACAACATCCACCAAATGTCAACAGTGTTATGTATTACTATTGGATTTTTAATTCATTGTTAATATTTTATTATTTTATTTATTGCATTAATTATGTATTCTTGATTAAATAGGTATTTATTTATTTATTTAGTTTGCTATTAGCTCACTGGATTTTACTTTCTATTTTTTATTTTAAAACTTTAAAGATGTTTTTTTTTATTATTATGTATTTATTTTATTTGTTTTTGTATATTTAAATCCTTTTATACAAATGCATATTGTTTACATTTGTCAATCATAATATAACAATCAAAGACTGAGTTCAATTCTATTAACGTACGGTTTTGAAATAAATGTATTTTATTTAATTTTATTTTACTGTTTTGTTGTCGCTGATTTAATCAGTTTAGTATAATTAATAAATATTTCGTTTTTATTTAGGTGATTAAATGTATTATTATTGCTAATCACAAAATATGATATAATTATTTTAATTGTATTTTTAAAAATGTTTGTTTGTTTTCTCATTTATTTTATATTATTTCACTTTCTATTTTTTATTTTTAAAACTTTAAAGACATTTAATTTTTAAATACATTTTATTATGTATTTTATTAATTTTAATATATTTAAATCCTTTTATACAAATGCAATATTATTTTTACAGTTGCCAAACATAATATAGCAATCAAAAATGTTCAATCAAAAGTTCATATTAATTCTGTTAATGTACAGTACAGTACAATTTTATTTTATTTTATTATTATTTGTTTATTAATTAATTTAATATTTATTTATTATTAGTTATGTATTAAATTAATATGTACTTACTTTATTCTTTAGCTTGCTATTAGTTCACTGGATTTTTTTTTATTAATTTTCTAGTTTTTATTATTTTGCTTACTTTTTATTATTTTTTTAAAACTATAAAGATATATTTATTTTTATATTTTATTATGTATGTATACATGTATACATTTTTATTTATTTAAATCCTTTTATACAATAATGTATTTTATTTATTTATTTGTACAGTTGTCAAGCATAAAATAACAATATTTTCTTTCCATAAACAAATGAATTCAATTCTATTCATTTACAGGTGTTTTGAAATAACTGTTTATTTTATTTTATTTTATTTTATTTTAGACAATTATAGCCCTCCATCTGACCAATAGAATTAAATGTCAATAGTCATTTATTAGTTAATAATTAATAATTATGAATATATGCAATATAATATTTATTGTATTGCAATTTTGTATTAATTATTTATCAATATATTTGTATATATTTTATATATGTATGTTATACATATGTTATGTGTATGATATATGTTATGTATGTTATACATATAATTTATATATGTATTTATTTTAATTAATTACTAATATTTGATTATTGTATTGATCAATTGTGTATGAATTTATTTAATATTTCTATTATAGTAAGTAAAATAAGTATATTTTAAAATAAGTACTTTTATTATAGCTCATTGTATTTTTATGAATATTTCATTTTTTATTATTCTACTTTCTATTGATGCTATTTTAAAACTTTAAATATATATATAATTTTTAAATAAACGTTGTTATGTACTCATTTTATTCATTTTTTAAATCATTTTATACTAATGCAATACTTTTTTTTACTGTTGCCAAGCATTATATAACGATCAAATGTTATATCAAATGTTTCATAAACAAATAATATCAATTTTATTAATGTACAGTAGGTTTTGAAATGTATTTTATTTTATTTATGAAATATGTATTTATTTTATTGTTTAGTTTGCTGTTGCTTCACTGGATTTTCTATTAATTTTTTTTATTATTATTATTTTTTTTTATTCTATTTTATAACTTTAAAGATATATTTAATTATTTTTTTAATTGGTATACATTTATTTTTTGTAATTAATTTTTATTTATTTAAATTATTTTATACAAATGGTTTTACATTTACATTTGTCAAGCATAATATAACAATATTTTCCCCCATAAACAAACTAATTAAATTCTTTTTATGTACAGGGCTTTTTTTTTTTCATTTTCTAGTATGAATTTATAAATAATAATTTGTAACCAAGTTATTTCTTTATTTTTGCAGATGTGTTCCCTTAGTAGTGAGCTGTGTGTTGTTTGTAACATATCCGTTTTGATGGTGTTTCCTGTGTGAAGGTGGAAGTCTCAGCAGGTTTCTTGTGTTGTTGGTGAAGGGGAGCACTGTAATTTCAGGAGTTAATGACGCTGTCAGAGGCTCCAGTGCTAATTAGAGTTGGTCGGTGTGAATCTGCCGAGTGAATTTTAATCAGTCTCATTGTGAAAGCGCAGCGGGTGTTTGAGAGACGTGTGAGTCAATGTGCCTGTTGTTTTGCGGCTTTCTGAACGCCGGCATTGATGCGCGAGTGAAGCTCCGGAGCGACGCGGCACCCGCAGGAGCTCATTACGGCCCTCGGCCCCAGAGGATTCTGGGTTACGGGTGAAGCTCTGGTTAAACAGCCTCCTGCTGCTGGATGTGAAGCGCTTTCAGCCCACAGGAAGTGCCAGAGATCATTTACTAATGCAGTAGGTCAGGCATAAAAGTGAGCTTTCCACCGTTAATTAACTCAGAGTGTTTAAAACTCCCGGAAATTAGGCTTTGAACTGCTTATTGTCTTTATAATAAGAGACAATAAGCACCTCTTGTATTGTTTTTTGTTTGTTTGTTTGTTTTTTTTGGTTGTATTGCTTTTTATAGATTCTTAAATGTATTATTAATTATATATGTTTTATGTGATTTTACCATAGTTATATAAAGCAGAAAGACTGAAATCCGCTTAAATAATCACTTGAACAGAGCAAAAACAGAATTATGATTATTATTAGTATCGCAGTATGCAATATAATATTTATTTTATTTATTTTTAATTTTTTTCAATTATTTTGTTATTCAATTATGTATGTATTTTTTATTATTCTTTATGTAGTATTATTTTAGATGATTAAATGTATTATTGTCAATCACAATATAATATTAACTTTATTTCTAAAATTAATTTAAAACTAAATAAATTGTTATTCAGTTTATGTATTCAATTATTTATTTTGTAATTATTTACTTACCATTTTTAGGTGATTATTATTAAATTATTTAATTTATAATGTTCAAACATTTTAATGTATTTTTAAACCTTTTTATATTTATATTTTATTTGTACTATACAGAAAATGTATTTATTATAATATGCAATATTTTTATTTTTTATTATTATTATTATTTTTTTTTAATTGTGTTATTTATTTATTTTACTTCTGGAATTATAGTGATTTTACCACAGTTATGTATTCATTTTATTTATTTTGTAATTATTTACTTACTATTTTAGATGATTATTATTACCATCACATATAAAACAATATTTTTTAAAAATATTTTATTATTTTACTTCTGCCATTATAGTGATTTTTACCAGTTATATAGATTTTTTATTAATTTGTTACTCGATTATGTATTTATTAGATTTATTTTGTAATTATTTACTTATTATTTTAGATTAAAGTATTATTGTGAATCATAATATACAATATAATATTAATTTAATTTCTGCATTATGTATGTTATTCAGTTTATGTATTTATTTATTTTAATTATTTTGTAACGATTTACTTACAACGTTTATCATTACCATCACAGTATACAATACTGTTATTTTTTATTCATTATATAATTTATTGTGTTATAAATATATATATTTTTTTATTAATATATTTTTAAAATATTTATTTAATTATACAATACATAAAATATATTTTATATAATATACAATATATTTATTTATTATTACATTTTATTGTATTTTAAAAAAATATGTATTAATGTTTTATTATTTAATTTACCTTAAATGTATTATTATTATTATTATTATACTTCTGGCATTATAGTAATTTCACCAGTTATATAAGCAGTGATTGAAGCCCACTTAAATAATCACTTTAAGCAGAAGAAAAACATAAATAAAAAATAAATAAATAAGTAAATAAATAAATAAATGTTTTGTTATTCAATTATGTATTTTTTTATTTATTTTGTAATTATTTACTTACTATTTTTAGATGACTACATGCATAATTGCCAATCACAATATACAATATAATATTTATTTTATTTCTAAATTTATTTATTTCTTAAAATATTTTGGTTTAGAAGAATAAAATAAAATAAAGATAAAATAAAATGCAGAAGTCAATCCTAAACTCAGTTGAAATAATTATCAAATAAAGTAATAATTTAAAAATAAACAGTAAAAATAAAGACAAATAAATTAGAATATATAATAAAATAATTACACACACACACACACACACATATATATATATTTTTTTTTTTTTTTAATTATATTTTATGGTGTTATTGTCAGTATGGATGGATTACAGAAGCAGTGCTAGTATGAATAAATAAACCAAAGGTGCTCATGAATGATTTGTGTTGTAGTGAAACCGCCATGAGTAAAGAACCAGGACCTGTTTGAGACACAGAGACCTTGTGCGTGTGTTTCTTTGTGAAGGTTGGTGTGTTTTCATCCTAAAATAGCCTCATCACGGCCTGCGCTGTCAGTTCAGTGGCAGATTCACCTTCAGGGCCGTGAACGTCTCACCTGTCATCCGGGTCAGTCGTCCCACGAGTAAACCGCTCCCCGGGAAACCAGTCCGTCCCGCTGAACCGGATGATTGGAGCGCCGGTCCCTCGAGAAACCAGAGCCAGAGCTGCTGTAAAATACATAGACGCTTTCAGAGTAATGCAGCGCACAGAATCAAGACAAAGCCTCATCTGTTTGTGAGGTTTTTAGCATTAGCGCTGCCATCTGTTAGCGCTGCACTCCCGCCCAAGGCCACATGCTTTTTTTTTTTTTTCGAACAATATTTGTCAAACACAAAACCTCTTAAAGAGAATTAAAATGGTGTTTTCAGCAGCCGATTAAAACCTCCTGGTGCACAGATGTCAAAACAAGCAGACCGACAGGAAGATCACAGAAAATTAGTTCAGTGGGACAATCTAACCGAAAAAAAACACTTTAATAAAATAATACAAATTAAATTAAATCATAAAAAATGTATGTAAATACATTTTAAATTATTCAATATTTGATTACACTTTATCATGCATTTTTAAAATAAAATATAACAATTTAAAAGATAATAAATAAGCATGAACATCAATTATGCACATATTTTAATGACTTCTCCAATAAAATGTACTGTACAATGAGATAACATTATGTTATCTTCCAGAAATCAAGGTGACGACCAAAATACATGGGAAATTTGTCTCAAATGTGAGGAACTAGTGCAGTTAAAAAGTCTGTGGCACTACTTTTTCTATTAAGTAAATTTATTTTTAAAACATTTTTATATCTTTATTGTATTTATTGCATAATAATAATTATTATTTGTTACCGTTATTCAATATAATTATTATTCATTTATTGTATATTTTATTACATCACTTATATATTTCATTCTTAACATAATTTATTTTAGAATGTGTTTAATTTTGTGTTTGCTGTTGGTAAATTTTATTTGTATTATTTTTTTTAACTCACTTTCTTTGTATAGATTGTTTTAATTGATTTCAACTGTAAGTGAGTGACTTC
Source organism: Cirrhinus molitorella (assembly GCA_033026305.1). Lineage (NCBI taxonomy): Eukaryota > Metazoa > Chordata > Actinopteri > Cypriniformes > Cyprinidae > Cirrhinus > Cirrhinus molitorella. The sequence goes on from CM065117.1 coordinate 52,691,458, forward strand.
TGCACTCCAACAGAACATTTATTCCTTCTTTGTTTTATTTTTTATTTTAGAACTAATGTTTTTTTTTATTATTATTAGTTTAAAATTAACTTTATTTTTATTGTTCTATTTTTATTTACTTATTCATTTATTTATTTTGATAATTATTTTTTTTATATTGACTGTGAATTCTGCACTCCAACAGAACATTTTATTTCATTTTTATTTTAGAACTGAAGTTTTTTGTTATTTTATAATTAACTATTTGTATTGTTCTATTATTTTATTATTATTATTATTATTTTTACACTATTATTATTTTTTTATTTGATAATTGTTTTATTTAATTTCAACTTTGAGTTCAGGATTGATTTCTGCACTCAAACAGAACACTTTATTTTATCTTTATTTTAATTTATTGTATAATAATAATAATTATTATTATTATTATTTTTACTATTATTTATTATAATTATTATTTATTTATTGGATATTTTATTACATCGCTTATATTTTTCATTTTATTTTAGAATTTATTTTAGTTTATGTTTGCTATGGGTAAATTTTGTTTGTATTATTTTAGATCTGACTTTATTTTTATTGTATTTAATTTGTTATATTAATAATCCATATTTTTTATTTTATTTTATTTTAACTGTAAGTTCAGGAGTGACTTCTGTACTCAAACGTAACTTTTATTCCTTTTTTATTTTATTTTTATTTAGAACATTTTTATTATTATGTTAGAATTAACTTTATTTTTATGTTCTACTTTTATTTATTTATTTTTATAATTAATTGTTTTATTTTATTACAACTGTGAATTCAGGAGTGACTTCTACACTCAAACAGAACATTTTATTCAATTTTTTTTCAGAACTCATGTTTTTTGTTATTTTATAATTAACTATTTTTATTGTTCTATTATTATTGAATTTTTATTTGATCATTTTGAGTTCAGGATTGATTTCAGAACACTATTTTATCTTTATTTTATTTATTGTATAATTATTATTCTTTTTTACTATTATTTGATATTATTATTATTATTTTATTGGATATTTTATTACATTGCTTATATTTTTTATTTTAATATATCCTATTTTAGTTTAGAATTTATTTTATTTTATGATTGCTGTGGGTACATTTTGTTTGTATTATTTTATAACTGACTATTTTTATTGTATTTAATTTGTTATATTAATAATTCATATTTTTAATTAAATAATTGATTTTAAATGTAAAATTTAATAATTGTTTTATTTTATTTCAACTGTAAATTCAGGAGTGACTGCACTCAAACAGAACATTCATTCCTTCTTTATTTTATTTATTTATTTTTAATGTTTTTATTATGTTAGAATTAACTTTATTTTTATGTTCTACTTTTATTTATTTATTCATTTTTATAATTCATTGTTTTATTTTAGTTCTGTACTCCAAAAGAACATATTATTTCATTTTTATTTTAGAACTCGTTTTTTTATTGTTATTTCAGAATTAACTTTATTTTTATTGTTCTATTTAATATTTTTAATTCATGATTAACTTCTGCACTCAGACAGAACACTTTATTTAATCTTTATTTTATTATTTATTTTGCAGCTCATGTTTTTTATTATTTTTATTTTATTGTTCTATTTTCATTTTATTTTTTGTTTATTATTTAATTTTATATTTGATAATTGAATGTTTTATTTCAACTGTGAGTTCAGGATTGACTTGTGCACTTAAACTGAGCATTTTATCTTATCTTTATTATATTATTTTATTTTTATTTTAGAGCTCATATTTTTATTATTTTATAATTTACTATTTTTATTGTTCTATTTTTATTATTTTTATTTGGTAATTCTTTGTTTTATTTCATTTCAACTGCGAGTTTAGGATTGACTTCTGCACTCAAACTGAACATTTTATTTTACCTTTGTTTTATTTTATTTTTATTTGATAATATTTGAAAGTGTTATTTTTCTGTTATATCTCATGTTATTTTTTATATTATATTATATTATATTATATTATATTATATTTATTTTATTTAATGGTCTTTTTTGTATTTATTATGATTTAATTCTTATTTAATTTTTGTATTTTTATTATTTAACTGATTACTATATATTTTTTTTTAATCTTTTGTGTTTGTTATGGTTTTGCTTAATTTAATTTTTATTTTATTTTGTATTTTTATTATTTTAACCAGTTATTATATTTTTATTCTTTTATTGTATTGTTTTTATTTGATAATATTTGAAAGTGTTATTTTTCTGTTATATCTCATGTTATTTTTTATATTATATTATATTATATTATATTATATTATATTTATTTTATTTAATGGTCTTTTTTGTATTTATTATGATTTAATTCTTATTTAATTTTTGTATTTTTATTATTTAACTGATTACTATATTTTTATTTTTTAATCTTTTGTGTTTGTTATGGTTTTGCTTAATTTAATTTTTATTTTATTTTGTATTTTTATTATTTTAACCAGTTATTATATTTTTATTCTTTTATTGTATTGTATTGTATATTCTAATTTATTTTATAACTGATTTATTTTCCCTATGAGTGATTCCTGCACTCAAACACAGAATGATCATGCAAGTTATTTTTTCCTGTGTGTGTAAATGTTATTCTCTCTCTCTTTCTGTCAGGTGTGTTGTTCTCTGAGGTCCGCCGACCACGTGGCCTGATGGTATTTGTCAATCCTCAGAGTGGGCGGGGCCAAGCCATGGCTCTCTATAACAGCCACATTCAGCGGATGCTCACTGAGGCGGATATACCACACAAACTCTTTATCACAGGTGCGTAAATCACACACACATCACAGAAACTCTCTGAACAAATTCAGCTTGTTAATGGCATTATATGATCTGCTATTGGTGCAGTAAGCAGGCCAGTTTCAGCTCATTTTCAACAAAAAAGGTCAAAAGAGAGTTCAGATTCTGCAGCGCAAGGGGTTGAAAATCAGTGGGGTTCAAAGTTATCTGGCTCTTATTTTTGAAAATGTTTTTCTGGTGTTCTGCAGACTAAAAAAAGTTTCTCCTCAAATTATCTGTTTTGTGTTCACATTCATCATTAGAGTCTATAGATTCATAAAACACAAGTTCCCATCTCACTATATAGAGCTGGCAGCTTCATATATAAAACTCAGTATTAGTCAGAGAGCTGCGGGACTGCTATCAGATGAAGAACTCCACTGTCAGAGCATGAACTCAGAATAAACTCTGACAGAGGAAACACGCACTCATCTGAGTGATGGATGACTGATTGTGTGTGTGTGTGTGTGTGTGTGTGTGTGTGTGTGTGTGTGTGTGTGTGTGTGTGTGTGTTGATGCTGATATGGATGGATCTCATACATCCATCAGTAAATGTTCAGAGTGTGTTTGTGTAGTTGGATGTGAGTTTGCACATCAGTTGTGCATGATATACTCTCAGGAAACTTGGTTTTCCGGTGGATTGGTATATAAAACATTAGATGAATGGATAGATGGAACGATGGATGATGGCTGGATGGATGGATGATAGAACAACAGATTGATAGATAAATGGAACAATGGATGGATGGACAGTATGATGGATGGATAAAACAATGGATGGATAGACGATTGGTTGGATGGACGGACGGATGGATGGATGAATAGAACAACAGATGAATGGATAGATTAATGGAGCAACGGATTGATACATAGTATGATGGATAGAAAACAATGGATGGATGGAACAACAGATGAGTTGATTTATAGATGGAACGATGAATAGATCGAAGGATGGATGGAAGAATAGATGGAACAATGGATGGATGGATAAAACAATGAATGGATGGATGGACGGATGGTTAGATGAATGGATTATTATATGAGCATTATATGATGCCATATGATGACATAATCTGAATGTCAAAATGAGGGAAATGCACCAAAACTCAATAATAGCAACAAAAAAAAAACTAATAATATCAGCCAGCAGCCAATATGGTTCTGATATATTGTGCATCTCTATTGGAGATCTCAATTTATCAATAAATGTCTTAAACAGAATGATTTGACGCTATAAAACAGTAGTCTTATTGATAGATAGAACGATGAATAGTTGGATGGATGGATGGATGGATGGATGGATGGATGGATGGACGGTTGAATGAATGAGTGGATGGATGGATGGATGGATGGATAAAACGATGGATGGATGGATGGATAAAACGATGGATGGATGGATGGACAGAATGATGGATGGATGGATGGATGGATAAAACGATGGATGGATGGATGGACAGAAGGATGGATGGATGGACAGAATGATGGGTGGATGGATGGATGGATGGATGGATGGATGGATGGACAGAATGATGGGTGGATGGATGGATGGATGGACAGAATGATGGGTGGATGGATGGATGGATGGATGGACAGAATGATGGATGGATGGATGGATGGATGGATGGATGGATGGATGGACAGAATGATGGGTGGATGGATGGATGGATGGATGGACAGAATGATGGGTGGATGGATGGATGGATGGATAAAACGATGGATGGATGGATGGATGGATGGACAGAATGATGGATGGATGGATGGATGGATAAAACGATGGATGGATGGATGGACAGAATGATGGGTGGATGGATGGATGGATGGATGGACAGAATGATGGGTGGATGGATGGATGGATGGATGGACAGAATGATGGGTGGATGGATGGATGGATGGATGGATAAAACGATGGATGGATGGATGGATGGATGGATGGATGGACAGAATGATGGATGGATGGATGGATGGATAAAACGATGGATGGATGGATGGACAGAATGATGGGTGGATGGATGGATGGATAAAACGATGGATGGATGGATGGACAGAATGATGGGTGGATGGATGGATGGATAAAACGATGGATGGATGGATGGACAGAATGATGGGTGGATGGATGGATGGACGGTTGAATAATTGAGTGGATGGATGGATGGATGGTCCGGACGGACGGATGAATGGATAGAAGAATGGATAAATGGATAGTATGATGGATGGATAAAACAATGAATGGATTGATGGATCGTAAGATAGAACAATGGATGGATGTATAAATGGATGGATGGAACAACGGATGGATGAATAGTATGATCGATGGATAAAACAATGGATGGATGGATGAATGGCTAGAACAACAGATGAATGGATGAATGAATGGATCGATGGATGGGTGGATGTTGGACTGACAGAAAGACGGATAGATAGATGATGTATGGATAAATTAATGTATGGATAAATGAATAGATAGAACAATGGGTGAATGGATAGACAGGTGGAATGATCCCAGACAGCAGCTGACTTTGTGCCGGATTCGTTTTCAAACCGGCAAATCCGCGTTACAGTCACATCCGTTTCAGTCCTGTATCACAGTCTTAGACGGATCCGGCCCAGGCCTGGTTTCAGTGGGTGCGGACTACTATCGCAGAGAGGATTCGGGCTGAGTCTGGTACGGAGCTGGCCCAGTGCTGGTCCAGATGAGCGGAAAACCAGATGCATGCCAGTATTGGCCCGTTGTGCCAAAAGACACCGGCCCAAGTCCGTTTTGCGGATTTGCAGAAGTGTGGGCCGGAATCAGACCAGATGAAATTTGCTGTCTGGGATAGATAGATAGATAGATAGATAGATAGATAGATAGATAGAATGGATAGAACAACAGATGGATGGATAGTATGATGGATGAATAGAATGATGGATGGATAGATAGAACAACAGATGAATGGATGGATGAATGTATGGATGTATAGATCAGTGGTCTCAAACTCAATTCCTGGAGGGCCGCAGCTCTGCACAGTTTAGCTCCAACTAGCTCCAACTCACACCTGCTTGGAAGTTTCTAGTTACCCTGAAGAGCTTGATTAGCCGGATCAGGTGTGTTTGATTAGGGTTGGAGCTAAACTGTGCAGAGCTGTGGCCCTCCAGGAATTGAGTTTGAGACCAATGGTATAGATGGATGAATGGACAGATTTTCATGTTAATAATAACCTGTTTCCTGTTAAACGCATTTATTCCAGTAATGATACTGAGTTTACACCAATGAGATTCTGGGTCAACTGTGCTTAATATTATATTTTCAATTAACACTGGTGCATGTTTCTCCTGAGCTGGATAAATATGATGTCCTGTAAGATCAGATACGATTCATGGAACATTCAGATTCTAATGACACTATTTATCTTGACTGAAGCAGATAGAGTATAAAGTGTTGTTTGAACATATGTGAGCATGTGTGTGATCGGTAATGTGGGTCACTGTGATCCGTCTGCCTCTATTAACACTCCACACCACATCCACACTGAAGCCAACGAGTGTGAGAGAGTGTGTGTGAGTGTGAAGTGCGGTCTCAGCTTTAGGCATTTCTGCTGAATCAGTCACTATGAATCTTCACTTCCGCCTGACACACACTCTCACACACACTCACAGGATCAAAACTCCAGTTTAAACTGGAGTTTCATGCTTTTTTCTCTGCGATTAACTGCTATATCTGACTGAATCATTTACATTCATTCATTTAGTGTCTCATGCAAGTTACAAATGAGGAACATCAAAAGCGATTTGTCATAAGAGCCAATTACATTCATCACCAGATTTAAGTAAAAAACAGTGATAAATTTAAAATGACTAAAACTTTAACTTCTCGTTGAGCTCTAATAGATGGGTTTAATGTATCGGAAGGTCCATTGAGAAATCTGATTGTCTGCTGTGCTCTGTGATCTTTCAGAGCGCCAAAAACACGCACAGGATCTGGTGAAAAGCGCTGACCTGACGCAGTGGGACGCTTTAGTCATTCTGTCTGGAGACGGGCTGCTGTTTGAGGTGTGTGCAGGTTGCTCATGTGCCTCTCTCTCTGTAAGTGTGTATTCAGCTCACGTAGGGGTGCGTGTGTGTACTTTAGGTGGTGAATGGTCTAATGGAGAGGCCAGATTGGGAAAAGGCCATCCAGACTCCTCTGGGAATCCTGCCTGGAGGTTCAGGAAATGCACTGGCTGCTTCTGTCCATCACTACACAGGGTGAGCTAATCAGAGCAAACTCATTCACAGTCAGACCAGTGGCTATCAGCTCATATAAGAGATAATCATCTGATTGACATGTAAAGGGTCCAACCGGATTTAGCTTCTTTGCATGATGTTTTGATATAGATAGATAGAGTAAATATGAAATGGCATGCCATTGTTTCAAATTAAATGTAATTAATAAAAACAATTTTTTATTAAATCTCTGGCCAATAATAATAAGTTATCCAATAATAAAATTGTTATTGTGTATATACACTAAAAAACAAAGTTTAATTTGATTAATTTAAACGAATTATCTGATTCATTGGAAATTTAATTGAATAATTAATTTGAAATTTTATTTAATGATTTAATATAAGTTTCTTTAAAATTATTATTTAAAATTCTGAAAATGCCAATAACTATTGGCAAATAATACAACTGTATTGTGTTTTATATATATATATATATATATATATATATATATATATATAAAATAAATAAATAAAAAAAATGAATGATCTAATTTATATAAAAATGTAATGTAACTTTAATCAAAATTTGCACCAATGCCATTACGTTATGACCAATAATCAAATTCTCTTCTATTTTCTGTGAATTCAAATAAAACACTAAAAACTAAACTTAAATTTCAATATTTAATTATTTAAACAAATGATCTAATTTATATAAAATTTATGAAATTCAGTATTAAAATTTTTACCAATGCCATTAAGTTATGACTAATAATAAAAAAAATTATTCTCGTCTTTTTCTATATGAATTCAAAATAAAACCATAAAAACTAAACTTTAATTAAAATATTAAAATACTTAATTATTTAAATTATCTAATTTATGTACATTTTATGTCATTTTAGTCATTTTATATTTTATGAAATTCAGTATTAAAATTCTCTTTAAATAATAAATTCTCTTAAAATGTTCTATATGAATTCAAAATAAAACACCAAAAACTAAACTTTAATTTAATTCATTTTTATTATCCAATTTATACATTATTTAATCATTTAAATTATTAATTTCAATTGTATATCTTTTTTTTTTTTATTCATTTTCTTAATATAGAATTCAATTTGAATTTAGGGACAACAACATTGCAATGTATCATGCACAATATGATATTTGTATTCATTTTTACACTTTCTAAAAATTACATTTAACACATTTTACATTTAAATGAGCATTATATGATGGTATAGATAATCTGAATGTCAAAATGAGCGAAAAGCACCAAAACTCAAAAAGGCCATATTGTGCATCTCTATTGGATATCTCATTCAATTATCACTGAATGTCTTAAACAGAATGATTTGACACCATAAAAATGGCAAATGCTTCTTCCTCAGGACTGTTTCCCAGCAGACTGATATAAACTGAATAATGTCCTTGAAATAAAGTAAAGCCAGCCAATCTGACTGGAACATGAGGTTTCCAGAAAGCTAGCCATTTCTGAAACTCTGTTCTAGAATCAGTGTTCATGCAGAAATTAGACCTCATTTGCATTAGCGATCTCCAATAAGCTCAACCTGTGCTGTGTTTCGTCCAAATGTTCAATTTAAAGTTTGCGATGTAAGCAGTCATTACCGAGAGTCATTATCCCAGTCATTAGCATGTGTTTGTGAGAGCTGAATCTCTGTGGGTTTTAAACTCAGCATTCCTTTGAACTAAAGAATAAAAGTTCGGTTCGGCTGAGGGAGAAAACATTAAATGAATCGCTAGTGATTTACATCCGGGTGTTTTAAGGTGACTAGAACAGGTCAGGTCATGAAACACTCGAGCTCAGCGATCCCTGGAGAAAACCGCTGACTTTAACCTCATTAATAGAGTCATTTCTATTCATGAAGATGAAGCAGACCGCGTACATTCATCAGTACTCGACTCACCCGAGAAATGATTGAACACCGGCGCAGAGACTGTAATTCAGCTCATAAACCGCGTTTAACCGTTGGACTTTAAATATTGAAACACAAGCGCCTCCTGCTGGCGGTTAATGAAACTGTACTAGGCAAACTGTCATTTGATTAAACTCAGCACATCGTTCATGTTTCACCGTAAACATTTTATTCGTACCTCAGAACTGCAGATGTGCCAGTGTTAATCCGTTTTCCTGGTTTATTAATTTCAATATAAATTATTTTTAGCAGAGAAACACAGAAACTCATAAAGAAATGGATATGGGAAAAAATATACGCTTAATATGACGGTTATAATCCCGATTCCCGCCATTCGCCTGTTTGTTTGTCTTTGAATGCGTGGTGCATTATGGGCGAGTTTATGTCCTGAAAAGACGCTAAAACACTTTAAAACACTGTAAGGATTTGATTTTTTCTCAGTTTAGATAAACAAGATCTGTATTTTCATGATTTTAAAATAGTATCTGCATATGACCGTTGTCTATCAGGTGAATTTACGTGCTGTAAACTTCTCTACTGCTTATCTAATTTTTTGATGCGGTAAGCTGTTTTCTGGTAATATGTGAGATTCCTGGTTCAAAAAATTTGCCTACCATAAAATTCCCACTTTTAGGGGAAGAAAAACGTGGATAGATCAGTGGTTAAACATGTATACTGTCAGTGGTGTTATTGTTAACTAAAGCTAACAGGTTTTCAGTAACTGAAATAAAGCTGAAATAAAATTAAATACGAATAATAGATGTAAACTTTAAAAAAATTAAATGTTTCCTTGGCAACCAATTGAAATAGAAATAAAGCTAAATAAAAAAATAAAAAAACAAACAAATAAAATTACAAAAATAATAATAATACATTTGAAAAAAAAAAACAATTCAAAATATTAGTAAAAAACATATGAATAGGCTAGGAATTTTAATCTAAAAAATAAATTACTAAAATAACACTGGCACAGGGGATGTTTTGCTATAATACTAATATTACAAAGTTAATTTTGCTGTTTGTAAAATGATGCTGTTTTCAACATGTTATTTCATTGATTTAGTGTTACGTTTATTTTAACTTTTGCTATAAATGACAGTGTAAATTTAATGTATTAAAATTATTTGTTCAGTTTAATAAAGCTGATAAAATAAAATAGCAATAAAATAATACTAAATATAAATAATAAAACAGTTACATTAAATAATAAAATATTGAACAAATAAAATATGAATACTAAATTAAAAACTTTTTGAAATGTTATCTTGGCGAATAACGAGAATAAAATAAGTTAAAGAACAACAACAACAACAAAAAAAGAAAAGAAAATAAACCTATATTGAAATATTAAAATATCTAATAAAATGACAAAAGCACAAAAGTACTAACACTTAAATAAGAATTTAAATGAAAACTGAAAATATAAAAACAAAAGCTAATTCAAAATAAACAATAAATGAGTAATATTACACGGTTCATTATCTGTCAAATGTTTTATTTTATGGTCCCTTTAACATAATTTCTATCCAGTAAACGTTGGACACTGATTGTGTTAAAGTCCCCTGAAATCAAAATGGAAGTTTTTTGGCTTCTAGTATGAATATGTTAGCCTAGTGTGCTCCAAAACAATGACAAAATTCGCTAAGTCTCTAACTTCCGCCAATATGGATCAACGATTTTGATGACATCACCCTGCACTTCAGCTTCTCATCAAACTCTCTGTTCAATCAAATGCTCTCCAGAATCCGATGCGTCCCGCCCCCTACACTATAAATACTAGTGCACTATGTATTCCTGTTTCAGTTGAAATTACGTCAACACATAGAATAATAGCACTTCAGTGGATCTTTAACTGACTGAACTGTATTTGTGTATGCTCTATAGAGAGCCTCCGGTGTGGGGTGAAGATCTGCTGACCAGCTGTGGCTTTGTGCTCTGTAAGGGTCTGATCTCTAAACTGGACCTGATCTCCATCCGTCTCTCGTCCGGCGCTCGTGTCTTCTCCTTCCTGTCTCTGGCCTGGGGTTTCGTGGCCGACGTGGACATCGAGAGCGAGCAGTTCCGTCAGATCGGACCAATGCGCTTTCTTCTCAGCACACTGCTGCGCATCGCCTCGTTACGGATCTATCAGGGAAAACTGGCGTTCCTGCCTGCCGAAAACGAGTGTGAATCTGACACCGCTTGCTTTTCGACCACCGACAGCCGGCTGCCCGACCACCTGCTCGTCCCGCTGGAGCAGCCCGTCCCACAGGACTGGACGCTGCTGGAGGAGCGGGAGTTCGTTCTGGTGCTCGCCATGTTTCAGTCGCACCTGGGCGAGGATTTGCTGGCAGCTCCGGACGCCCGTGTCGACGACGGAATCATTCATCTGTTCTACGTGACGGCGGGAATCTCTCGCATAACGCTGCTGCGGCTCTTCCGTGCCATGCAGTACGGGACGCACATGGACTGCGGCTGCGCGAACCTGGTGTACCGGCGCGTGCGAGCGCTGAGGCTGGAGCCGCTGAGCGAGGCTGGCGTGATCACGGTGGACGGGGAGCAGGTGGAGTACGGGCCCATTCAGGCGCAGGTGCACAAAGGAGTAGCCCGCCTCATCTCCGCATGAACCAGCTGTTTAAAATGGGACATCCTTTACCTGAACTCACTTCGGAACCGCACAATCGTGACTGGCTGCCGTTAAACTTGAATTTAATGTTCGTTTGTTTGTTTTTATTATAGAATTGTAATTTTGAATGAATCTCAGGTCACATTTCACCCCCAAAACAGAAGAAAAAAATAGGAAATTATTTAGGATTAAGAAAATTGACTGTTTTTACCTGATCTCATGATGAAAATGCACCTGTGGGAACTTTTTCGCAAGGCGCGAAATACCAATGAGTACGTATCACTGCAGTTTCCAACAGAAATGAACACTAAAGATGGTAAAACAGTGAACACGTGTAATCGTTTTCGTACACAGTTATGATTACAGCTCCATGTTTTTCGCTTTCCAGACATAAGCTTGCTTCCAAAATTGGATTTAATGAAAAATGAAAAATTGAAAAACAAGCTAAAACGGCATGTTTGCGTTTGCGTTTTTAAGTCACATTTGCTTTTTTCATACTATCGACTATTTTAAAAGTAATGCATTACAATATTGTGTTACTCCCTAAAAAAGTAACTAATTACGTTACTTAGTTACTTTTTATGGAAAGTAATGCGTTACATTACTTTTGCGTTACTTTTTAAATCTGGGCAAGGCTTGCTTGTTTGTTTTTAATATAAAAAGTTTGATTTTTAGCAAATGTAAAAGCCCTTTTACACCAAAAAGTGAAATGAATAAGCCTAAGGCTGAAGGAAAAGTAAATTATTATTAAATTATTACAATATTATTATGTAACTCGAGTTACTTGTAATGCGTTACCCCCAACACTGACTATGGAGTAGGTTTAGGTGTAGTGCAGATGGTACCTTATGTTAAGTTCGTCTGTTTTGTCTGTTGACTCTTTTAGCACCACTCGGTGGACATTTCACATCGAATATGTCACGAAACTTGCATAATGGTACGTATTTTGCGTCCTGCGGAAAAAGTTCCAATAGGTTGGTTTTTACATTGCAACACAATTTTCATGACTGTTAGACATATTAAATCCCACATTTTTATTGCAAACTGTCGCAATGCAAAGCATATTCACCTCATGTAAAAAATAAGCTACTGTGCAAAACATAGTCACTATATTTTCTGACCACAAATTATTTTTACTGCAATGTAATTAACATCTATGTAAAAATAGATATCACTTTCTTTATGCAAAACATGATTTCTGATTTATTTTCTGTGATTTTGGGGATGAAATATGAGCTGAAGTGCTGATGCTTGTGCATCTGAAAACTTGTTCAAGTTGCATTTTACCCCAAAAACTAAATTATTTTTTTTATTTTGCATTAGAAAAATGGTCTGTTTTTACATTGTGACATAAGTTTCTTGACAGTTAAACATAAAAAAACATAAAAATAGCACAATGAAAGACATGAATATCTAATCCACAAAATTTTCTTTATGCAAAAACAAATAATTGCTTATTCCTTTATTTGACTTTGGGATGAAATAGGTCAATTTTCACCCTAAAATGAACAAAAAATTAATAAGAAATTACATTGACTGTTAAAACACTGTTTTACTTTATGCAAAACATAATTTCTTATTTATTTCCTGTGACATTTGGAGTGAAATGTGAACTGAACAGGTTTCATGAGATTCATTGTCTTTGGGTGCCTGTGCATCTGAAAACATGGCCAGCCCATTTCACCCCAAAAACCAAAAGGAAAAAAATATATATATTTTGCATTAAGAAAATTGACTGTTTTTACACTGTAATTATTTTCTTGACAACGAAACATTCAATAATCACAGGCATTCTCAATGCAAACTTTCCTCACTTAGTATAAAATAAGCTTTTTTTTCTTTTTTTCTTTGAATTGTGGGGTGAAATATGAGAAGTTTTTAAACAGCATGTTTTGTGTTTTTTAAAGAAGTCTCTTTATTTATTTATTTTTGGGGGTGGGTTAACATGATAGAAAAAAAAAGATAGAAATTAACACTTTTATTTATAAGATGCTTAAAAAAGATTTTTCATTTTGATAAATGCTGTTCTTCTAAACTTTCTATTCATCAAGCAAACCTAAAAAAAAAAATCAGCTGTTTTCAACATGTTTTATCGAGCAGCAAATCAGAATATTAGAACGATACATGAAGGATTATGTGCCTGGAGTAATGATGCTAAAAATTTAAATTACAGGAATAAATTACATATTAAAATATATTCAAACAGAAAACAATTATTTTAAACAATAAAAAATTTTCAAAAGAGACTTCTTTAAAAAACATTTAAAATCACAAAAAATTGACCGGTAGTTATATACATATATATATATATATTTGTGATTTTGGGGTGAGGTTTGGTGGTTTCATGGTCTCTGATGCGCAGGCATCTGTATTATGCTGGAGTTTATGCTGCTGCGATGCACCAATCTTGATTTTCAGAAGTGCCAATGTTGAAAATATACAATATAGTGGTTCATTTTTATTTTTCTATGAGATAAATCCAAATGTGTTGTGTTTATAATTATTTAAGAGCAGTTTGACTGTCAGAAGATGTTTGTGTTTATGATGAAGCCTCACCAGCCGCCTGAACCAATATCATCTCCATCAGAGTCTGAAGGTTTTGCGACGCCTGTCGTAGATGAGCCATTATTTAAAATACAGATACTAAAATAAAAAACTAAATACATATTTCCTTCTAGCCACGAAACTGTTCAGCTGTTATTGGCTGTTTCTCTAGAAAACTGTACCAAATATGTTGCCTTCAGTTCAAAGACTAAAGAATACCCAAGACGTGTCACTCGTATAGGTTTGAAAGGGGAAAATGCAGCGCTCATTATGGCCGTGAAGCCCCGCCTTCTTAACGAAAGAGCCAATCATTGATTAGTACAGTCAGCGCGTCACTGCAGCTGCCGTTAGAAGTCCCGGTTGCTATAGAAACAGTCAGCTTTCTAAGACGTGCGCTCAGTACTGCGCAGGCTCACTGGCTGATTTAGCCTGAAAAATAAGCGTTTTTTAATGCTACTTGAGCACAAGGAACCATATTTATGAGGCAGTTTTTGTCAGATTTCATTAAATTTCATATTTGAAATCACCAATCATAAACTTGGTAAACAGTTTTGGAGAATTTGAAGTTTCCCCATTCAAAGAGATAGGAGCTGCACTTGCATACCCGAGAGGCGTTTCAAAGATGGCCGCCGAGTGGAATGACTTGCCTTAAAGGGACTTTGCTTCAGATCCTCCGGGGAAATGAGAGTTTTTCCATCAATATAGCATACAAAATAACTGATGAATACATTGTATTGTTGATATTGGAACATATTAGCCAGTGACTCAGTGTCATGTCATTGAAAACCTTTTTGTTTTTCATAAATGTGAAACCAACAATTACAGAAAAAAAAAAAAAAATCATAGGTAAACCTTTGATGTTAAATTTTTAAGCTGTTAAAAGACTAGATCTGAACTAATTAAACTAATCTTATCAAATTTCTCAAACAGAATGAAATGTTTAGAGACTACGGCTACGTCTACATTAAACTGGATACATTTGAAAACCGAGTTTTCCTTTTTAAACGCTCTCCGTCCACACAAGTTTCTTATCCACACTGAAATGTAGGAAAACATTAAATTCTCCTTACTGCGACACGTAAAGCCTCCAAAAACTCATCGTTTTCAAAAGCCTCCGTTTTCACAGTCCACACTACAATGCGAAACAGCGTTTTCAAATTTATCCACTTTGGAGAGTGTTTTCAAAAACCTTCGTTTTCCTTGATAAAAAAACGCCATCTCAGTGTGGACTGAAGGCCAAAACGGAGAGAAAAATATGCGTTTTCAAACGAAAACGTATTAGTGTGGACATGGCAACAATCACAGAATTCCATTGATAACACTACCGATGTCTGTACTGCCGCTTCTCCTCCGAGATGATGTCACTTCCTGGATGATGTCATTAGTGAAAGGTTAAAAGTTAAAACATATGTTATGAACATCCTCCCATAACTAAAGCTGCTTCATTGTGACCTAAAATTATGTATGTTTTTTTAATTGTGAGTTTAATATCAGTTTCGTATGGCACTGAGGTTATGGATTTTAAAACAACCAATCTTCAGGTTCAAGTATTTGCATAAATGATATTACATAATAATAGCACAGTATCCTAGATGTAATATAGTGGAATTTTCAACGACCAATTCTTTTATGTTCACATTTTGTTCCTGTTGAACATTTTGCACGGACCAGCCAGATGCGTGACTGAAAGGTTTAAAGCCATATAGATGATCAACGCGTGTTAAACATTGATTTGTGCATGGATGATACTCTTTGGAGGACAGTGAATGAATGTGTTTGAAATGTGGGCCAAGTTTACATCAGAGTTATTGAATCTGAGCTGAAGTTATATAAACACTCCATATTGTTTTTGATGGTGAAGGAATTATTATATTTGTTTGCGCAAAGATTCGATTTTTGCACAGTACTGTACATGACCAGAGGGGATTCTGTGGTGAGCAGGAACAATCTGAATAAAAGTGCTTTGATTTAAAAATGTGCATATGATTGCAACTGTACTGTGATATTTAAGTAGCATTCTCTATACTTGAGATAAATATATACTATAAAAATATGCTTATATTTTTCCAAAGTCATACATTTGTATGAAAAAATAATAAAATTCCCAATGGTATACATGTGCATTTATGTGTATATGTGTTGTTTTTATGTGTAAGATCATCAGTAAAAATACTGTAATTTATAACTTTGATTAGTATTATTAGAGTGGAATGAAAATTTATGCAACTTAGCACTGTCTTGGTTAAAAATATTTAATGTTTAGGCCTTTATTATAAGGGAAATCTTTTATTATGGAGCAAAACTCTGATAAGTTCTAGAATAAAAGGAGAATCCCAAAGTATTTTGTCAGCTGAAACCCTCTGAGCTAAAATATTTCCTCGAAATTAATAATTTAACACAATTCACAATTCTTCACAGTTCACAATTCTCTGATGTTGGTGAGTCACATGATTTTTTTTTTTTTTACATTTTAGATTTTAATGATTAATTAATTTTCATTAACAAATCCCCTGCAGTTCCCTCTCAAACCTCCAGGGGTTCACAAACCCCAGTTTGGAAAACCTTGCAGTCTAGCGTTTTCATTCAGAGATTGGCTTTATTGTAGATATTCACATTTCCTTTTTTAATTTATTTTTGATTTTGATTTATTTTTAGCATTTTCAAGTGAAGTAGGATTGGAGAAAGGTCCTCGAGCTGGGATTCAAACTCGGGACGGTCACAGTGCAACGGTGCTTCATTTCGGCACACTGCCCACAAGGTTATCAGCGCTGATGTAGATGCTCACATTTTCTCATTGGAATTAACACACACATAGTCACTTTAGGTATATAAGAAATAGGACTTTATTATATATAAAGTTCAAAAAGCAATTCAGCCCATTCATCCAGATAAACCAGAAAATAATATGTAACTGAAAAAAGCATGTTAAAAACAGACGGAAAAAGATAAAAAGGAAAAGTTATGAGAAGCTCCAGAAATTATTCCATGTATGTGTTGAAAAAAGCCCTAGAATCAAAAGTCCCGTGCTATGCAGAATTTAAATCTGTTTTCACTCTTAGACGTTTTAGTCTTTATCTTTTGGAGAAATTGTAGCTGGAGTAGGATGGAGCATCAACAGTGTCAGTGGAAGCAGCTGGGAGCAGGAGCAGCCCTGTGGTGTGGTCCCTCTTGCATCGAGCCATGGCCTCCTTATACGTGATCTTTTCCTTCTTGATGGGGTCGATCACGATCTTCTTGAAGGCTGATTCATCCTGAAGTTGCTTGGCCATGGATGCGTCGATCAGTTTTACATCGACAGCCTTCTGCATTTCGATGCGACCTGCTCGTTTCGGGTCTACCATTCCACCAGTCAGCATCTGCGCCTCCATGAACCATATGGCACTGTCATTAGGGATAAATCCCCTACGGGCTGCTTCTCCCAATGACATTCGCTCTTTAGACACAGGGTCTTCGAAACCAGTAAAGGCCTTTTGGGCACTGAGGAGTTTGGGAAGCAGACTTTTATCAATCAATCCACACTCTGCCGCCTTGTGAATGGAGAGCTTGTCCTTCTTGTTCAGGTCCACAATACCCCCAGTGGCGGCCTGAGCTTCCAGAAGCTTCATCGCTGTCTCTTGATCAATCAGTTTGCGTGTTAGGGCGCTTCGTACGGACATACGGCTGTCTGTGGTGACATCTAAGATGCCAGAAATTGGAAAAAGCTCATCTCCACTGAGTATCAGCGAGTTCAAGTTGCCGTTACTGGAGTAGGATAACCGGCGGGTCATCGAGGAGGAGTTTGATGGAGCGATTGTCTGAACGGTTGTTGTTTGAGTTGCACTTAAAGGAGGGAAGGATGTGGTTTTCTTTTCCCCTGCAACCAGAAGAGCAAACTCTGAAATGGTCATTTTGCCATCTCGGTAGCGTTGAAGGTCGTACTGGGTCAGTCTGCCATTTTGCATGGCCGTCTTGATGGAGTACTGCTTTCCACTTTTACGATCCTGCAGAAGTGTGGTCTCACCTTCAGGACCGGTGGTTGTGATTTCCTCCCAACTGCACTCAAGCTCTTGGAGGTGGATATACTGATTGCGATCGATCAGACCCTCAACGTAGGCGTCATAGGGTGACATGTCTTTGCCAGTCTCTGGGTCCAGAATAGTGATTTTGGTGGAGACGTTGGTCTCTCTGGTGTTTGTCTCCATATGTTGCACCTCCTTTGCTTGTTTCTGCAACTCCATGATAGTAACTTCCCGTTGGTTGAGGAGATCTTTCACTTCTAGGATTTCTCTCTCCAGACGCTGGATCTCAGACTCCAGTTTGATGGTCTTTTGCCTGTTGACTTGGCTCCTCTCACTCACAATTTTGGACTGATGTTGGAAGGTTATGGTGATCTCCTGCTTTTGAGACTCCAGTCTTCTCAACTCCTGGAGAAGTTCGCTTTGCTCTTTCTTGATTCTATCCTTGTAAACAACCAAGGTGTTCTCTTCTTGAGAGAAATTAGTTCTGGTTGTCTGAATTCGAGTGATTTTGTTGCTGAGACGTAGATGTTCTTCATCTTTGAGGGCTCGGGCATTCTTCAACTGGGTGAGTTGAGCTCTAAGGTTTTCTCTCTCTGACTCCACCGCTTGGTCCTTCTCAACCCTGATAACCTCTTTGTGGATGACCCTCTCCACAGATTTCTCTTTGGTCAGGGACTCTATCCTGATTTTGAGGTTTCTAATATCTCTCTCCAGGCGGGTAATGCTGGTAACCTCGCTTTCCATGCTAGTACGAAGGTCAGTGATTCGTTTGTCGACTGTAGGGTCCCTTTCAACTTTCAAAACCTCCTCTATAACAATCTTCTCCTCAACAGGTGTTGGACAAGTTTCAAGTTCATAGATTCTAGCCTTGATTTGTCTCAGCTCTGTCTCTATTAGGATCTTCTTCTGCCGATCCACAAGCTCCAGCTTTTTCTCCAGCTCCAGGACTAGAGATCTCATGTGCTGCACCTCCAGTTCAGTCTGTCTACGAACCTTGATTGTCTCTTCCAAAGTCTTGACTAACCTCTCGTGGGCCAGAATCTGACTGGGATCTGTCTGGAGGCGCACAATTTCTTGGACCACAACCCTTTCTTCTGGTTTCTGTCTCTCCAGCACAATGTACTTGTTTTGAAGGTCAAACACAGTCTCCTCCACCGTTCGACGACGCTGAATTTCCTCACGTACGTCCCTCCTGAGACGTTCAGCTTCCTTCTCCAGAAGTGGGTCATTTTCATACCTTATCAATTCTTTGGTCACCACTTTGGTCTCCACCTTTGATCTTTCGGCCTTCCACTCATCCCTGTCCTTTCGTAGACGAATCACCCGATTCATAGTGGAGTCATAGTTGGTTCTCAAAATGGTGAGCTGCTCATTCAACCTTTTAATTTCTTTGATGATTTCAGGACTCCTCTCTTCCTTCAGCACCTCTCGAGTCACCTCCTTAAGCTCAAGCCTGGGCTTCTCGGAGCGCAGAGTCTTCACGTCCACCATGATCACGTTGATCTCATTCTCAATGCTAGTACGCCGTTTGCTTATTTCAAGAAGCTCGTTTCTCAGCCGTCTGAGTTCCATCTCTGTCTCAGGGTCAATTCTGTAGATCTCATGGATGATCTCATTAAACTCTACCTTTTGTTTGATGGTCTCCACTTGGCTGTAGCGGAGCTGAAGGCTGGAGAACTCTTTCATCAAAACATTGTATTCGCGGATCAGCTCTTCCATGTGTACACGGAGGGTCCTGGACTCTTGTAGGAGGTCAGCATCCTGCTCCACCTTTTTCACCTCCTTGATGATAGTTTTCGGTTGAATAGTTGGAATAATCCTCTCTAGATTATTGATCTGACTCCTAATCTGGAATATCTGATCATTCAGATTCTGGCATCTGACACCCTCATCCGCGATCACATTCCTAAAGTCAATCACAGCTTTCAGCATTTCAGGGTCTTTTTCCAGCTTCACAACCTCTTTCAGAACCACTTTCTCTTTAATCACGGGCCTCTTGCTCTCCAGGACAGTAACTTCCGTTCTCATGTGTACCGTTTCACTCTCGTGCACTCGAATTTCCTCCTTTAGTTTGAGTATGAGCTCCCTGATCCTCGCAGCTTCAACATCCAATTTGGGATCACGCTCAATTTCTGTAAGCACCTTTGTCACCAGCTTGGGCTTCACGTCGATAATCTCCCGCTCGCGACTGACAATTTTTTTGTTGACAATCTCAATTTCGGTGTGCAATTCGGATCGTTTATGGATCTCTTCGGTTATCCTCCTCCTCAGTGTTTCCAAGTCGGCCTCCAGCTTCGGATCACGGTAGTAATGCACAGTTTCCTTTTCTTCCACTCGCTCGACCCCTCGTCTACTCTTCAGAGACACCATCCGTTTCCTGTAGGTCGCTAGATCATTCTCGGCATGAGCACGGCGAGACATTTCATCGGCAAGCTCTAGCTTCAGGCCGTCAAGTTCATCCATGTCTCTCTGCTGACTTTGCATCTGAAGTTGCTGCCTTACCACCACATGGCTCACAATTTCATCATTCTGTTCATGGAATACAAATAAAGATTTGCTTAGATTAAGTTCACGGTAGCTGTACACCCTTCAATAATAACTGAAATTGTGACATTTGCCATAAACTTGTTATTTATTCCAATGATTGTTGCAGCTTTAGAAAGTCAGTACCTTGTTGACGAGGTCCTTGGCCAAGATTACTTGATTAAGTAGCTGATTATTCTGTGCAGATACTTCAGAGTAAAGATTCACAACATCTTTTTCCTAAAAGGCAACCAATTACACAGATATTTGGAAATGTACATAAACCACAAGTCATTATTATGCTCATTATGGCAAATCAACCTACCTTCTTCTGCACAGACTCAGCCAGTGTGATGTAATCATGTCTTTTTGAATTGATTTCTGGTTTTCCCAATGCACTGCGGTATTTGTTACAATTCAGCTCGTACTCCTGCAGACACAAGCAACAGACCATTTGCATTCACGCTAGCACTGACATGTGATATGTGCAGTAGTATGTTCATGTTCAAGGAGGTCATCTTACGTAAAGAACACCTTGCAGTTCACGAGAAAGTTTCACCAAACGGTTTACATCATCCTGCTTTCTCTCGATGTCTTCAACTGCTCTCTGCAACCAAAAATATTTATTATTTAAAAACTATTAAAAACACACAAGAACTATTTAAGATAATAATAAAGTTCAACACTGACCATCTGAGAGTTTTGCTTGGCATTGATTTGCGACACACTTTCACCAGGCCGAACTTTGTTGTTGGGCATATTGATGAGGAAAGCAGTGAGCGACTGGATGGCACTGTTAAATTCTTGATTTTTATTGACGGCCTCTTGCAACAGAGTTGCCCTGTGAAGTAAAAAGTTTATGGCTGACATCAAATGCCTGTAGCATTGTAAAAAAAACAGGCTTGGCTCAGTAAACAAAACAAGAAAAGGCCTCTTTCTGACTTCTCACCTTTGCTGCAGTTGGCTGTTGATGTTCGTGTAGCGATTTCTCAAGCGCCTGACTTCACTCTCCTGGTGGCGGATATCAGGGCAATACTCCTCAAAGCTCTTTTGCAGGGTGCTGCACGCCTGCTCCGTGACTTCCAGCTCACGGTTCAACTGCTGGATGTCATCTTTCTTGGCTATAACCTCTTTACTTAGGGTCTTAAGAGAAAACATTTACAGACATACAAAAACATAATTTGAATGTGAAGTTGTGCATATCAAAACCATTCACTTAAATGTCTGTTTTTGGCTAAAATATGGCAATTTTGAGCGTCTACCTGCAGTTCTTTGGAGTGGTTACGGATGGCATTGGGTTCATTTAAGATGCCAGTGTCTGTAGCCAACTGATCCTCAAACGCTGTCAGGATATTGTCCACCTTCTTGATCTGCTTCTCCAGATACATGGAAGACGTGGCCCTGAGGTAATAATCCCAAGTTTTTACCATAACAAGTCCCAAAACACAACACTTTATGAAGCCTTGCTTGTATGCTTTGCGACAGGCATGTTTTCTTACTTTTTGTTGTAGAGATTAGAGAGGGCGGTGATGTTGTCGATCTTGTTATTGACTTTGCTCAGTTTCAGAGGCAGCGAGGAGGTGGTGGGCCCCAGGGGTTTCTGGGATATCAGCGGCTCCATGTCCCTCTGAGCCGATGCTTTCTCAGCCTCCAGGTTCTTCAGAACCGTGACAAAGCTCTGGAAAGATCAAACCAAAGTGAAAGTCACTCAATGTTTCATACTAACTATAATATACCAACTAAATAACCTTGGCATATTTGTTTTCTTATTCTTACATCATGGTCTTTGATTCTGGCAGACAGATCTCCGACGGGTGCGGCACGATCTAACGGAGACCTCATTCGGTTCTGGATGTCTTTCTCTAACTTCAGCAGGTCTGAATAGATCTGATCCAACCGGCTGTCAATGAGACCGGCCTTTGCACTGTCAGGAACGGTGGCCACAGCGACTTTTGGGAGAAATAACATCATTTACGACTCAAAATAAACATGATAACTCTCAGACATTCTAAAATGTAGATTAGTTTGCTTTTTTATCAGATCTTCTGCAGCGAATGGGTGCTGTTGAAATGAGAGTAGCTGATAAAATGGCTGATAAAAACATCACAATAATTCACAAGTAATCCACACCACTCCAGTCCATCAATGAACAGCTTGTGAAGTCATGTGTTTGTAGAAAACAAATCCATCATTAAGGTGTTTTTTAACTTCAAGCCATCAATTCTGGCCAAAATAGGAATGCATAACCCATAATAACGCTTCCTGCAGTGATAAAGTCCACCTCCTGTTGTCCTCTCACATCAAAATCCACCCACATATTTGGTTGTAACTGTTTTGGCTTGTAAATGGTGCTTGATGTGTGCAGATTTCTCACCTGACTCAGATGAGACTACTTTTTCACTGAAGAAAGCCATATTAATAATTACAAACTATACATTTTAGTCAGAAACAATGGTTTGAAGTTAAAAAGCTTCTTAATACTGGATATGTTTCTTACAAACATGCATCTTTTCATTTCACAAGACATTAATTGATGGACTGGAGTGGTGTGGATTATTTGTGGATTATTGTGATGTTTTTATCAGCTGTTTGGACTCTGACGGCACCCATTCAAGCAGAGGATCCACTGGTGACAAAGTGATGTAATAATACATTACATTTTATGAACTATTCCTTTAAATAAAACTAAACAAAAAACAATGCCTTTTATATGCATTATGCATTATATATAAAAACTAAAACGAAATAAACTTAAAATTTAAATTATACAGTCATATTTAAAATAAAACACACACAACAAAATAATTACATTTAAAATTAATAAAGAAAACAAATAAAAGCTATTATAAAATGAAACCCATTTTAAAATATGAACAAAAACTATAATAGTACATCAATAATAACTAAAAAAAACACCGCTTCAGACCTTGTTTTACAAACTGCACGACTTCCACATTCGGTGTCTTCGCCTGGGCTTGTAGACCTGACCTTGCTCTCTTCAGATCAGAGAAATCCTTGCTCAGACTAAATACAAGACAAAAAAAACACAGGAAAGTTAGGCAGCAGTAGCAGCTAGGAGAACTAGACCTGCACTTCCTGCATCTCAGGAGCTGTCTTACCTGTTCACCTTGTCGATGGCGGCTGAATCGGGAGGAGGGATGAGAAAACAGACTCCTGGGATGAGCTTTGTCTCTCCCGTGCTGGATTTCACCTCCCAGACCTCCTCTTTGGGATCAGAGAGCAGTGTGACCTTGTCGCTTCTTTTCACAGAGCCCTGCAACAGAGAAACGTTAAGCATGGTTCATCCTCCACTGACAGGCTTTTCAAATCTTTTATAAATGCCACTTTTGATCAATTATGTGTCTTTGATGAATAAAAGTATTCATTTTTGTCAGGCGTAAATGGCGTTACCTTGTCAGTGCTCCAGTCACACAGGGCGATGGCATTGATGGGTTTGTTTGCAGTGGTCCGGCGAAGGTGTAGAGGAGCGATGTTGGTGCAAAGCTCTCTCAGATCAGCCAGACGCTGCTCGTTCCTTATGACGGACCGCTCCTCTCCCTGCACATAAACACATAAATATTAATTCTACTGTATTACTGAAATATTGTAATGTGTGTGTGTGTGTGTGTGTGTATGTGTGTGTCTAACCTCCAGTGTCAGCAGGATCTCAGGGTTGCTCATTTTGTTCAGCACCGATGGTTCGGTGGTGGATTTGATTCTCTTCAGTGACTCAGTGAACGTCTCCAAATCCAGCTGATACTGAGATTAAAATACATATGCAAACATTTCAGTTAACGCTAGTCTGAATCTCCTGCTTCTCATGTTATGTGTGTGTTTGCGTACTTTCTTATATGCCTCCACATTGTCTAGGTGTGTTTCCTGACACAGACATAGATTCAGGAATCGCTGCCATTCTCTTGACACGCTTGCGCTGTATGACTGAAACACACATGTGAAAATGTGAATGAGCGACAAAACAAATGATCATATAAAAAATAGAAGTGGCAAGGAATAAACAAAAAATGATCAAATTAATGAACAAACAAACAAATGATGAATGAATGTGCTAGTGTAATAAACAATGATTCAACAAAAATGTTATCAAAAAAAAAAGGACACAACCATACAGAACAAACAAACACAGAACTGGTTAATTAGTTAATTGGTGAACGGGTTCATAAATGAAAAATGGAAAAACAAGCAAATAAATTAGTACATTAAAAACAAAAATGAAGAAGTAATACGTTTAAAAAAATTAGTGAATGAATAAATGAACGTAAGCAAGTTAGTGAGTTAAATAAATTAATCAATTAATGAATAAATAAATGACAAATAGCAAATTAATAGATAAACAACTGAATGAATGACTGAATGAATGAACAAATAAATTAAGAAATAAATGACAGACTGAATGAATGAATTAATAAATGAATCACTACCTGACTGACTGAATGAATAAAGGAATGAATGAATGAATCACTGACTGACTGAATCACTAAATGAACGAATGAATGTATAAATGATCACTGACTCAATGAATGAATCACTGACTGACTGAATATGTGAATAAATTAATACATTTTTCACTGTCTGAAAGACTGAATTAATGAATGAATGACTGGATGAATGAATCACTAACTGAATGAAAGAATCACTGACTGACTGAATGAATGAATCACTGACTGACTGAATCGCTAAATGAATGAATGAACGATTACTGATCAACTGAATCACTAAATGAATGAATGAATGTATAAATGATCACTGACTCAATGAATGAATCACTGAGTGACTGTCTGAATGAACAAATCTCTAACTGAATTAATGAATGAATCACTGACTGAATGACTGAATGAATCTAACTAACTGACGGACTGACTGACTGAATAGATGAATGAATGAATGAATCACTGACAGACAGACAGACAGACAGACAGACAGACTGAATACCTCGACGGCGGATGATCCGGGGTGTTTGTCCTCAGTGAGCACGCTAGCGCCCTCGTGTAGCTTGCTCACTTCCCTCTCGTGTGACAGCAGACCGTTGTTCTTAAACCTCTGAAACACATTCATAAAAATTATTCACATGAAGACTGAAGATACCGAGAGTAAAATCATCAAGAACATATTCTGAAGAATGTTGGTAGCTAAACAGCTGACGCTAACAACTGACTTCCAAAAAGAGAGAAAACAATGTGGAAAGTTATATATTTAAAAAAAAAAGTCATGAATTGATTTACATTTTAATGACTGAAATAAGTATTTGACCCCTTCACAAAACACGACTTAGTACTTGGTGGCAAAACCCTTGTTGGCAATCACAGAGGTCAGACATTTCTTGTAGTTGGCCACCAGGTTAGCACACATCTCAGGAGGGATTTTGTCCCACTCCTCTTTGCAGATCCTGTCCAAGTCATTTGGTTTCAAGGCTGACGTTTGGCAGCTCAAACCTTCAGTTCCCTCCACATTAAGGTCCGGACACTGGCTAGGACACACCAGGACCTTAATGTGCTTCTTTTTCAGCCTCTCATTTGTTGCTTTGGGTGTGTGTTTTGGCTCATTGTCATGCTGGAATACCCATCCAGAACCCATTTTCAAAGCCCTGGCTGAGGGAAGGAGGTCACCCAGGATTTGACGGTACATGGCCCCGTCCATTGTCCCTTTGATGCTGTGCAGTTGTCCTGTCCCCTTAGCAGAAAAACAACCCCAAAGCATAATGTTTCCCCCTCCATGTTTGATGGTAGGGATGATGTTCTTGGGGGTCATAGGCAGCATTCCTCCTCCTCCAAACACGGCGAGTTGAGTTGATGCCAAAGAGCTCGATTTTGGTCTCATCTGACCACTACACTTTCACCCAGTTCTCCTCTGAATCATGTGCTTTTTTGATCAGGGGTCCTTGCGGGTGCTGCTGGATTTCAGCGGCGTAGTGTGTTACCAATTGTTTTCTTGGTGACTATGGTCCCAGCTGCCTTGAGATCATTGACAAGATCCTCCTGTGTAGTTCTGGGCAGATTCCTCACCATTCTCATGATCATTGAAACTCCACGAGGTGAGATCTTGCATGGAGCCCCAGACCGAGAGAAACTGACAGTTATTTTGTGTTTCCTCCATTTGCGAATAATTGCACCAACTGTTGGTCAAGCAGCTTCTCACCAAGCCTTGTGTAGGTCTACAATCTTGTCCCTGACATCCTTGGACAGCTCTTTGGTCTTAGCCATGGTGGAGAATTTGGGATCTGATTGACTGTCTGCTTCTGTGTCTAGGTGTCTTTTATACAAGTAACAAGCTGAGATTAGGAGCACTCCCTTTAAGAGAGTGAATCTCCTGGGAGCCAGAAATCTTACTGATTGATAGGGGATCAAATACTTTTTGCCCCTCATTGTAAATGATGACAGCGCTGTAATTTTTGGACGAACTGTCGCTTTAAATGATAAAGAACTGCTGGAGTTTGTACTAATGGAGTGCATCTCACCTCGTAGTCCATGCGCACCCCAGCACTGTCGTTCATGCGGTCGCTCCAATCTCTGCTGATGATCCTACTCTGATGTTCGGTCAGATAGTGCAGCTCTTTACTGCAGCCCTGCATGAACTCATAGAGGGATGACAGATGCTGCCTGCGCCGCTCACTCGCCTCCTGCACACACCATACACACTTTAGCTGCACAGGGATTTACTTTATATAGGTTTATAAAAGCATTTGCATGTCTTTCGTATAGATTTTACTAAATGTTAGAAGGCCGTACCGCTAGATCTGCATACTGCTTCTGAAGAGCAGGTGAGTTATCCTGTTAGGAGAGAATATAATACATTATATATACATATATATAAATATATATATATATACACATACATATATATTATATGTGTGTGTGTGTGTGTGTATAAGACTGACGCCGCTGCTCTCCAGGGCCGAGCGATACGCCTCCATCTGTTTATGCAGGATGTTATGGGCTGCGATCTGTTTCTCCACATCAGACAGAGTCGGACCGTAAACATCTTTCTGAATCATCTTCTGAAACGCACACAGACGCACACATACATAAACTCTCTTTACTCACTAGTCAAGTAAAGCATCTTCAGTAATGTCTCTTGAGCTGTTCGGAGATGAATAAAGCTCTTGATGTTTCATTAAAGCGTCCTCAGATCTGCGTTTTGGTTTCTGGCTGTTTTAAAGCAGTTTTTTAATCTTTTAGATGCCACCGAGTCCCAAATATGAGGTGGCTATACTATTTCTTGTATAAAGACCCAGTTTTAGATATAAATATGTCTAATTATTTGGAAAATATTTAGTTTCTATTCAGTTTCAGTTACTTTCTATTATAGAATTATATTGTATAAAACTCTTGTTTTTTGTAATAGCACTGTATTGTTACTATATGTATTTATTATATTTATTGTATTAATATTTATGTTAGTATTTCTTTTAAGAATAAAAAAGGCAGCGGCGCTAAGTGCAAATAACGTTAGATGCTATTTACACTAAGTGCAAATACTACTAAATTACTATTGTATTATATTAAAACAGTATTCCGTAATTATGCATCGAGTGTAAATTGTCGTTTTAATTCAATGTATTAAATGGATGCAGCCTAAGTGGGACAATAAGCCCTCCCTACACACCTACCCTAACCGATACCTTATTTTACATTTTCGATTATTTCCTTAATTTTTATTAAAAATCAATGATTTTTCCGATATTATATGAGATTTAAAAACAATGAAAAAAAAAGATCGCCATAAGGTGGAATTGAACCCGGGTCGTCCATGTCAAAAATATTTAACCGCACACTTTAACCGCTTAGCCACTGGATCTGATGTTGACTAGCCCCATTACACATTGGTGGGCGGAGTTAACATAAATAGCCACTGCCAACAAGGCAGGCTATTTGTACTTAGTGTAAATAGACACTCTGTTAAAAAAACAAAACAAAACAAAACATGTTTTTAGCTTTGTAAAATGATGTAAATATGTCTAAAATATTATTTGGGAAATATTTAGTTTCTACTTACTTTCTTTTATAGAATTGTATTTGTATTTATTAAACTGTATTTATTTATTTATTTATTTTTAAAACTGACATGTATTTCTTTTTTTAATCAAATTTGTTTGGGACTTTCTGTCTTACTCTAATGTTTATTATATATATATTTTTTATATTTATATTTTTTCTATAATAGCAATGTATTGTTACTATATGTATTATTGTATCTATATTTATGTTAGTATTTCTTTTAATACATTTAAAAAAAATGTAGTTCTGTTTTGTTGTTTTTTAAATATTATTTGAAAAATGTTCTTCCTTCTCTATTTCCTGTAAAAGAATCAGTTTAAGGTTTGTAAAATTATGCAAATATGTCTAAAATATTATTTGGGAAATATTTAGTTTCTAAAATTGTTTTTATTTATTTATTTTTTTTATAAAGTTTTATTTATTTATTTAGTTTTTTTTTAAATCTGACATTTATTTCTCTTATTAATCACATTTTTATTTATGTACTTTTATTTGTTTCTTTCTTTCTTTATTTATTTATTGGGATTTTCTGTCTTACTCTAATGTTTATTTTATATATATATATATATATATATATATATATATATACATATATATAATAGCACTGTATTGTTACTATATGCATTTATTATATTTATTGTATTAATATTTATGTTAGTACTCCTTTTAATAATTTTTTTATTTGTTTTTGTTTTTATTTTATTTTTTTAATCGTTAAACGTATATGTACGCTGTTTATATTTGTTATAATTGTTGTATTTATAGTATTTGTTTTGTATTTTCTTTTGTATTTATTTTAATAATAATAATAATAATAATCATTTGTTAGAATAGGCCAATGTTTGTCTGAGATGCAACTATTTGAAAATCCGGTACAAATATTGAGAAAATCAATGAATATTACTAATCAAAAAATAACTTTTGATACATTTACAGTAGGAAATGTACAAAATATCTTCATGGAACATATATAATTAATAATAAAAAAAATATATTTAACGATAATTTTGACCTATACAATGTATTTTTGGCTATTGCTATAATAAAAATAACTTTTTTGTTTTATTGCTTATTACTAAATGTTCACCTTTTGATTATTGCTGATGCCTCTAATAATCGTGTGCCTGATTTCCACCTATTTTGGCTTCATTTTAAGCCAGCCATATAGTAATTTATATATATTAACATATTTATTTACATTTTTTTTCTTCCACTGACTTTCTAGCACTCACTTGTGACCCGTCTAATTTGTCTGGAGCTCAGTTTGAAACCTGCTTTAAATCACAGATCACATATGTTTTATTAAGGATCAACAGAGGAGCTGGATAACCACTGGTCTGCATAACCCTCGTTTGAACAGTTTAACTGCACTTTTCCTTTCACTCTTCTCGGTTGCACATACAGTAGCTGATGTTGTGTCAGTAGAATGTGTCTCAAACCTGTTTATCAGACAGCAGTTTGCTCCAGTCGACGCCGGGCGGCACATAGATCTCATGCAGCTGTCCGTACAGATCTCTGTAGACGCCGCAGTATTTGGACCAGCGCTCGTGCAGGTTGCTCACACTAAACATATCAGAGGAAAGCGTTAGTGCCGAGCGCTCGCTGGTGTGCGTCACGTGTGTTTGTGTTTGTTCACTCACTCCATCTCGATCTCGTTGATCTGCGGGTGCTGCAGCTTTTTGGCTTTGCTGACGTCCATAAAGAGATCCTTCAGTAGGATTTCGGCCTGAGACAGATTCTCCGCAGCGGGACCTTGCTGTTTGAGAGGAGAGCCATTACGCTTGTTCTCCAGGTCCTGGTCGGAGAAATAAAACAGCTAGCTTTAATTTGGGAGACAAAATACATTAAATACATCCTCAAACTTCAGTTACATTTGAAATAAAAAGCGGTATGAAGTAAAACGTAATTTTTCCAATCCATATGACTTTCTTTGAAAGATAAAAGGGTTATTTAATTTTTTTATTATAAAATAAAAAAATAAAAATAATTAATTTTCAGTAAACACTGAAAATTGAGTGTTTACCACTGTTCTTTTGCATTATTGACATGCTATTTTCCCATTTAATACTGTAAATCTGCTTGACTTTACTTGACTATTATATTTTTTATATATTTTTATAAATATTTTAATTATATTTTATTTTAGATATTTATTTTAGATTTTGTGGTTTAGATATTTATTTTAGATTTTTTGTTTTTTGCTTTTTTGTATTTTTATTTTCTAAATTCTTGTTAGTTGTGTACATTATTTAATTTGTTTCCTTTGTGAAATAAAATGAATTAAATTAATTATTATCATTATTTTTTCTCTTTTTTCCCCTATTTGTTGTAAAGAAAAATAAAATCTGTTGTAAAAAAAAAAAACTAGAGAAAAAAAATTGGTCAAGATTCATGCAATTAATAATATTTATATTAATTCAAAATAAATAAATAAATAATATTAAATAAATATAATAATATGTTTAATTCATTCAAAAGATTACAGATCTTGGGAAAATATGATATAATACATATTATAACAATTTAAGAAACAAAGAGAGAAAGAAATGCTTTATTAATAAAATGCTGTGTTGAGTAAGTTCTCTTTTAAGTTGTTTATATCATGATCTCATAGTTAGGGTTTTTTTGGATTATCATTTTTTTTTTTCTTTTTCTCCTATTTGTTGGGTATCTGTTTAACAAAGTGTTACAGATATTTTGATATTATTAATGTCATATTTTAAGCAATTAATGCCATCTATATTGATTATGATCGGAAAGGCAACAAAGTAAATAAATAAATAAAATGTAAAAAAAAAAAAAAAAAGAAATACACAAAATATAATAAAATATTATATAGTTATATTACTACAGTGTTTTAATTTTTGAATTAATTAAACATTATTTATTTGTTTGTTTGTTGATTTTATTAAATGGTGTATGGATTTTGAGAAATGAATTTTTAAAAGTATTTTTCACACAATTTTCAATCAGTTCTTTTTTGCTTAAAACATTATTTACTTATTTGTTTGTTTTTTTGTTTGTTTGCCTTAATGTGATTATGACTTAGTTGATAAATTATTTTAAATGATATTATTTTAAATATTTCCAAAAGTTGAAATAGTTAATGCATTAATGCATATATATGAACAGGTTTGACTACTTTAGTAATTTCCATGAGTACCAATCTTAATGTTTAAGCATATAATGATATTCTAGGGCATTGTGTCCTTCTAATTTTATAGCAAAAGTTTGGACAGGACCCTTTTTTTATTCTAACAATGCCTCTGTGTATAAGGCAGGGTTCATAGAGAAGTGTTTGATTCAGTCAGTGTGGAAGAACTTGACTGGTCTGCATAAAGCCAAGTCCTAAACCCAGCTGAACACCTCTTTAAAGACTTTAAATGCAGACCTTGAGCCAAAAACTCAGACTAAACACAAATGACTTGTATATGCACTATATGGACAAAGTATTGGGACACCCCCTTCTTTAGAACAGAAAAAGGCACTTCCAAAACTGTATCAACAAAGATGGAAGCATAATTAATATATTTAAAAATTGTATTTCCATCTCTGTTGCCTTAGTTTTGGAAGTGTCTAAATGACTGTCCCCATATGCACAAGTCATTGGTGTTTGGTGATGAGTTTTTCATCAGAATAATATCACTATGTGCTTAAACATTAAGATTTGTGACATGTATGACATGTATCTGTTTAGATGTGTGTATTTGTGTGTGTTTCTTGCCTCCAGCAGCAGTTTATCAGACAGCAGGACGTTTTTCTCCACCTGGTCTGCGTTCTGCTGTAAGCGTGTGGTCAGAGCCAGCATGTCATTGGCCTGCGACCTGAACGGACGAAAACACAACACACGTTCAACTCCGTGAAACTATAAACATCCCATTCATATCTGATCACGCCCGCACCGGGACGCTTCACCTGCTGCACTCACAAACTCACTCACATTTAAAAGGTCAAGTACATGTTCAGTGGAACGTTAATAGTCTGAGAGTCACTGTCAGTCAGTCATTGACAGTTTGAATGGAGGCATTTTATCAGTTCAGTATCTACTTTTCCACCGCCTATGCAAATCTACATCTGTCAAATCACTCGCTCTGTAAGATCATCTGTCCGTTTATTCTGCTGACATTCCTGCAGTCGATTACGCAACTGCGTCACACCCTACTAAGAGACAGGAGAGAGGGACACTGAGAGAGAGAGAGAGAGAGAGAGTGATTAAAAGGCGTGTGGGCGTGTCTGTGGAATGTTGAGGTGTAACTCTCGGAATTCCTCCTCGTTTCTTGAGGAATCTCGATGTCACACCCAAGATGGCTCTTTGTCTTTACACAATCAAGCGTGTGGCAGCAATTACAAGTCAAAGGGACGATTCATGCCATAAATTTCTGGGAAGGGACCTGGGCGAGTTTGTGTGAGACTTTCTGCTCACGTCTGTGGATTTCAGCAGCTTTTAACAACACTTTATTTATATAACAATTATTTCACAGACATATGTGATTTGTTCTTTGGTCATGTTCTTAATTTAAGAAAATCAAAAACTTCAAATATAATAATACAACATGTAAATTATAACTTAAATAAAATTAAATATCTAAAATAAAATTATAAATATAAATGATAAAACTAAATTCAATATAAAATACATATATAAAATAAAATCTGAAACAAAAATGAAAAAAAAAGTATAATAAAATAAAATAATCAGAAAAACTATAAATAAAATAAAATGTAAAATATAACTCCCTTTGAATTTCATGGAGGAAACAATGTCATATGGATTGGAATTACTTAAAAGTGAGTAAATGATAGCAGATTTCTGGCAATATATGATTTAAATGAAAAATAAAATAAAAAAAATGAAAAATAAATAATAAAATAAAATAAAAAAAGTTTAATTACTTCAAAAGTTGAATAAAAATGTTGGAAAAATATTTTATACAAATCATGGAAAACTTACATATTATCAATATTAACTGAGAAGTGGCATTAAGCATTTCTACTTTTAAAAAAATTAATTTATCAAATTCATACAATGGTCATAATCACATTTAAGAAAATATATAAATAAATAATGGTTCATTAATGAAAAATTAAGAAGGTGGTAAAAATTTTGGAAAATTATTAAATAATACCTATAATGTTTAGGAAAGAAAGAAAGAAAGAAAGACTATTTATATATTATAAATATTAACTGACAAACTGCATTAAAATCTCTATTTTAAAAATTAATTTAGTAATTAATACAATGATTATAATCACATTTAAGATAATAAACAACAATAAAATAACAAAACAAAATGTTAAAAAATAAATTTCTAATAAAATTATATAATTTGAAAAATAATATAAATAAAATAAACTGTAAAATATAAATTATAAAATAAAATGAAAAAATAAAATAAACTAAAATGTTGTAAACTAAAAAAAACTGGGTGAAAAAAAGAAACTGCATAAAATATTTGTACTTAAAAAAAAAACATTTCTCAAAATCCATACAGATCACTAATTTAGATTAGATAGATAGATAGATAGATAGATAGATACTAAAAATGTGATTTAAAATGGCAAAAAATAGTGTTTTAATAATCAGAAGATGAAGCTACCAATGACCGACTCGTGAAAGCGCCACAAGCATCTGAACATTCACATGAATGACAGCCATCAGCTTACGGGAAACAAATCATTCTTGTGTTACGGGTCGAGCTCAAACACACAGAGATTTTCCTCATTCAAGGGCAACAATTAACCATCCATCAATTGAAACAATCACTGACGCATCAGCATGAGGAAACGAATCACTCACTCTGATTAGCACACAACTAGATTCTAGGTTAAATACACACCTCCTAATACACACACACACACACACACACACACAGAAAACTACACACCCATCTTTACATGGGCTGATCCTGAACACAAGAGCAGCTACAGCCTCAGCAGGATACAAGGAATCACAAACACGATCAGCTGGATCTACATCAGTCTCAAATAATAGACATGACTCACTTCATGAATCACACACACCATACAACAGCTTTCTGTTCTCTGACCTTTATTCTACTGCTTCACTTTGACTGGGAAAATATGGGACAATGCTAATTAATAATATTAAACATGTATCAACTGAAATAAAATGTTACAAATATCTCAATGTTACAATGTAAAAATAAAATGAAATATAAAACAAATATAAATATATATTTAAAAAACAACATAAAAGAAAATGTAAAAAAAAAAGATTTCTAATAAAATTCTATAATTTGAAAAATAATATAAATAAAATAAACTGTAAAATATAACATAAAATAAAATGTAAAATATTCCATAAAATAAAAATACAAAAATAAAATTAATATATAAAATCTAATAAATATAATATAAAGAAAACTAAATGGAAAATGTGACTTAAATAAAAAAAAATCTCAAATAAAATGTAAATAAAATAAAAATTATAAAACTAAATGAAAAATAAAATACATATAAATATACAAAATTAAATAACATAAAACAAAATGTAAAAAAAAAATCTAATACAATTATATATATATTTGAAAATGAATATAAATAAAATAAACTGTAAAATATAACTTATAAAATAAAATGAAAAAATAAAAATGTTGTGATATAAATAAAATTTAATGTAAAATATTATAATATTACATAAAAAATAAATATATAAAATCTAATAAATATAAAGAAAACTAAATGTAAAACACAACTTAAACAAAATTAAATATCTAAATGAAAACGCAACAAATAAAATTAAATATCTAAAATAAAATGTAAAATATAAATTATAAAACTAAATGAAATAAATTTAAATATGTGACAAAATGTTAAAAAAAAACATTTATAATAAAATAATATAATTTAAAAAATAATAGAAATAAAATAAAATGTAAAATATAACTCTGAAAAAACAAAATAAAATGGAAAATAAAATTAAATGTAAAATATAAAATATTTCATTTTAAATTAAATATCAGATTACATTAAAATAAATATATAAAATCTCATAAATATAATAAAAAAAAAACAATGTAAAGTATAACAAATAAAATATCTACAATAAAATGTAAAATATAAATTAAAATAAAATAAAATAATACTCCTTTTGAGATTCATGGAAGAAAAGAGAGACATATGGATTGAAACTACTTAAAAGTAAGTAAATGATAGCAGATTTTTATTTCTGGCATGGCATTTACATGAGTAAAAAATAAATACAATAAAATAAAATAGAAATTGTGTAAAAAATAAAATAATGTGCTTTTTAACTTACACTCAGCATCACTGAAATGCCTGAGTTTGTCTTTCGATACCAAGGGATGCCATCAGACTAAACATGAACTTGTTTTATTCAGCAGGCTGGAATGTATGCAAAATTGATAGGAATAAAAAAATGACGTTCCACCATTTTTAAATCGCCTAATGCATAATTACCAACATCATAAAACCTGCATGCACATGTAATAATTACACAAGAGGCGTGTCTTCTGCTGCTGTCAGTGTCTGATCTGCTGTCCATGTGTATACCATACATGAACTCGTTTACTCAGAATACACTGTAGTTTGGACGTCCCACCCCACACCCCACACAACACACACCATTAAACTGTCAACCAGTGACAAACTGTCAACTCACTGTCACAACTAGCTCTCCCTCATTAGCTGTCAGTGGCATGTCACACTGAGTCCTGCAATCTGATTGGCCGACGCAGTCAAATATTCATGTGCAATGAGGATTTCAGTAACACTTTATAATACATTACAAAAGTTGAGAAATACATTCATAACAGCATTTATTAATCAGATAATAGTTATTGAATAAAATATAATATAAAAAATGTATCCAGAATAACCTTTCTGTCCAGCATCACTGAAAAATGTATATAACATCTTACAATAAGGTCCCAGTATCTGAGCAATACATTTGTAACAGTATTCATTAATATTTGTTAACATTATTTAATAAAATAAAATAAAAAAGTGCTCCTTTAATTGATCCAGAATAATCTTTCTGTCCCCATCACTAATAATTAATAATAAAAAATTATAAATAAAGAAATAAATATAAAATGTAATTAAAAAATAAAAATGTGTAAAATATAATACATAATATAAATAAAACTAAATTTAAAATATAACTTAAAAAATTAAATCTATAAAATGAAATGAATATGTAAATTATAAAACACAATGAAATATCAAATAAATGTATCAAAAATAAAACAAAACAAAATGTGCTTATTTAATTGATCTAGAATAATCTTTCTGTCCAGCATTACTGATAGTTAATAATAAAATAAAATATGTAAACAAAATAAATATCAAATGTAATAAATATAATATAAATGAAACAAAATGCAAAATACAACTTAAAAAAAATAAAATATCTAAAATAAAATGAATATATAAATAAAAAAACACAATGACAAATCAAATAAATATATAAAAATATAATAAAATAAAATGTTCCTATGTAATTGATCCAGAATACTCTTTTTATTTTACAGTTAATAAAATAAAAAATGAAAACAAAATGAAATATTTAAAATATAATATAAATGAAACAAAACGTAAAATAATAATAACAAATAATCAAATGAAAAATATAAATTATAAAACAAAATGAAACAGAAAATAAATGGAAAAACAAAAATGTAATAAACAAATAAAAAGCAAAATAGAACTTATAAATTACAAATTAAATGAAAAATAAACAGTAATTAAAATAAAATAAAATACTTTGAGTTTCATGGAGGAAAGAAAGTGATATGGATTGAAGCTACTACTAAAAGTGAGTAAATGACAGATTTTGAATTATGGCATTATATGTTTTACTTGAGTCAAAAAAATTCATTAAAAAAAAAAAATGTGCTTCTTTGATTTATCAAGAATTATCTTGAAAATAAGGTCCCATTAATTGAGCAATATATATTGTAACATTATTTATTAATCTTTGTTAACTAAATATATTAAATAC
Source organism: Cirrhinus molitorella (assembly GCA_033026305.1). NCBI lineage: Eukaryota > Metazoa > Chordata > Actinopteri > Cypriniformes > Cyprinidae > Cirrhinus > Cirrhinus molitorella. The sequence continues at coordinate 52,729,051 of CM065117.1, forward strand.
AATTAAATGAAATGTGCTTTAATTTTTGTTTGTTCATGGTTAGTTCATATTAACCAATGCAATGATAACAAATGCAATTTTATGGTCAAGTATTGCTATTTTTTCCTGTCACAGAAGAAATGAATTTCATTATTTCATTATCTCCATCTAACGCATTTTTTGGCTATTAGTCACGTAATGAGCAGGATATCAGCCACAAATCAGCCACAATCAGCTCGTCATGCATTATTTTGCAACAACGCCAGTTTTACAATACATTATCCTTAATAAAACATCCAGCCCACTCAATGACCTGTGTGTGTATGTGCAAGACAGAGATACGGCCCTGCCCTGTCATAAAGATAAATCACAAACTCCACATTATCAGACACCAATGTAGGCAACTCACAGCTAAAACTGCATAAACCCCAGTCCATTTCTACTCTAAATCACCAATAGACAGCTCCGTCATTCATTCAGGTGTGTGTCGCTGATCGAATGGCCCACACGGCTCTTGCTAGAGGGTAAAATATCATATGAAAGCAAACAGAAACGAGACAAAGGGCACATGAAGAAATGGAAACTCACTGCCCGGCCTTGACAGGACTGTATTCCTTCTTCTTAAACATCGCTGCGTGTGCGATCCGTCTCTCCGTCCGTGTGTGTCTCTGTGCTGTCGAGGTCTTGTCTGTCTTCTGTTATGGTTGTCTGTCACCTGCCGTGGCTCCGCCCACTGAAACAGGTGTGTCACATTCAGGCGGTTCAGACTGGACGTACCTGTTCCTGCCCTCTGAATTCCTCCGGTAAACTCTTCCTCTGCACTTTCACCATCCTCTGGAAATACTTGAACGACTAACATCATCACAGACCAGCTAAACATGACGAGAAAGAGTGTTCATGTGTCATAGGGCAGACAGAAAGGTGGATTTAATACATAAATTGTTCAAAAGTTCTATTTTATTCAGAATGGATGCATTGCATCGATCAGAAGTGACAGGAAAAAGATTTATAATGTTACAAAAGACTTCTATTTCTGCACTTTTGTACTTTTGATTCAGTAAAGAATCCTGAAAAACGAAACTTTAGAAATTTTAGTAATGATGCTGAAAATTCAGCTTTGATTACAAAAATAAATTACATTTTACCACATATTCACATAGAAAGCAGCTGTTTTAAATTCTAAAAACATTTCACAATTTTTACTGTTTTTAAACCAAAAAAATGCAGCCTTGGAGAGCAGAACAGCCTTCATTCAAAAATATATAAAAAAAAAATTATTCCAAACTTCAACGTTTTTGATGCAACGCAAACATTTTTCAGTGCAAGAAACTTAAGGAACTTGAATAAAAGTGTCTGGATTTTGAGATTTCACATGGAGGACAACTGAGGGGCTCACATGCAACTATTACAGAAGGTTCAAACACTCATTGATGCTCCAGAAGGAAAAACCATGCATTAAGAGCAGGGGGTGAAAACTTTTGAACCGAATGAAGATTTGTACTTTTTTTTTTTTGCCTAAATATCATGTTGTTTTGTCATTTAGTACTGCCCTTCAGAAACTACAAAAGATCCTTGCATGTTCCCCCAGAAGACAAAGGAAGTTAAATTTACCCTGATCTTCAAATTCCAAAAGTTTTCACCCCCTGACTCTTAATGCATGGTTTTTCCTTCTGGAGCATCAGGGAGCGTTTGAACCTTCTGAAACAGTTTCATATGAGTCCCTCAGTTGTCCTCAGTGTGAAAAGATGGATCTCAAAGTCAAACAGCCATTGTTTGAAAGGGTCCATTCACAAAAATGCTCAAAAACCAAAGAATTTGTGGGACCTAAAGACTTTTAGTTTAGGACAAACAAGGGACTCATAAACTACTATCACTAAAAAAAAAAACCACAGCTGTGGATCATTCAGATACACAGTATTTTTTATAAATTAAACTATTATTTTCTCTTGTGGACTATGTTCAAACATCCTTTCAGGTCAGTACTATTAAAAAAAAGCAACATGCATTTTGTATGATCCCTCTCATTTCGCTGAAATAGTTAACGTTTTGCAGATTCTGCAAGGTGTATGTAAACTTTCGTCTTCAACTGTAAATATTCATCTTCTCTTACACCTGTATAACAGGTGTGTAAATGCATGAGTGTTTGGTGTGTGGTGGAGCAGGAATGCTGTCTATCCAGTCAGAGGAACATTAGAAACTCTCTCTCTCTCTCGCTCTCTGTCGGTGCTCATTTATCATCATCAATTCTAAAGACGAGGCATTTAGCCACCCACGAATGACATACTTACAGTCTGTAATTAAGCCAACTTAGTCACAGGACGGTAACACAAGCCACGGTGACCTCTGACACTTGACAGAAGAAGCTTCATGTACTAGCGTCCCACAGACAGACAAACCACCTGAGGGACACGGTAAAGCTAAACTCGCTCCGGCACGCATACAGCGGCGTGTTAGCGCGCCGTTCTCAGCATTGGCGCTTATGCCGAGTGTGTTTAGGCCGCAGGGTGTCTCAAAAGAGTGTTTAGAGCCAAATGAACTGTTTTGTCTGTGTGTTCATGTATTTAGTACTGCAGAAAGTCTTGCTTTCAGTACAAAGATGAAAGCAACAACTAACAAAAGAAAGCTAATGTTAAGTAAAGGAATAGTTCAGCTAATAATGAATATTTGCTGAAAATGTACTCACCCTCAGGCCATCCACGATGTAGATGAGTTTGTTCTTCATCAGGTTTGGAGAAATGTAGCATTACTTCACTTGCTCACCAATGGATCCTCTGGAGTGAATGGGTGCCGTCAGAATGAGAGTCCAAACAGATGATAAAAACATCACAATAATCCACACGTAAACTACACCACTCCAGTCCATCAAGTAACATCTTGTGAAGCCAAAAGCTACGAGTTTGAAAGAAAAAAAAAGCTATCATTAACATGTTTTTAACTTTGAATTGCTGCTAAAATTTTTAGTCTGAATCAGGAGAGAAATATGCACAGATCAAGCACTGTTTACAAGCCAAAACAGTCCAAAAACAGCTGTAATTTCGGTGGATTCTGATGAGAGAACTATGTGAGAGGAAGTGTTATTATGAATTATGGACTCATATTTTAGAATTAAAATGATTTCGGAAGAAGCATGTGACTGGAGTGGTGAAGCTAAAAATGTAGCTTTGAAATCACAGGAATTAATTACACTTTTAAAAATACTCAAATAGAAACCAGTTATTTGAAATAGTAAAAGTATTTAAAAATGTAGCTGTTTTTGCTGTACTTTGGATCAAATAAATGCAGGCTTGGTGAGCAGAAGAGACTTTTTTAACATTGCATAACATAGCATTAAAAATCTGGTAGTTCATTTTGCCATTCACAGACATGCATTTAATAACATGCACATCTGTTAGGTTTTGCATATGGAAGAAGAGGATTTTCCTAGTCAGCGTTACCAAATATTTATTTATATTGGATGCATTTTAGATTATATTTGTTTTTAATGTTGGACAACATTGAATCTGGATTCAGTCCAGTTATGCATCCACCCTTACAAGCAAACACAGATGGATAACACACACCAGCTCTTGAGAGAGAGAGACTGTGTAATTAATCAGTAAATATTACCTTAAATATTAATGATATGCTCGGTATCATTACATCATAACATTCTTTTACACCACAAAAATGTGACCTGACCTACACTGACCACAAAAACACTTCGGTCTCATTTAAACTACATTATAAGACAATACGTATTATCTTCATTCGTTTTTTTACACAATAAGCGACGCTTCTATTTTATTTAGAGGGTTTGCACTTAATTCATGGTTTGGTCGGTTAGCCGGATGCGCAGCCATATTGGAGATACTCGGATGTAAACAGCAGCATGGATTGCATGGCTAATGTACTACTGAATGCGTTTTACCTGCTAATTTACGCTATTTAAAAAAACTGAAAAACGTGTGGAAGCTGCTAAATCATATAGAGAAGGACTTCGTAAGCAGGAAAGGGTGCGATATTTAGACAAACTAAAGTTAATAGGTGGTAAATATACATACGAGCAGTATTAAGTAAGATATTAGCCTAATATTTTACCTACCTGAACAGGGATAATAAGAAGTCCTGGTTTAGTCTGGCCAACCACACACGCCTTTTGTTCCTCAGACAGTTGTTTTGCACTCTTCTCCTTGATTTGTTGTAACTTTTTACTACAGCCCAAAACATGACGACAATTTACCATTTTCAGCAGCAATAATCGGCAACATATTCGCGTTTCGTTAGGTTCAGTGGCTGCTTCACAGCTAAAATTAATTTTGTTTCATAACCGATTCATTTTACAACAGTAACATTTTCCGGTTTCCTCTGTGTTGCATAAAGCGCTATAGAAATAAATATGACTCGGCTATTTTATCATCTAAACGACATTAAATGACATTAAATGTATGTGTATGCTGCATATTGCACCTCGTGCAATCACAGTAATGAACGCTTTAAAAACGTGACCGTTCTCTGGCAATCAACTGAGATGCATTTCATCCTCAGATTAAATCAGCCTGTCACTTTCAGGTCATATACTGATTAGATTATCTACATTCACGTCACTGAAAGTGCATAAACTAATCAGCTTATTTAAACAATACTGTAGCATAGAAGAGATGATGAGATGATATGCTGATCCTGCAGAGTATTAGACAAGGTCAGAAATTAACCAGGATAAAAGAAAGCCTCCAAAAACGTTTTCCATATAGCAAATCAGCCAGTTATTTTATCTATAGATTCAGCAGGAGTCTTGTTGAATTTGCTGCCAATCATGACAATTTGCTTTGAAATCAAATTCTAGATCGCAAAAATGTCCCTCCTAATTATAAAAGGTCCATTATGACAGCAAAATTAGACTCTAACAACAAGAGTTCAGCAAACGTGAGTCACAATCGCGAAGTGAATTAAAACAGGTATGGTGTGTGGAATGATTGACCCGTCCGATATGTGTGACATCATCACGAGTTATTTTGCATACTAGTATCTGCAATCCTCCGCGTTTCTCAGCGGAAAGCACGGGCTTTGTTAAGATCGGCAAGTGGAAATTTGGTTTATTGTGTTCACAGAACATACTATTGAAACAGGTGTGTCTCCTTCACACCCTACACAGGCACTTAACACACATACACACCTACATACCTGTGTACGGACAACACACACACACACACACACACACACACACATACATACATACATACATACATACACTGTAATCATGACCGAACACGAATCACACGCCGAACCCTGTTGCCATAGTGACCGGACGCGGTAACGCGGTTCAATGGTCATCATCATCATAAATCCTTGAAAGTTTTTTTTTTTTTAAGGAATGTGCATTTATAACACTATACTTTGAATTATATCACCTTTTCATCAAGTTACAGTCATGGCCAAAAGTTTTGGCAATGACATAAATTTTGTGTTTTGAAAGGTTTGCTGCTTAAGCTGCTGTGGTGTTCATTCACATTGTTTCTAGATTATTGTGTAGAGTGATCAGATGCATTTTATATAATTGCTAAAAGCTTCGTTGTTCAAAAAAATTAACTTTGCACAAAAAAAAAAAAAAAAAAACTAATTTCACTGTTTTTTGATCCTGACACAAAATGATCCGCTAACACCAATTGACTAATATCAGCAGCACATGTGAAAGTGTGAATGAGCACTAGTCAGGTGAAATCACTATCATGCCAATTAGATTGTAACAGCAGACTATAAAGAAGGGAATAAGAGCTTCCAATCATTGTTAGCAATGGTTACCTCCAAAGAAACACGAGCAGCCATCATTGCTTTGCATCAAAATGGCCTCACATGCAAGGAAATTGCTACAAAGAATATTGCACCTGAAAGAACCATTTACCGGATCATCAAAAACTTTAAGAAAGAGGTTCAACTGCAGTGAAGAAGTCTTCAGGACGTCCCAGAGTGTCCAGCAAGCGCCAGGACCGTCTCCTCCTGAGGAGTCAGTTACGGAATCGTGCCACAACCAGTGCAGATCTTGCTCAAGAATGGCAACAGGTGGGTTTGAGAGCATCTGCAGCACAGTGAGGCCAAGACTTTTGGACAATAGACTGGTGTCAAGAAGGGCAGCAAAGAAGCCACTTCTCTCCAAGAAAACATCAAAGACAGACTAAAATTCTGCAGGAAGTACAAGGCTTGGACAGCAGAAGACTGGCGCAAAGTTATTTTCTCTGATGAAGCTCCCTTCTGACTGTTTGGGACATCTGGAAAATCGATTGTCCGGAGAAGAAAAGGTGAACGCTACCATGAGTCCTGCGTCGTGCCAACAGTGAAACATCCCGAGACCATCCATGTGTGGGGTTGCGTTTCAACCAAGGGAGTGGGCTCTCTCATAATTCTGCCAAAAACACTGCCATGAATAAAGAATGGTATCAAAACGTCCTGCAAGAGCAACTTCTTCCAGTGATCCATGAACAATTTGGTAATGATCTGTGCATTTTTCAGCATGATGGAGCACCATGTCACAAAGCAAGAGTGTTAAAGAAGTGGCTCGAAGATCATGACATTGAAATTTTGGATCCTTGGCCAGGCAACTCCCCGGATCTCAACCCCATTGAGAACCTGTGGTCAGTCCTCAAAAGGCGAGTGGACAAGCAGAAGCCACAAACTATGGGGGCTAATATGGCAAGAATGGATCGCCATCAGTCAGGATTTGACCCAGAATCTAATATTCAGCATGCCAAAGCGAATTACAAAGGTTATGAAGAACAAGGGTCAACACTGTAAATATTGACTCATTATCATTTTTTGCCAATAAAATCCTTTAAAACTTGTGTTTTCATGTGGAAAATAATCTACAAATGCTGAAGCGGTAAACTTTGCAAAACACAAAATTTATGTCACTGCCAAAACATTTGGTCATGACTTACAAAAAAACTAGTTAAGGCTAATGCTAATGTGTTTCTATGGTTTATTGGTTAATTTGACATCGTTCTCTCTTCTGACTGCTATGTCTCTCTATTTTTTTTTCCTTTGATTGAAAGTCGTGAAAACACAATCGTTATGTTTTTTGTTTGTTTGTTTTTATATTTCAGCAAAAGGGAATAAAAAATATATTTCTGGTACTCTTCCATTGACTGCTCTCGGATTTTACCCCGCTATGAGAAACACAGAAATGTGAGAAAGGTCCATAGGAATCAGACGATCTGACTATTCCCGCCAGTGCAATCAAGTTTCCCGCCCAGATTTGGCTCGTTGTACGAAAGTTGGTCGCATGAATTTGCCACGATGACTGACAGAAAAAGCTGCTTGGTCATGTTAAGTAAACAGTAAAGATTTTTAATTGAAACCATGAGTAAATTAACAGCGAATTTTCACTTTTAGGTTAACTATCCCTTTCATTTGTAGGATTTTATTCTTAAAGAGCAGGTCACATGCAGTGTTGGGGGTAACGCATCACAAGTAACGAGTTACGTAATAATATTACTTTTTTCAAGTAACTAGTAAAGTAACGCATTACTTTTTCATTTCCAAGAAAATATCTGAGGCAGTTACTTTTTGTTTCCTTTATGTATTTAATCCCATTTTATTAACCAATGTCTTTGCTGCTAACCTTTGTTGATCCAATTCAACCGTACGCTGCAAAAATAATTTTCTTACTTACATTTTTTGTCTTGTTTCCAGCCAAAATATCAAAAAATTCTTAAATCAAGCAGGATTTTATAGAAAAGTAAATAATTATTTTCTTGTTTTTGGAAAACAAGAAAATGAAGTCAAATTAAGTCAAAACAAGTCAAATTAAGTGAGTTTTTGCTTAGAACAAGCAAAAATAATCTGCTAAAAAAATCTTATTTCAAACAGAAGACAAGATTATTTTGCTTACCCCATTGTTTCAAGTAAAAACACACTTCATTTTGACTTGTTTTCAGAAAAAAAAACAAGACAATAATTTTTACTTGTCTAGAAAATCTTTAAGTTTTTGTTTTTGTTTTTTGCAGTGTACTAATAAGCAAAACTTACTTTATATTAACTATACTAACTTTATTAACGTTTGTGCTTCATTTTTCTCATTGCTGAAGAGTGTTGAACTTTCTTTTCCTACAGTCCTACTGTATAGGCGTGAATTACATTTTCCTTTAGCATTAGGTTTATTCACTTCATTTCATTTTGGTGTGAAAGGGCTTTTACATTTGCTAAGAATCGAACGTTTTTAAATTAAAAACAAACAAGCAAGATTTAAAAGTAATGTAACACATTACTTTTCATAAAAAGTAACCAAGTAACATAATTAGTTACTTTTCTAGGGAGTAACACAATGTTGTAATGCATTACTTTTAAAAGTAACTTTCCCCAACACTGGTCATATGGTATTTTAAAGTGTCCTTTAATATTGTGTTGGAGTCCTCTACAACAGGTTGAAACGCATCTAAGATCAGAAAACATTGTCAGAATATACATTTAGTATAAGAATCATTTGGCAGTGATTTCGAAACGAAGCAGTTCTGAGCTTAAGGTCTGTAAACCCTTCCCTTCCATGAGCCTCCTCTGCTCTAATTGGTCAGCTGGCCAAGCCTGTTGTGATTGGCCTTCCCATATACAATGCAAGCAAATCGCGCCCAAGTTTAGCTGCTAAGCTGTAAACACAAAACAATAAGTATAGACATGTTAGCCGAGTGCTAACATGACTAGCTGATGAAACAACAGTTTGTAAACCAAAATGTGTCTACATTGTTAATTATTAAACAAAGTAATTAAAACAAGGAGTCCACATTAATCGACACATTGTTAGGAAATAGTGGGTCCACAGCAAATTATCAGAACTATTTCAGTAAGACAGCAATATTGTGGTTTACCTAAAGCTGCACTAGGTATACATCACATTTTAACACAAAAAAAAGTGATTATTTTAAACACAGGGTTCCCACTCTAAGCCAAATGTCAGATTCCCTGACTTTCACTGACTAAAAAGCTGAATTTCCATGACCTATAATGAATGGATCCATCCATTTGCAAGCTTTACTTACTTGTTCACAGATGTTTTAGTACAAAAATAATAATAATAATAATAATAATAAATAAAAAAACACACACACATACAGACTATTTTTCTACTATTTTCTGTTTGTCATCAGGTTCATCAATTCAGTCTTTTTATTTCTTCACATTTACTTTTAGTTTTTCTGTCGTCTACGTTTAACACCCAGTCTCTGAGGTGGTCATTTTGCAGCCAAAGCTCTTGAAATGTACATTTTCCTGGCATGTTTGCCTTAGTTAGCAGACTGCATTTGATTTAAAGGGTTAGTTCACCCAAAAATGAAAATTCTAATTATTCAGCCTCATGTTGTTTCAACCCGTAGGACCTTCTTTCATCTTCAGAACACAATTTCAGATACTTTATATTTTTAGGCCCAGAAAAGTACCAAGATGATTGAAAAAGTAGTCAAGAGATTACTTTTTTGTGCAAAGAAATCTTAAAATAACGACTTTATTCCACACTTTTGTCTCTTTGGCGAAAATGCGAAATAAAAGTGATTATTTTTGTTTTCAGTGAAAATGGCACTGACAAATAGCCTATTACAATGGGCAAAATGTGATAAAAAAGAAACATGGCACCGGAAAATTACATTTTGATAAATGGAAACTAAAATTTAAAGCAACAAACAAAAATCCCTGATATTCCATGACTTGAACAAAAAATGTTTTCATATAATTTACACTGCACAAATTCATACAAATCACCTCTTCAAATAGTTACGGTTATCCATTCCATGAAATAAAACCATGTAAAGTTGTATAACTTTTAATAGCAAATTTAAATAAATAAATAAATGAAGACGTTTTAGATAGATCTCAAGTTCTAAAATCTAAATTCAAATGGGATGAGCTTCATAAGATGATAAACACCATCATCATAATTTATTCTGGACCAATTGGAATCTAGGACCGGCTCCGTTTCATAATATGATAACATTACACAGAAATATCATGAACTCATGTTTGAACCTGTTCAGGTTTTTCTCCAAATAGTATCGATGCCCTGCAGGTTCTGCTCACAAACACAAAAGGACGATTTTGTCATTCAAGATTAAACACACAGCATTTGCGTATGTATGTAATGATGATCTAACACACACACTCATAAACACCACACAAATCTACAGGGAGAGACTCGTCCCAGATACATCAGTCCAGCTCCACCAACTAATTACAGATGATTATAAACACAGAAGAGGACTTAATTATGCAGAGAATGGGATATTTATATCTTCTGAATAAAAGACGAGGGCGGTTTAACTGCGAAACTCACCCGCATGATTTCTGTGGGTAGTTATGTACAAGTTCAGGTCAGAAAGTCCACATTTTGATCTTCAAGTCTCAAGGGGAGACTCATGTCCCTCCTTTAATGAAAGTCCATGAGATCATATTGAAGTTTTTGTTTTTTAGTGTCACATTTGCAACCTCATCTAAAATTATAATTTTAAATTACGGCAAGTCTCTAGTGTCACTGTTTTTCATGCACTTTTGAGATTTTGGACTATATTTTTGCTTCCATAAATATGTCGAAGTCTGTACTTTATCTATTTGCATCTGTAGATCAATTTCAATTGCAATACAAATATTTAAAGGCAGTTCACTCAAAAATTTTTTCCTCCACTTCAGCAGCACTTACATACACCAAATTTGACAGGTTTACTTGCATCTATATTCTGAAGGTTTTTATAGTAGAGTTTGCTTATACGTCATTCAGTTGATTTTATACAACATTTTATTCCTAAACATGATTAAAATCTAAACTAAAACTATTAAAATCGTTTTCATTAAATGAAATTACATAAAAATTAATATTAGATGAAAAACATTAAAAATCTATAATATGAATAAAATGAGTTCTAAAGTAATAAAATTACTAACAAATTACTAACTAAAAACAAATAAATTGACAAGAAAGCATAAAATGACTTAAACTTTAAATAAAAATCAAAACTGAAAATATTAAAACAAAAGTTAATTCAAAATATGAATAACTACTATAACAGTTTATAAATAATACTAAAACAACATTTTTACTGACAGTATTTTCTGATTTATATAGTGATATAGAGAGATTCAGAACTTCTGTAAAAAGCTTGATTGGTTCAACAAAAAGAAGAAACTAAATTTATCAAATTTTCAGATATGTTCTGAAATTTATGCAAATAGATATTTACCAGTCAAAAGATTTGAACAGTAAGATATTTCATGTTTTTTTATAAAGTTTAAATTTAAAAATAATTTCTATTTGAATATTTAAAATGTAATTTATTAACTTTCAGCATCATTACTCCAGTCTTCAGTGTCACATGATCCATTAGAAATCATTCTAATATGCTGATTTGCTGTTCAAGAAACATTATTATTATTATTACCATCAGTATTTAAAACAGTTGAATTTTTTAGTTTTTTTTAGGATTTTATCTTAAACTAAAAGCTTTTGTAACATTATAGAATATGCCATTCAAAAGCTTTTAGTCAGTATAATTTTTATTTATTTATTTTTTGGGAGGAAAGAAATTATAGAAATTAATACTTTTATTTAGCAAGGATTCTTTAAAGTGATGATAAAGACATTTATAATGTTACAAAAGATTTCTATTTCAGATAAATGCAGTTCTGACCTTTCTATTTATCAAAGAAACCTGAAAAAAAAACTCTACTCAGTCATTTTCAACAACATAATAACAATAATAATAATATTTGGATTTTAATATTTTTTAGCATTAGCATTAGAATGATTTCTGATGGACAGTGACAGTGAAGACCGGAGTAATGAAGCTAAAAATTCAGCTTTGAAATCACAGGAATAAATGACATTTTATAATAAATGTTATTTTAAATAGTAAAAATATTTCACAATTTTACTGTTTTTGCTGTGCTTTGGATCAAATAAATGCAGGCTTGGTGAGCAGAAGAGACTTCCTTAAAAACATTAGAAATCTTACAGTTCAAAAACTTTTGACTGGTGGTGTATCTTATTAGATAATAATTCTTCATTTGCATAATTGTCTAAACAACTGGCTAAATGTGCTGTACAAATCTTTTTGACACAAATTTCCATCCCACAATTGGTTCGTAGTTTTTGCTGTGTATCCAAATTGAAATTTTGCCATCTTTAACATGCAACATTCTTTTAACCATTAAAACATTTTTTTTAGAGAACTGCATATTTTCACTAAGTGAACATTGATGATTATCCAAACGTTTAAAGCGTATACGTGCTGTACAAGCTATCAGCGTCTGTCATCTGCGCATCTGACCGTAACAATGACATTTATTAGCAGCAAATCCCAGAGTTTGAAGAATGCAGTGCTGCCTGATGTGTGCCAGAGGTGAAAGTGTATAAGAACATCAACAATAAAAGCTTATCAGCACACAGTGAGGGCCATGTGTGTTGTGAAAGTGTGTCTCTCTCAGAGAGAGGGAGGGTTGACTGATGGTTTATGGTGGAGGTCTCACCGTTTAAGCCTCAGAAACCCATCAGCCGCCTACATCTTGTCAGCGCACTTCACTTCTAGTGTAAGCAAAGTCTGAAACACACCTTCAGCTGCCGATCAGACAGGACCGATCGCTCTCTCTTTGCCGGCTGGAGCTGCGTGTCGTTCCACACATATTTCTGATGGTATTTACTCTAGTAGGCGCTGGAAATATGCTCGCCTCGCCCTTTACCTCTGCAGAAGGTCAAATGCAAGATAAGAGGCATAATCTCACGAAAACCTGCTAAGATTCAATGTGAAACTATGAAATTATAATTAAAATACAAAAAATACAAATTTAAAGCAAAAAACTACAATTGATTTTGATTTTTGCTGATTAAGTAAGTAATTAAAGCATTAAATGACAAAAGTATTAAATTAAAGTATTAAATGACGAGAATAACAGCAAAACGCAAACATTTTCGATGCAGTTTACAGGAACGAGAAGTTTGCAAGAAAATGTCACAAATGCACGAAAATAAATGCAAAAACAAACTGTCTTCTTAAAGGAATTTTCGAATCCATTGAGCCGATCTCCGGGTTTGCGCTTTTAGAATAGCTTAGCATAAATCATTGAATCTGATTAGACCGTTAGCATCTCGCTTAAAAATGACCAAAGAGTTTCGATATTTTTCCTATTTAAAACTTGACTCTTCTGTAGTTACATTGCGTACTAAGACAGACAGAAAATGAAAAGTTGCAATTTTCTAGGCTGATCTGGATAGGAACTATATATTAGTTCCTAATCGGTCTAATCAGATTCAATGATTTATGCTAAGCTATGCTACAAGTGCTACTGTCCCCCCGGAGATCGGCTGAATGGACTCGAAAAGAGTAAAACTCATCTGTTTAACTCTAGGGGAGTTGGAAAATGAGCCTATTTGCTAAAAAAGTGGAGTGTTCCTTTAAAAATGGCAATCTACAGTACTTAAAGTTAACTAATAATTTACAATATTTCTCTACAGCATCTAATAATCTTAATTAATGTGATCTTCAATACATTTTTTTATTTAAAATTAGCATCTGTTAATGCATTGTGAGCACTAATAATTAATTAATGCAGTAAAATGTACTTCTTATTGCATTAATACATTAACTAATATAAACAAGACATTACTTTATGTCATTTATTACACTGTAAAAAACTATTTGTTGAGTCAACTTAAAATAATTTGTTACCTGGCTGCCTTAAAATTTTAAGTTCAGTCAGCTCTGAAACAGTTTAGTCAACTTGAAATGTTATGTTTTAATAAGTGACAACTTAAATATTCGAGTAGATTCAACTTAAAATTTTAAGGCAGCCAAGTAACAAAAACAGCTGATAAGTTTAACAAACTATTTTTTTTTAGTTTAGTCAACTCAAATATCTAAGTTGTCACTTAGTACAACTTAACATTTCAACTTCAATAAACTTATTTGAGTTGACTGAACTTAATTTTAAGGCAGCAAGGGTAACAAATTATTTTAAGTTGACTCAACAAATTGTGTTTTTTGTTTATAAACGTGTATAAACAAGTGAAATATTACTTTTATTTTATTACATCGGAAAAAACTAATTGTTGAGTCAACTTAAAATAATTTGTTACCTGGCTGCCTTAAAATTTTAAGTTCAGTCAACTCAGAAAAAAAATGTTTAGTCAACTTTAAATGTTACGTTTTAATAAGTGACAACTTAGATATTTGAGTTGATTCAATTTATCATTTTAAGGCAGCCAAGTAACTAACACAGCTGCTAAGTTTAACAAACAAATTGTTAGTTTAGTCAACTCGAATATCTAAGTTGTCACTTAGTACAAATTAACATTTCAACTTGAATAAACTTACTTGAGTTGACTGAACTTAAAATTTTAAGCCAGCAGGGTAACAAATTATTTTAAGTTGACTCAACAAATTGTGCTTTTTAGTTTTTTACAGTGTATAAACAAATGAGACATTACTTTTATTTTTATTACACTGTAAAAAAAACTATTTGTTGAGTCAACTTAAAATAATTTGTTACTAGGCTGTTACTAGTTCAGTCAACTCAACAAAAAGTTTAGTCAACTTAAAATGTTATGTTTTAATAAGTTACAACTTAGATATTTGAGTTGATTCAACTTATTTTTTAGTCAGCTGACTAACAAACACAGCCGTTAAGTTTAACAAACATTTTTTTAGTTTAGTCAACTCAAATATCTAAGTTGCCATTTAGTGCAACAACATTTCAGCTTGAATAAACTTATTTGAGTTGACTGAACTAAAGGCAGCAGAGCAACAAATTATTTTAAGTTGACTCAACAATTGTGTTTTTTGTTAGCTAGGTTGTTGGATCTTTTTGCAAAGTGTTTTGTTTATATAAAATATGACTTGTGTCTTGTAATGTTGGGGTGAAATTCATCAGTAAGGTGTGGATCTGTGCTGATGAGTGACACATTCATGCATGAAAGCCTCTTTTAAAAGTGAGGGTTTAAAATCTTTTCAGTCGTGCATGTTGAGAATTTCTGACCTTTAAAGTTGGCATGAAATGTCAGCAGTGAATGAGTAAACCAGCTCCCGTAGTAAGTTACAAACATAGCACAGAATGCGTGCAAGGGTGAGTTTCATGAAAGAGGTCAGGAACCTGTTTGGGTTATACTGCAGTTCACCTCAAAACACAAAGAAACAAGAAAAATAACTGCATTATTTACATTGCCATAATTTTAGCACCTAATAAACAACATTATATGCTGATTAAACCAATCACTTTACTATTGTTAAAAAAAAAAAAAAAAGTAATAAAAAAAACAAGGCAACCATAAAAATATCATATAAAAAAAAGGTATTTATATTTCTTATTTTCATTTACTAACTACCTTACTAAGTATATAACTAAAACCAAATACTAAAACTTAATTATATAGATTTATTTTATTTTTTTAAATTGCACAATTGTAAAAACATATTTTTATTTTATTTATCTAAAATAAAAAGCTTTTGTAACATACACTATACCATTCAAAAGCTTGGAGTCAGTATATATAGTTTTGAAGCAAAAACAAAACAAAAAAAAACTACAATTTAATAATTCCTGAAAGTATTTGTTGTGTAAAAAAAACAAAACAAACACACACACAAACATGCAAATTAGCTTATATAATAGCAAACATTTATGGAATGAGACCTGTCGTCCCTGCTTTACAATAGCAAATAAACATACGAACATTTTAATAAGTACTTATGATGAATGAGAAGAGATTAATGCTGATATCACTCACCACCACTAGAGGACGCCACTGATCAATATTCATCATCATAACCACATGATGCCGGATCAGAGACGCTTTACCGTCATTATGAAACTCCACAAACATTTTGTCTTTTGTCAGCTGTGTATAAGAATAAGCACATTGGCACCGTCTAACATTAATTAATTAAAGAAAAGAAAAAAGAACGCGCAATTCAGTATGCAAACCTATGGATGAGACTTCCGGTTCATTAGCCGCTATAATTACAGGCACTACAACCTGTTCATAATTAAGACATTAAAATAATATGGTAAGACACACTAATTTCCAACATCAAGCAGCAAAACAAGCTGTTTTGTACGGCTAAAAATAGCTGGACGTGGATGAAACCGGAAGCCGCTCCCGTAAAATTAAAATGGGCTGCGCCAGTTCTTAAGGCAAAAATAAGGTGGATATGATGTAATAAATGTTGTCTGTTCACCGTTTTACATATCTGCAATTTAATAGACCAGATAAACTGGAAAAATCAACAGAGACTTTAGCACTGTGGGAAATCATACACAGATGAAAAAAAAAAAAACACTGAAAATATAATTCTGTTCAAATCTGAAGTAATATTTTACACACTTTAATTCAGCCATCCTGAACTTTGAGATCAAAAACAGCAAAGAGTCTCTGTAGCATAAATAGTCGGATTAAATTGGAAAACTAGTTTAAAATAATCCCGCTTTAAGCATAAACTCGCCTAATTTTGTCCAGTTTCTCTGACAAGACTTTGTGTCTTCATTTTGCCTCTCAAGTCAATGTTGAAAACAGAACAAAAATACTGAGGAAGATATTGTTTAAGCAGTGCTTTCAATATTTATTGGCTAGACTTTGTCAATGTAAGACTCTATGCTCTGATTTGAGAGCTTAAAAAACACAGAAATTAACAGAACTTTAGAGAAATTAAAGGAGAAGCTCACTTCAAGAACAAAAATCTACAGATGTACTCACCCCGTTGTTATCCGAGATGTTCATGTCCTTTCTTTCTTCAGTCGTGAAGAAAAGATGTTTTTTGAGGAAAATATTTCAGAATTTCTTTAGAGGATTTACTTCTATGGTGAGTTCCAAAATGCAGTTTAAATGCAGCTTTACGATCCCTAAATGATCCCAGCTTAGGAAAAAGGGTCTTATCTAGTGAAACTAGTGTAATTTTCTGAAAACCAAAAAAGGATTTATATACTTTTTAAACTTAAATGCTCATCTTGTCTAGCAATGTGAGCTCTGTATTACACATTAACTTGGATGACAAGGGATTGAGTATATTATCTGTACATTTTTGTTCTGGAAGGGAACTTATAGGGAACTTTCTCCTATAAGATCTGCAGAAACCCAAATGGGGATTTTTAAATTAAATGGAAACAGGCTTTTGCCCTAATAGTGGTGTAGTTACCACATCTACCAGCAGGGGCTAACTGAACCACATTAACCAACCCGACAATCTGTTTAAAATGACACATTAATCAAAACATAACACAGACTGCTGTGACAGTACTTCTTAAATATAAAGCACTGTTTGTTGACAGACCTAAAGCTGTGAGGAGCATGTGTGGGTGTTTCTCTGATCCAGCCTACAGGATTAAAGGGGTGAGAGGAGGCCGTGAGAGACGCGGCCCGTCCTGCATTTACAATCCTCACATCACAGACAGACCACTGACAGTTCAGCAGCTCAGCTGAGGCTTGTGTTTGTGGAAATGGGCCTGCGCTGGCTGTGGAGACACCGGGTGAGCGGTTTACTGCTGGTGTTAGCGCTCTTACTGCTCCTCACGCTCCTGGCCACACACTCACTGCAGACCAACAGGTGAGAGACTTTAACTAGCAGAACACTAAACAAATTAAATGTGTTTACATTTGCATTTGGCAGGCGCTTTTATTCAAACACAAGCCGCACATCATATGGTCAGGTTTCTTTGGTTGAAGTAAAAGCTGTTTACCGAACTGAGGTGTTCACTAGGAAAGCACACCAGAAAGTTCACCAGAAACCATGGTTTGAAAACAATCTAGGTCTGTTTTTGTTTCAAGAGCTTATGATGACATTTAATTTTTCCTGTTATATTATGTGCTACTTGCAGTAGCTGAGCAGAATTAGACATCTAATCAGATGTTTCTCCTACAGAACCCATGAAAAGAGACCTACAGCAGATAGAAGAAACCAGAGAAAAGCTGCTGAGAAACACACGTCACCACTCACTCCAAACTCACACAAACCGCCTAAACACACACCGACGGCCAGAGCCGAGCGCCGGAGAGCACATCCTCCCGTGGTCTTTCTGAAAACACATCGAACCGGCAGCAGCACCGTGCAGAACATACTGTTTAGATTCGGGGAACGAGAGAGTGCCACCTTTGCCTTTCCCTCCCGCACGTACCAGTTTAACTACCCAGACAGGTACAATGAACACAACGCATGATGCACATCACATTTCCAACAATGTTTCAGTATCTACAAAAGTTTAATTACATGTTAGTCAGAGTCTGCATTACCTGTTACCGTTCATCTCAGAGACGGTTTGGCGCAGGATCTTCTGGAAGTGCATGACCTGCAGCTACTGCTGCTGTTTTTGGTCCCAGGCAGCTGAAAACTTTTCACTAATGACTGTATTGGGTCAAAGAGAACAAGAGAAAATATCCAGTCTATAAATGTCTCCAAAATACATCTACTATAATACAGTTGAGGTCAAAAGTTTACATACACCCTGCAGAATCTGCGAAATGTTAATTATCTTATCAAAATAAGATGGATCATACAAAATGCATGTTGTTTTTTTATTTAGTACTGACCTGAATAAGATATTCACATATAGTCCATAGAGAAAAGAGTTATTTTTTAAAAAAAATGACCCTGTTTAAAAGTTTAAATACACTTGATTCTTACTACTTGTTAACTGAACAATCCACAGCTGTTTTTTTGTTTAGTGATAGTTGTTCATGAGTCCCATATTTGTTCTGAACAGTTAAACTGGCCGCTTTTCTTCAGAAAATCCTTCAGGTCCCACAAATGATTTGGTTTTTTAGCATTTTTTTGTATTTGAACCCTTTCCAACAATGACTGTATGATTTCGAGATCCATCTTTAACACTGAGGACAACTGAGGGACTCATGCGCAACCATTACAAAATGTTCAAATACTCAATGTTCAGATGTTTTCTTAAAGTGTAGGGCAGATGGATAAAGTCAGTCAGTCATTAACAGTGTATTCTTGACTTTCCTCTTCAGATCATTAAACACTGTTCAAGGGTTAATGAGCTTTAAACCAAACAAGTTCTTCACTTTTGCACTCTCTCTGTCTCAGATTCAGAGCGGCATTTGTAGACGAGCTGCCCGAGGGTTTGTCTCAGTTCGACTTGCTTTGCAGTCACATGCGTTTGGACCTGAGGGAGGTGAGGAAGGTGATGCCCCAAAATGCTGTCTTCATCACACTTTTACGAGACCCAGTCAAGACCTTTGAGTCGGTCTTCGGGTACTACACCTCTACCGTCCCAGCCTTC
The DNA here is from genome assembly GCA_033026305.1 of Cirrhinus molitorella. Lineage (NCBI taxonomy): Eukaryota > Metazoa > Chordata > Actinopteri > Cypriniformes > Cyprinidae > Cirrhinus > Cirrhinus molitorella. Next base: position 52,748,251 of record CM065117.1, read on the forward strand.
TTTGGCGCATACCGAGCTGCTGCCAGCAAAGGCAAATCTGCCCTTGCTGTGTTCCTGGACTCTCCGGAGACCTTCTGGGACCCAATGGAACCTGGGAATGGACTGGCCAAGAACCCAATGAGCTTCGACATGGGGCTTAACAACCAAAAGTGGAACGGCTCCTGGCCGGAGGACTTGGCACAACTAGAGGAAGCGTTTCACCTGGTGATGATTGCAGAGCACTTTGACGAGTCCCTTGTTCTCCTGGGGGCTCTTCTCGGACTGGAGCACGAGGATTTGGCTTACCTTCGGCTCAATGCTCGTGCTGGGAATAGCGTGACAGAGCTGGACAAGAACCTGCAGGCAAAAGCACGGTCGTGGAACGTGCTGGACACACTGCTGTATGACTTCTTCATGCAGGTGTTCTGGGAGAAGGCGGTTCAGTTCGGGTTAGAGAGGTTAAAAGCAGAGACAACACGGTTCAGGGCCTCTACAGAGAACATTCGGCGTAAATGCGTGTCCAGGGCTGAGGTTCCTCCAGGAGAGCTGGAGGACCTACTACGCCCATGGCAGACGGAGACGGCCACTATTGTGGGATACGAGGTGCGGGGGAACCTATCGCTGCAGGATCAGGGGTTCTGCGTTCGGATGATGCTGCCTGAGCTTCAGTATCACTCGCACTTGTACTTCAAGCAGTATGGCAGAGATATGAGAGCCGCTCCAGCCGACTGAAACCTGAAATGTTTCAGACCTGGTCTTGCCCAATGGGACTTTATCACCCTTTACAGAACAAGTCTGGTGGAAGACTTGTTCCAAGATGGAACAACTGCATCTAAAAGCAAGTCCTGGAGAGGAGAGAACACTCCTTCTCCAAATGGTGGTCGACATCAGTTGTTCCCAAGCCACATTCTGGAATATCCCCAAACAGTACACATTCTGGATGTTTCTCTCATCTGACAACCATTTCTCCTGGAGGGCCACTGTCCTGCTGAGTTTAGCTCCAACATATCTACTTGGAACAGAGATGGGTAACTTCCATTCAGGAGGGCCTTCCTGTCACTGGAAGGTTCTTGAATGTCTAGTTAGAGCTTGACTAATTTGTTCAGGTGTTTTTAATCGGGGGTGGAGCTAAACTCTGCAAGACAGCTGCCCTCCAGGACCGAAGTTGCCCATCCCTGACTTGGAAATTCTAGTGCAGGGGTGTCCATTCCTGCTCCTGGAGGGACACTGTGCTGCAGAGCTTAGCTCCAACCAGCTCTTAAACATCTACCTGGAACAGGGATGGGCAAGTTCCATACAGGAGGGCCTCCCTGTCACTGGAAGGTTCTAGAATGTGTAGTTAGAGCTTAATTAGCTGGTTCAGGTGTTTTTAATTGGGGTTGGCAATAAACTGTGCGGGACAGGGTCCCTCCAAGACTGAAGTTACCCATCCCTGGCCTGGAAGTTTCTAGTGCAGCAGTGTCCAATCCTGCTCCTGGAGGGCCAGCTAATCAAGCTCTAACTAGGCATTCTAGAACTTTCCTGGCAGGTGTGTGGATGCAAATTGAAGCTAAACTCAACAGGATAGTGGCCCTCAAGGACTGAGTTTGGTAACCCCTGTTCTAGTGAGTCTTGGAAGTTCTAGGAAGTTTCAGGAAGTCTTTGATTAGCTGGTTCTGGTGAGTTTTATTAAAGTTGGAGCTAAACTTTGCAAGCCAGTGGCCATCTAGGAGCAGGACTGAACACTTCTGGATTGAGACAAGGGTAGCTGCAGCCTGGAGCAATGGGCATGCCAAAAGGTGTATCATTACAGCTTGACAGCTTTGTCGACCAATCAGGAGGACCTTTGTCCATGTCCCCTACCTTTTAGGATGCCCTAACTTTTTGCTACGCCCATTGCTTGAGCCTGCAGTTATCCCTACTTATCTGGATTAGGCTTTCATAGAAAATGTGTAGAATTGTGGGTACTACTTGATATCATGTACTGTGATAACTATTGGTTACTGGTACTTTCACACATACAGCCTTCGATGTAAACCATGGGTGTCCAATTCTGCTTCTGAAGGGTCCCTTTCCTGCAGAGGTTGTGCTGCCTTTACATGTTATTGGAAATGTCCTACTGCCTAATTTTTAAGTTAGAGTTTGTTGCATTTAAGTGCTTTGTTGTTGAGAAGAACAGGAATCAGGGAGGACAGCAGGTTCATTCTTGTCTATTTCTTGGGGAAATCTTATTAAATATTTATTTAAATGAAATGTAGCGTCCCATTCACTGACAACCATATAAACCAGGGGTTCTCAACTCTGGCCCTCAAAGTCCACTTTCCTGCAGAGTTTAGCTCCAACCTTGATCAAACACACCTGACTATAACTTTCTAGTGATCCTGAACACCTTGATTAGCTTGTTTGAATATGTTTGATTATGATTGGAGCTAAACTCTTCAGATAAGCCGACCTCAAGGGCCAGAGAAATAAACGTTACCCACACTTGTATACATTTACCACTAGATAGTCAACTTGCTGACGATTCTGAAAATTAGTCAAATAAGTACTGTTTTTGCTTTGTAAAATCATACAATTTGCATCAAACGGTTATATATGTTGGGGGGAGGGGTATTTAGTAATGTAACAGTTACAAAATAGATAGTTCTGTGTTATTGCATGTTTAAAGGTTACAGCTTGCAAAGTATTGCCTTGCAAAAGTATCAAAATGATCTACGTTTCTCAGTCGTAAATATGACTTGAGAGGCCATTCATGTTTAATTTGCGAACCCAAAGGGTTCAAGAGGGAATTGCAGGGGGTAAACCATAAAAAATAAATAAATAAATAATAAATAAAAATGTTAAGTATCAACTAAATTCTCAAAGGGAAAAAAATACTATTTTTTATTTGTTTACTTATTTTTTTAATAAAAAGTTTGTTCACAATAAGACTAGGTTGTATTAAGAAATAAAATGATTTATGAATTGACAGTGATAATTGATATTGATTGTCAGTAGTTGCTTGTGTTAACAGCAGATTTGTTTCTTAACTAGAGAAGTTTTTACTCTACAAAGATCTTCAATGCTACCGAACAGAAAAAAACTAATGAAAAAAATCAAATGAGAATTAACTCTGAGAATAACGAGAATACAGGAAATGAAACATCTCAAATGTACTGGTAATGTAACACGTCATGTGAATTTGGGTGGAAATGTGTGTGACTGACATTAAAATCAGGTCACAACACCAAAAAAATAAATAAATATGTAATGTGAAATGTGACCCAGACCTGTTTTACTTTCTCTCTGAAACATTAACATGAAAATAAAAGCTTTCTGTGCATACACCAGTCAGACAAACAGCAAAACACATAAACAGAGACTAAATCACAGTGTTTACAACAGCCAAATCCCATGTTTGCCTGTCAAAGAGTAACGTCTGCACCTCTCGCCTGTCCGAGAGCCTCACTGTCTGCTATCATTAGCGTCACACCAAACACATCCATGCTAATCTGCTTAGCCACCTGCTCCCCGAACTCATCCCATCTTCCTGTATGTTGCGTTTACACATGACAACTACAGGAAAAACAAGAAAATAACAGCAGCAGTCTGTAAAAACTCACATTTAAATACTAAACAGCAAAACTACCTACATGTTTTGGACACACAAAACAGCCCAGCTCTCCTTGACATGCCAGTATGGCAGTCTTCTTCACATGAATCAAACTGGACAAAGTACTGAGCACCAAACAGGTGAAGTCTGTGCATCACAAGAGCACAAATTCATCCATACTGCTCTTCTTTTTAATTCGGCCTGCTCTGTCTTTGGTTTTTATATGAGTGACTGATTCTGACGTACAGGTCCTCTCCTCGTCATTACGACCCTCCACAAATGTGAAGATGGGGTACTTCTCCTCGGATGATGTCAGGGCCTGTCCATCAAATAGAAAACGGAGGGAAAGTTTCATATTGCAGGATTTTAGACACATAATATGAAAGGGCGATAAAGCTACACTAACCTTAGTGACGTCTGAGCACAGAGTCTGGAAATCTGCTCTGCTGCCGGCGTAGAAACCCACTGTACAGCTCGGGTCCATGCGGTTAAACGGCATCTTCCTGACAGTTTTACAGTGGAACGACTGCACCGAGAGACAGACAAACACATAGATGACAAACGGATTCATATTTTCAATTCAGTTTATTTGTGTAGCACTTTTCACAATACATACTGTTTCAAAGCAGCTTCACAGAAAATGCATGTTTTTGAATGTTACTCAAAATGAATAATCTAAAAATATTATATGTACTATTACGGTTTTATATTAACATTTTGAAGCAGTTTTAATGTTTTTTTTTATTATGTTTTCAAGTTTTAGTTATTTAAATGTGTATGTATAGTATAAATACATTGTGTAAATTGTATAAATAATAGCATAAATAATTTTAGTTAGCTATAACCCTGTACTAAAATACTTTTACAGTTTTACACTTAATATTTTGTATCAATTTTTACTTTTTATATTTTACTTTTTATTTTGAATTTTGGTTAAAGTAATTTTGTTCTGTGTTTTTGTCATTTATATTAGTATGTACATACTATGTAGATTTCTTCATTTTCATTTTAGTTTCTAATAGAATTAAAAATTAGACACATCAGTTGACATTTATTTAATTAATTTTTTCTGTTATTTTATTTAAATGAAAATATTTTTAATTTTGTTATATTTTTAATTTTGTACTGTTTTTGCAATTTTATGATTTTTTTTTTTTAAATATGTATAGTTTTAATATTTTATTTTAGTGATTTTGTCATGTTTTTATTTATATTAGTGTGTTTTTTGTGTAGCAAATTTATTTAAATGCAAATAAGAAATTCAAAGACTCATTAGTTTTTATTTTAATATTTTTCATTGTAAGTATAGTTAAAGTTTAGTTAAGTTGTAAGTCATTTTGTTTTGTGATATTGTCACGTAATTTTAGTTTTTATTTTAGTCATTTTAGTACTTTAAACAAAAATAAAAATGTTGACTTGGCAACTAAGTGATATAAATCAAGTGTACATTTTTTATTTATCCATTAACATTTCTTTAAATTAACACAATTTTAACAGTTTTAATAAAAAATAATAACCATAAGGATGACAAACAGAACCATAAAAATACAACTATAGTTTTATTTTCTGTTTTGATTTTAATTTTAGATTTAATTTTGTACTGTTTTGCCATTTTATTAGTTTTTCTTTAATATTCATTTTTATTAATTATTTGTTAAGTTTTTGTTTTAGCAATTTTAGTACTTCAACAAACAAAAATGTAAAAAATAAATAAAAAAAAGAAAAAAAATTATATATATATATAAATAAATAAATAAGTGTGTGTGTGTGTATATATATATATATATATATATATATATATATATATATATATTTTTTTTTTTTTTTTTTTTTACAATTTTGTTTAAGTAATCATTATAGAATCTAATTAATTTTATTAAAAATGAAAGTATTTAAATTTCTTATTTGCATTTAAATAAATTTGCTACACAAAAAAAAAGACAAAAACACAACAAAATCACTAAAAATAAAATTTACGTTTATATTAATTTAGTTCAATTAATGTTTATTTTTTTCCATTAGAAAAAAAAAATAGTTTTAGTTAACTATAATAAACCTGTAAAAGAGAACCGGAGGTATTTATCAGGATGCATGCGCTGCTCTTTTTCATACAATGAAAGCAGATGGTGCCCATTGGCTGTCAAGCTCCAAAAAGGACAAAAATGTCATAAAGCATCATTAAAAATGTGCACAAGTACAGTTTTTAGTAATCTTTTTGGACTTAAATAGGCTCTAGTTGCTGTATGGACATACTAAGAGTGGCTAAACTACCCCTTTAAATATGCGCTCACCGTTAAAGGGAAGTTGTCTAGCTGGGCGTCTACAGCAGTCTGACAGTAATGAGGATCCAAATATATCAGCTGATCATCTGCATGACAAACACAGAAAACAACAAACACACAGATGTTGAGTGATTCGTTGCACAATAAAAACACGAATGCACATCACATGACTCACCCTGGAAACCTACGAAGAACAGCGAGTGTTTGGGTTTCCCTCCAATGATTCCCACGCAGCACCGCAGCTCCAGCAACCTCTGCAGACACAGAGAGAGAAAACATGAGCTCAGATCGTCACAACAACATCCCTTCATGTGTGTGTGTGTGTGTGTGTGTGTGTGTGTTGTAACACACCTTGACACATCGGATGTAAGCGGGATTCAACACATCCGACCCCAAACGCACAGGCACCAGCAGAACCAGCGACTTCCAGCCAGACCAGCACTTCGCTAAGAGATTTGTACGGGACGTCCCGCACAGGTTTAGTACCTCTCCCACATACACTGCAGAGAAACACAGAGATTTAGTGAGTTGTACCAGCCTGTACACAAATGAAACATGATTACTGCAGTTTGTAATGAGTCGCATTAATTTCCTGCTAAATTAAAAATTTTAATTTTACGTTTCCAGATGAGCACAGAACTGGGCTTTCTAAAACAGACCAGGATTCATTATTAAATCATGACAGACGGACCTGTGCAGTCCTGCGCCACGTACACTGCCAGATCGGACACTTCGGACGCTGCCACTGCCTTCCTGAAAAACACCAACAAACCTTTACACTCAACTATCGCTGAAAGGATTCATTATTTATATGCAATTTAATATATAATATAAAAAATAATATGTTGTTTTTTTTCTCAAGTTGCATGAAATGTATAAATGGCAGTGATACACCTCAAAAGGTTGTGCACTGCAGTGATTTTACCATATCATTAGGTAAAACTAAAAATATTAAAAACATATACATTATTTGACATATCTAAACCTTAACAGAAATAAAATATATTAACATTTATTAAAAAAAAAAAAAAAAAGTAACAAAAAAATAAAAACCTTTGTTTCAGTCAGTCACAAAGAGAAAAATTCTCATTTTCGTTTAGTTTTACTAATACTACAAATAAAAATAAATAAATAAATAAATAAAAACTAGGGGCGACAAAAAAATAAATAAATATAAAACTTTAAAACTTTACAATATAAAAAGAACAATTTTAAAACAAACTACACAAACTAACTAGACAATTAAAATGGAAAATAAAAAAAATGAATGAAATCTAAATAGACAAAAAATGTCTAAAACATAAAATTGCAAAAAATGTTAAAGTTAAAATAGAATATATATATCAAGAATATATATAGACTGCCATGCAAAAGTTTGGGATCAGTAAGATCTTTTTAAGATTTTTTTTTTTTTTTAAGTCTCTTTAATGCTCATCAAAGTTCAACTTATTTGATCAAAAATACAGAGAAATTAAATATTATTGCACTTCAAAATGACAGTTTTTTTATTTCAATATGCTTTAAAATATAATTTACTTCTGTGATGCAAAGCTGAATTTTCCTCAGCCATTACTCCAGTCTTTAGTGTCAAATAACCATTCAGAAATCATTCTAATATACTGATTTATTACTTGTATTATTAATGTTGGAAACAGTTGTGCTGCTTAATATTTTTTTGGAACATGTGATACTTTTTTCAGGGTTCTTTGATGAATAAGAAATTTATCCAAAATAGAAATCTTTTCTAACAATATAAGTCTTTACTATCACTTTTTATCAATTTAACTCATCCTTGCTGAATAAAAGTATTAATTTCTTTTAAAGAGAGAAAGAAAGAAAAAAAAAAGTACTGACCCCAAACTTTGAACGAGGTGTTTATTGTTACAAAAGTTTCCTATTTTAAATAAATGCTGTTCTTTTTAACGTTTTATTTATCAAAGAATCCTGAAAAAAGTATCAGAGTTTCCAAAAAAATATTGAGCAGCACAACTGTTTCCAAAACTGATAATAAATCAGTATATTAGAATGATTTCTGAAGGATCATGTGACACTGAATACTGGAGTAATGATGCTGAAAATTCAGCTTTACATCACAGGAATAAATTATATTTTAAAGTATATTAAAATAGAAAACAACTATTTTAAATTGCATTAACATTTCACAATATTACAGTTTTTTCTGTATTTTTAATCAAATAAACACAGCCTTGATGAGCAGAAAAGTCTCCTTTTAGAAAGCATTAAAAATCAGACTGATCCCAAACTTTTGAGCGGCAGTGTATATATATATATATATATATTCTATTTTAACTTTAACATATATATATATATATATATATATTATATATTATAAATTGCAACACCTTCAACAATAAAATGGGAAAAAAATGAAATGAAAAAAGAACACTAAATAAACAAAAAGCTAATAAAAATGTGTAACAACAAAATGGCTAAAACTAAAATTGATGGAAAATATATTTACAAAAATAATACTACAAAATTTAAACCTAAATAGACAAGAAAAAAATAAAAACATAAAATTGCTAAAACTTCAATCAAAATTAAAATGGAAGATATAAAAATTAAAGTTAAAACATAATGGGGTGGTTTCCCGGACCAAGATTAAGTTAAGACAGGAGTAGGCCTTAATCTAGAATAGTTAATCATGTTTTAAAAAATGACTTTCTGAAACACAGATTAAGTACAGATTACTAACACCTGGACTATGGAGTCCTCAACTAAAATACACTCGATTAATTCAATACCGCCTGTGCAAATCAGGATTAGCTGGATTGAGGTTGCCTATAAAACATGGAATGAACCAAGAAAAGGTTAAAATTCTATGCAACTGAGAAGCAAATGGCAATGGAAGTTGAAAAGAGAGTACGATCAAAGAACTTTTCTGAACATGAGAAAAGTCTTTTAAAGCAAATAGTTCCGAGACATCCTGTTATCGAAGATAAACTGCACACATCAGCTGTTGAATCAAAGAAAAGGAATGCCTGGACATCTATTTGTAATGAATTTAATGCAAATGAACACACATCTACAAGAACAATACAACAACTTCAGGTAAGAATCATTAGTTTTATTATGGCTTTTTAAAATCACTGTTGTATTTATAATAGTTATTTAATACAGGTGTTGTGGAAAAATATCAAAATAAACCTCAAAAAAACTGTTGCTGAAGCTCGAAGAGAGAGGTTTAAGACTGGCGGAGGACCTGCAAATAAAGACTGTGATGTGTTGGATGAGTTACTGACAGGAATACTGGAGAATCAGCAACCTTTGGAGAACATACCAGATGATGACCATCTGGACAGTTCAGATGATGGATCACATGCACCTATATTAAGTATTTGAATTTGATTTTGGCTTTTGTTTCTCTCCTCTCAAACTTCTATTTGCTTCTGTCATATGATGTGAAACATTTTCCCATTTAATCTGTATTTATTTGACCATATATGAACTGTTCATGTTTCAAGGAGAAGGTCAAAACAGAACTGAAGAATTGGAAAGCAGCTTACCCTCCACATCCTCAGAAGCAAGGGTGGCAATGTCTGCCAGTACTGGTAACCAGAAGAAAAGACTCACTGTTCATGAAAAGTTGGCTAATGATTTTCATGAACATAAATTGAAGTATCTTAAGGAGGAGCATGAAATGAAGATGAAGATACTACAAGTAGAACTGGAGATAAAGATGAAGGAGAGAGAGATGCAACAGGCTCAAATGTCACATCAGTACATGAATCTGTGAAATAAATATTGTTTTATTAAGAAAAGATGGATGTTGTGGTGGTTTCAGTAACATACCAGACCAAAAAGTTGTACACTTTTAACAAATATTTGGTTTTATTATTACATGTATCAGATCTGAACAGAGGGTTGAAGGTTAAATAATGTAAACAGATCTATTTAAAGTGGCACAATGCAAAAGCATCCCTGTATGCAAGTCCTTCTCTGTAGTTTGTTGTAAATGGTGGCACATCTGGATTGTCATCCTCTTCTATAGGGGGATCTGGGCACCCCTGCTTTTTTAGGTAGTTGTGAAGAACAGCTGTTGCAATGATGACAGTGCAGCATCTACTTGGTTTGAATCTGAGTGTTTTCCTAAGGCACTGAAAACGACTCTTCCAAACACCAAACATGCGCTCGACTAAACCCCTTGTGCGCATATGAGCCTGGTTGTAGCGCAGTTGTTCAGCTGTTGTTGGGTGCAAGTATGGCGTAAACAAGAAATCCTTCTGAGCATACCCACTGTCACCAAGCAAAATTCCATTATGATCTCTTCTTTCAAATTGAGTATACAGAGATGAGTTGAGGAAAATTCGGGAATCATGAGTTGCACCTTTCCACCGTGCAACAATGTTTGCAAACTCTAACTGGGGAGTGCATACACCTTGGACATTTATGGAAAACCAGTTCTTTCGGTTCCTGTATTCCTCAGCATCTGGAGTAGAGGGACGCTTAATGGGAATATGGGTTCCATCTATGCAACCTATGACTCCTGGGAAATTTCCATATTCATAGAATAGTACCTTGTAGTTAGCCTGGGTTCTAGCATCAGGGAAGTTTATGTAATGTGCTTTTAATTCACAAATGGCCCTGCACACTCTGTGAATGACTTTACATACTGTTGGTTCACTGACACCACATAAATCCCCAGTTTCTCGATGAAAGGTGCCACATGCCAAGAACCTTAAAGTTATGAGCACCTGGAGACAAACTGGAATAGGCTGTCCTCTTTGGGTCACAGATGAAAGCCTGGGTTCTAAGAGTGAAATTATCTCCACTGCATTTACTTTATGCATGCGGAAACGATCTCGAAAACTTATTTCATCAAAACGTTGCAATGGGTCACTTCTGTCTGCAAGAACTTGCCTGGCTGGTGGAAAGCGCTGATCATCATTGACATAGTCCAAGTAATCCATGTGTCCTCCAAATGAAATTAATCTGAAGTTAAACCTGCCTCCTGGTAGGTTTAATTTAAGCCTCAATTTAGTCCTGAAGTTGCTCTAGTCTTCCTCCAGGAAATTAGCCTATTAAATTCTGGACTAGACTAAGTCTTAGACTTTTTAAAACCATGACAGAGAAAGCACATTTCTGTTAGTCTGATTTAAATGGCCATTTTAGTCTAGGACTAGGCTTAATCTTGGTCCGGGAAACCACCCCAATGAAAACTAAATATACAAAAAAACAAAAAAAAAAAAAATTTAAAACAACAAAATTGCTGGAGCTAACATTAAAATGGAAAATAAAAAAAAAATAAAATAAAATAATTTAAAACTAAATAGACAAGTCAAAAAATAAAAAATAAAAATGACAAACAAAATTATTAAAACTTTTGAAATAAAAATGGAAAATGTATATATAAAATTGAGTAAAATGAATGAATGAAAACTAAATAGACAAAAAAACGTCTAAAACATAAAATTGCTAAAAATAACTAAAATTAAAATGGAAAATATAAAACAATTAAATTAGTTAAAAAGTAAAAAAAAATAATAAAAAGGACTAAAACACAACAAAATTACTAAAACTTTAACTGAAATTAAATATAAAAATAAAAAACGCTTAAAAATATTAATACTGAGATAGTATAGTAGTAATGATACTAAAATAACACTGAGGGAAATAAATGCACCTGTATAGTCTCTTGTGCATTTAAACTTCACTAAACTAAACTAAATATTACTAAAAGTAAATTAACACTAAAACTAATTATTCACCAAAAAATTGCATTTAATAATAACAAAGAACTGACATGTTTAACAATCAAAGATCAGTCTATTAACTAATGTTTGGGCCATTATTATGGGCTTTATCCCAGTGTTTCATTCACTTACTGCAGTATGTGAGCCGCGATGGCCGGTCCGTACCAGTCGCCCGCTCGCTTCCCAGAGGCCTTGCCCAACTCCACCAACCGGTGCAGGCTGAACGGAGCAGAGGGCAGATCGCCGAACCAGGACACGATCCTCCTGTGAATCTGCTCCTCGTGAGTCTCGCTGTCTAAAGTGGTTCCCAGACTGCGTCTGCGAGGTTTTCCCGAGTCACTCCGGCTCTCTCTGAAGGAATCGTCCAGCATGTGAGCGTCCAGCACCTCCAGGTCATCTTTGGTCTGATGATGCGTCGCAGGCCACGTCCAGCCTAGAGAATTAATACAGATCAGAGGAACGGCATGCTTACTTTTGGATCCATGGGTTTTTGTAACAAGCTCAATTTACAAGCTCAAATCACTGAATTTATGTTCGTGAGAGAGTGTGTAAGCTCAGGTGAGAATAAACAAACGAGGATAGAACAATACTAAATGCCGGTAACAAATTAAAAGTCAAAAAAAAGAAGGAAAAAAAAAATGTCAGTGGATTTCACTATTAGAGAAGAGCAGCTTGAGTTTTTTGTCTTGCGGCCATTGCCAGAAGTCCGTGATTTGAGATAATAATTTTAAAAATATAAATATTTTTGTTATAAAAACCCATGGATCCACTTCATAAGACATGTGTTAACCCCCCAGAGGCGTATGGGTTAGTTTTACGACAGATATATGCGCTTTTTGGAGCTTCAAAATAACAGCCACTATCCACCACATTATAAAGCTTGGAAGAGCCAGGATAAATTATAAAACAACGCCGACTGTGTTCTTCTGGAAGAAGAAAGTCATATACACCTAGGATGGCTTGAGGGTGAAATGGGGAAATTTTCATTTTTTGGGTGAACTATTCCTTGAATCCCCTACTAAAAACTATGCTTGTAGAATGTCTTCCAGAACAAAGATGTTCATGCAGTGCGCCATGCATCGTGTTTGTACCTGCGGGCATCATGTGCAGCATTAGTCCCTGAGCTAACAGCATCTGTGCGCTGCGGAGCATGCAGCCCCATCCCGCGTCAGACGTAAGGCCTGAGCCGTCCAGCGGCGGGAAACCTTTCCTATAGGTCATCCACAGCAGTGAGGAGAACGCCCGCCGGAAACTCTCACGCTCTCCTGAGAGAAAACACACGCTTACAGTAAAAAAAAAACAACAGACACACAAACATAACTGTCCAGTCCTGTTTACCGCTGTAACTCAGCTGATAGAACTGTCCCAGCAGACACACAGGACTGCTCTTACTTAGACGTGGCTTGCTTTTTAGAGACCAGCCTGAGGAGAAAGAGAAGACAGATTTATATTGAGTCACCCGACTTCAAAATGGGTTGTCAGTGTGACCATTTCAGTCGCATGTGCATTTTTAAATGATTCAATTTTGCATTCATAAAGACCGTCACTTGCTTTATTCCTTAATAAATCAGCCGTTCGAACGAGTCAAATTTATATGATTCAGTAATTAAACCAGTGACTTGTCGCCACCTACTGGCAGACTTTGTTTCATTTTTAAAGTTTCTAGAGTTATTTAAATAATTTAATATTTCTATATTAAACATTAATCTTAACATGAAATTTGATTGCACTCATGCCACCTCTGTAGTACAAATAAATTTTGTTAATACTGATTTCATTTGATTAATAACTTATTCTACTTGCTGTTGTTTTAATTAGAAATTTTAAAAAGCTGAAATATTTTTGTCAACTTTGTTAAAAGTGTGACATCTTTTATGTCAGTTTTAAATATATATATTTATAATATTTATATGTATTTAAGCTTATATATATATATATATATATATATATATATATATATATATATATGAAATTGACATAAAAGATGTCACACTTTTAACAAAGTTGACAAAAATGCCATTACAAAGAGAAAAAAAAAGAGAAAAAAAAGAAAAGTCAAATACCACCTCGTAATGGGATGGCAAATTTTTGATCAGATTTTTAGATTATTGATTAGGTGGTGCTGCTGAAAATTTGATTGTTTTCACAAGTTCTCCTAAGAAAAAAAATAAGCGTAGAGCCCTGTTTACTCACTAAACAGGGCTCTACGCAAAGGTCAAAACAGTAGAACTATCAAACACCTAGAAATCCACCAGCTATCTTTTGATATAAAAAACATACGCTACCGTACAAAAATTTGACAAAATTTTTAATAAAAACTGCTCCACATACCTCTATATCTGACGTTATTCCAAGCTGAAATGAGTTTGGTTTTGAGTTTAGCCTTGTCTTTTGTCTCCTGGACGTGTCCGTCATCATCTGCGCTGAGATCCAGCAGCCCCGGGTTCGACAGGTTGACCACCTCGAATGAAGCGAGGTCATCTGTGGGCTCCATCCCACCGTCAAACTCATCACTCACATCCATGATCTGTGGGATACTGTTGCCATGACGTCCGGAGACTCTGAATCCCTGCTGTCCAATCAAAGGAGCGATGCGAGCCGCTCAGGCTCTTCTGGATGTTACAGGTATCAGCGAAGCTGTGGGACAGTGCAATTAAGGTTAATATGTTGTCAGAGGTTGACACACAGCTCTTTGGAGGGAAATACTGACCCATGTGACATCCATGTGACTGAAGGAATCTTAAAAATGTGTCAAAGCAAATGTCAAACCACATTATCGCTAAGCTCCCATTAAAGATCTTACAATAATAAAAGTGTTTAGATAACTATTAGGTGTTTGTCCATTAAATACACGTTTCCAGTTCATCTGCCCTTTAAAGACAGCATTGTGGCACTATTGTACTAAACTAATGGCATATTATGGTAACTTTACTTTGAGATTTACTCTTAGATGATACTCTTAATCATACTATGGTATTACCATGGTACAATATCCAAATGTACAATATCTCGTCATTATTTGCGAGGATTATAGTGTATTTCAAATGTGAGAGTGACTTTTTAATGTAAGTTTGTTGTTGACTTAGGTTTGTTGATGCGGAAATCATGTTTATATATGTACAGATTCGCCTCGCTCATAAACAGACGGTTCACTTTTAGGCACGAATGTTACTATATTTTTATTACGTGGTAAAATACTTACCTTAAAAGCTGTTTTAACTGTCATGTCATTGTGAATATCGCAGGTTTTCCGCTGGAAACTTTCCACACTACAAACATACCGCGACGCCACTGCCTTGATTTCACTGCCTGACTGTAGCTCCGCCCCTTCCCTGCTTTACTCGGCAACGAAACTCGTATCTACCCTCTGATTGGCTGTCTGGTTTCTCAGCGCTTTCTGATTGGTCAACTGAGTGACTATGTAAGTAGGGGCAGATAATATGTCCAGTTGCATAAACTTAACCTCTATGTTAAGACAGTGTCTTAAGTAATACTTTGACCAACTATCAGTTAACCAAAGGGTAATCAGTATAACTCTTTGGATTCAACTTGGACCAATCTACATTTTTCTGTAACTGAATTAAAACAATTATGACCAGTCTTAAAGAAAATGAGCTGAATAACTTTTTAAGACTAGTCTAAACCTTTTATGCAACCGCCCCCTGAGAATGTCCTGCATAAAGCTGTTTCTAACTTCACATATAAAAATTACTTGTCTTAACTGAACTATGGCCTAATCCTGGCTTAGTCTAAACCCTATTAATATGTACTAGTATTTATTTATAGATATTTATTAGATTAGTGTTTATTCAATAGATACTAGTTCTTATTTATGAAATAATATTACTTATTCATTAGATAGCCTACTAATACTTACTGATTAGCTAGTAGAACTTGATCCAAATGTTACTAGTAAGATTTTTAATTGAACTCTATTGTGGCCATTCTGACTAGTCATAATATAAGACTAGTAAAGATCAGTTGTAACTAGTAAGATAAAAAATTGTTACTTAAAAGATACAAGTATCTAATAAATAAGTAGACCTACTATTAATAAATAACTACTAGTATCTATTAAATAAGTACAAGTAAATGAAGAGTTCAGATGCAAAAGCCACTAAGTCCATCTGACATCTTTCCTTAAAAAATGCATTTTTATCAGTCTCAGAGGTTTCTATGTAAGTACTGGTACTTCTGATTGGGCTGAAGGTGAGATTTTAGCGAGTTTGAAGTAAAAGTATTTGATGGATGTATAATATGTGTCGAGAGCATTCATTCAGTATCATTATCTCATTTTTGACCGAGATGGCTTTTAGCTGGTTTTGCATCTGAACTCTTCAAATATTTAGAAAAGTAATAGTATTTAATAAATAAGTAGGCCTACTAATATCTAATGAATACTCACTAGTAATATTTAAAAAGATACCCAC
Organism: Cirrhinus molitorella; assembly: GCA_033026305.1. Taxonomy (NCBI): domain Eukaryota; kingdom Metazoa; phylum Chordata; class Actinopteri; order Cypriniformes; family Cyprinidae; genus Cirrhinus; species Cirrhinus molitorella. Next base: position 52,764,227 of record CM065117.1, read on the forward strand.
TATTGGAATAATGAAAAGGTGTTATTAAAAACAGACTAAATACTGCTACCTGTTCATTTGGAGATATCTTCAACCTCATAAAGAACTAGTGAGAATGTACAGGAGTTGGACAATGAAACTGAAACACTTGGTTTTAGACCACAATTAGTACGGTGTTGGGCCTCCTTTTGTGGCCAATATGGCATCATTTCATCTTGGGATTGACAAATACATGTCATGCACAGTAGCCAGAGGGATTTTGAGCCATTCCTTTAATAGAACATTGGCCAGGTCACTATGTGATTCTGGTGTAGGAAAACGTTTCCTGACTCGAATCTCGATCAGAGTTCACTTGGTAGTCTAATACAAATACCATTATAAACATTACAAACCATCAACTATTAACTATTAAAACCATTAAAAATGATTTCCTGTACTGTGTTTTGAGACATTTTCCATTTGGATTTGGTAGTTTTAACATGCCACCAATAGAAGGCGACAAATTACAAGTAAAGAACCACAGGGACCATTACAGTTTCCATTAATGGGTATAGCTCAAAAAGTTGGACAATTAGAAAACAGAAACCAACTTGACTTCAATAATTTGTGAATTTGTTCACAGTACAGGTATTGTCCATCAAACCCTCGGTAAGTCCGCTACTCATGAATGTGAAAAAATGGCGTTCTTCACGTTTATTGGCTATGTCCAATAAATATGGAGTGGGATCATAAGATACAAAATCACTTTTTTTTGGATGATGCATTTTGTACATTTGCAACATTGTTCACATTTCAGCATCAGTTTTGGTTAGTTAACCATTTCATGAGTCTATAACTTTACCATTCTGATTTGTTAAACTTTAGTGCAGATGTGGTCACTAGGTCCTAAAAAATCATGATTCTGATTACACTGACAGATCTTAATATTTTTATTAGGTCTACAAAACTTCTATATAACACAAGCAGTTCTGGAGGAAAGATATTGTCCGGATGTTAAAGCATAAATGGGAAACTAATAATGTTGTAATATCAGACATGAGTAAATACTGATATAGAAGAAAATGAAAATAAAACATCAAGCATTAATGCTGTTATTTGACACTCGTATTTATGCCTTGCAAACATCACAGAATGACACAGCCACTTGTTTTAGCTTTCAGTTTTTCAACTTCTTGTTGCAGCTCCTTTACTTCAGCTCCTTTCTGCTCCTGCAGGTGCTTGTAGAGTCTTTCCAGTAATTCCTGTTGTTTCTGACGTTCTTCCAGCATCTGTTGGAGCTCCTGAATGTGCTGCTCTTTTCTCTCTCTAAAATCATTCAGTTCTTCAGCTTGTTTTCTGGCTGCTTCCTCATGTTTCTTTTTTATGACTTTTATTTTCTCTTCATATTCCTTTTTTACTTCATCTCGCTCTTTCTCTTCTCCTTCTTTTCTCTCCTTCTCTGCCTTTTCTCTTCTCTTCATCTCTTCTTCTTTCTCTTGCTTCAGATCATCCTCCTTTTTCTTCCATCTCTTTATCAATTCCTCTTGTCTCTCATCATCTTCTCGTTTTCTTCTTTCCCACTCCTCTTTTCTCTCTCGTTCCAGTCGTTCATAATGTCTTTCCAGTTCAGTTTTCTTGTCTCTATATTCTCTCTCTTTTTCTTCTCTTTCTCTTCTCTGTTTCTCTCGCTCCTCCTCTATCTTCTGTCGTTCTTTTTCTCTCTCTCTTTTAAATTTCTTTCTCATTTTCTCCAGTTCTTCTTGTTTTTCTCTTAGTTGCTCCTCGTGTTTCTCTTTCCTCTTTCTTTCCTCTTCCTCTCGTTCTCTCATCTGCCGTTTCTTTTCATCCTCCCATTCTCTTTGCTGTCGTTTAATTTCCTCTTGAATCTCTTTTTTGTCATTTTCAGCCTCTTTTATTTTTCTTTTCCATCTCTGTCTCTCCTCCTCTTCTTCTTCATTCCTCCGTTTCTCCTCCAAATCTCTCTTTTTTGTTTCTTCTTCTTGTTTTAAATGTAATTCTGCTATAATACGTTCTTGGTCATTTTTCATCTTTTCTTGATCTCGTCTGTATTTCTCTTCTCTCTTTCTCTCTTCTTCTTCTCTCTCTTTTTGCTGTTTTTCATACTGTGACTTTTGATTTTCAGACTCCCTCTTCATTTCTTCAATTTTTTGAAGATATTCAGCTCTTCGTTGTTTTTCCTCCTCTGACTGTTTCTGCTTTTCAGTCTCTTGTTTCTTCTGTTCTGTTTTCTTTTTTTCTTCATACTCTTTTTTGAGTTTTTCTTCTTTTTCTTTGAATTGATTTGCCATTTTTATTCTCTCTTCATCTAATCTTTGTTTCTCTTCCTCGAGTCTTGTCATGAGGTTTTTCTTTTCCAGCTCATATTTGGCTTTTAATGCCTTATTTTGTGCCTGAATCTCTCTTTCTCTTTCCTTCAGTATTTCCTCCATTCTCTTTTTAATGGACATCTCTGCATCTTCAAACATGCTGTTAGTGAAGTATCGACCCTGATTAGTATTTCTCACCTCTTCTATAATGTTTAACAGCTGAATAACTTGAGTTTTGTCTTGATTTTCTCTGTTGTTGAAAACCAGGTATCGGTTTCCACAATCTCTGATCAGTTTCTTGAGTTCAGCACAATTATAATTGTTCACATAATCTTGTATGGATTCATCTACCAGTTCGTCTCCTCTAGTGAACAGAACAATGCTGAACTGAGCAGCTTTACATCCAAAGATCTTCTTTATCAGATCCATAGTGTCCATTGACTCTTTGGTGAATCTTCCCAAACTCAACACAATGACAAACACATGAGGTCCAGGTGACGACATTGAAATACATTTCACAATTTCTTCCACCACTTTATCATTTGACAGTGTTGTGTCAAAGAGGCCTGGAGTATCAACAACAGCTACTGATCGACCATCAATCTGACCAAACCCCTTCATACAAACTGTCGTCACTGAATCTGGCCTTAATTGGCTGTGAAACTCATTTCTTCCCAGAATAGTGTTTCCTGTTGCACTCTTTCCACTTCCCGTCCTCCCAATCAGCACAATCCTCAAACACTCCTGATCGTCTGCACCACCTTCAGCACCTGAAAAATTCAGTTGGTGGAATTCATGTATTAACACATATATTGCTGATTCAGGTCTGGTGTTTTTCAGTCTACTAAACAAATCTTATGGCAATCCTAGCTAGCAGGGGGACATTCCCAAAACATTCTGTGTATGACTGGTTAGTGTTTTAAAGAAAACATTTGAATATAATGTTTAAAGAATATTTTAAGGATGTTTTTTCATTTCAAATAATGTTCCTATAATGTTAAATGCAAACAATGATACCACATTTTAACTTTTTTGGCTGTTTTTGAGGTAACGGGTTATACAATGTTCTTAGTAAAATGTTCACATGTTCAAAATGTTCATGGTAACTAGTTAAGAACATTCTCTCAGCCACATTAGGAAAACATTATAAGCAGAGTGCGATTTGTGACAAAAGCAGAGGGGGGATGCTTTTGAAAACTAATATTAGTGTAACATTATATACATCTTTTTAGGCAAGTACCAGATAATACCAGACAGAGTGTCATGTCATGAAATGTGATCACAATTTCATAAAAACATTAGCTAGTCCTATTATTTGTAACGATTTCATTTCAAACAACGAATAAATTATATAAAGCCAGCAAAGATCAACCACTGCGTCGCAAAATGATTCACTGTTTCGAAGCGCTCCAATCAGATCGCGAATCATTTGATTCAGAACAGGACTTTAAAGCGCCTATGGCGAAACATGTGATTCAGAGCCGGACTTCAAAAAGAAAGGGACTTCAAAGCACGTATCGCGAATCATTTGACTCAAAAAGGGACTTCAAAGAACGTATCGCGAATCATTTGACTCAAAAAGGGACTTCAAAGCACGTATCGCGAATCATTTGACTCAAAAAGGGACTTCAAGCGTGTATCGCGAATCATTTGACTCAAAAAGGGACTTCAAAGCACGTATCGCGAATCATTTGACTCAAAAAGGGACTTCAAAGCACGTATCGCGAATCATTTGACTCAAAAAGGGACTTCAAGCGCGTATGGCGAAACATGTGATTCAGAGCCGGACTTCAAAAAGAAAGGGACTTCAAAGCACGTATCGCGAATCATTTGACTCAAAAAGGGACTTCAAAGCACGTATCGCGAATCATTTGACTCAAAAAGGGACTTCAAGCGTGTATCGCGAATCATTTGACTCAAAAAGGGACTTCAAAGCACGTATCGCGAATCATTTGACTCAAAAAGGGACTTCAAAGCACGTATCGCGAATCATTTGACTCAAAAAGGGACTTCAAGCGCGTATGGCGAAACATGTGATTCAGAGCCGGACTTCAAAAAGAAAGGGACTTCAAAGCACGTATCGCGAATCATTTGACTCAAAAAGGGACTTCAAAGCACGTATCGCGAATCATTTGACTCAAAAAGGGACTTCAAGCGTGTATCGCGAATCATTTGACTCAAAAAGGGACTTCAAAGCACGTATCGCGAATCATTTGACTCAAAAAGGGACTTCAAAGAACGTATCGCGAATCATTTGACTCAAAAAGGGACTTCAAGCGCGTATGGCGAATCATGTGATTCAGAACCAAACTTTAAAGCGTGTATCGCAAATCATTCAGAACCGGATTTAGGAGCGGGTTCCCCCCACCGATAATAATAATTCAGCAGAGGCAGGGATACATAGACCAGAGGGGGGGAAATCCCCACCATCCCCCCCAGCAAATCGAACCCTGATTATAAGAGTATCACTGAGGTCTCAGATACCTGAATGTTTTTATAAAATGTTACAATGTGAGGTGTTAACAAAACTATAACATTTTAGCTGTCATTTTGTTATGTTCTCAATAAAGCATCTGCAAAATACTGCATAAGAACAAAGGAAGAAAAAAGATTGCAGCTCCCCAGTACACTTGTATGTGTTTTAAGTGCAGTATTGCTCGGTCTAATGTGGCGGACTGGCCAATGCGATGATGTTTTTTTTTTTTTTTTTTGCAATGCATCATTTAATGCATGAAGGAATAAATTATTTGTCAAAACAAATATATTTTTAAATACATTATATTCACATTATATTTGTTCTTGGTTATTTATTATTTATTCATTATATTATACATCCTTATTTATTTATACAATTGTATACATTATTTTCCATATTAATAATTATAGAAACAATTCTGATTCTAAATAGTACTATTATTGTCTATGCAGGTGCATAATAAAAGACCATCCCTGGATGAAATTCAGTGTGTCGCGACTGGTGACCTGTTTGAATCTTCTGGCTGTGATTAAATTATAAACTCTTGAATTTCAGAATTTTCAGAATGTTGTTTCAGTTATTTCTTAAGTTCTATTTTATATATATATATTTTAACTATTGTATTCTGTTACAAATGTTTGTTAAATGTTTGAGCAGGCTAATAAAGTTTACATGTTATTCAAACATTTTTATGTTATTAAAGCATGTACTATGATTCTACTCTTAAACTGTCTTGGGGGGCTTTGTAGGATTTTTATTGCATAATGTTCCAACTAAAACATTCTGGTAACTTAAAACTTCCAGCTGAAAATTGTATAAGAATGTTAAGGTATAATGTTCTAACAACATTATACCTTAAACTAAAGACTCTTCAAAGATATGAAGGATGCAATACTACTTTATAGGTAAGATTAACATGACATCAGAAACTGTGTGTGATGCATATTCACTGCACATGGAATTTCATTGTGAACTATTTTTTTTTCTTCTTAGACAAATTAATTTTTTCATGAATTATAGTAATTACTTTATTCATAATTCTTACTCACCTTCTAAATGAAATTTCTTCTCTAAATCTTTTATTTTGTTCTCCATTTCACTCAGTTTTTCCTCTAGTTCATGTCTGACTCTGTTCTCCTGAGCTTTCACATACATCTGAAGTGAATATGGTTCAGTCTTCATCTTCTCTATACAATCCAGTAATTCTTGGATCTGTCTGGAGTTTTCAGATTTATGTAACCCCATTACGCTGTACTGCCCTCCACAGCGACTGATTAACCTCTGAGATTCTGTGCTGGATTTGACAAAATCTAACACAACACCTTCAAGACTGAGATCTGATGTGAAAAGCAGCATGAAATGCTGTTTAGAGTAAAAGGTCTTCTGGATCTTCTCGATTTCTGCTTTGTCTTCATCCGTCAGTGGAGCAACAGGAATAATGATGATGAACACATGAACTCCAGGACCACAGAGAGACACACAGTTAAGAGTCTGATGCATCACTTCCTCCTCTGAGAGCTGACTGAGAGCTGGAAGCTCCACCACACTGATCTGACGTCCATAAATCTTCTCCTCTTTCTTCACACACTCATCACTGCTTGCTTTCTGGTCTGGAGGCTTTATCTTCTTCCCTCGTAAAAGTTTGGACACAGAGACTTTAAATGTTGGATTACTTCCACACAGCACCAAGTTCAGTTGAATATCGGGATTTTTCTTTCTTATATTGGCTGGGGAAAAGTAAATAATACATAAATAAATGAATGTCTAAAGAATATAAAACAATGTTTACACTCTTCCTGACATTCTGACAACACAAGCATAACGGTTGAGACCAAAACAGTTGCTTTGGATTTTTGCACTTTACTATGCTGCTTTTATTTTCTGTTCTTCTTTTTGTCCAAAAAGGGTTAACAACTGTTCCCATTTCCCTTTAATCTTTGTCTCCTAGCTGCTTATCACATGATTTTTTTTAATTCTATAAGTTTGAGTTGAATAAATATTAAAGATGGCAGTTTTGATTAAACTTGCAATCTCAATAACAAATTATTTTTTAACAATGCAGTTTTTTGTGTAACACTGTCAGCAGAGTAAAAGTTATACAGTGGTTGGACAAAATAATTATATAGGTTCACATAATTTGTTTAGACTACAGTGAAAAAAAATAAACCTTGTCTTTATCTTTCATTTATCTTTTTGTTGTTGTTATTATATAATTTGTGCATCAGCGTTATAAGTTGTTTGCGAAAGAAGTCTGGTGTCGCAAATTGCCACAGCACGCACACAGTCTGCTCCAAAGAATGCTATATTTTATAGTGACATGGATGAAACTAGGAGGAGAAACTATTAGACAGACTTTGTATTAGAAACAGCACTGATGTAGCCTGGCTGTAGCCATCCGTATGCTTCCGCTCAATTGTCATTTCCCTGCAGGGTACGTCTGGGTACGATCTCGTTGGACCCGATTCCTCCGGTAGAATTCCTACCGGGCCAATCAGCGAACAGGAGGAGGGGTGTTAACGATGACGTCAAGCAAAATGCGCTGCATTTGCGTTGTAGTCTCTAAGTTAGCTGGTTGTAGTTTCGCAATGGCGGCGCAGACGCAACTAAAGGAAGCCATTCAGTCTGTTTTGGCTAGGCACCCAAATATCCCGAAATTAAAGTCGGAGCAAGAGGAGTGTTTGGAACATTTTATTTCCGGAAAAGATGTCATGGCTTTACTTCCAACTGGCTTTGGAAAAACCGATGATAAAGATGATAAAACTGAGCTTGGACAACTGAGATGCTACATTACTAACCTCCTTTCTGTCGAATATTAATTTGCTGTTTGTTAGGCTTCCGCCAACTCTTAAATTTGTGTCACAAAGCCTGCAGCTGTCGTTCACAGCCATCTTTGTTTCTACGGATGGCTACGGCCAGCCTAGGTTGTTTACAGCTGATGCAACTTCATGTTCCTGCTTGCTTCATGAACAATTCGGTGCATTACATACGTCACGACCAAACGTTAGCGATTGGGTAAAATCAGATCCAATCGTTTCGAACTTCAGCAGAGTTCACGCCTCCCGCCTGGAATCGACGGTACGACGGTATGGTAAGACCAGGCTAGCACTGATGAGTAGAAGAAATAATATGGTGACATTCACCAGTATTTTACACACTATTCAAACCACACATCTTCACCTTTATTATGATCATTGTTTTGCTTTAGAAAAAGTTTCATATTTAAAGATGACATCATTTTTTGTGTGTGTGTTTTGTGCTATAATCAGGTCCCCAGTGCACCTACAAACCCAGAAAGCATGAAAAAGCACAACCCAGTAACTTTGTTTTAGTAAGCCTTTTTCTGCAAGCGAAAAATGGAGACTGTTGCTGATAGGGGAGCAATTGTTGTATACGCTCTATGGAGATGTATTTTGAGAAAACATGATTTGTGAAAACGACTTACATTGGGCGTATAAGTTGGAGGACATGTTGGAAAAATGATATTAACAGCGCTTAATCTGCAAACGACAACGGTGTAGCAATTCTAACGGTATGACTAAAGTTTGAGCAACACATGCTAACTGTTCTGTCATTGGCTGCATAGATGATCTGTTTATGCTGATGCCACACAGATCTAATATATACATGCAATTTTTTTCCCAGTTGTTTACCTTCACAGACATAACCGACACAGATTTGTAACTCCTGTGTTTTTAACATAAACTTGTATTTATTTGACAGTTTAAGCACAATAAGACATGAACGAGAACTTGGTTTAGTACTCCTATGACATGTGACAGCCGCTTTCTGTGCACATGCACATGAAGTTTAAATCAGAAGTTTATAGCAAAAGTACCAATATGGTTTAAAACACATGATTCAGCAAGATAGACATGATAATAAAAAACAAAAAGATGTTTTTGAGAGTATCTGATGCACAAGCTGTAAAGGAATAGCCCTATTCTGGAAAGGGGGTGGGGAGCAGCAGCTCATTTGGATTTTAAGAGACATGCACAAAACAGCCTGTTTCTGCATCTACTCAAAATAGGCATTTTCAAAATTATATAATAATTTGTAGGGTATTTTGAGCTGAAACTTCACAGACACATTCTGGAGACACCTGAGACTTATATTACATATTGTAAAAAGGGACACAATAGGTCTCCTTTAAATCTAACAGGGTAAACTGATGTCAAATGCAGCTTTACCGAGCTCAACGGTTCTGGCCCACTGTCACTTAAACAGTGCTGCTAAATGTAGTCATTCACTAATTAGCATATTTATGATGTAATTGCATCTTATTTGCATTCTTGCTAGTGTCAAGCTTTTACACTTGTTTGCTTTTCTGGCAGATGTTCTGACCGGAGACTATTCAAAAGGTGTAAGAATCAGCTTCCAACTTTCTTGAAATAATAAAATAACAAATATAAATAAGCAATTCTGAAAACTTACAAAAGAGACTTCCTTCATCACTTCTCCTTTTCCGTCTCTCTTTGGGTTTTCCATCATCATTGTTGTGAGAGCTCCTGTTTTCTTCTTCTGAACTGAGCTGCTCTTCATCCACAGATGTTCCTATAACATCATGAAATATGTCACATGTGAGATAATCTTCCTTGATTTCTTTGAGTATCTTTTCAACCCTTTTGAATATATCTGATTGCACTTCTGATTTTCTTTCATCCAGCTGAAGATGTCCTCCTCCACATTCCTTTATTAACTGATGAATAGCTGGCAGCAGAGCATTGCCTACAATCAGCTGTTCAGAATGGCTGAACATAGAACTAAACTTTGATCTGTATGTCTCTTTATCAGTCGTGATAACAATGGTTCGTTTAATCGCATCCTCACTAAATTTTTTCAGCACGTGTTTCACTCTTCTTATGTCTTCTTCAGTGAAGTCATTATACTGCAGCATGATTATGAATGCATGAGGTCCCGGATCAGACTGATTCACACACTCTCTCACTGTCTGTGTGATCTGATGGTCTGAGAGGTTTAGATTCAGCAGATGAAGAGTGTTAATGACTGTGACGTGTCTGTCCTTCACCATTCCACCAACTTTAGTCACATTGTACTCCTCTAATGCTGTAGGTTCTTCAGTCTCACACACATCTATTCCCAGGATTAGGTTTCTGACTCTGCTGTTTTCTGATATATTCTTCCCCAGGAGAACAATCCTCAGATTACTTACTGGGACACACAAAATACATACCCCAAAGTTAGAAAAACTAAAACGTTCTCAATCAATTAAAAGAATCTGCAGCAATACCACAATCCCAACCATTTTAAACATTTGTGAGTATTTTGGCTTCATATTGACATTTCTTAATATAAAATATAAAATAATGGTTTGATTACGTAAAGTAATTCACAACCACATTTCCCATTACAATGTGAATCCTCAACAGTTTACTGAATATAAGAACAAAATATGGAGCTATATTTACATAGTATCTATGAGTTACTCTGTAATTTAATTGACTTACTGTAAGGGCGTTCATCACTTGCACTTCGCCGCCTTTGCCTGTCTGAAAATAAAATCATTCATATTGTATCAAATGTGATGCATTTAACAACTGAACCTTTACTAATCATGCCTGGAATTAGTGAAATAGAGAACATATGAAGGTTGCCTATTATAAGCTGATAAACAGATCAATGACAGAACATTGTGATTTGGACAAAATCTCAAAATTAGTTTACAAATAATCAGTCAATAAACAAACAAGTGAGCGAGTGAGTATGTGTCCGTAAGGAGTTTTTTTTTTCAGTATTTGAAACTTACATGGGCCAAACTCTTTCGCTGCATAAGGTATGAATGAATCTAGATGAAACCCAGCAGAATACAAAATAAATCCCTCAAAATACAGAACACACAACTAAACTAAAACTGTCTGTAACAAAGTGAATTTCAGCCTATGGCTTCATTCTAATTTGATTCGTGGCCTACCCATTGTGGATGTTATTTCACCGTCACTTCAGTGTTGTGCCGAATACTGACTCTTCAACAGATTCTTCCTCCCGATCTTCTGAAGTCTCACGTATCCGAGGCTGAGGAGCTCTTCGGTTCACGGCCATTCATAATCAGTCTTCTTCACAATGTTAACCAAGACAGTATTAAGTGATCAAGAATGTGATGTTAAAATATCAAGTAACAAGCATGAAAGCCTAACAGAAGAAGTGAAACAAAAACTGAGTCTTTGACAGTGACATATTCACACTTCTCTTTTTACTTTTTACCAGTCTTAGACAGTTTTACATATGCATCGAACAGAACCTGTGTCCAGCTCTCAGTAGTGGTGTCATTTGTGAAAAAAAGTGTAATTTGTGGTGTTGTCATATGGCATCAGGGACATGCAGAGAGTTCCTCAGGGGCAGAGGCTCAATTTTATTATTATTATTATTATTATTATTTATTTATATAATTTTTTTAAAAGGGCGTTTATACAGAGCAATCCAATTTAAAGTTCCTGTGAAATCAAATTTGTTTGATTTTTGGCTTTTAGTATGAATATGGTAGACTTAAGGTTATCTGTAAGCTAGTGTGCTCCAAAACAATGACAACATTCACATTTAGAAGATATAAGCATTCAAAACTTACAGTCTCTAACTTCCGCCAATATGGATCAATGATTTTGATGACATCACCCTGCACTTCAGCTTCTCATCAAACTTTCTGTCCAATCGCTGAAGCTGTGGCTGAAATCTGTCACTTGTTCACAGAACTTGTATTTTCTGTACTGTGAATGTCACATAGTGCACTTAGGGGATAGGGAACGATATAAACTGTGATATAAACACAATGCTATTGGCTATTTTAAAAAGGGGGCGGGACTGCTGGATATGTCCCGCCCTGTCTCCTTCAGTTGAAATTACGTCAACACATAGAATAATGCTGCATGTTATAAAGCACTTCGGTGGGTCTTTAACAATTACTATAGTAAAATTATATATGTGCTTAATTATAAAAAATAACATCCTTTATGTGTTCGTGAACTCGAACTGTTTACACTTCATATAGCTCTGTTGCTGTGGCTGAAAGGACAACAGTATAGTGAGGTTGGAGACAGTGCTCAAACATCCAAGATTGCTTAATTTTGTGGGAAAATAATATGCAGATGAATAAAATGAATATTGTGACGAGTCGGTTGCCTCCCCCCTATTTATCGTCAACGGATCCCTCCCTGGCCGTGCTGAGGGCCGGGGAGGATGAAGCCACGCATATGACGCCGCCGCCCCTCGCGCCCCGGAGCCGGGAGGGGAGCGCGTGCGGCCGCCGGACTCCGCCCCTTGCTGGACCCTTCCTCATCGGACACTACCCCTCCTTCACCGCCCCTATCACGACGAGGACACCAGATCCCCTGTTTGTTTTGGACACTGTTGTTATTTTCCCCCCTTTTGGAAACTTTCTTTTGTACTTTTGTTTAATAAAAGCCTCTCCGAGGCCTGACGCCACACTGTGTCTGTCGTGTGCTCCTCTCGCCACAATATATAAATGTAAATTTATATACAAATTAATATTATAAATACTCTTTCCAAAGAAATGCATATTCTATTTACATTATATACTGTGAGAAATAAAAACAGCACACGTCATATTATAAAGACAATATGAAGAAAATATGAATTTTGTGTGTGGATAAAATCCATAATGTGGATTTTATGTTGCCATTGTACAAAAAAAGTATTCAAATATAATCAGAAAAATATTACTAATTAAAAATAATTATCAATAATGATTTTTTTTTCTTCACAGGAATAAATAGCCTTATTGTGTGCACGAGATGAGGCACAACAGAGCACAGTTTCTTACTAAATGAAACATGCTGTTATCGAACGATATTCTGTCATTATGGAACATTTAACTGTACTGGGTTACTTTTACTCTTTCCTTGTCTACAGTAAAATTTAAATAAATCTGTCAGCATTGGAAAGCACTCCTGAAATCACAGCACAATTTTACCAGAGGAACCCCACCACAAAACGTGTATTTTACCACTGGAACGCTGAATTTTTAACGGGGGACCCCTCCTCGAAACGCAATTGGTTTTGAATAGCAATTACGCAGGTTTTGTTGTGAAAACCTGGCGTGACCAGACTCAAGTAATTCGCGCTCCTTGTAAGTGATGTCATTGATTAACAGGTTAAATAAAGTAGCCTACTTCCAATAACCCACTGACAAATTGCCAGGAAAACTATCATAACCTCTCATCTACACATAATTAAAAGCGCAACGTTTCAAAAAACAATAACTGAATAGAGTAGCCTCATTAGAGTAGTCGTCTGAAAACAGACTCCTTTGATGACACTAAACCACTTCTATAAAGCAAAAAAAAAAATTTAACAGAAACGTGTCAATTACAAACAAGAAAAGTGTGTATTATTTGTGATTTTTAGGGAATAAACTTACCTGAACGCAATGAAAACAGCAGCGAAAGAAGGAGTTCTGCTGCTTGACAGACCCGTTTCCATGTCAACTCCCTCCACTCCAGTGTTTGAATGTTCAAGTTGAACGCACACTTATTAAAATACGTCACGCAGTAAATGCAGTAAATAAACATGTAGAATTAAAACATTACATAAATAATTTAATAACTAATATAAAACCTATTTTGTAGTTCTATGACCTTACAGTAAGGCCTATTTTAATATTTTGTATTGCATATAATGTATCATATCACATTACTTTATTTTCAACCTAAACAAATAATTTGTCCCAAATCCTGTAACTAACTAATATTTAATTTATCATCTACAAACACATGCAAGAGCACATACAACACAAAACAAACAACTGGTTTATTTATTATTACTCCACTTTATTATTGACATTTTTTAAAATTGCATTAGTTTATAACATTGCCTGAGGTGAGAAATAAAAAAAAACTGTAAATAAACAATGATATAAGAAGTGAATGTACAAAAAAATTCACAGGTAAAACAGTTTGAGGAAGATTTATGCAAAGCAGCGCAGTTTTTAATAATCGAACAGGGCGAAAATCATTCAGAATAAAGTCATGAATAAATACAAAGAGATAAATCAATCAATAAAGTGCATTCTGTAACATTGCTTGTACTCATTGCGTGAGTAACGGTGTCTCAGGCAAACGCTATGCCTACAGAATCTAAACACACGGACAGGAAACTGACACCATCTATCCTACATACACACTTCACAGCACAAATCAATCTGAAAACGTAATAAAGGCATATACATCCTACCCAAATATTATTAAACTTATAAAAGATGACATTATCCTCACAAAAAGTATTGTGGTGTTACCATGGTACAATGGTATATACCATGTATCATAGATACCACTGAATCCATGTATATTCAAGGCATATGTCCAAAAAAAAAATTGTATTTTCATGGTACACTGTCTGAAAAACCATGATAATACCACAGAAAATATTCTGGGTAACATATTTGGGTAAAGTGTAAAGTCCTCTATTGGCAGAAGACAGTCAATCAAAGATCAAGGATCAGCTGACTTGGAAGAAAATCATTGCATTAACGTGGCACCAAACACTCCTAAGACATCGCTAGATTCACTACACACAGAGTGTCCAAAGGACACTCACACAAACGTGAGAGTGACCGTGTGATTTAAAGTGTAAACAGACTGGATCAGTTCCACACGTAACATGAAGCCACTTCCAGAACATTGTTTCATCTCTCGCAAACCACTAGACGTTTACATGTCAACCAGCTACATAAGAAATTACTATAAAAGTTAAACGCAATGTAGCAAAAGTGACTTAAAAGCCCTAAATGGAGTAAAACGTAACACATCTACACACGTACCACCTCATACTTCACAAACTCTTCTGCATATACTAAAGAATAATTCAGGCTTCGTCAGATTTGTAAGAATTCAAGTGTATAATCCACAGTGCATTTACTGGCCTATAATATATATATGATCTAACAGGAGGACATCATAGTGACCCATTTTCTTTATAGAGTTCATCTAATAATTTCAATATCATTTCTCAACAATGCCATCCTTGAGATTTTGTCCTTCAGTCTCAGGGTGGCAAATTAAAACTATATAGACTCTCCTTACTTCTTTCCCAAGACATTTAAATTCATCCACATAAAAGTCAACATGAAACGGCATCTGCAACCCAATTTACTTCCAAAACGGTCATGTTTCTGTTTATGCGTTAAAATACTCCATTAACTAGTAGGTTAAAAGGCTGCATCAAAAATTACATTTGATATGCAGATTAAACAACATTGCAATCTATTAAGAAAGTAAATATGGTAAATTGATTTCATGCTGACTTTTGCTGGGCATTTCCAGTGCAAATGTAATTAAGACAGCAGAAACAAGCACTTATACACATGGTTCTGTCCTTGTGCAACAATCATTTCCCTTTTCCACCAGTTTGGCCCTTCCACACCTCTGGTTAGGCATTCGGTTGCCTATAGTAGCGCTACTGTTGGCAGTTTAACAGTATAGAGGTACTGGACTGAGATCGTTTAGATCTACGGTGTCGGTCACTAGGTAAACATTTTAACTACCTCTCGTTTTTAAATCTGACAAACTGATTGGTTGATATGGTGATGAATGACAAGTCATGCCCTCTACAGACCGGGGCAGGAATGATTGGATGTGCAGTGATCACTAGCATTAGGTCATTTGTTTAATTTTTCATATGCTATTTTTTTTACTCTTCTATTCACAATATACATGTAACATGCATCTAGAGACGTACTGGTTTGTTCTACATCCACGTATGATGGTGCATATTCTTATGGCATATGCACAAACAAACATATTTGACGATGGTCTTTTTGAAGCACCTTTTTTTTTGTTGTTTATATCTTGGTTTGATGGCTGTGAGTTTTTTGAACAGTCTGAATTTGGACAAATACTGGGAATGCATCCCATTTAAAGTTCCGTACAGAAGAATATTACGAATGCTTGGAAGAGCTCTTCGATGCCTTTTCGGACTTTGACGATCCAGGCCCGGGCCACGTTCCAGTCAACCCTCGGCGACTCCCAGACGAGGCCTCGGACTTTCCCAAGGTGGCGGCTCGTTTGTCCTCGTTGTTTTTGGAGCTGTCCTTGGCCTTCCCGCCATCCTGAGAGCCCAACTTCATTGGCCCGAGGACGGTTTTAGCCACACTGGTGAGCTGCGTCACGAAGCTGGTCCTGTCACCAGGAGATACAGCACGTGATTTGCTTGCGCAAGGCGACCTGGCGGTTGGAGACGGAGAGGCTGGGGACTCTTCGGTGGCTTCCAGGCGACATCTTTCCTCTTGAGAGCCTCTGGTTGACCCCGGTAGGGTTTGAACCCGTTCTTCAATGGTTTTGGACTTGGCTGGGACTTTAGGTGCTTCTGAGACTTTAGGTGCACCAACAGAACTAGGTCCAGTCCCCTGAATGTTTAGAGGTCCTTTACCTGACTTGCTTGCCTCTGGAGCCATTGTCTGTGCAGTTTTTTCCTTCGCTGGGATCTTTCCAATGTCTTTGCCGTTTTCCAGCCCAGTTTGAAGGCTGTGAGGTTTAAGTTCCTGTGCTCCAGAGCTCTGGACAACTGGCGTCCGCTCTGGGATCTTGGGGACGGATCCCATTGCATAAGGAGATTCACTCTTTCCCGCATCCCTGGCCAGCTCCTTCCCAGTCGAGATGACTGACACTTGGGAAGAATCAGACTTGGAGGCAACTTTCTCCTTCTGAAGTGGCTCACCAGACTTAGGATCCAAGGTGGTTGCTACTGGTTGGGTTTTCGACGCAGTCCTTAAAACGACTTCACTTGAGTCCGACTGCCTCGCTTTCCCCTCGGACTCTCGAACCGAAATTGAGTCCTGCCTTCCGAGCTGCTTCGCCGGACTCATCTTGAGCTGGGCCGGAGTGTGCGTTGGCGTCTGGTCGGGTGGGGAGGGTGGAGCCCCTGGCGTGTTCTCGCCCTCGATCTCCATCAGGCTCTGGAGGGCGTGTTCACAGTGGAACGACTCCCGGCGGTATTCAGCGTGCACAACCTCCAAACCATGCTTCCTCATGGACACACAAAGCCCTCCCTTTCTGTCCGAGCCCACGGAAGACGAAGAGGATGGAAATGAAGGCGGAGGGGGTGGGCCGAGCTTCTCGGCCGACTGCACCCGTTGGAGGAGAGGGGAACGGGGCGGTTCTGCGCTCTTGGGCCGGGGCCGCGTGATTGGAGGAGAGGCATGGAGCTTGGCGGGGAAGGCCTGGGTGGTGTTGGAGCTACCGACGGTGTGTCCAGCGATGGGCGGCGGGGAAGACGAAGTAGGGGACGGTGTGTGTGCAAGTGGGGACAAAGGAATATTCCCGGCGGATTTGCAGCGAGCGGAACGGTACTGCCGGTGGAGTTTGGGCGAAAGACCGTAAAGAGAGCTCGGCCGCATGTGTTGAGATGTTGCAGGTGAGTTTGGTGTGCTGGATGCAGGTGAGCTGCTCTGAGATGACTGGCCTGAGAGGACAAAGACAGAATGGGTCAAAACCTCAAAAAAAGCTGAAAAGAGCACACAATCAGTCAAAACACCCAACACTGACTGAAGCCAAATATCAAAGGCTAATTTAGGTCATATCAATGTGTCTGCTGGAAAGGAAAGAGGGACCACATGTGACAGAACTGTTATCTTCAGTAGGTTAAGTGTCACTCAAGTACATACTATAAGGCAGAAAGTTTTAGGATTAGTTAACTTCCAGAATAAAAATTTCCTCATCCCCATGTCTTTTTTTTCTTCAGTCAAAAGACTGTTTTTGAGGAAAACATTCCAGGATTCTTCTCCATGTAGTGGACTTCAGTGGTGGCAAAAGCTCTAAGATAAGACCCTTATTTATTGGCTGGGATTGTGTAGAGCTTTTTGAAGCTGCATTGAAACTGCATTTTGGACCTTCAACCTGTTGGCCAACACTGAAGTCCACTATATAGAAAAAATAAAATGTTTTCCTCAAAAAACTTTAATTTATTTTCAACTGAAGAAAGAAAGACATGAACATCTTGGACGACATGGGAGTTAAGTAAATTATCAGGACATTTTTATTCTGGAAGTGAACTAATCCTTTAATTAAAACTCTCATTTTGTTCTCTAGAAGAGAGTTATTTTGAAACCAGACATTTGTGCATAGATAATACTACTAAAATTGTTCAGCTACTTAAAAACTTAAGCACAAATCAAACTTGGTCTTCAAAGACATTTGATTCTGTGAGGCACATAATGAGTGATATTCATGTACACTTGCCATTCTCAGCACTGTTGCAAGGGGCGCTAATAGCTACAAACATGAAACAGTAACTCTGTTGCCACCTTGAGTACAGTTACTGTCACTGCACTGCTATGATACATTTTAAGTAACTGAAAAAAAGACTATGCACTGTCTTGCATTTGCATACTTGCATTATCTCAGTCAGTCAAGCTTAACTGAGTAAAATGCAAGTATACGTATAATATGTGACCCTGGACTACAGAACCAGTCATAAGTAGCATGGGTATATTTGTAGCAAAAGATTTGCAACAATACATGGAGTCATGGAGTTTTTATTTATGCAAAAAATCATTAGCATATTAAGTAAAGATCATGTTCCATGAAGATATTTTGTAAATTTCCTACCATAAATATATCAAAACTTAATTTTTGATTAGCAATATGCATTGCTAAGAACTTCATTTGGACAACTTTAAAGGTGATTTTCTCAATATTTAGATTTTTTTGCACCCTCAGATTCCAGATTTTCAAATAGTTGTATCTCGGGCCAAATATTGTCCGATCCTAACAAACCATACATCAATGGAAAGGTGCTGTATAAATCTCAATTTTAAAAATTTGACCCTTATAACTGGTTTTGTGGTCCAGGGTCGTGTATTAACAACACCACCAAATCAGCCAATGAGATTTCATATCTGACAGACATTTTTAAAAGACCATAAAGGAGTGGGATGAGCTCTGACCGAGGTAGGCGGAGTCTGGAGGAGAGCGGTACGTCTGTGTGGGCGAGCGAGCAGACAGGTTGTGTGTCGGCGATCCAGGCAGACTGTCTCCAGACGACAGCGAGCGATTCAGAGAGGACAGACTACGACTGGTGTGAAGCAGGTTGGACTGTTTCGTAATCTTACGAAGAAGAGAGCTGCGCTTCTTACTGCAGACAGAGAAAGCGTAAAGGATTTGAGTAAAGCACTTATATAAATGTGGTGTAAATTTATGTGAAGGCATTTGCTCTTTATTGACCTCTCTTGTCCATCTTTTGTGGCTGACTTCTTGTTTCGCCTGGCCATCTTGGCTTTGTAGCTCAGCTTCCTTGCTGGTCCGATCTTTATGGACGTGTTTTCGAATGGAGTGGTCGTTACTGTTACTTTGCTTCCACTCTGAAAATTCAATGCACCGTGTTCAATTTATTGAGTAATATCATTTAAAAATGTAACAGTCAGATGTGTTTGTGATGCCTGTACCTTCAGAATGAGTTCCACCACCTCTGTGTGCACCAATCCGTGCACAGACTCCCCGTTCACATGGGTGATGAGGTCGCCAGCGCAAAGCCCCGCCTCCTGGGCCGGCCCGCCACACTCAACGTGCTGTGATTGGATGAAAGCAATGTTAATCATCACATTCTTTAGCTATAAATAAGAAGAACATTTCAGAAAGTGTCCGTACCCAGACCATGTGATGCACGCTGTACACGTTACTGTCGCCCATGTAGACTCTGATGGCGCGCAAGGTGAAGCCGTACTTCTTCCCAGAGCGATGGATGGTGATCGGTGAGCGCAGGACATTGACTGTAGGTGAGTAGTCACGACTTGGAGACGAGTCACGAGATGAGGGATTGGACGAGATAGAGCGAGGAGACATGGGACTGGCCAATGGAGATGTACCATGCTGCTCAACTACGAAGCCAAACATCAAAAGCTTGTGTCAATGCTGTGTACATTGAAATGTTTGATAATGCTTGACTAGAAATAATTATTCACAATGTACAAACGTTGGTGTACAAATGGTGTAATGTTGCGAAAAGTTTTTTTTTTTTTTAGCAATTTTGTAGGCTGTTGACATTACTAATCTTAAAAACACTTACTCATTAAACAAAAGCAGGAAAAATTTGTATCATGCAAATTGTTTTTACACTAAATTTGTGCATAGAACAATTAACATAAGAACAATTTACATACATAAATCTGCATGTTTCATAAATGAGACCCACAAAATGGTTCATTATTAATATATTCTTATTATACATTAAACAAATGTTGCTAAAGTGTTTGGATTAGTTTTAAGACTAAGCAATTTTAAGCAATTCCTAAGGCGTTCAAAATAGTTTTCAGTGTGTTGCTATGTGGTTGCTGAGGTGTTTAGATTAGTTTTAAGCCCGTTGCTATGCGGTTGCTGAGGCATTCTTAATAGTTTTCAGTGTGTTGATATGCGGTTGCCGAGGTGTTTGGATTCATTTTAAGCCCGTTGCTATGCGGTTGCTGAGGTATTCTTAATAGTTTTCAGTGTGTTGCTATGCGGTTGCTGAGGTGTTTAGATTAGTTTTAAGCCCGTTGCTATGCGGTTGCTGAGGCATTCTAAATAGTTTTCAGTGTGTTGCTATGCGGTTGCTGAGGTGTTTGGATTCGTTTTAAGCCCGTTGCTATGCGGTTGCTGAGGCATTCTAAATAGTTTTCAGTGTGTTGCTATGCGGTTGCTGAGGTGTTTGGATTCGTTTTAAGCCTGTTACTATGCGGTTGCTGAGGCATTCTTAATAGTTTTCAGTGTGTTGCTATGCGGTTGCTGAGGTGTTTAGATTAGTTTTAAGCCCGTTGCTATGCGGTTGCTGAGGCATTCTAAATAGTTTTCAGTGTGTTGCTATGCGGTTGCTGAGGTGTTTGGATTCGTTTTAAGCCCGTTGCTATGCGGTTGCTGAGGCATTCTAAATAGTTTTCAGTGTGTTGCTATGTGGTTGCTGAGGTGTTTGGATTCGTTTTAAGCCTGTTGCTATGCGGTTGCTGAGGCATTCTTAATAGTTTTCAGTGTGTTGATATGCAGTTGCTGAGGTGTTTGGATTCGTTTTAAGCCCGTTGCTATGCGGTTGCTGAGGCATTCTAAATAGTTTTTAGTGTGTTGCTATGCGGTTGCTGAGGTGTTTGGATTAGTTTTAAGCCTGTTGCTATGTGGTAGCCGTGGCGTTCA
This sequence comes from Cirrhinus molitorella, assembly GCA_033026305.1. Classification (NCBI taxonomy): domain Eukaryota; kingdom Metazoa; phylum Chordata; class Actinopteri; order Cypriniformes; family Cyprinidae; genus Cirrhinus; species Cirrhinus molitorella. Next base: position 52,785,109 of record CM065117.1, read on the forward strand.
GAATAGTTTAGCATGTTGCTGTGCGGTTGCTGAGGTGTTTGGATTAGCTTAGATTATTTTCTGAAGAGCTGCACTTTATTAGTTGTTGCTAATTATAATAAAAATGTAAAATGTAAAAAAAATATATGGTAAATATTACTTAAATTTCTGTATTAAAATTGCATAAGAATTATTACATTTTATTTTGTACTTTGTATTAATTATTAATGTAATTTTATTATTACAAACAAAAACATGCCGTTAAAAAACAAAAAAATCAACAAGAAAATAACACAGTTTCAGTTATCAACGTGTTGCTATGCAGGTGTTTGTATTAGTTTAAATTATTTAAATGTTTCAGCGCTGTGATTGTATTAGTTGTTGTTAATTATAATAATAAATAATAATAATGAAATGGAGTCTGGGGTCCCACCTGCAGGTATGATGACAGACAGGGCCGTGGCAGAGGCTGACTTTATGACTTTGGTTCCAGAGCGAGCCGCGGTGCGTTTCTCACTGTCGGTTGGAATCTGATGATGCCGCGCTCTTCGTAAGACAAGGTCACTTCCGACGCGAGGCCCAAACGAGTCTGGCATGTGTAGAGGAACTGCGGGAGTAGCAGCGGTGGCATCGGCAGGCCGCAGGAGTTTATCTGAGAAGCAAAAAGATACAAAACAAATGAATATGAATGTGAAACATCACTGAGCAGCACTTTGGGTAATTGACAACAAGTTTCTTTGTTTTTTTTGAAAACCAAATCACCTCCAGGATGCCCCACTGATGCCGAAGAGCTGGACTCCACCAGTCCGGAGCTGACAGGCATGCTGGCGCCCTCCAGTGATGAGCCCCTGGTTTTGATGGGTATTTGGCGCGTATGTGCTTCAACATCTCCCTCTAGTGGAGAAGCAAAGCGGTGTGTGTCCATCAGCGCTGAGAAACGCCGACGTGCACCGGGAGGACTGAAGTCCGATTCAGTGAAGGATGACTCTGAACACGACAAACGCTTCCTACAGTGACAGCAAACATAATCAAAATTAGATGTTTTTATGTTCTTGAGACATTGTGAGATGCTAGGTTTTCTGAGAGGTTGTTAGGTCGCCTTTTGTGCATGTAGTGCAGTACAAAGTGGTTTTAAATGTGCTACTATGCTGCTATTAGGTGGTTTCTAGGCTATTCTGGGAGATTGTTATGTTGTTGCTCTCGGTCTTTCTTACATCTCAGGGGATCCAGTTCTCCAGGTCTTGTCTCGGAGGGTCAGGCTGCCCAGACTTTCTCTCTTGCTGCGGTCTTCTCTGTGAGCTTTGGGCTCTCGGCGGGTCACCACAGGTTTGTGCTCCAGCTGGGACAGATGCTCCATGCTGCTGTACACCTGTGATTCAGATGCACTAGATGAATCCTTGAATGGGCTAAATTACCCATAATCTTTGGTATTGTGTAAACAGCAGAGACTTGGTCTAACCTTGCTGAAGCGTGGAGAGCAGGAGGAGAAGCGGTGAATCTCCACTGGCTCATCGTCATTGGTGTCGTCTTCATCGTACGAGTGAACGTGATGATATCGCTCTGATCGTGCTGAAACAGACAGATGAGTTACGCACTAATGCACACTAACAAACAACAGCACAAACACACACCATCCATCTCTCACTCACTGTCAAAGTAGCTGGTGTCCTCCTCCGACTCCAGATGAGGGATGAACTCAGCTTTTTGTCGGAGCAAGCTACTCCAGTCCAGAACACAGAAGAATGGATGCTGCTTCACCTCGAACGCTCCACCTGCGCACAAACACACAACTTCAATCAGCACGTGACTCTACTAAAGCAATAAACCATTTGAGGTGACAACAGTGGTTGCTAGGTGTGTTAAAGTGTTTTAATAACACACTCTAATAACAGTTATAGTATATCTACATTAGTGTGCAATGCAGGTGTGTGATGTCACCTGTGCCCAGTCTGAGCAGCGGGTTGGTCTGCAGGAGAGATGAGATCAGGTGCTGCGTGTCAGCAGGGAGAGCATCATCATCCTCTGGCCACACAATGTCGTCTACACACATGCAAATTTGACATTGTGTACATCTTTTTATTTGAATTCATGAGAAAGTTTCACTGTGTGAAATATTCGATATTTGTATTGTAGGTGTGTCTTTACCTGTGATCACCTGACCAAACAGCTCCTCCGGTGTGTCGCCGAAGAACGGCACACAGCCCACCAGAAACTCGTAGAGGATGATGCCCATTGCCCACCAGTCCACCGGCTTGCCGTAACCCTGCCGCAGGATCACCTCCGGGGCGATGTACTCTGGGGTGCCGCAAACCTGGGGTTAACAGTAAAAAGAACGCCAGTCAAGCCTCTTAACATGACTCTGTCATGTTTAATGAAATCAAGTCATTTTAATTCAAAGACATATGCAAAAGCTACTACAATAAAGCCAAGCTACTACAATCTTGCCAAACTCGCTTGCTGTGTGGTTGCTGAGGCATCATTTGGACTAGTTTTCAGCATGTCGCTATGCGGTTTCTGAGGAGTTCAGCGCGTTACTATGCGGTTGCTGAGGCACTCAAAATAGTTTTCAATGGTTGCTATGTAGTTGCGGAGGTGTTCGGAATAGTTTTAAACACGTGAAGTTGCTGAGGCATTCAGAATTGTTTTCAGCGCATTGCTGACAAGTTCAGACTAGTTTTTTAGTGTGTTGCTATGTGGCTGCTGGGTTTTTTTTAATAGTTTTACAGCTATTAGCTATGCAGTTGCTGAGGCATTCAGAATTGTTTTCAGTTGCTGGGACATTCTGTATAATTTTTGGTGTGTTGCTATGCAGTTTCTGAGGAGTTCGGAATAGTTTTCCACACGTTGCTATGGGGTTGCTGAGGTGTTTGGATTAGTTTTCAGTGTGTTGCTATGCGTTTGCTGAGGTGTTTGTATTAGTAATAAGTGTGTTGCTATGCGGTTGCTGATGTGTTTGGAATAGTTTTCAGTGCAGTTCCTAGGCATTCAGAATAATTTTCAGCGCGTTGCTATGCGGTTGCTGAGGCATTCAGAATTGTTTTCAGTTGCTGGGACGTTCTGTATCATTTTTGGTGTGTTGCTATGCGGTTGCTGAGGTATTTGGATTAGTTTTAAGTCCGTTGCTATGCGGTTGCTGAGGCATTGCTATTTGGTTTCTGAGGTGTTCAGACTAGTTTTCAGCACATTGCTGTATGGTTGCTAAGGAGCTTGGAATAGTTTTCAGCATGTTTTTATGTGGTTGCTAAGTTGTTTGAAAAAGTTCTTAGCACGTTGCTATGCAGTTTTAGGTGTTGCAGGTGTTTGGAATGGTTTTCAGCATGTTTTCATGCAATTGCTAAGGTTTGCTAGTGACATTTTATCGTAAACTTGAATGTTTTAATTACACTTGTTATGATACAAAATAACTAAATTAAATAGGCACACAATGAAACTGTAGTGTTGTGGCTTTTAGACCATGACTACGCACAGCAGAGGCCTTCAACCCTGTTCCTGGGGACCCACTATCCTGAAGATTTTAGCTACAACCCTAATCAAACACACCTGAAGTGGCCAATCAAGCTCCTCAAGACTGCTTGAAAATTGGAGGCAGGTGTGCTGAAGCATGTTGGAAATAAACTTTCCAGGAGAGTGGGTCCCCAGGAGCAGGATTGAAGACCTCTGACGTACAGTATAGAATATTGCAGGTATTTTCTGGTACCTGTTTATCCAGGAACTCCCTGGTGTCCTTCTCGATGTGTCCCTCATACAGATTTGTGGTGAGACTCATGAGACCCATTTTAGACAAACCGAAGTCAGTGAGTTTAATGTGACCCATTGATGTAATCAGCAGACTGACGGAGAGAAAGAGACAGACAAAGATGATATGAGACAGTCTCTACAGTAACACACACTCAAGCTGAGTGGCACTTCTGACATGTGTTTAATTATATAACACAATCTGTCCAAATTACGATTTCATTAATCTCACACAGGAAGTGCTGTATGTCATCGCCCAACAGATGGCAAATGAATCCCAGCAATCATTTAATTAATTAAATGCGCATGCTCCCTGCCATCATCATCATTACATATAATTCAGAATTGTTTTAACTGTTATTGGCGTATTACTTGTCAGGTTTGAGATCTCGGTGCACAATTCCATAGTTATGTATGTATTCCAGAGCCAGGACGGTTTCAGCAAAGTACATGCGTGCCATTTCCACAGGCAATGCTCCAATATTCTTTAGCAGTGTTGCACAGTCGCCTCCTGAAAAGAAACACAGATGAGATCTCGTTAACATCTCAGTTGTTTCTCGCAAGACAACAATACAGAAGACTCCTGTTCCTGAGATGTTTCTCCTGAGAAAAAGACTTCAGAGGTTTCAGAAGACATTTCAAACTGTGCTTGGATTTGCTCAAAATCCCCAACCTAGAGTCTTACTGGATGACGACTAGTGACTCATCTGGGTCTGTTTTATTTCTCAGGGACTTTAAGAGAAACATGTGAGAGTTGAAACATACTTGAGAGCTCAATAAAGTCAATAAAGCTTTAAAAGAGCAATAAAAGTGTGTGTGTCTCACCCTCTACGTACTCCATGACCATACACAGGTGTCGTCTGGTCTCAAAGGAGCAGAACATGCTGACCACGAACGGGTTCTCGGCGAAGGTCAGGATGTCTCGCTCTACGAATGCCTGCTGGACCTGGTTCCTCAGAATCAGGTTCTGTTTGTTGATTTTCTTCATGGCGAATCGCTGTCGTGTCTCCAGATGGCGGACCAGATAAACCGCGCTGAGAAACACAAAGCATCTTCTATCAGTGTGTCTCAGTGTGTATGTTTGGTTATTTAGTAGATGCGTCTGTATCCACAGTGACAGTACTGACATTTATAATGTTACAAAAGATTTCAGTTACAAATAAATGCTGTTCTAAATGTGCGTGTGTTTGCTGGTTTACCCGTAGGCTCCATTGCTGATCAGTTTGATGGTCTGGAAATCTGCCTCTCCAGGTGGCTTCATGGGTTTCATCTTTCCCTGGAAAGGAGAAAAATGCCTTCAGCTCTTGCACAGGATGTCATTATCATCTTGCAACAGATGCTTTACTGTCAAACAATCATTTTCAGATTTCCTGCAGCTATGAGTGTGTGTGTGTTCAGACCTCTGCGGAGTCGTCAGTCTCCGGTGTGACGGGCCCCTCGCTGTCATAATGTTCTCGACTGACCATTTCTGAAACACAGATGTGACAGTCGTTTAGATATTGAAGAAATGGTTCCCTGTACTGGAATCAGTTCTGTGTGACTGTGGTCTCTCACCCTCTAGAGGGTCTCTGGTCAGGCCCAGCTGACTGATGATGTATCGCGGGATGTCGGTCTTCATCAGGTGTCCTTCTTTAGCGTGATCTTCAGCCGCCTCCAGCAGATGATAGAACTCTTCAGGGTTAAACTCCTGCAAACGTGTCAGAGCGACATCGATTAGAGTTGCTAAGCAGTTGCTGAAATGTTTGGAACGTTTCTATGTGGTTGCTAAGGTGTTTGGATTAGTTTTTGGTATGTTGCTATTCGGTTGCTGAGGTGTTTCCAATAGTGTTCAATGTGTTGCTATTCAGTTGCTGAGGTATTTGGATTAGTTTTTTTGAATGTTGCTATGCGGTTGCTGAGGCGTTAGAATAGTTTTCAGCATGTTGCTATGCGGTTGGTGAGGTGTTTGGAATAGTTTTTAGAATGTTCCTGTGCAGTTGCTAAGCTGTTTCGAATAGTGTTCAAAGTGTTGCTATGTGGTTGCGAGGTGTTTCGATTTGTTTTTAGAATGTTGCTATGCTGTTGCTGAGGTGTTTGGAATAGTGTTCAGTGTTGCTATGTGGTTGCTGAGGTATTTGGATTGGTTTTTAGAATGTTGCTATGCGGTTGCTGAGGTGTTTGGAATAGTGTTCAATGTGTTGCGATGCAGTTGCTGAGGTATTTGGATTGGTTTTTAGAATGTTGCTATGTGGTTGCTGAGGTGTTTGGAATAGTGTTTAATATCTGCTATGTGGTTGCTATGGCGTTTGGAGTATTTTTTAGCTCGTTATTTTATAGTGTTTGGAATAAATGCAATGAAAGTTCAGTTGAGTTCAGGTGATGTTATTGGTTGAGGATCAGCGCTAGGGTTCAGTATCTGTGACATTCTAAAAGTAAGGTTGAATTAAACTGAACATTTGTAATTTGCTGAAGTACATGAACACACTCTCATTTTGGGAGCATTTTGTTTAACAGGGATAATGAACGGTTCATGTGGTTTAATCCTGGAGCAGCACAGAAACATTTCCAAATGAGTTTTTTAGAGAGTAAATCACAGAAGGTCAATGATAACAGCAACACGCTCACAGCTCCCAATCTAAATGCTAATGCGGGCGTAGGTTCAACTCGTTCTCACTCTTTTGTGTGTTTTGCCGTGATTCTTGTTCAAAATACTTTTCTGAAGTCGGTGTGAAAATTGGAAAGCGTCAAGCTTGTGTTGTTTGTGTCCAGAGGGGTTTGGAGCGTAAGGTTCTTCATCTGATGATGAATGGATAAAAGAACAAGAAAAAGAAAGTATTTTCTCACCAAACACTCCAAGAGTCGAGCAGGTCGAGCGATGATGAAGAGGAGTTTCTTCACCAACTCAGTGACAAAGGTCAACTCTGAACTCTCTGACCGCTTATAAGCCTGAGAGATACACAGACAGAGAGAAACAGGCATGAAAGCTGATAACGTCTAGATCTTTTCTAGACTATTCATTCCTATTATAAAATACTTTAACATCACAGGTTTGAAGCGATAGACTCACATCGTCCAGAAGCTTCTCCAGGTTCTCCTGCAGCTCAAAGAAGTAGACAGACGTGATAACACTCTCCTTAGATTTGGTCAGACAGTCTCTGGACAGCTCGATGATCTGGTGGTGGATGAAGCTCAAGACACCGTCGGCCAGTGGCAGAGCGCTCTCAGGACAATATGAGTGGATGAAATCACACAACCTGCCCTCCATCTGCGCCGTCGCCTGACAGGAACAAATACGGAGATTATTTATGAAGATAGGAGTATTTTATAATAAGTAAATAGTCTAGAAATTCTGTATTGTTACAAAATACTTAATAATAATAATAATAAATAATAAAGTATTATGGTTTTTGTGTCACAGAATTTAGTTTTAAGAGGTTTTCAGGCGAGAATGTAATTGTTTATGGTTCAAATATGCAGTTTGTTAATAAAGATAATGTCTATTTGAAAATTTGCGTTGACATTTCGGACATGTAAGCTCCAGATCGTCAGGGGCCTTCTGCTTTTATGAACCAGCCTGAGAGCACCTCACCTCGGCCAGATCTTCTGGAATTTACCTCTGGCTCTGATGTCTCTATAGTGGTTACACATGAAATATAATTTGTTTTGGGTAAATCTAATGGTAGTTTTTGGTCTCATTAATTATTAGTTCTAGAGAAGATAGTTTTGACAAAATCTCATGTTTATGTAAATCCAATGCTGTATATCAGAGCGCAGCCTTTGTACTTTTGACTGAATTGCCTTGCAACTTTTATGATGGCTGATGTTATTGTTTATTAAATATTATTATTCAATAAACAATATTTTATATAAATAATAGCATTTTAAGAAAACAGAAACAGTGCGTGTGTTCGCGATGGTGATTTTAGTTACACTGTTCCGCCATTAGATGGCAACAAGAGTAAGCAGTAAAAACTTTTACACTGAAAAGTTAATGTTATAAACAGAAGTTATTTTTAGTTTCAACTACAGCTTGATGCAGTGAAAAAATGCACTGAACAGCAAAAGCACCTTTAGCAGATGAAAGGATATTAGCGTTACGACAAAGATAACGCTTTCCTCAGCAGATATTCAAACTAATGTTTATTGTGAATACGAGACCGATCTGAAGAATGAATTCTGTATCAGATGAAGGTAATCACACTTGCCCAGTCCGTCTCTCTCATAATACTCTACTCCAAATCATACAGTGAACTTTTAATACAATAATACAATAAGCTTTCAATGAAGCAACTCAAATAATTTGATTCAGAACCAAGCTTTAAAGCGCATATTGTGAATCATTTGATTCAGAACAAGACTTTAAAGTGTGTACTGTGAATTATTTGATTCAGAACCGGACTTTAAAGTGCATATCGTGAATCTTTTGATTCAAAATTTGACTTTAAAGTACGTATCATGAATCATTTGATTCAAAATGGGATTTTAAAGTGCATATTGTGAATTATTTGATTCAGAACCGGACTTTAAAGTGCATATCGTGAATCTTTTGATTCAAAATGGGACTTTAAAGTACGTTTCATGAATCATTTGATTCAAAATGGGATTTTAAAGTGCATATCATATATTATTTGATTCAGAACAGGACTTTAAAGTGAGTATTGCAAATCATTTGACTCAAAACGTGACTTTAAAGTGCGTATCGCAAATCATTTGATTCAGAACCGGACTTTAAATTGCGTATCGCAAATCATTTGACTCAAAACGTGACTTTAAAGTGTGTATCGCAAATCATTTGATTCAGAACGTGACTTTAAAGTGTGTATCACGAATAATTTGATTCAAAATGGGATTTTAAAGTGCATATCGTGAATTATTTGATTCAGAACCGGACTTTAAAGTGCATATCATGAATCTTTTGATTCAAAATGAGACTTAAAGTACGTATCATGAATCATTTGATTCAAAATGGGATTTTAAAGTGCATATCGTGAATTATTTAATTCAGAACCGGACTTTAAAGTGCATATCGTGAATCTTTCGATTCAAAATGGGACTTTAAAGTACGTTTCATGAATCATTTGATTCAAAATGGGATTTTAAAGTGCATATCATGAATTATTTGATTCAGAACAGGACTTTAAAGTGAGTATTGCAAATCATTTGACTCAAAACGTGACTTTAAAGTGCGTATCACGAATCATTTGATTCAGAACCGGACTTTAAAGTGCGTATCGCAAATCATTTGACTCAAAATGTGACTTTAAAGTGCGTATCGCAAATCATTTGATTCAGAACGTGACTTTAAAGTGTGTATCACGAATAATTCGATTCAAAATGGGATTTTAAAGTGCATATCGTGAATTATTTGATTCAGAACAGGACTTTAAAGTGTGTATCACACATCATTTGACTCAAAACGTGACTTTAAAGTGCGTATCGCGAATCATTTGATTCAGAACCAGACTTTAAGTGCGTATCGCAAATCATTTGACTCAAAACGTGACTTTAAAGTGTGTATCACGAATAATTTGATTCAGAACCGGACTTCAAACTGCGTATCCTGAATCATTTGATTCATATTTGAATACATTTTGGTATATTATTAAGTATATTATTATTATTAGCAGTAGTAATATATTAGTATTTATTTATTAAAATAAAAATAATCTAATAATAAATATAATATAATATAATAAAATAATAATAATAATTATAGTAACAATAACAACAATCATTTCTATAATATTTATTAATACTCATTTAAAATTCCTTTGAATACTCTAGTCGTCCTCAGTTAACCTGATGCTGCTCTGATCATATAAATGTGTTTGTGTTACAGCAAACTGAGAGACAGACATCAGACACCAGTGAGAGCCTCTGTGCATGTGTGTGTGTGTTTGTAAAAATCAATACAGTCTCCCACAAGACAGCTAATGTTAGAAAAGAGCCTCATGTGACAAGGTCAGCACTTCAGGACTCTCACAGCAAAGCGTTACTGTTCAGATTACAGTACGATTACAGTAACATAACATTAACTAATAATAATAAATGCTACACAAGTATTTTTCGTGTTAACTAATACAGTTAACTAATGTTAAGAAATGTCAAACTTAATTACAGAAATTATAATAGTAATATATATTTATACTAATATAATTCTAGCATCTGATTGTGTGCTTACAGAACTTCAGAGAAGACACTAGTGAAGGTGGACAGGTGTGAGAAACAGATAAACAGATGCTGTGGTGTGAGACGGGTATGTGTGTGTGTTACCTTAGGGAAACGTTCCCTGTAAACATGATTCATCATGATGATCTCATTGTCGTAGCAGGAGTGAGAGCGACCCGGACTGAACACACAACAGAGAGAGAGAGAGAGAGAGTTAAACACAACTACTGCAACACACACACACCTGAGCATGAAAGTGTAAGTGTGAGTGAGTTTTTTGCAGACCTCAGGCTGCGTGATCGAGGTCTTATGTGGGGTGAACTGCGCCCCCCGTCATCATCAGTGATGCTCTCTGTGCTGCCGAAGTGTTTGGACAGGAAGTGCAGCTCGTCCATGGTGGGTTGAGACGGCAGCTGGTGCAGACGCTCCTGAGACGAGCTGGAAGACTAGAGATAAACACTGAGACGTTTACATCTTAAAACATCTGAACTGTGACAGAATGAAGACATGAACAGGCTGTAAACTACACTATATTGCCAAAAGTATTCCCTTCTAATGAACAAGTTTGACTACTTTAGTAATTTCCATGAGTACTAATCTTAATGTTTAAGCATATAATGATATTCTAGGGAAGTGTGTCCTTCTAATTTTATAGCAAAAGTTTGGACAGGACCATTTTTTATTCCAAGTCTCCGAAAATCTCACTTTAAAACTAGAAACAACGCAACGTTGAGTTGCTTTATTGAAAGCATATTGTATTACTGTATTAAACGCTCACTGAGTATTATGAGAGATACGGCATTCATTCTTCAGATCAATCTCATATTCACAATAAAACATTAATTTGAATGTCCGGAGGAAAGCGATATCTTTGTCGAACTACCATTTCATCTGCGCAGTGCATTTTTAAGCTAGCTGCTTTTTTTCAAGCTGTTATTGAAAGTAAAATAACTTCATTCAACAGCGTTTCAGTCTCTTTCAATATAAAAGTATTTACTGCCGACGCTATTAGAAGGACACAATTCCCTAGAATATTATTATATACTTAAGTACTCACGGAAATTACTAAAGTAGTCAAACCTGTTCATTAGAAGGGTGTCCCAATACAATATAGTGTACCTGGAATCATTATAAAAATGAGAAAGTCACTCACCGTTGAGCTGGGAGTGTTTGTTCCATATCCAGAAGATGGAAGAGATGCCAGTGACCATCGACGCCCATCCCTACATACACAACAGTACAGAAGCTGCATTAATGCCAACTGTTTATGTTACACAGTTTCATTTTGAAGTGTTTGTGTGTATTTGTTTACCGTCTTGAGGAAGCGAATGAGAAATGTGCTGGAGTGCTGGGAGAGAAGTTTCGAGGGCTGTCCAGAGGACTACTTCCTGTGTGGACAGGAATAACAAATCAAGCTCAGTTAAGAGCAAAACTCAATTAAGTAAGAAAAACATATCTGTTAGTCTGTAAACACATCAGTATCTGTAAAAGGGTTTTCATTGCAAGTGGGTTTTGTCCAGCTGGGGCGTGGCCACTCACCGATGTGTCCCGGTAATGGGGAGTGTGGGCGGGGCAGAGTCGGGGAGGTGGAGGTCAGAATCAAACTTTTCCGGTTACTGCGGCAACTGCAGACACACAAATAGAATTCAACGATTTAATTTAGTTAACAAAACATCTAAAGAAAATCAATTGTGAGACAGCAATACAGAAATAAAGAAACAGCTAAAGATCAGCACGTTTACCATCGCTTAAAATTAATAAAATAAATAATACAATTAATGTGATATATAAATGATTTCATTAATTTAATGAATGAATGAATTAAATAAAAAATTAAATAATTTAAAAACGAATAAATAAATACAATTAAAATAAACAAATTGATTAACAAATAGATAACGAAAGTAATCTCAATAATAAAATACCACAAAGAATAAAAGAATAAGAGCGTAAAAAACCTTTTAGAAAATAAACAAATGCATACAAACAAAAATAAATGAAAAAAAGAATGAGAGAAACTTAAAAGCAATAAATATAATAAATACATATAAAAACGATTTAATGTAATTAATAAATGAATAATTACAAAATAAAATAAAAAATGAACATAAAAAAATAAACTTTAAAACTTACTAAATAAATACAAATAAAAGAAATAATGAAATAAACCTCAATAATAAAATAAATAAATTTAATGTAATAAATTATTTAAATGAATGAATGAATGAATAAAATAAAAATAAAACAATATAATATAAAAAAATAAATAAAATAAAAAAAATAAAAAAATAATCTTTAAAAACAAATAAATAAATACAAATAAAATAAACAAATGAAAGAAATAATGAAAGAAACCTCAATTATAAAATAAATTAAAAAAAGAAATAAGAGAGTAAAAAAAATAAAAAAGAAATAAAAAGAAATGCAAATTAAAAATAAATGAAAAAAGAATGAGAGAAACTTAAAAAATAAAAATGAATAAATTAAAGAAATTTTAAAAAACAATTTCATGTAATAAATAAATAAATAATTAAATAAATGAATGAATGAATGCTTGAATTAATAAAATAGAAATAAAACAATGTAAAAAAATAAAAAATAAATAAAAGAAGAAACATAGCACTCAAAAAAAGAAACCCTGAAGCTTTAAAAATGAATAAATAAACACAAATGAAAGAAATAATGAAAGAAACCTCAATAATAACATAAATAAAATACAAATAAAAATGAAAAAAGAATACAAGAGTAAATGAAACTTTTACATAAAAAAACAAATAAGAGTAATTCAACTTTAAAAGAAACTATGAATAAATAAATAAATAAATAAATATAAAGCGAAATAATTAAAGAAACTTACAGATAAACAAAACAGATAAATACAAATAAAAATAAACTTTTAAAAAATAAATAAATAAATGAAGTTAAAAAATACAAATAAGTACATAAATGGAAAAAAAAAACTGTAAAACAACCAACTGTCCATCGTAGCCAATCCCTAACTCTAATAATTAAAAGCAATGTTTTATTTTAAGTATAAATTGCATTTAAGATTTGTTTTCCATTATCAGATGTCTTGATAAGATCAAAGTGTTTAGACTAAATCACATCAGAGCCGAGAACAGAGAAACTGCTGGGTTTGAGTGTGTGTGTGTGTGTGTGTGTGTGTGTGTGTGAGTGAGTGTGTGTTTGTGAGTGTATTTGTGCCCTGCGGTAGAACAAGAGCGATACAGAAAATTCCATTTCTACAGTCATCAATCTGAGTCAGCGTGAACCAGCGCTCTGAAGAAACAGAGAGACACTCTGGACGAGAGAGATACAGATAAACAGATAAAGAGAAATAGAGAGAGAGCTAATGGAGGACAGAGTAAAAGAGAGATACTTGATATGCCTTGAGTGACTCTATGAGAGCCATTACACACCATTACAGTGTATGTGACTGTGTGTATGTGTGTGTGTGTGTGTGTGTGTGTGTGTGTGTGAGTGAGTGTGTTTCAGGCTTTATCTACATTGTGAGCGGCGAATGTCCCTACAAGGAAAGTAAAACCTAAAATCAGCTAGACTGAGCAAAGAGCAGATGAGAAATGCTTAATAAACTAAACTAGAAAATAGATTTCTTTTCTAAATCAAAATTCAAAAAAAGAAACGCTTGATCTTTAAAATTTGATCACAGACTGACTAGAGCTCATGTTGAGCTGCTAATAAAGCACTAGTAAACAAACACAGACACAGGTGTAGACAGACGGTTAGTTAACGGTCTTAAGGGATCATCCTGAACAGAGAGACCTGAGACCCCGTCCCTCTCTTAAAGAGACAGCGTCCTTATTAAATACACAGTAATGCTCTTAAAGAGACAGTGTCTTTATTAAAGTAACAGTATCTCTTAGAGAGACAGTGGCATTTCTAACGGCTCTGAATAATCAACATGATCTTAACATTGCTGATCAACCTGTTGTCCACAATCTACTACATTCCTTCTGACATTTTTAGCAAGTAAAAACCACAGAAACCTGTTTTCAACATAATAATAATGTTTTTTTTTTTTTTGAGCAGCAAATGAGAATATTAGAATGATTTCTGAATGAATCGTGTGACTGGAGTAATGATGCTAAAAATTCAGCTTTAAAATCACAGGAATAAACTACATTTTCAAATATATTCAAATAGAAATATTTATTTTAAATAGTAAAAATATGTTACAATTTTACTGGTTTTGCTGTACTGTTACTGCTCAACTTTTGACTGGTAGTGTAAATACATATAAAAATTAGTTATATATTAATGTAATAAATTAACATTAAAAAATAAACGTTAAAAATAAATAAATACGTACAAATATAAATAAACAAATCAAATAAATAATGAAAGAATCCTTAATAGCAAAATATTAAAAATACAAAAATAACATTTTAAATATATTTAAAAAAAAATATTTTGTCAAAAGCTTCAATAAACTGTTCCATTTAAATAAAAAATATTTTTCCCCTAAATATTACTATATATGTCAGAGTTTAATGTAATAAATAATTTAAATGAATGAATGGATGAATAAAATACAAATAAAAAGAAAAAATGTAACATTAAACAAAAAACTTTAAAAACGAATAAATAAATGCAAATAAAAATAAACAAATATAATAAATAATGAAAGAATATTTCATAAAAAAAATATAAAATACAAAAATAACACTTTTTAAATATTTTTTTCAATATTTTGTCAAAAGCTTCAATAAACTGTTCCATTTAAATAAAAATTATTTTTTCCCATGACTATTATCATCTATGTCAGAGTTTAATGTAATAAATAAATAATTTAAATGAATGAATGAACGAATAAAATACAAATAAAAACAAAAAAAGAAAAAATGTAACATTAAAAAATAAACTTTAAAAATGAATAAATGAATACAAATAAAAATAAACAAATATAACAAATAATGTAAGAAGAGTTACTAAATATATATATATATATATATATATATATATATATAAAATACAAAAATAAATCTTTTTAAAGATTTTTTTTAATATTTTTTCAAAAGCTTCAATAAACTGTTCCATTTATATAAAAATTGCTTTTTTCCACCTGACTATTATTATATATTTCTGAGTTTAACCCTTTAACTGTCACTCCTATTTCTGAACACAGACATGAAAATGCAGTATTCAAACTGATTTTTTTTATAATTTATGAACGAAAACAGTTTGTAATGATTTTGATGCACATTTTCCATGGTAATGCAATGTCCAATTTTAAAATGGCTTTCAAAGGATGAATTTTTTGATTGTAAGTTTTCATCTGATATATAATTTCTTATGTTTTCTAAAGCATGGTAGAGAAAAAGGCAACGAAGAAAGTCTTTTTGTGACAAAGGTCAGAACTCCTGTTATGAAATGGATTTTTGAGGTGCACTCTTGTCATAAATTAATATATTACTTTTCCCACATAATTTGTAAGACAAAAAAATGGCAAAATATATATTTAGGAGTCTAACGATATATAAGGGTGACAATTAAGGGGTTAAAATGCAGTGTCACTCTTAAAGAGACAGTGTCTACTAATATCAGCATTCACAAACAACAACTATTGAGACTTTCGGCATCATTATGTAGAATTTAAGACAAACACTTAAGATGATTTAAGAAAATACAAGCTAATAGATCAATTATTCACTAATACATTCAAATGATCAACAAGTAGTTCATGAATTCAAAATGTTTGCAAGACTTTGTTAATTTTGAGTCATATTTAAACGCCATATTATATACACTACACACATAAAATATCATATTAAACCAGACGCACATTCACTAATGCAGTCACTCAGTGTGTCAGCAGCTGCAGGTAAACAGTGACCTCAGCCACATCCTCATGTGTAATAAAATCACATTTCAAACAGATTTGAAAGCTATTTCACCTTTTAGTGCGCCGAAACACACCGGCCTGCATGACTGACAGCACAAAGCAGCCGAACGCTCAGAAACAAGCGGCGTGCCTCACAAACATCATCAGATGGAGAGCGTTTAGACCGTCTGCCTTTGCCTGCACACTGGAAAATAGAGTGCAGGGGGGAATTCTGGGTAAAATCTCGAGGGCAGCGGATGATACCAAGATGAGCATTAAAAGGGGGGAGCAGGTGCGGCACATCCGTTCACAAGATGCTACCGAATGAGTGTGTGTGTGTGTGTGTGTGTGTGTGTGTGTGTGTGTGTGTGTGTGTGTGTGTGTGTGTGTTTCAAAATGTAAGTGCAATATGCTTTTTCCCAGAGGTCATGGTGATATAACTGAGAATCACGGAAAAAAGTAAATGAGAGTGAAAGAAGAAAGCTTTTAGAGAAATGGACAGAGAGATGGAGAAAGATAAATAACCCTGACGAAGAAAGACGGGTTGAGTCAGGGTTATTATAGTTTATTATACTAAAAACATAAAAGCATTTTTGTAGCTTCAAATAAAATGTACGTTTACTAAAATAATAAAATAAAATAAAAATGTATTTATTTCAGCTAGTTGCTAAGGCAAAATTTTTCATTTTCATTTAGCTAAACTTGAAGTACTAAAACAACTACAACTAAATAAACCTTTAAAAAAACATTCTTGTTACTTGCAGTAGCACAAAAACCTTTACTGAAATAAAACTAAATATTACACATAAACGTAGTTAATTTTTTTCTGGCTGCAAATACATCTTGTTTTTCTATTTTTTCCTTGAAGTAATCAAATTTAAATTAAATAAACCTTAAAAACATTCTTGTTACTTGCAATAACACAAAAAATGTCATTACTTGAAATACAATAAATGTTAATTGAAATTAAATGAAACATATAACAAAACTTGAATTCATTTTGTTTTATTTTCATTTTCGTTTCATATTTCTCTGTTTAGTTTAACTTTAAGACCTAAAATAACTAAAACTAAATAAACTACAAAATAAGGCAAAATTTCTCATTTTAATTTAGTTTAACTTACTAAAATAACTCAAACTAAATAAACCTTAAAAAAAGTTAACTGAAATAAAATACATTAGAAAAACATATAGCTGCAAAGAACATTTCTCATTTTACTTTTTTCTCCATTAAAGTACTAAAAAAACTAAAATGAAATAAATCTTTAGAAACATTCTTGTTTCTTGCAATAACACAAAAACATTTACTGAAAAAAAAAATATATTAAAAATAAACTTATTTTGTTTCAGCTAGCTGTTAATTTAAAGTAAAATTTACAACTAAAAATTAAATAAACTATAAATAAACATTTTCATTGCTTAAAATAAATGTAATAGGAATTAAATACAATACAACAAAACTTTGCCTCATTTTATTTCATTTTATTTCATATTCCTAATTTGTTTAGTGTAACTTTAAGAAATAAATTAACATTTACTGAAATAATAAAATAAAATAAAAACTAAATTTCTCGTTTTCAATTAATTTTACTTTAAGTACTAAAATAATGAAATAATATAAAGAAATAATAAAAAAAAACTTTCAATAAGCTAAAGAAATAAGGTAAAATTTCTCTAATTTTCATTTACCTTAACTTACTAAAATAACTAAAACTAAATAAATCATTAATACTGAAAGAAAATATATTAGAAAACCTTTTATTTCTGCTAGCTGCAAAGACAACATTTCTGATTTTAGTTTAATCTGAAACACTGAAATAGCTAAAATTAAATAAACCATAAATACAAAATTTTATTACTTGAAAGAAAATTAATGTTAATTGAAATTAAATAAAATATATAAAAATGTTACTTATTTTATTTCATTTTAATTTTTATATAATATTTCTCATTTGTTTAGTTTAACTTTAAAAACTAAAATAACTAAAATAAACTAAAAAAAGAAACTTTACAGACATATTTAAGAAAAACTAATCCAAATTACAAAAACACATGAACACATATTGAACACATATGGAAATTTACCACAGTACATTTATTTACAGTACTTATCGTTGGGACGCTACTCATTAGTTTTTTATCTGAATAAAAATGAAGAATGAAGCATTTATTTTTATTTCATAATGACCGAAAACTCACCTGCTGTTCTTACGAGGCAGAGGAAGATCCTTTTAGGCCAAAGACACACAGACAAAAAATGGCCAGAGAAAACACACAGAGAGAGGAAAAAGAGATCAGACAGGATAAACTCAGTCACACTTATACATGTTATTAAACTAAGCATCATTTACAGTAAAGATAGAGGCACAAACTTTTTTTTGTAATTATTTTACATGATGAAACAATGAGAAAAACAAATTTAATATTCATTTAAAGTGTGAATGTCTCAGAGTTTGTATTTGGCACATTATTGTAGCACTGGACATGACACAATGTGTTTCTGCGGACAAAACACTAAGAGATGCTGCTGCTGTTCTGGCAGTGCTCTCGTCCTTCATTTCTCTCAGTGATTGAACACATAATCCACTCTCGTTCGTCTTACTGACAGACTCTCTGTCTCTCTGCGAGACTCCAGCAGAACTTCAGCAGATGTTCATTCAGACGCAGACAAACAGGCCATACATGTTAAACAGAGACAACCAGAGCTCATACGACTTCAACTCCATGTCACATCAAAACGACTCTTTCTTAATTCATGCTCTAATGGCAAAAATATCATATCACGATTTTTTCCAGAAATATCACGATTCACAATTTTATCATGATTCTTTGGTGTGTTGGTTTTACTATTTTGCAAGCTGTCTGAGCTACAGCCAAACTAATTTCCTTTTTTAAAAAACAAAGGCTTTCAAGGTAACAAAGTATAAAATAAAAAAAGAATGGCAGATATTTAGGCCAAAGTGAGCGAAATAAAAATCTTTGTCATTGTTTTATCTTTGTTAATAAAAAAATAGGAACAAAGATACACATTACAAATAAACATAATACAAATAAAAACAAACAGTGCGTTATTTTTCATATAAAAAATACATATAAAAAGTGAAACACTACATACACTGTAAAAAACAAAAAAAAAAGCCACAATTTGTTGAGTCAACTTAAATAATTTGTTACCCTGCTGCCTTACAATTTTAAGTTTAGTCAACTCAAATCAGTTTTCATTTCAAGTTGACTAAACTTTTTCGAATTGACTGAACTTAAAATTTTAAGGCAGCCAGGTAACAAATAATTTTAAGTTGAATCACCAAATGTGTTTTTTACAGTGTACTTATACACTATATACATCGATTGTACATTGATTCTTATTAATGAAACTGTATGAAAGCTCTTCAGTCAAAAGAAGTGATTTTTCTCTTTGCAGTTTGTTTAATTAACATTAAAAGAATAGTTCGCCCAAAAATGAAAATTGTGTCATCTGTCTGTCAATTCTGTCCTTGAGTTTTATTGTTATACCACTGTTTACTCACTCTCAGGTAGTTTTAAACAGGAATGAGTTTCTATTTTCTGTCAAACGTTATCTATTTGATCATTTCTATTATTAAATTCAATGGGGACCAGATACTGTTTGGTTACCCACATTTTTCAAAATATATTATTTTGTGTTAGCACAAGAAAGAAATGAATACAAGTTTGGGACAACATGCAAGTAAATAACGACAGAATATAATTTTGGGTGAAGTATTCCGTTAATGAAAAGCGTCAGCATGTTTATTACTGTCGCTTTAAGAGCTGCACACATCTAATATACAGGCACGAGTTTTTTCCCCCAGTCTTTTACTTTCACTTTAGACAAACGCAGCTGTGTATATGTAAACCTTGTGTGTTTTGGCAGTATTAGCATAATGAGACGTGATACATAACTTAGTTCAGTAATTAGGTGCTATTTAGCAGGCCTTAGTCAGCAGAAAACTTTTTGATTTTGTATTGAAACGCTGTTGAAGGAAGTTGAAAACGCAGCTAACAAATGCTCCGAGAAGTGCTGTCATCAGAAATCACCCTTAACAGATGAAAGGATATTAATGTTACGACAAAGATAGCGCTTTCCTCAATGGACATTTAAACTAATGTTTTATTGTGAATATGAGATTGAGCATGAAGAATGAATGCTGTCAAATGTAGGCAATCAGAATTGCCCAGTCTATCTCTCTCTCTCATAATACTTAGTGAGCTTTTAATCCAGCAATACAATAAGCTTTCAATGAAGCAACTCAACATTCCTTCATTACTAGTTCTAAAGTGCCATTTTCAAATTAGTTACGGAGGCTTACATTTTTTCAATACATGGCGGAAGGAAGTAGTTCTGCACAAAAGAGGGTTTTTTCAGCACAAAGGAGGGTTTTTTGCATTTTACCTTTCCATTTGAGTAAAATTTATTGTTAGCTTCCAGCCGCAGCTGTATCCAATCTAGCCACAACAAGCGTCAGTTACAGGTGTTCATGGCAACCCGTCAAAATAAAAGTTCGGTATTACTTAAAGATGACAGAAATATATTTTTAATATTAAAAATGTGCACAATACTACTACTTCTACTACTGTTGAAACATTAATAAAACTTTATTTTTTTAAAGAAATAATTACACATTTCTTTCACGTTTTAATTTAAATAGTAAATCCCCTTCACTTGCCAAAAATAAAATTTGTTTAATTTTCATTAATTAAATGCCTTCTGTTAATATAAATACACAACACAAGATTTTCTGAGTGAATAAAAATTCAAGGCAATTGTAAGAATAAATAAAAGTTGGTATGCATTCAAATAATTAGACATGCTAAAACCAAAATTTGGTAACAATAAAATACAATATTTCATAGGGCCTTAAACATGTCATTTTTGTTAAACCTTTAATAAATTGATGTTAAATTGTATATGTTTCATGGTTTCATTAGTCATGCTTTTTTTATTAATAAGATTTTATTTAACCATTAAAATGGAGTCCAGAAAAATTTAAACGGAAAAAGGCGGAATCCAGAAAAATTAAAACGATAAAAGCTGAATTTGGAAAAAAATAAAACGGAATTTGAAAAAATATAAAATGGATTTCATAGGGCCCTATACACATGGCTACTTGTGTGATATTGCTCATATATTATAAAATGCATTTTATGCATTTTATGCATTTTATTCAACAAAAAGCTGGCTTGCAGCAGCTTTAATCATTGAACATCATTAGCATTGATTGGCAGACATCACTAATCAATAGGAGAAGCTCAGATGTCCTTGGACATTTATATGCTTTCAGAATTAACACTGTGCCTCATTTTACAACATTCACACTGGAAACCAGTAGGATGGGTATATTTGAAGAGTTCAGATGCAAAACCAGCTAAAAGCCATCTCGGTCAAAAATGAGAAAATGATACTGAGTGAATGCTCTTGACACATATTATACATCCATCAAATACTTTTACTTCAAACTCGCTAAAATCCCACCCTCAGCCCAATCAGAAGTACTGGTACTTACAGAGAAACCTGATAAAAATGCATTTTTTAAAGAAAGATGTCAGATGGATTTAGAGGCTGTTGCATCTGAACTCTTCATTTGTAGCAACAGACAAAAATACATAGTTTGGGTCAAAATTATAGAATTTTCTTTTATGCCAAAAATCATTAGGATATTAAGTAAAGATCATGTCCATGAAAATATTTTGTACATTTCTTACCGTAAATATATCAAAACGTAATTTTTGATTAGTAATATGCATAGCTAAGAAGCTCATTTGGACAACTTTAAAGGGGATTTTCTCAATATTTTGATTTTTGGACCCTCAGATTCAAGATTTTCAAATAGTTGCATCTCAGACAAATATTGTCCTAATCTAACAAACCATACATCAACGGAAAGCTTATTTTTATTATGTAAATCTCAATTAAAAATGGACTTTTATCAGGCTATAGGTTTCTATGTAAGTACTGGTACATCTGATTGGGCTGAGGCTGGGGTTTTTTATCGAGTTTGAAGTAAAAGTATTTGATGGACATATAATATGTGTGGAGAGCATTCACTCACTATCATTATCTCATTTTTGACTCAGATGGCTTTTAGCTGGTTTTGCATCTGAACTTTTCATATACATATATAAGTGAAATAAGTAATAAAAGCTTTTAAGTGAGAAGTAAGTGGCTAAAACAAACCAAATCAAGAATCAGCATCTTGATTTCTGACATTAAGAAAGGCAAAGTCTGTATCAGAAGTGTTGTATCATTACTCAGCAGCAGAAGGACTCATCAAACGCCGCATCTCTGTGCTCTCGACTGCCTTCGGCTCTTTTATTGATCGTCAATAAAGGTGTGTGTTTCCATGACAACAGCGGCTGTACTGTTAGTGTGCTTCTGAAGCGTTTACGTGAATAATCGCTCCTGAGGATCAGGCTCTGTCTCTATCGACTGAGTTTAAACTCTCTGTGACTGAGCAATCGGGTCAATTACACTGTAAATAAGCTGAGAGATCACCAACCTCAGGGGCATTACGACACACATGTACATTCATGCAGCACTGACCTGCAGCTGCGCTATACGCTTTCTCCTGCGTGAGGCTTTTTAAGTTCTACTGTAGATCATGAAGTAAATATATGTGACCCTGGACTACAAAACCAGTCATAAGGGTTTTATTGAGATTTTGTACATTATCTGAAAGCTGAATAAATAAGCTTTCCATTAATGTAGTATAGGATAATATTTGGCCAAGATACAACTATTTGAAATTCTGAAATCTGAGGTTGAAGCGAAAAATGGCCTTTAAAGTTGTCCAAATGAAGTCCTTAGCAATGCATATTACTAATCAAAAATTAAGTTTTGATATATTTATGGTAGGAAATGTACAAAATATCTTCATGGAACATGTTCTTTACTTAATATCCTAATGATTTTTGGCATAAAAGAAAAATTGATAATACATACCCATACAATGTATTGTTGGTTATTGCTGGTTTTGTGGTCCAGGGTCACATATAGTGATGATGCTTTTTTGATTACTTCTTTATTTAAGCTATGAATCTATCAGTAATTTAAAAAATATATTTAATATGTTTTACTTTTTACTGTTTTACAATTTAGTTCAAATTTAAATGAGCTTTATTTCAAAGTTGTAAAGTATTAAATAAAAGATTGTATAAAATTTGACTATTTAACTAGCTATAAATAAAATGAAAACAATAAAAGAAGTAAAATAAAACTTTCAATAAAATAAAATAAACTTAAAATAAACCTGTTTCAGCTAGCTAGCAACATTTCTAATTTTCCTTTAGTTTACTTGATGTAATAACTAAAACGTAAATACATAAATAGTATATGGACATATTAAATAAAAACGACTAAAACACACAAAAACATGATTAAAACTTAAACTAAAGTTAAAATGTACACAAAAAATATGAAAATAAAAACTAAAATATTAATAAACAATCTCAATGATACTAAAACAGCACTGATCAATTGTTTAGAGATTAAAAAAACCTTAAAAAAACATTTACTTTAAAAAAAATTATATAAAAACGTATTAAGACACTTGTTTCCAGTAACTTTAAGTACTAAAAATAACTAAAACTAAATAAACGGTAAATAAGCATTTTCATTGCTTGAAATAAAATAAATGTTAACTGGAATAAAATACAATTATATTATTCCTTTACGTTTAGTTTAAATTTCAAGTTTCAAGAACAAAAATACCTAAAACTAAACAAGCTAATAAATGTAATAAAAAATGTGTAAACACAAACACTAATACAAATGACACAAATTAAAAAATTACTAAAACTAGCTAAAATTAAAATGAAATTTACAAACAATATATTAGTATCTCAATGATATGAAAAACACTGGGCTGTGCTTGTTATGCACACAATATGAAACCATATGGAAATTTACCACGGTAGTATCTAAAATACCACAGTTTCTATATTTAGCGTCGGGGCACAACTACTTAAATAAAATTATTTATATTAAATAAAATTAAATAAGAAAAATAACTTATTTCAGTTAGCTAGCAACATTTCTAATTTTCATTTAGTTTAAATTGATGTAATAACTAAAGCATTTTCTCAGCTGTAATAGTTGTAATAGCTAGCATAAAATCCCGCTGTTGTTTTCTTAAAACAGGTAATGCCTTTAGAGTTAAACTAAATGAAATTAAATGTAATACAAGACATAAAAGTAGTGTATTTTATTTAAAATTACTTTACAACATTTTCAGTGTGCAATTTAATGCAAATAAACACAATAAATCTTTTTTTCAAGATGAATGAGGTTTGATGTGACCAATAAGTCTGTTTTATGATGATACCAAAATGTCTGGCAATAAAAAATATGTATTCAATTTAAGCATAATGAATTCACGGAACACTATTGTCATTAAACAAGTCTTCTACGTAACGAAGCTGATGGCTGGAGATCGTCTCTAGTTTTTCTGAAGAAAGACACTCGCGCTGTCTGTTTGCTTCACAGTGACTCACTGCGTTTGATTTTAGACAGTAATTGAGTTTTCCGTCCTCAAACGCTGTAAAAGCTTCCCAGAAACCTTGCGGAGAAGAGCAGCCCGGCAAACTCATGCGGACAGATGGAGCCGATCGAGAACAAGCTGCCAAACTCTAAGAGGAGATCAGTTGAGCAAAGCGCTGCAGCTGCTGGGATGAAGCGTCAGCCATACTGAACACAAGGGACGCTTTAAAATATTACACTTATGAGTCATGAGACGGGACGTCAAAGCAAATTATCACAATTACTTATTTCAATATCCTAACTGGAAAAAGCATAAGGGTGAATTTTAGTCATCTGATAATTTTAGCATTTGAAGAGATGTTTAAAATATGAAGATTAACTTCATGTCAATCTCTAAGTGAGAAGTTTAGCTCCTTATGAACACCCTTTTTTTATTGCGTCCATGCTTAACCAGCACATTTATCAAAGTCTGGTGAACAGTTTTAGAGAAATTACAACATAATCATAGTCATTTATGAAAGCTTCAGAAACATTTATTATTATTATTATTATTATTATTATTATTAATATCATCAATATTTACAGTTGAGTAAATTTTTTCAGGATTCTTTGATGGATAGAACATCCAAAGATCAGTATTTATCTGAAACAAAAAGCTTTTGTAACATTATACACTATACTGGGTGTGGCAAAATGGCTCTGTAGCGCCACCTAGAAAACTTTAACGGAGTGCCCCTCGAGCTACTTTTCACGTACGTGTACGAAACTCGGTACATACGTGTATCACACCAATCCCTACAAAAAAGTCTCCTGGCACAACATCCCAAACCCAACAGGAAGTCCGTTATTTGTAATTTCCTGTACGGTTTTTGTGCAGTTTTTGCCATTTTCAGACCTCGTATTTTAACGAACTCCTCCTACAGTTTTTATCGGATCATCTTCAGATTTGGTGAGTGTGTTCATAAGGCCTTTGTGACGCTAAATTGCGAAGCTTTTGAGTTTTCGTCGAAGGGCGTGTCTCTGGCTGCCTCACAAACTTGATGTTTCGCCATGAAACAGGAAGTTGCTGTAACTCAGGCAAACAATATCCAATCTGCCCCAAACTTCACACGTTTATTAACAGTCATGTCCTGAACACATGTCCATGCCAATATTTAGTCATAGTCATAGCGCCACCTACTGGCAACAGGAAGTAACATGTTTAACACTGTTATGGTCTCCTAGCAGCATATTAAAAAGCATCAGCAAGTGTAAAAAAGGCTAGCAATGTGTTATACATATTCTAAAACATGCTAGCAATACTTAGCTAAGTGCTAAAGGATGCTATTAATGCAATGAAACAGGAAGTTACTGTAACTCAGGCAGGCAGTGTCTGATCTGCACCAAACTTCACATGTATGATAAGAGTCCTGACTTGAACACATCTAAAGGCCAATACTCTGTTACAATCATAGCGCCACCTGCTGGTAACATGAAAATCACTCAATAACTCAACCATACAAGGTTCAATCTGCACCAAACTTCATATGTCTGATGACAGTGCCGACCTGAAGATATCTACATGCCAATATCAAGTGATAGTGATAGCGCCACCATCTGGCAGCAGGAAGTTTGGTACATATAGAAGGAATATTTCAATCATTTTTTAATTTACCCCATTAAATGCATGAATTGGTCAATGTTTGCTGTGTTTCTAAAGCCACCGGTCGGCGGTGAGCCCGAGTGCGAGGGCCCTTTCATCGCTGCTTGCAGCTTTAATTTTTATTTTAATTTTAATATTTTAATATATATATATATTTATTTATTTTTATTTTATTTTTATTTTTTTTGAGGGAAAAAATTATAGAAATTAATTCTTTTATTTAGCTAGGGTGCTTTAAATTAATCAAAAGTGATGATAAAGGCATTTATAATATTACAATGATTTATATTTTAGATAAACGCTGTTCTTCTGAACTTTCTATTCATCAAAGAAACCTGAAAAAATTCTACTCAGCTGTTTTTAACATATTATATATATATATATGTGTGTGTTTTTTTAATGTTTTCAAATAAAAACACTAAAATGATTCCTGAAGGATCATGTGACTGAAGTAATGATGCTAAAAACTCAGCTTTGAAATCACAGGAATAAATTAAATTTTTAAATATATTCAAATAGAAAGCATTTATTTTAAATAGTAAAAATATATCAAAATTTGACTGTTTTGCTGCACTTTGGATCAAACAAATGCAGGCTTGTTAAGCAGAAGAAACTTCTTGAGTTTTGCACAAGCAAGTGCATTTTCTTCAAAAAACATAAACATTTGCTTCTACATATTATGTTTCTCTTTTTAATACGGGTTGAATAGAGTCTGATCGCCATCGATTCTAATTCCAGATGATCCGTCTGAATGATGACGGGCTGAAAAAGCAGTCTGAGCTGTAATGAAATGGCACTCTCTGGGCCTCCTGCCCACCGTTTGGTGCAAACCCATCATTTACTGCGCCAACCCCATAATCTGAGCCTCATTAACCTAAGAGCGTCCCAGTGCCAGCAGAACTCGGCCGTCCGCAAAACAGCCCATGATTTATCGCCGCATGCGCCTTCCGCCTGGATTTTCGGGATTTCCTCCAACTATTTTTACTAATGGCTCTGCGCATCAGGAAAAAATGTGCATCGGATGCCTTCGGTTAATTAAACAGCAGATTTCCTGAAATATGCGTCACGGTGAAAATTGCTAGTTTTAACGGTCGATTAAAGAAATGAACACTGTTGAGCTTCACAAATGATGAAAAATCCACCTTAAGTCCAATTTAGAGCTGCGTGCATGCACCTGAAACCCTCTTCATCAGCTCCTGATGTGTATGCGGCACCTTGCTGCATGATGGGAGTGACCTTTGACCTCTGAGACAGCGTGTTGCACCATATGGCAGCAACAGTGCAGTGGAGCGGGGAGGGGTGTTAACTGAATAACCAACACAATGAGTGTGTGTGAGATGCATGGGACAGACCCGAGGGACGTGGAAAAATACGTTGAGGGCAATTATTTTCGCACCGATTGAAAAATATGTCACATGTTAGAAACACGCTCAAACACAATGGCAGGCAATTATATTTCGCATAAATGAATTCTATTTTTAGGACCATTTTTTTGCACTACAACTGTTTTCATGACAATGAAACACATTTCACTCTAAATTCAGTGGCCAAACGTGGCTGTTTCCGGAAAGATTAATGTTTGCATTGTCTAAAACGTATGTGCATGTGCTGAAATATGGTTTATATTTACACTTTTGACAAAATGTATTATTTTTTGTTTAGATTTTTTTTCAGCAAATTCTCATTAATGCCAAATAATCTTTGAAAGCATTACAATAATGACAAATTAGGGTAAAATGGGATTAAATGTGTGCAAAATGAACACAGTAAATCTTAATGGTGCTAAAAACACATTATTGACAGGATTCAGGATTCACTGTACTCTCTGATAACCCACAGACTGTTCGTCTCTCTCTGATTAAGTCTGAGACTTAATGAATGACTCTCCACTGATGACTCTGTGTGTGTGATATCATATCAGACCGTTTAACTCATTGTGAAACGCTAGATACAGAAGCGGTTTCTGATGTCGACACACACACACACACACACACACACACACACACACACACCTCATTCCAACAAAGCAGTGGATTCAAATGAACACACTCACAAGCAAACATCTCATCATCACAGCTCAGAGATCCTTGATATTAAAGAGGCTGGATTATATTCACATTGCAAATAGCCTCAGACGGCATTTATACTGTAAAATGCAACTAAACGAAAACCACAAATACCGTGGTATTTACATGCTACTTCAAAGAAAACCATATTACTACCAATGTTCAAAAACATTGCATTACTATAGCACAAAACTAATACCATGGTGTATTTATACCTGTCATTATGTGGTCCATTCAGAAAATAATAGTGGTAATACCATGATATTTTGGATACATGCCATAGTATTTAATGTTTACCATTCATATACCATGTAACTTAAAGGTAATTCAAAGAATACCATGGTTTTACCCCAATAATGGCCCGAAAACCATTATATTACCATGGCATCTCTCCAGAAAATGTGGTATTACTATAATACACATTTTTAAAACACATTAATACAATGGTACATTGATATATATTATGGTACTGAATGAATACCATATTATTTTACCATGGTATTCCAAAGAATATCACTTCTCATTGGTTACACTGTCCTTATAAGGTCCAATCAGGTCATAATACTATGGTATTTTTATTTATCTGTACCATAGTACTGAATGTGTGTTACTTCAAGGCACTTCAAAAATACTATTGTATCTCCACTATATGTGGCCCAAAACCATAGTATTACCATGGTACATGTCTAGAAAATGTGGTATAACTGTAGTATATGATTAAAAAATACATACTGAATAGATACCATATTTATTTACCATGCTAAATTCTAAGGAATATCACTCTCCACTGGTTAGACTGACCCTATGTAGTAATGGGAGTATTAGATAGTAATACCATGGTATTCTTGATATATACCATAGTACTGAATGTTTACCATATTCAAATGCCATGTTACTTTACGGTACTTCAAAGAATAACATGGTTTCTCCACTATACGTGGCCCAAAACCATAGTACTACCATGGTGCATGTCTAGAAAATGTGGTATTACTGTAGTACGTTTTAAAAAAATACATTAATATCATAGCACTGAACAGATACCATATTCATTTACAATGCTAAATTCTAAGGAATGCCACTCTCCATTGGTTAGACTGACCCTATGTAGTAATGGGAGTATCAGATAGCATTCTTGATATATACCATAGTACTGAATGTTTACCATATTCAAATGCAATGTTACTTCAAGGTAATTCAAAGAATAACATTGTATCTCAGAAAACCTATTACCATTCCGTAAATGTTGTATTACTGTAGTAAATGTTTCAAAAAATACATTAATATCCTAGTACTGAATGAATACTATATTCATTTACCATGGTATTCGAAAGAATACCACTCCCTATTTGTTACACTGTCCTTATGTAGTAATGGGTAGTAATTACTGTTTCAGACAGTAATAACATGGTATTCTTAATATATATAGTACTGAATGTTTACCATTTTCAAATGCAATGTTACTTCAAAAAATACTATGGTATGGCCCAAAACAATAGCAATACCATGGTACATGTCAAGCAAATTTGGTACTGCTGTAGTACATGTTTTAAAAATACATAAATACCATAGTACTGAATGAATACTGTATTTATTTACCATGGGATTCCAAAGAATACCACTTCCCATTGGTTACATTGCCCTTATGTTGCCAAATCAGATCGTACTAGCGTGGTGTGTTTGATCTCTACCATAGTACTGAATGTTTACCATATTAAAAAAACAATGTTACTTCAAGGCACTTTACAACAATACCATGGTATCTCCCCAATACATGGCCCAAAACCAATATATTACCATGGTACATGTCCAGAAAACATGGTAATGGTGTCAAAAGGGATGTATCTCTGACCTGCAGTCGCCTGCGTCTGATTATTCCCGAATCATCCATGTCGTGTCCTGTAGAGGAGATGCTGCTGCTGCTGCTGTGCGGATCAGTGGAGACTCATTGAGCAGAAGAGCTCAATCCGCTCGTATCCATCGGGACTCCGTCATCCGGACGCCACGGGCTTCGAGCTCACCGTAATCCGGCTCATATCGAGCATCCGAGAGTCTGGACGAGGCTTCGCGACGCTCGCATCCCGTATAAAGTCCGAACCCCGAACCCACGAGCGCACGCCCGTGACGTCATAAAGGAACGTGCGCGAGATCAACACGAATGACTCGCTGCCAGCGCGTCGGCTCCTTTTAGCATCAACCTCTCTCTCTCTCTCTCTCTCTCTCTCTCTCTTTCTCTCTCTGTCTCTCTGAGTTGTTCATTCATGTCATCCTCTCTGTCTCCGGGATGTTGAACTGTCTCCTCCTTTCGCTCCTCCCTCACATAAACACGCAAGCTGCATTTTATTGTTTAGCATATATTATTATTATTTGGCCATTTTATGTGTGTGAGCAGCATTCATCATTTGTTTGATACAAAATAGCAGCATTTTGGCCACCCCACACTCGTGAATCCCAAAAATGCTGTTTAGATAGCTATTCATTAATTAATGAATAAATATGTATGTTTCTAAAATACCAAACACTATCCACCTTTTTGAGAGTAAGAGTAGGCGTGGCCCTTGTAAATGTTATGGTAGTACTCACAACCATCGTCAACGTCACCAAGGCTCGCCCCAATCGGCCTGAGGGGGGCGCTACAGCGATCAAAAGTACAAAATTGCTCATAACTCCAAACCATCACAAGCTGCTGATGTATGGCGAAAATTTTCGTTTTTTGGATTTTTTGAAAAGTGTACTTGTTATGTTTGCATTAATATGCTCTAACACGTATTGTTTGGTTTTGTTTCAGGGCATACATATGAAGAAGCTGAGACCTGGATACCTGTTGTATATATGGCTTTACTCAGCACTCTTCCACAATAATAACATACAACACAGGGTTGCCCTCTACTGGCCGTCAGGTAACTTAACATCAACGCAAATACATTACAGTACTAGTCCTAGGTTTTTCAACCGAATGGAACCAAACCAGTGCAGAAAGATTGGAGAGTGAATATAAATACAAAAAAAAAAAAAAGTTTAACTTTTGCTCACTGTCGCAAATGGACGCCAAAACGTTCAAAAGGGGCAGGGCCACTTTTAGTAAAATTCCCATAACTTCTTAACCGAATGAGGTATCTTCCCCAAACTCAGAACACTTATATAAGAGATCAACATGAGGTCACAGGACAAAAATCACGAAGCTTGGCCACTTGGTGGTGCAATTAGGGGGAGGAAAAACTGAAAAATGACTATACCTACACAACTATTTGTTCTATCAACATGAATATCGCAGAGCACAGTTATGGTCCAAAATGCCACAAGTGTTTATAAGTACATTTGTGTATTTCAAACAAACATGGCCGCCATTGGCAGATGAAGTTTGAGCACTTATTAGACGAGGCAGAATTAAAATGTCTGCGAAATTTTAAAGAAATCAGCCACTGAGGGGTGATATCTCATTTTCCAAGGGTGTAAATACACACAATATTCATATCATAAGACAGACCTCATTATTTTGGACAACTTTGCCTCTAGAACCACTGCTGTCAATCAAATCGTTTGTTAAATGATTGAGAAGATGTAAAAAAAAACTACTTTTGTAAACTAGTCCTAGGTTTTGGGAAAAGACCCTGCAGTACAATTCTCTGGACTCTCTAGGTGGATAATTATCAAAAAGGGTTAGCTATAATTAGGGGTCATTTAGAAAAGGGGCCTGTCCACATTTATCCAATATCATAAAGCCTAAAGCAAACTCAAAGCTCAAAACAAATCCTGGTGAGCATATGCAGCAGGTGATTCTAAACAAGCATGCAAAGTTTTAAGGAGGTCGGACCACAGCTGGCACTATAAACATTAAAAAACATAATATTTCTATAATGAACTATCTGGATTTGCCAAAAATGCTTTTTCTAAATCATTGATTTAGGTGGTTACAGGCTTGCTACATTATGTCTTTTTTCATATGCGCTTAAATGCCTTAAACTCCAGTAATTGAGATACATTTCTTCTCGTTTATTTTCCTATAGAGGATAATGAACCAGAAGTCTCACCCATAGGCTTACTTCCACATTGAAGAAAAAGGTGGATATTGCAGAAAAAAAAGATATATATGTATATCTTTTTTTTTTGAATCTCAGAAGGCTATGTAGTCTATCCATGTCTTGTTTAATAAAATATATAAATAAATAAACAGGCCTACACAGGATTTGCTGTCATATTTCCCTCCCACAGGCGTTCAGATGTAGAATAAGGTCAATAGATTTGCCCCCATTGACACATTTACTGATGATTTCATCAGACATGGTTTACGCATGATGCCTTTGATCACAGGAACTAGAATCCAGTTGCTTTGTCCTGACGAGCCCCTGATCACACAAAAGAGCATGACATGAAAAGAGTATGATGACAGAAATAGAAAAAGTCAGATTTTTTTTTTATTGTAACACTCAGTCGAGAACAGGATTGCTGGATCATTGCGTAATATTAAGCGGCGGAGGATTAGGTCATGATCTCGCTGTTTTTACATAACATATGGTCACATCAACAGTGTTCTCTCGCACTGGTGACATCACTCATCTTCCATAGTGGAAAACTGGACAAGCGCTGCCCTGGGATCAGTCTGACAGGCCTGATCTGACTGATCTCATTCAGCTGTGCTCCCAGATGCTGTTTACAACACACCGGATGACACACAGCAACAGATTTCTGTCACACATGCCAAGAAGGTCACAATAGCACACCAACATGCTACCCGCACAATTTTAGCAGCACGTTTATTGAGAAGCACATGGAGCATATGTTTGATTTAAAGGAACAGTTCATCCAAAAATGTACTCACCCTCAGGTCATCCAAGATGTAGATGAGTTTGTTTCTTCATCTGATTTGGAGAGATGCAGCATTGCATCACCTGCTCACAAATGGATCCTCTGGAGTGAATGGGTGCCGTCAGAATGAGAGTCCAAACAGCTGACAAAAACATCACAATATTCCACAAGCAATCCACACCACACTAGTCCATAAGTTAACATCTTATGAAGCCAAAAGCTGTGTTTTTGTAAAAACAAATGTATCATGTAACTGTCACTTCTGGCTAAAATATGAGTTTATAATCCATAATTATGCTTCCTCTAGTGAAAAAGTTCATCCCCTGTTGTCTCTCGCATCAAAATCCACCAAAATGTTTGTTTAAAGCTGTTTTAGACTGTTTTCACTTGTATCGGTGCAGATTTCTCTTCTGATTCAGACCAGACGACTTTCAGAAAGCAATATTATGTATACAGACTATTTTAGGCAGTTTAAAGTTAAAAACATCTTAATGTTGGATTTGTTTCTTACAAACACATAGCTTTTGGCTTCACAAGATGTTAACTGATGCACTGGAGTGGTGTGGACTACTTGTGAATTATTATGATGTTTTTCTCAGCTGTTTGGACTCTAATTCTGACGGCACCCATTCACCGCAGAGGATCCATTGGTGAGCAAGTGATGTAATGCTACATTTCTCCAAGTCTGATGAAGAAACAAACTCATCTACATCTTGGATAGCCACATTTTCAGAAAACATTCCTTCATATGTACAGTACTTTATATTTGTACAGTGGCAGTATATTTGTTTGGATACAGAATAAGGTTTGGGAAACACGTTGCTTTAATAACAGATGGCGTGTGGAGCATCTGTTCTTCTCTAAAACATCCAACTGAGCAAATCAGGGTCCCGTGGGGGCGTCCGACACAGAAACAGATGTAAGAGCCTTGAAAAGATGTCAGAAACTTTTGAGACGTTATTTAGCATTGTCATATGGTGACATCACCGCAGACAGACTCATCAATATGTCATGATTGACTAACAGCAGTCAGTCGGCAATGACTCACTGTATTTGTGTTACAGTATATTGTGAGATATTGAAGATGATCACTATTATAGGTTTGGTGTATACAGTATAAAGGGAAGATTTTTGTCTTGTTTTCCAATGAAAATGTCTTAAAATGTAAAGCAAAACTGCATCTGATATTTAAGGGTTGTTTTAAGAATATATATTGTGAGTATTTAGTCTTGTCCTGATGGCAAATACATTTAAATTCATTTAAAGGTATAGTTTTAAACTTCTAGTTTTGGATGCTTGGTTATAATGCACATTAGCAAAAAGCTATAAGAAGCACGAGTCAGTTGTTGGTTTTCATATTTTCATATTTCCACTGAAGCGTTATTGAGTCTCTGTCCATGGTGCTGATCTTCAGACCAATGCACTTTACTGTCATTCAGCACTCTCCAAACTGAACACTGATCTGAACACATTGATCACACTTAAAATGTGTCATTATATTGGAAAGCAAAACATCAAAGTATCAACACAAGCACATAATTTCAAACACAAAAATGAAGTTTGTTGGGTTCGAAAGTTAAAAAAATAGATGTAGTGTTGAAAACGTTTGTGAAATGTTAGTGGAATGGTTTCATATTCAGTACTGTCCTGTTTTGCAATAAAAATCGTATTTGTGACACTTTATTAACAAAGTTTCTTATTCTCAAGATCTAACATATAGACAAGACAAAACAAGTCAAAATATTGATGAGAGATGAAAATGTTTTTCTTTTCAGTGTTGTTTTGTATTGAGTGTATTCGTAGCTTTTACACTGTAAACTCTATCATTTTTGTCTCGTGTGTGACGTGTGGATTTTCTGTGATGCTCACACTGACGTCTTGAAGTTCAGTGGAAGATTTATTTGAGCGCAGATGAAGAGAAAACGTACAATCCTTCAGACCTTCTGCCAGAGACACAGGCTGAAGGAGGATATCTTCCAAACAAACACACACACACACACACACACACACACACACACACACAAGCTGTTAATTCATGAGCAAGACTCAGTCCAGAAATACCCAGCAGACGGACATCATTCATTACGTATTCAGTGACAAACATTGTTCTGTGATGCAGAATGAATCAGTGCTCCCCTATGAGTCTATACATAATAGAGCTGAATGATTAGTGTCATATTTCAGATGAAAATCTGAAAACCCTGTAAAGACTGACATTTCAAATAATATTCAGAAAATTCTTTTTTCTTTTTTTTTTATGGAACAGTTTATTGAATCTTTAGACAAAACTTAAAAATGTGAAGTGCATATGTGACCCTGGACCACAAAACCGTCTTAAGTAGCACGGCTATGTTTGTAGCAATAGCCAAAAATACATTGTATAGGTCAAAATTATCAATATTTATTTTATGCTAAAAATCATTAGGATATTAATTAAAGATCATAGTCCATGAAGCTATTTTGTAAATTTCCTAATGTAAATATTTACAATATTTTAAATTGTTCTCTGATATCTACGTAGAAAGTATGTGGCTTAGGTAAGGGCACAAATTCTCCAGAAACGGTTTTTACAATACCATTTACAACTCTAGGATTTGTCCTTAGAATGAAATAGTCTGTTATTACCTTATTTGGAAGGGTCATGAATAATAATGATGGGCTCTGCTCTGATTGGCTGTTTCACAGTGCACCTCATTTCAGTAGCTCACACAGCCGGAAGGAAACACAGGGAGGGAAATATATATTTCAGTATTTTCTCTAGCAGTTATATCGTTGGGTAATTATACTGTATAAAAGTTGCGAGCATCAGGGAGCCACTATTAATATGCAGGGCACTAAAACTGCTTTTGAATGCACAATCACTTTTTACTTTAACTTTCGAGATTTGTGATCACAGGTGCTTTGTTGTATATACTTACCACACATTTTACGAGATCAGATGCTTGTCAGCAGTGCTGAAGATCTGCAAATCATTCGCTATCATCCTCGGTCATGTCGCATGTGGTAAGTGAAATCTTATGTACTGTAATGTGACAGGCTACCGCTAGCAAGCAGCTAACCACGTCCCTTTAGTGGCTGGCTTTATTTTATTATTTATTTTATAACGCGTTATTTGTTTTCCGTGCTTTTCTGAAAAAGGTAGGTGTAGAATGCGTGCCGGTAACTATATCCTGATTATAACATCACAGTCAGTGTTACGTTGGGATTGGCCTCTTTTTTCAGTGGACTTTGACGCACAAGATTTACATAAGAAACAGTACTTGGTGTTTGGGTATGTAATTTCCATTTTCCTTTTTCCATTTAGAACTGTTAAGTTTTCCATTCTATGGCACCTTTAAAGGTGATTTAAATATCTTAACTGACCAAAAATATACTTATAGTCTTTGGACGACATGAGGGTGAGTAATTAATGACAGAATTTTCATTTTTGGGTGAACTGTTATAGTCTGTTGGCATCTCCATGTGGCCCTCTTTGGTATTGCAGCTTGATTTGCAGTGCGGAAGGGAGACATGAAAAACGTACATAGAGGTGGTACCCAGGATTGGAAATTGGGGACATGTAACATAGACTATTTTTTAGGTGGTTGTATTATTTTTTTTATGTGCATATAGCTGAATGTGCAGGATAATAAACATGATAATAATTTGCTTTATAATAAAATGCATTTTATAGTTCATTTTCATGCATATTTGTACATATAATGTCCTGAGGACAGAAATGACACTGATTCGGTGGAATGGCACTTATAATGATTATAAATCTTATCTTTATATCTAAAAAGTTGGACCCTTTTTTATAAAGTTGTTTTTTGCAAATATTGTTAAGAAAATAAATTTTATCTGGAAATCTGATTGGCTGTGAAGTTATGATCCTGCCTCCCATACTGAAAGGAGGATTCTTTTTGGTTGGTTAAACTGCTGCTATTTACTGAAATAAGGAAGCATTGTAGCTACTGTAGCCTTCATAACTCATACAGCATGAGTGTAGGCCCAACTTTTGTCCTGATTTGCAGTCTGGACAAGTTGACAATAGTTGCAGAAAGTTGGAGCCATCTTTTTAATTTGGATCTATTACTCACACTTCAGACACAATGCATCATACTTCTTCAGAAAACGTATAAAATAGTACATATGTACTGTATTTATAGACCTTATACAATAATCTTTAGTCATTTTTGGGACCCCAGGCCAATTTATGATTTCTTTAAACATACAGCAGGAACACACAGGGTGATCAAGCTGAAATCCCACAGAGTGTGATCAAGCAACATGAGAGTGAGGAAGTACTTTTATTTTTTTAGTGCTCTATCCCACTGAAACTTTAAATTGTCGCGACTGTGTGAAGAAAACCGGAGGAAGATTAACTTAATGATAAATTAATTTATTACGCTCTCTTCCTATTTGTCCCGGTTTCCTCCCGCCGGCTCTGTTCCTTTGGGAACGCTGACCTTGGTTCAGGTTCTGTTATTGGTTGATATAGCGGTGTGCGGGCTCAGCTGTCAGGCTGTTAAATACCCAGCAGGAATCGTCAGGCGCTGTTGTTCACGAGCGTCGTGGGATACTTCTGTTGTTGTGCATGCGCGCCCTCTTCAGGTCAGAGGAGGCAGAAACACTGTTGAGGATGTCATCTATGTGGGTTCTCTTTCAGCCTGTTATATGTGACCCTGGACCTCAAAATCAGTCATAAGTAGCACAGATATATTTGTAGCAGTAGCCAACAATATACTGTATGGGCCAAAATGATTGATTTTTCTTTTATGCCAAAAATCTTTAGGATATTAAATAAAGATCAATGTTCTATGAAGATATTTTGTAAATTTCCTTCCGTACATATAATATGCATTGCTAACTTAATTTGGACAACTTTAAAAGTGATTTTCTCAATATTTAGTTAGTTTTTTTTTTTTTTTTTGCACCCTCAGATTACAAATGAAGTTCTTAGCAATGCTAATCAAAAATTAAGTTTTGCTGTATTTACGTAGGAAATTTACAAAATGTCTTCATGGAACATGATCTTCACCTAATATCCTAATGATTTTTAGCATAAAAGATGTACTGTTGGCAATTGCTAAAAAAAAACCCTGTGTTTTGTGGTCCAGGGTCACATATTATTTTATGTATTATCAAAATAAGGTGGATATTATTTAATATTATTTTTAAAAATGACACCATTTTATATTATTATATATTATTCAAATAGCAAAGAATTTTTAGACATTTTAGATCGCAGTATTTTTTTCTTTGTTTGTTTGTTGTTGTTTTTTAAACAGAGTCAGAGTAGTTACTATTTTAAAACTGTATCATGAAGAAGATTAATTACTTTTTTGGTCTGTTTTTTTTTTTTTTTTTTTTTTGGTCATTGGTCAAATCTGGCTTGAATTTAAATAGTTTCTTTAATTCTAACTGGTGAAGGCTAACGGGTAGAAGACCTCTGTAGACAAAGTGTCCCAGAAAACCCAAGTCTGAATCATTTATTTTAACATAAATGACATTACACCAATAGAAACACAGTAGGGATTTTATTTTTACACTGTGTGTGTGTTTACATGTGTGGTCTGCCTGATCAGGCAGTAAAGCAGCTTGGCCTGCAGAATGAGAATGAGAAGATCAGTTTAATTCAGAGCCACAGACAGACTGATTATCTGCAGCAGGTCAAATGAATGAATGTTTCTCTACAGGGACGAACATGGGGCAGATGGACTTCTCACACACAGACAGACCACATGATCCTGCTGTGATATTTAAGGAGTTATGAAAGAATGTGTATTATGATATCATTCAGTGTAAACTCACTCTGTTGTTTGTTAAATTCAACCTTTAGTATCCTTCTTTAATGCAAATTCGATTTTTGCCATTATATATGAACACTAGTACTACTGATGATTGAGTTAACTGTTCAACAGTGTGTTGTATTGGCAGTGCTGGAAGATGTGACATCGCTGTGATCTGTTTGTTGTATGTCTGTCTCTGATAAACAGATGCTGTAACAGGTGGCATTGAGTGTCAAAGTGACCAGCCTTCAGACAGTCCAAATAATCCTTCAGGACACGTCTGAGGTGTGTGTGAACCTGAATAAGATACACTACACCTGCTGTTTAACAGATCTGACCTGTTAATGTGACACCAAGAATTTACCTCTGGTGAACTCAGACTTAGAGTTTTAAAACAAAATTCATATTATAATTTATTATATGATGCACAGTTGAGGTCAAAAGTTTACATACACCTTGCAGAATCTGCAAAATGTTAATTATTTTACCAAAATAGGAGGGATCATACAAAATGCATGTTACTTTTTATTTAGTATTGACCTGCACTGCAAAAAAAAAAAATGCTTTTCTTACTTTTTTCTTTTTTGTCTTGTTTCCAGCTAAAATATCTAAAAATTCTTAAACCAAGAAGGATTTTCTAGACAAGTAAAAATTAATGCCTTGTTTTCAGACAAAACATGTTAAAATTAAGTGAGTTTTTAAAGTTATCTGCCAATGGAGTAAGCAAAATAATCTATCTTAATGCTTGAAATAAGATTATTTTGCTTACCCCATTGGCAGATTATTTTGCTTGTTTTAAGCAACAACTCACTTAATTTTGACTTCTTTTTTCTGAAAACAAGACAATACTTTTTAATTGTCTAGAAAATCCTTCTTGATTTAAGAAGTTGTAGATATTTTGGCTGGAAACAAGACACAAATTAAGTAAGAAAAGCATTTTTTTTTTTGCAGTGAGAATATGATATTTCACATAAAAGATGTTCACATATAGAGAGAAAATAATAGTTGACCAATAATAAATGACCCTTATGCTTGATTCTTGATAATGTGTTGTTACCTGGATGATCCACAGCTGTGTGTTTTTTTTTTTTTTTTAGTGATAGTTGTTCATGAGTCCCTTGTTTGTCTTGAACACTTAAACTACCCGCTGTTCTTCAGAAAAATCTTTCAGGTCCCACAAATTCAGTTTTTTTCAGCATTTTTGTGTATTTGAACTCTTTAATGACTGTATGATTTTGAGATCCATCTTTTCACACTGAGGACAACTGAGGGACTCATATGCAACTATTACAGAAGGTTCAAACTCTCACTGATGCTCCAAAAGGAAACACTATGCATTAAGAGCCAGGGTGTGAAAACTTTTGAACAAAATGAAATTGTGTATTTTTTTCTTATTTTGCCTAAATATCATATTGTTTTTCACTTAGTACTGCCCTTCAGAAGCTACAGAAGTTACATTTACTCTGATCTTCAAATTCCAAAAGTTTTCACCCCCTGGCTCTTAAAGCATCATGTTTCCTTCTGAAGCATCGGTGAACATTTGAACCTTCTGTAATAGATGCATATGAGATCCTCTGTGTGAAAAGATGGATCTTAAAATCATACAGTCATTGTTGGAAAGGGTTCAAATACACAAAAATGCTGGAATCTTTCTATAATGTGCCATAAAAATTAAACGTTAAATAGTCATCAGGATCAAATATTTACTTATTATTTACATTTATGCATTTGACATTATGCATTTCTCGGGATCAAACCTATGACCTTGCGGCTGCAAGCTCTATTTGCTTTCAGTGCCCTTCGTCTTGCCCTCACATGAGTTATAAACAACTACAAGAGTAAATAGCTTCACACTTCTGATGTCAGAGCTGTTTACCTACGTGCCGCTTCTCTCGTCTCTAATGAGCTTAAAGCATTAAGATCCTCGCGCCTACCTGACCGCACGCATGGGTATCTATTTCTTATCCTATTGACGCAATCTGGTGTTTCCCGTTCAGGATCTGACGTGTCTCGAGAGGCAGTCGTGGCCCTTTATAAAGAGGCCTGCTCGTGTGTCCATGCATTGATCGCATCAATCAGCTGTTCTCAAAGACTTCTCATCTCTACCTGAGAGGACATGGAGCCCATCAGCCAAACGGTGACGGTGAGCGTCTCAGATGCGGTTTACCCCCGCAGGCCGGTGCGTGTGACGCCGAGAGGAGCCTCCTCTCATTTCGTCGGGAGCACCATTGTGATTCTGTCCTCGTACGCCGTTGCAACTCTGGCCATGAATTGCGGCAAAAAGATCCAGGATGAGAGATTGAAAACATCTGAAAACTGACGAAGAGTGCCTCATCAAACGCTGCTGTTGTTTGATATAAATGTGCACCTTGGAAAGACTTTCTGGACTGAAAGGTTTGCCACACTCTGGCAGCGTACTTGTCCTCAAGGTCTCAGGTCGATACATCCATGCAAACTTTGAAGAGATGTTTTCAACTGTGATCCTGTTGAACAAAGAAGCCAAGAACAAAGAAACGGACATGATTATCTGCATCAGCTGTCATACGAGTCCACGAGAGACATATTGAGTATCAGTTTATCTCAAGACTCTGGAAAATTAACAAAAAAGAGGCCTATGAGAGCAGATTTTATAGGCTCTTTTACTGATATTTGAATTTAAAGATATTTATAAATTCTGTTTTTGTTATTATGTGTTTGTTTCATTCTGATAGCGAAGCACTGATTTGATAGTTTTGTAAAAAGTGTTATTTGTTCATTACAATGTACATAAATGATTAAAATGTTTTAATACATTGTTAAAAAGCTTGATTGACTGATTTATTGGTCATGCTGTTCAGAACATATATTATTTCACATTGATATAAGCCAACATTCTCTAGCATTCAGAAGCTCATGAAGATCATGATTCATTTGCACGCTACAAGAACAGTTTTTTTAATCAGTGCAGATTTCTT
The DNA here is from genome assembly GCA_033026305.1 of Cirrhinus molitorella. Taxonomy (NCBI): domain Eukaryota; kingdom Metazoa; phylum Chordata; class Actinopteri; order Cypriniformes; family Cyprinidae; genus Cirrhinus; species Cirrhinus molitorella. The sequence continues at coordinate 52,826,542 of CM065117.1, forward strand.
CAGAATAAATTGTAATGAAACAAAAATACTCTTCTAAAGTAATTATGAATGTCATTTACATGTGCAAAATGCACTGCCACAGTATTAAGGCCCTTTCACACCAAAAAGCTCGCAATTATGAGTTATAAAGTCAGAATTGCAAGATATAAAGTCACAGTTATGACTTTTTTTCAAGAATTGCGTGATACAAAGAATTGCACGTTTTTATCTGTATAACAATTGCAAGTGCATATCATGCGATTCTGACTTCATTACTGACTTCTGATGCAATTTTGTTTTATAAAGTCAGAACTGTGAGAAATAAACTTACAATTCTGAGGAAAAAATAGTCAGAATTGCAACTTTATTTCTCAGAATTGAGATATAAAGTCACAATTCTGACTTTTTTTCAAGAATTGCATGATAAAAACTCACATTTGTGAGAAAAAAAGTCAGAATTGCACATTTCTGTTTATATAACTCGCAATTGCAAGTGCATATTATGCAATTCTGACTTCATTTCTGACTTCTGATGCAGATATAAACTTTGAATTCTATAAACAGAATTGCATGACAAACTCACAATTGCAAAAAGTAAAGTCAGAGTTGCAAGATAAAAATTCACAATTTTCTCACAAATGCGCAATTCTGACTTTTTTTCTCACAATTCAGACTCACAATTGCAAGTCCTAATTTTGATGGGGGAACAGATTGATACATTCTCAGAATTGCGAGTTTATATTTCAGAACTGTTCGTTTATATCTCAGAATTTCGAGTTTATATCTTGCAATTCTGACTTCATGTTCTAAAATTTCTGCCGCAATTGTGTTATAAAGTCAGAATTGCGAGTTTATTTCTCAGAATTGCGAGTTTATGCCACAATTCTGAGAAAAAGAATCATAATGAATCGCATGATATAAATCCGCAATTGTTATGAAGTCAGAATCACAAGATATAAACTTGCAGTTCTGAGAAAAAGTCGTCAGAATTGCGAGATGTATCCTAAACTTGCAATTGCGAGGGAAAAAGTCAGAATTGTGAGATAAAAAGTCACAACAACCTTTTTATTTTTTATTTAGTGGGCTTTCATTGAGGAACGATATTGGATGGAGTCACTTTCATAACATTTTTTTTTTCTCCAGCTGATGAACGATCAGAACATTGACAGCCAATCAGAATCCATCCAGAATTTTAAGTATAGATGACGAAAGGATTTGTTATAAACAGAACGGTTGAATGGTTGCTAATTCGAGTAAAACGTAGCCTACGTCTGATCACTTATAAAGTAACTGCACACCTCTCCACAGCACACATGATTTATTTTAATATTAATGTAAGAGGTTTGGGTTTGATCTCCAAACTGTCACTCAGAGAAGGAGAGATAATCATGAATGCCCTTGAACGATTCGACACGTTCACCACTAGATGGAGCCCAGTAGCTACAGCTGAATGTCAAGCCTGCCAGCAGAGGAGGCTCTAATGATGACAAAAACGGCAGTAACCTGGAAAAATCAAGAAACGGTGTGCAGAAACGTCCGTTTCAAGTGGTGGATGAAGCTAGAGATCCTCTCCATAAACCAAACAAACAAGAAAGCATTCAGCATTCTGAATGGATACGAATGAAGGAGAGGCTTCACTGGCTGAATAACCTCTTATGTATTTTGGAGTGAGTTTACAACAACAAAACAGCAGTCGGTTTTACATCACAGGGTATTTGCAGGATTAAGTTCAAATGTAAGACTTTTTAAGACCTGCACAAGTAAAATTATTACCATATGAGAGGAGTAGAGCAATGTCTATGTTAACATGTATTAAACTGTAACATGATTGTAAAAGCACGATTTAGTGTTGTGATACAGGTTTTTACAAAAAAGAAAAAGAAATGTTCAATCAATCAATAAAATGAATCAATTAATTACTATATTAATTAAATAATATAAACATAATTTTAGTGTCAAAAATGTTGAGCATTTTATCACGCATTATAGGGCTGTCACTAACGATTAATTTGATAATCGAGTTTATTATTCTGACGATTAACCAAGTAATCGGATAATTATAATTCATTTGTTTGAGGTAATAAAAATAGACCTAACCCTGACAGCAAATTTCATCCGGCCTGATTCTGGCCCACACTCCTGCAAATCCGCAAAACGGACTTGGGCCAGTGTCTTTTGGCACAACGGGCCAATACCGGCACGCATCTGGTTTTCCGCTTATCTGGGCCAGCACTGGGCCAGCTCCGTACCAGACTCGGCCCGGATCCGCTCTGCGATAGTAGACCGTGCCCACGGAAACCAGACACGGGCCGGATCCGTCTAGGACTGTGATACAGCACTGAAACGGATGTGACTGTAACGCGGATTTGCCGGTTGAAAACGAATCTGGCACAGAGTCAGATGCTGTCTGGGAAACAAGCAATAACCTTTAAAATTACTTAAAATACATATATAATAGCAATAAAGCAATAATAATTAGTTTAGATAAAGTATCAAATACAAGTAATCATATGGTTTTATTAAACAAAACTGTTAAAATTAATTATGTATTATAAACATAGAGCTAATGTAATCTAATCCTTATTTAACATTGACTATATTAAATTTATTAAATTTATATTAAAGTTGGCAATCTTTATTGCTACAGTCACTGTAATTTTTTGAACATGTAGACATCAGAATGTATAAACTCAGAGTGAGGGTTAAAACTTTTTTTTTTTAAATCATGATAAACAGTTAGCATTTTGACGAAGATACTGATGTATTCTGTGTTTGCTTAGGTTTATAAATGATTTACCTTACAAATACGATGAAATGGCGCAGGTTGAGTTCTAGATGAACGTTATAATAAACCCAAACTCATGTAAGACTCAGGCAATTGACACTTTTCTCACGCCCTCACGCCACACCCATTTTTTCACGCAGTCAAAAGCACCATCAGTTAAAACTGTAATAATAAGATATTGGCAAAACAGATTTGATAAAGGCTCCAGTGTCTATTTGTGTTTGCGCTCTGGAAATCGCCAAAAGATTCTATTTACAATGTGTTTTCGTAGCGCTGAGCAATGTAGCCAATCACAGACATATCTGTTGATTTCTTGAACACCTGTGATTGGCTATTGCCTTCAAAATTTTGCCGCCCGATTTCCCCCCCCCTGCACACTTGTCAGTCCTCTCACTGAGGTTCAGTGATTATAAAGGAACTTTGTGACATTGCGATGAACTGAAGTAAGTGACACATTTTTAGTGATTATCAAGGAAGGGCTATTTGCGCACTTCTAGGCTACATATAACCTGTTCAGAATATGAAAAAAGTTTTGTTTATCGTCCTGCTAACGGCCATATACCCTATAGCGAAGTTTCGTGAGTGATAAATCTCTTATGAATGAAGGATTTATTTTTGAATGGGAAAAAAATATATATAATTTCTCAGAACAGATGTTCATGCAATACAGACTAATAGATTAATGGATAAATATTTGGATTTTTAAAATGCGGCAGCAATTATTTATAAAAGTAACTAAATCTAAATATATCAATTATTTCACTGTACATTGCTATTCTTGTTGTGGTAAAAGGTTAATAGTTTTGCAGCACTGCAACAGTTATTTTATATAGGTATTTATGATCAAAACACAGACATAATTGTCTAGATGTCAGACAAAACTATATGTGTGTGTGTATAGAGCCTATTGTTTATAAAAAAATATAACATAAATGGTCTCTAACATTGTTTTGTGCAATTTGTGAAATTCAGCCTGCTGTTTTTGTTTTATACAGGTTTTAGCATAATTTCACAATGTTGACGTCTGAACATTCTGTTTTTGCTTCAAATGTTGAAATGATAAAATCAAATTTAAATTAAAAAAATGCTAATGCTACATGTGTGTAGCATCTTTGTTTGTATTGTGAAATGCAGTGTTTGGTTCTAATTTCCAATTTATTATTATTATTTATTATTACTGCTGAAACAGTTTCATGGCAGGGAAGACATATTTATGGCCGGTAAATTTTCTCAAATCAACAGAAAATGTTGTTATTATCATGATTAAAATGACATGTGGCAAAAAGTTTTAAGTTTAAGTGTAGAAATTAGGACAAAGGTATTGTAATTTCCCTACTGTAGAATAAGTTAAAATAATATACCTGTGAAAGACTAATTTTCATTTATTTTACAGAATTGTTTTCCAATATTACTGCCATAGGGATAATAATATAAAATCATTATTATCATTATATTCTAATTTGTTTGGTTTCCAAAATCGACAATGTTAGTGTAATTTAGACTGAGACACTATATCACAACTAAAAAAGGGGACTGAGTCCCCTTTAAACCTCAAGAACAAGTCAATTTACCATTTTTTCTTTGTTTAGTTTGCACAATGAACCTGTATTGTACTCTCAACATGCACCATAGATTAATTTAACTGTAAAATGTACAAAATTTTCTTCCCAACCTCCCTAGGAATTCTCACTCCAAGCTGAATTCAAAAGTTGGCCGCTCTGAGATTGTGACCCTCCACACATCTAAATGATAACAGTTTGTGTCATTGTCATCCGTGGAAATCACCACTTACAGAGTATTTTTTCTGTGACTTTTTTTTTTGTATTTTTTAAAAATAGAGTACTCAAATCGAGGAATCGTGACAGCCCTAATGCCTTACCTTTTTGTCTTACTTTTGTTGAGTGTTGTCACAAAATGAGTAAACACGTTTACAGGTGGGATAACAGCGAACTTAGGTTCACAACATAAATCCAATTGCAGTTGTGAGTGAAGCTTGCACTAAAACGTTGCAATGACAAAATATTGCAGTAAATAGAAAGCTCAAATGTTACAAGTTACAATATTGATGTTGTAATATAACAATCTGATTATATATGTTACAATATGTTAAAATAACAAATTTGAAACACATGATTATATTTTTTTTTATTAAGCGGCTTCGTGGAATACTCGATTCTGATTGGTCAGTCGCCACATTCCAGGGTTTGATATTCCCAGATAACAACCGGTAAAAACCAATAACACAAGCTCCTCCGGGTAACTGCCTGCAGTCGGCGCTGTTCGCATGCTGGGAACATTTTTTTCTTCGTGGAAACTTTGCGCGTTTGGTTGGCTAAAAAATTATTGTTTAATTCATGATGTCATCCTGGTATCGCGGACCTCTCTCCTTTCATACAAACGCAGCCGCTGCTGTATTGGATTATAAGATAACAAACTGGTAAGATTTTGAAACCTTTTTTGTCTTAAATCAATGTCCTTTCCTGCACAATCTCCCTTAAATGTCCGTCTAGTTTTTTCAACGGCTCTGGTTTGAACTTGCCGCTTCCTAGCAACGGCTTTCTTCACTGAAGCGTTGCGTTCAAATATTTATTTACTTTTGTAAAAAAAAAAAAAAAAAAAAAAAAAAATATATATATATATATATATATATGGATATTTTATGTCTGGGGAAAAATGTGGGATTAAACAGGTTAGGTGAAATAAGCTGCAAGGTGTATGTAAACTTTTGACCTTAACTGTATATCGTGATAATGATTACCATGTTCATATGGCCACGGTATCAGTACTTTTAGTTTTTGTGACTGATATTGTAGGCCATCAGAGGTATTTTAGGGAAGATATGGCGGCCTCAGTGAAAAGTGTGTCCAATGGCTCCATACGGGTGAAACCAGCTCTGAATGGTGGAACGAATGCGGTGCAATTAGCGGCGGTCCCGTCGTGGTAATGTGAGTGACCTCTCCAAACGAACACAACAGCTCATCCATGAATAGCTTTGACACAAAGGATTATTATTCCAGCTCAGATGACCAAAGGCTAATAGCTTCTGTCTGCTGTCCTCAGACCCAAAATAAAACACTCGAGCGACCGGAGACCCGCGGCCCCTGCTTATGAAACCGTCTGTATCATCGTGAGTCGCTCTGACAGGCCTCGAAAACGTGAACCAGCTGATGACATGAGCGAAAACATACATGACTCGAGCTGATAAACCCATGCAGACGACGTTCAGAGACGTCCCGCGGCTCTGTGCGTGTTTCAGGCTGAATCCTCTCAGCTCTCTAACTAGGGCACAGTGTTTGCGTTTGGGGCCAAAAACGTCTTAAAGCAGCGCATGGAGGTGGGATTATTCCAGAAGGAAGATTAGAGACGGAATAACCGGCAAAACAAGCCTTCAGCGTCTGCTCAGAGAAAATACCAGCTCTTATGATTAGTGTCTGTTTACTGCAAATGGCTGCTTTTTTTGTATCGTAAATATGTCAAAGTAAACTAAATATATCTGACAAACTGATTTTCTGGCGAATATTTGACCATTTAACTTGAATAGTTTTTTGTTTTTTTTTGTATTTTCATTTTAGTTAAAGTTTTAGCAATTTTGTCGTGTGTTTATATATATGAACTGAGACTGTTTTACAAGAAAATTCAGTGTTTCCATTTCTTTGTAATTGTTTGTTGAATTTACTTGCGATTTCTAAGTGAAAATAGTTTTTACATCTTTTTTTTTTTTTTTTTCAAATTTTACTCAAAAATTTATAGTAAATTGCACAAATAAAAACAGTTTAAAACATTAAATGTGAAATAGACTGAAATAGTGTTTTTAGTATACAGTATAGTATATTTAATTCTGGATTTTATTTTGTTTTTTATTTTATTTCTTTTCAGAATTTCAGTTGATCTAGCAGGATTTTATTTATTTATTTTTAATGAATTTTAGCTGATATAGCAGGATCTTGTTTGATTTTTATTTGATTTTATTTTATTAAGAATTTCAGTTGATCTAGCAGAATTTTATTTATTTTATTTTATCTTATTTAATTTTAAGAATTTCAGGATTTAATTTTATTTTAGTTTATTATATTTTAAGAATTTCAGTTGATCTAGCAGGATCTTGTTTAATTTGTATATTTTAGTTAATTTTATTATATTTTAAGAATTTCAGTTGATCTAGCAGGATTTTATTTATTTTATTTTATTTTAAGAATTTCAGTTGATCTAGCAGGATTTTATTTTATTATATTTTAAGAATTTCAGTTGATCTAGCAGGATTTTATTTTATTATATTTTAAGAATTTCAGTTGATCTAGCAGGATTTTATTTTATTATATTTTAAGAATTTCAGTTAATCTAGCAGGATTTTATTTATTTTATTTTATTTATTTATTTATTTTAGAATTTTAGTTGAACTAGCAGGGTTTTATTTATTTTGTTTTATTTTCAGAATTTCAGTTGATCTAGCAGGATCTTATTTAATTTGTATATTTTATTTTATTTTATTTTAAGAATTTCAGTTGATCTAGCAGGATTTAATTTAATTTACATTTATTTTAAGAATATAACATATTGCAATTTAAGTTTTACTTCAGTGCATCATAAACTAAATGAATGAAAATAAGAAATGTGGCTATGGCAGCTAACTGAAATAAAATAAGTTGAAGTTTTTTAGATTTGATTTTATTTCCGTAAATATTTATTTAGGTTGAAGTAACAATTTTTTGGTTTTAGTTTTTTGTTAATTAACTATAATAACCCTGCAATGCATATGCATTACGTTGTTTTTGTGAATTTTGAATATTATATATATGTTAATTTCATTTCATGGTGCATTATTGTGAATTTCACAAACTTTACAGTTTAGCTTGTCAAACGAGACTTTAAACCAGCTAGAATACGTCCATGTTGACGTGCTTGCGATGGGACAAGAAGCTTAGGCATCCCAATTTACCCGCCGTCCCAGATTATCCTAATTCCTCCTCGATTCACCTCCGGTTGCTGTTATCGACTGCACCAGGACAGGTTTTGGGAAACAGAAAACAGCAGAAAACACAGACAGCAGGTGCGGCTGACTCATAATGAGATGCATTTAGAAACAAGGTCAAATTAAATAAAGCCTCGTTACTGTTATTATTAGAACGTATTATCAAAGTGTCTTTGCTTTGACTCTGTTTATAGTTGCTGTTATTGCTTTTATTGTGTTTCCTTGATAACTGCATTCACTCAGATCAAACTGATGACAAGTGTGTGTGTGTGTGTGTGTGTGTGTGTGTGTGTGAGAGAGAGAGAGAGACCGACAGAGAGAGAAAGAGAGGGAGGGGCGTTGTCATCGAGATGTCCTTCGTCTACAGCTCCGGGAAAAGAGTGTGCGGATCACAGCGAGAGCATCCGACGCTCACTACAGCTGCTGCACGCCTTCAGTATCAGGTATGAAACAGTCGTTTTGTGCTTTAGAAGAGCCAAATGTGAGATGAGGTGTTTGTCGTGTGTATTCAAGTAAATGAGTGTGTGTTTTTGTGACTGTCATCCTCTTAGGCAGGACTCTGTGACATAGTTAAGGACATTATTATGAGCAGCACAGGAAGACTGTTAATTCTTGAACTCCTTTTTGTATTCATGATAAAGTCTGTATTTAGCTCTTAAGATGAGCAGTCAAACTTTATGTGTTGAACTGAACTTGTTTATTGTTGTGATGGTGGTTAGAACTTGACTCAAAGTTTCTGTTGGTAATGACGTCTTTTCTTGAGCAAAAAAAAGCAGTGAGATTTAAACTGGGCCTGAGCTAAAACTCATGTGCAGTGTTTTTGGACTGACTGATTAATTCATTTTAGATTTGTTTTATTTTTTATTTTATTGTATTTTATTTTATTTTCCATGCTTATAATAAAGGAATCTTAAAGGAAGTACAACAAAATTAAGATCCTACTGTATTAACAAATTCTTACTTTTTACTTTACTTATTTCAGTTTATCAAGCAGGATTTTATTTATTTTATTTTATTTCAGGATTTCAGTTCATCTAGCAGGATTTTATTTAATTTATTTTAGTTTGTCTTTTATTTTACTTATGATCCTACTGGATTAACAAATTCTTACTTTTTACTTTATATTTTCAGAATTTCAGCTGATCAAGCAGGATTTTATTTTATTTTATTTTAAAATTTCAGTTCATTTAACAGGATCTAAATTTGTTTTTGATTATTTTATTTTATTTTATGTCAGAATTTCAGTTTATTTAGCAGGATTTTATTTCCATGTTTATTATAATCCTAAAGAAAGAACAACAAGACTCAGTTCAGTCCTCAGGTTCAGGAGGGTTTTATTTTATTTTATTTTATTTTATTTTATTTTATTTTATTTTATTTTATTTTATTTTATTTTATTATGTCATTTTCAGAATTTCAGTTCATCTAGCATAATTTTATTTTATTTTATTTTATTTTATTTTATTTTTAGAATTTCAGTTCATCTAGCATAATTTTATTTTATTTTATTTTATTTTATTTTATTTTTAGAATTTCAGTTAATCTAGCAGGATTTTATTTTATTTTATTTTATTTATGTCATTATCAGAATTTCAGTTCATCTAGCAGAATCTTATTTTATTTTTGCATTTTTTTTAATAAATGAATTCAAGAATCAGATAAGTTCAGAATAAGATAAGTTCAGCAGGATTTTATTTTATTTTATTTTTGTGCTTATAATCCAAAAAAAAAGAACAATACGATTTGTCTGAGAATCAGATAAGTTCAGGGTTTTATTTTATTTTATATTATTTATGTCATTATCAGAATTTCAGTTCATCTAGCATCTTATTTTTTTTTTTTTTAATAAATTAATTAAAGAATCAGATAAGTTTAACAGGATTTTATTTTATTTTATTTTTGTGCTTCTTATAATCCAAAAAAAGAACAATATGATTTGTCTGAGAATCAGACAAGTTCAGGGTTTTATTTAATTTAATTTTATTTTATTATGTCATTTTCAGAATTTCAGTTCATCTAGCATAATTTTATTTTATTTTATTTTATTTTATTTTATTTTTGTGCTTCTTATAATCCAAAAAAAGAACAATATGATTTGTCTGAGAATCAGACAAGTTCAGGGTTTTATTTAATTTAATTTTATTTTATTTATGTCATTTTAAGAATTTCAGTTCATCTAGCAGAATCTTATTTTATTTATTAATTAATAATTAATGAAATAAAGAATCAGATAAGTTCAGAATCAGATCAATTCAGCAGGAGTTTCTTTTCTTTTTATTACCATGCTTATTATAATCTTATTTTTTATTTTATTTTATTTATGTAATTTTCAGAATTTCAGTTCATCTAGAAGAATCATATTTTATTTATTTAATTTTATTTATTTTTTTTGCTTATTATAATCATAAAGAAAGAACAACAAGACTTATTGACTTATTACCAAGACTGAGAATCAAGTCAGTTCAGCAGGGTTTTAATTTATTTTATTTTTGTCATTTTCAGAATTTCAGTTCATCACAGAATCTTATTAAATGTATTATTATTTGATTTTATTTTTGTGCTTTTTATAATCCTAAAAAAAAGAACAACAATATTAGTCTGAGAATCATTTTTATTTTATAATATTTATGTCATATTCAGTAATTCAGTTCATCTAGAAGAATCTTCTTTCATTTATTTATTTTTTTATTAATTAATTAATAAATTAAAGAATCAGATAAGTTCAGAATCAGATAAATTCAGGATTTTATTTTATTTCTATGCTTATTGTAATCCTAAAGAAAGAACAACAAGACTTGTCTGAGAATCAGACAAGTTCAGCAGGGTTTTATTTTATTTTATTTTTATATTATTTCTGTCATTCATCTAGCAGAATCTTATTTTATTTATTTATTTATTTAACTTAATTTATTTTATTTTATTTCCATGCTAATTACAATCATTAAAAACAGAACAGCAAGACTTGTCTGAGAATCAGGTCAGTTCAGCAGGGTTTTATTTTATTTTATTTTATTTTTGCCATTTTTAGAATTTCAGTATATATCTATAGCAGGATCTTATTTTATTTTATTTTATTTTATTTTATTTCATTTCAGAATTTCAGTTTATCTAGCAGGATTTTATTTTATTTTTATTACATTTTCTGTGCCTATTAAAATCGTAAAAGGAAGAACAACAAGACTCGTGTGAGAATCAGATAAGATCCTGCTGGATAAACAAATTCTTAATTTTCAGCTAATATTTTCAGAAATTCAGTTTAATCCAGCAGGATTTATGTGATTTGTGGAAGATTCCCACTTGATCCTGTTAGAATCGATTCTAAATCATGGTGGTATTATGACAGAAATTCCTCTAAAATTGCCTGAGGATTTCAGACAGATAAAAATACACAGACAACACGCCAAATAACCTCTCTCTCAGTGTTTACTTAAATTCAGTTTCATAGTCCGTTTCATAAATAAGTCATTATAAATGCAAATATGAATGAAGCTTCATGACTGCAGGAGCTGAAGCGTTATATAAGCATCATAACGTCTGTTTTTTCTTGCAGCTGAAAGATAAACACAGGTAAAAATGGGCGTGTCCAGAGTTGTGCTCGGCCTCGCCCACCTCACCAGTCTATTGGCTGCCGCTGTGATGAGTCATGAAGGGGCGTGTCTGCGGGACGGGAGACACAAGGCCGCACCTGGCCCAGAGCCTCATCTCAAGCAGTGTTCGCTCTACATGGAGAGTGTGTGCACCCTTTATAGTCATCTTAAAAACACACAGTCAAGACCAGTTCATTTAGTGTCACTTTTTAAAACGGCACAGTAGATTTGGGCCTCTATGAATTGAAGTTTTTCCCAGTTTGTGAATGTTTTTGTGTCTGTGTCCAGACTCGTGTTGCTCAGAGACGGATGTCCAGGATCTGTCCGCATTGGACAACTCTCTCTGGGATAAGTGTGGACTCCTCAGCCCTCTGTAAGTCTCAGCTGATTATATTTGTTCCCTCAGATTTCAGTAAAATCTGAACCAAGTATGAAAAATGATTGATTTAATCAGATATGATTAGAATAACACGGCGAATGACATCAACAGCAGGTTATATTACTTTGTTATTAATTATAATTAGTGCTGGGCAATGATTAATCTTGATTAGTCGCATCCAAAATAAAAGTTTTTGTTTCTATAATATATGTACGAGTAATGTGTACATTTATTATGTATATAGAAAGACACTAAAATATTGACATATATCTGCATTTGCTTTTTTATATATTTATATATAATTTATATTATATTTAAATAAATAAATATATTTAATATATAAACATAACATTTTCCTTAAATATATGCATGCATGTGGGTGTATTTATATATATATATATATATATATATATATATATGCATAATAAATAGACACAGTACACACACATATATTATGTACACAAAAACTTTTATTTTGGATGCGATTAATTGTTGCTCAGTGCTAATTATAATGAATAATTAATAATATATAATTATTAGTATAAAGTGTGATTTATAAGTGTTATAAATACCTGTTGAAATAATTAGATGGACAGAATTTTCTTTCTCACGTTGACCTATTTCCTATTAAAACAAAGTTTGTTTGTTCATTTTTTTATTTAGTTCATTGTTATTATTATTAAAAAATACATAAAAATATATATAAAAAAAAAATATATAGATATAGATATAAATTTTATATTGTTTGTATATGCATGCTTATTTTAAATATATTTGTATTTATATTTTAGTTATTTATAGTTATTTTTATAACAATTTATTTGTTTACTAATATTATGTTTGTTTGTTTTGTTTTTTATTATATGTTTATTAATATATTTAGTTTATTGGTTATTTTGTTATTTTTAACCTTATTTATTTATTTATTTGATTGTTTGTTTGTTTAATTAATTTAATGTTTGTTAATTAATTTATTGTTTGTTTATTTATTTGATTCAATTAATTTATTAATAATTAATTTATTTATTTATTTTAATTCATGTTTATTTATATATTTATTTAGTAGGTTATTTAGTTATTTTATCCATGTTTGTATTTTAAATGTCTATTTACATATTTAGTTATTTGGATATTTTTATTTGTGTTTTATTTATTTTAATGTATGTTTATTAATATGTTTATTAATTAATATTAACGGTTATGAGGTTTAGTTGTTTTTCTCCATGTTTGTTTGTTTTTCTTTTTATGTTTATTTATTGATTGCTTTTAATGTGTCTTCTTTGATATATTTAGTTGGTTATTTGGTTAATTTTCCATGTTTGTATTCATTAAATTCATGTTTTTTAATCCATGTTTGTTTGTTTAAATGTGTTTATTTATACATTTAGTTATTTGTATATTTTTATTCATGATTTATTTGTTTTAATGTATGTCTATTAATGTGTTGATTAATTAATATTAATGGTTATGAGGCTATTTAGTTATTAGATCAAACAGTTGATCTAGCAGGATTTATTTTATTTTATTTGTTTTTATATTTGTGTATATATATATATATATATTTTTTTTTTCCATGCTTATTATAATTATTTTATTTTATTTATTTAGTTATTTGTATATTTTTATCCAAGATTTATTTATTTTAATGTATATTTATTAAATGATATTAATATTATTAATATTAAGTTATTTTTATGCGTGTTTGTTTTTATTTCATGTGTTTATTTATTGATTGATTTTAAAGTATGTTCCTTCATATATTTATGTAGTCGGTTTAGTTATTTTTAGCCATGGTTATTTGTTTATTTTAATTCATGTTTATTTATTTTGAATCCATGTTTGTTTGTTTGTTTGTTTATTTACAGTTTTTTTTTGGCTTATGTGTGGGTGTGGGTTTTATGCGTGTAATCTGATCTGTTTATTATTCTCTCTGTCTCTCTGTAGCTGTGAGTCCTTCCTGAAGCGTGTCGTCTGTTTTTACCGCTGTTCTCCTGATGCGGCTCGTTGGCCACACCCACATCGTGACACCTCCCTGAAGGCGGTGCCTCTGTGTCACAGCTTCTGCAGAGACTGGTGAGGCCACACCCCCTCATGTGCATAAACATGCACTTCCTTCAGGCCCAAGGTCATGAGCTTGTGTGACAACCAGTTTTGATTGACAGCGATGATCTGAATGCATCAGAACGTTCTTCATCATTTATCAGTTTAGCTCTTGCTAATGTAGATGACCGTAATGACCTGAATCTCTGTTGCAGGTACGAGGCCTGTAAAATGGACATGACATGTGCTCGGGACTGGACCACTGACCCACGCGGACAGAACTGCAGCGGCGGCTGTGTGCCGTACCAACAGGTAACATCCCATACCAAACACCATATGACCACACACTACTAGAGCTTTACATAACTGAAGAAAATGTGACTGATATTTATCTGTGCAAAACCCATAGCAATTGCATGGTGTTGCCATGCAATTGCTAAGGTGTTCTGAATGTTGATATGGGGTTGTTATGATGTTCTAAATAGTTTTGGAACATTGTGTGTTGTGGGTGGTTGCCAGGGTGTTGCTATGCAGTTGTGAAGGTGTTGCGAATGTTGTTAAGTAATTGCTGAGGTGTTCTGAATGTTGACATGGAGTTGCTAAGATGTTCTAAATCAGGGGTGCCCAATTCTGTTCCTGGAGATCTACCATCCTATAAAGTTCAGCTCCAACCCTGATCAAACACACCTGAACCAGCTAATTAAGCTCTTAGGTAGCACTTGATAATTACAGACAGCTGTGTTGGAGCAGGGCTGGAACTAAAGTCTGCAGGTAGGTAGATCTCCAGGAACAGGATTGGGCACCCCTGTTCTAAATAGTTTTGGAACATTGTGTGTTGTGGGTGGTTGCCAGGGTGTTGCTATGCAGTTGTGAAGGTGTTGTGAATGTTGTTAAGTAATTGCTAAGGTGTAGGGGTGGGAATCTTTTACCATCTCACGATTCAATTCGATTCCGATTCTTGAGGCCACGATTCGATTCAAAATCGATTTTCGATTCAAAAAGATTTTCGATTCAAAACGATTCGATTTTATTCATATAGACCGAGTTATTTTTTTTGCTCTCTCGGAGTTGGCAGGGAGTTTCGTGAAGCACTGCAGTGTGCGTTGGTCTGCAGCTGGCGGCTGACTCTGCTCCGTGTCGCTGAGCTCCGGGTGATGCCTAGTAATATGAGCACGCGCATTTGTTGTGCTGCCGAAGTACTTGGTCTTCGTTTTGCAAAGCTTGCACACTGTGTGTGTCATGTCCAGCGCAGTGCTTCCAGGCATTCGGTAAAAACCGAAATGACGCCAAACTTTAGCTTTAAGTGAAGACGGGGCTGATTGGATCTCCCTCTCATCCATATTTGCTTCCTCTTTGTTTTAGTGATTTGCCGCGCACGCTTACGTTCAAAAACCGGCTACGTGGACGTCAGTACAGACCAATAGGCTAGTTACAGAAATGGAGGCGAACAGCCAGCTGATTTTATTTATTTATAAAAATCGATTCTTGGACATTTCAGATCGATTCTGAATCGTTGTAAATGAGAATCTAGATTTTTCTGTGAATCGATTTTTTGGCACACCCCTACTAAGGTGTTCTAAATGTTGATATGTGGTTGTTGAGATGTTCTAAATAGTTTTGAAACATTGTGTTTTGTGGGTGGTTGCCAGGGTGTTGCTATGCAGTTGTGAAGGTGTTGTGAATGTTGCTAAGTAATTGCTAAGGTGTTCTGGGGTGTTTTGCCACATTGCTGTATCGTTAGGGTGTTGTGGGTGGTTGCTGGGGTTATGGTTTGAGTGTGTTGCTAAGTGGTTGCTAAGGTGTTCTGAGTGGTTTCTGACACATTGATATGTGTTGGGTGTTTGTGTTTTTCGGGTGTTTCTATTGAGTTAAGAAAGTGTTCTGAGTGTTGCTAAGTAGTTGCTAAGGTGCTCAGATTGTTGATCTGTTGCTAAGGTTTTCTGAGTAGTTTGTGACACATTACTATGTGTTGGGTGTTTGCTAAGTGTTGCTATGCTGTTGTGAAGGTGCTGTGAATGTTGTTAAGCAGTTGCCAAGGTGTTCTCATTGTTGATAAGTGGTTGCCAAGGTGAATAGTTTTTGGCACATTGCTGTGTGTTGTAGGGGGTTGCCAGTGTGTTACTCTGCAGTTGTAAAAGTGTTCTGAATCTTGCTAAGTAGTTGCAATGAGTTTTTGGCACATTTCTATGTATTACAAAGTTTTTGTGGGTGTGGCTAATTGCCAAGGTGTTGCTAATGTGTTCTGAGCATTTTTTAACACATTGCTTTGTGTTGCGAAGGTATTGTGAATTTTAAGTAGTTGCTAAGTGTTTTTTGCCACACTGCTGTGTTGCTAGGGTGTTATGGGTGATTGCTTGGGTGTTGGTATGCAGTTGCTATCATTTTCATGTTTTAGTGTGTTGCTAAATGGTTGCTAAGGTATTCTAAGTACAGCAGTGTATAGCCATTGCTGTGTGTTGTGGGTGGTTGCCACGGTGTAGCTATGCAATTGCAAAGGTGTTTGCCACATTGCTGTTGTTATGCAGTTCTGGATGTTGCTAAGTAGTTGCTATGGTGTTCTGATTGTTGATAAGTGGTTGCTAAGATGTTTTGAGTAGTTTTGGCACATTACTGTGTGTTGTTGGGAGTTGCCAGACTGTTACTAAACAGTTGTGAAGGTGTTCTGAATGTTCCTGAGTAGTTGCTAATGTGTCCTGAGGTTTTTTGCCACACTGCTGTGTTGCTAGGGTGTTGTGGGTGGCTTCCAGGTGTTGCTCTGCATTTGCTTTTTTAGTGTGTTGCTAAGTGGTCGCTAAGGTGTTCTGAGTACTGTTTTTTTGGCACTTTGCTATGTGTTGTGAGTGGTTACCACAGTGTTTGTAGTGTAGTGCTATGTAGTGTTCTGCTTGTTGATAAGTGGTTGCTAAGGTGTTCTGATTGTTTTTGGCACATTGCTATGTTTTGTAAGTTTCTAAGTTGTTGTGGGAGTATTTTGGCACTGTGTTGCAGGTGCAACAGTGTTTCTAAGCAGTTGCTAAGCTGATGTGGGTGGTTATCAAGGTGTTATGCAGTTGCTAAGCTGTTTTAAATTGAGTGAGTCTGTTTTTGGCACATTGCCATATGTTCCTATGGTTTGTGGATGGTTGCCAGGGTGTTGCTATGCACTTGCAAATATGTTGTGGATTGTTTTGAGTCTGTTGATGAGTTGTTGATAAGGTGTTTTGAGTTGTTTTTGATATTTTGCTGTGTTGCAAGAGTTTGTGAGTGGTTACTAGGGTGTTTCTGTGCAGTTGCTAGGGTGTTGTGGGTGGTTGGCAGGGTGTTTATATGTAGTAGCTAAGGTGATCTAAACATGGTTGCTAAGATGTTTTGAGTAGTTTTGGCACATTGCTGTGTGTTGTAGGGAGTTGCCAGGGTGTTACTATGCAGTTGTGAAGGTGTTCTAAATGTTGCTAAGTAGTTGCTAATGTGTTCTGAGGTGTTTTTGCCACACTGCTGTTGCTGGGGTGTTGTGGATGGTTACTAGGGTGTTTCTATGCAATTGCTAATCTGTTAAGGGTGGCTATCAGTTTGTTGTTATGTAGTTGCGGAAGTATTTTGAATTGAGCGAGTGTGTTAATGAGTGAGTTTTTGTTCCTATGTTTTTTGTGGATCATTGCCAGGGTGTTGCTATGTAGTTGCTAAGGTGTTCTAATTAGTTTTTAGTATGTTGCTAAAGTCTTGAGGCATTTTTCTTCTCTTGAGTGTTGTATGTGATTGCCAGGATGTTGGTATCCAGTTGTATGTTCTGAAGAGTTTAAGCACATTGCTAGGGTGTTGTGGGCGGTTGCCAGGGTGCTGCTATGCAGTTGCTAAAAAATTATTCATGTTCAGAGCACAAAACACACACACAATGAAATTTAACAATGCGTGTTAGAGGTCTTATCAGCACTAATATTAGTAATACAAACATCAGTAAAGAGAGTTGGGCACAGGAGAGAGTGTATGAAGAGACGCTGTGACTTCAGGCCTGGACACAGCTGGAACCACACACACACACACACACACACACACACGGAGTGAAGGTGTCAGTTCATGTCACTCTTTCTCGCCACTGACATGCTGAACATGTGAAAAGAGAGAGAGAGAGAGACTGTGAATCAGTGTGACCAGCCTCTCATACAGTTTCAACACTGAAATGTGCTTGATATTATGTTGTTTGTTGTTTCAATGTCAAAGAAAACATTGCAATACTTAATGGTTGTAAAAAGTTAAACTAATTACTTGTTAATTAATGAACAAACTTAAAAAGTAAGATGTTGAAACAACACAATAACTATGTTAGAGACAAAACTAAATTCATCCTTAATTCACTCATGAAAAAACATCAAAATGTCAGCTTTCCATTTAAAATGAGGCTTAACAGTGAGCAGGGCTTGGTTAAATCAGGATGAATGAGACGAAGATAAGATTATTTCTTCAGAATAAGATCACAAAAATTCAGTATGTAACAAATTAAGACGGTAAACGAGATTTAAGGTCATTGTGTCTCTATGGAAACACTGGTGACAGTGAGAATTCATAATCAACATAATCATCACATGTGCACAAGCGTGAGTGACAGATACACACACACGCACACACACACACACTTCACATGTTCTGAGGGGTGAAAATCACAGTTAATAATGAGATAAAGTGTGTGTGTGTGTGTGTGTGTGTGTGTGTGTTTCTAACATTCAGGAATCATTAATATGCGCGAGTCGCTGATGTGTAAATATAATGACTGGCAATATTAGCAGCAGATCTGAGATGTTTTATCATCATTAAACATAATATTTTTGACACTGCATTGACAGATGCCTCATAACTGCATCTGAGCACTTCATATCATTCATATTCATATTAATTTAATATTTACTTTGTCTCCCGGTTTATGACTGAACATTAATAAATGTAATGACGATAATGTTTGCTGTAGTTAGATACATACAGTCTTTTTGTTCTATCACTGTCTGCAGTAGTGAATAATTGATTTATTGTTTTAAAAAGTAGACAATAGTGAAATATAGAGAAGAGGTGTTATTTTTTTATTATTTATATATTATTATAGTTTTTAGAAAATGTCATTGCCTTTTTTATTTTCAGGGTTTTTTTTATTTTAGTTTCAATTTTAGTCAATGTGTGTGTTTTTGTCATTTAAAACTTCTGTTTAGCTTCTATTTTATTTAATTGAATTTTATTATTTTAATTTTAGTTTTTGTTTAAGTAATGTTAGCATTTCAGCTTAAACTCAGTTGAAGTTAGTTGAAAATGGCAGCATTTCTCATTTTATTTATTTTTTTTTAATTTAATTTAATTTAATTTAATCCTGTTTTATTTTAATTAATGAAAAGGTTTTAGTTTTTAGTAACTAAGTGTCAACACTGGCTTATGTAATTCTTATTTTTACATGTATATGTTTTATATGTACAAATTTTATAAATTCGATGTAAATAAATAAAATAAATCAAAAAATAATTAATTACAAAAAAGACTTCAGTCTTCAATTAGCAGTCTGAAGAACCATTCAGGTTGACTTTGTTTGTAAGTTCTACTCCATTTGTTTACTGTATTTCTTTGTCTTTTATTTTATTTACTTTTTGTTGTCAGAATGCTTAAAGGATTAGTTCACTTCCAGAACAAAAATTTACAGATAATTTCATTCCAGATGTCCATGTCTTTCTTTCATCAGTCGTAAAGAAATTATGCTTTTTGAGGAAAACATTTTAGGATTTCTCTCCATATAATGGACTTCAGTGGTGCCCCCAAGTCTGAACTTCCAAAATGCAGTTTAAATGCAGCTTCAAAGGGCTATATACGATCCCTGCCAAAGACGAAGGGTCTTATCTAACTTAACCATCAGTTACTTTCTAAAAAATTTACTTTTTTAACCTTAAATGCTCTGTGATGTGCATGTGAACTCTGTGCAGTCTAGTTCAAGACAGTTAGGGTTTGTCAAAAACTCCCATCTCATTTTCTCCTCCTTACGTCGCTGCAGAAGTACCGACCCAGTGTTTACAAAATGAACGTGCAAAGAAGGTCAAACACCCTTCTCAAAAAAAGGTAAAACAGCAAATGTAGGACAATTTTGAAGTTGGAGGAGAAAATGAGATGGGAGTTTTCGACATACCCTGTCTTGAACCGGATCACAGAGCTAGACAAGATGAGCATTTATGGTAAAAAGGTGTATACGTTGTCTTTTTTTATAGAAAATAACCAATCGTTTCGCTAGACAAGACCCTTCTTCTTAGGCTAGGATTTATAGCCCTTTGAAGCTGCATTTAAACTGCATTTTGGAAGTTCAAATTAACAGGCACCATAGAAGTCCACTATACGGAGAGAAATCCTGAAACGTTTTCCTCAAAACAATAGACATGAACATATTGGATGACAAGGAAGTGAACTAATCCTTTAATACAAATCAATTACGCACTGCATTCTCAGCATTGCCACAAGAGGCCACTATAGCAGCATTAGCTTCTTCTCCTGTCAGGTTGGATCTACATTTTTGGCAAGAATTGTGCACTTACATGCATCTGTGTTTGTTGGTCAGATGTACCAGCATGGCCGAGACCTCTGCGAGAGTCTTTGGGGAGACGCGTTCATGACGGTTGAAGACGACCCCGGGGAGGAAGACGGTGTTGAAGGCCATAGCTGCGGCTGCCTGACTCTCAGCCCATCCGATCGAGAGGTGATCGCGGCTCTGAGGGTTCAGGAAGGAGACCCCGAAGAACTGGACACCACCAAGAGCGGCCTGCCTCAGTACAGAGCTCCCTGCCCTCCCGCAGGACCTCAGACACGCAGCGCCACAGCGCCACCGCAGGCCCGGAAGAGCAGCGTCAACGGCGTGCTGCGCAAGCGCTCCGTACTCGCCAGCGACATGGAGGGCAGCGGAAGTGGCTTCTAGGAGAGCTGTGTTGTAGATCTGTTAATGAGTATTTTATCTTTATCAGTTGAATTTACAGTAAACTAATACAGTGAGGTTCCTACAGCATTGTCTATTTAACACAGTCAAAAACCAATCCTGGGTAGACCTGAGCTATTTCTGTAAAATTAAATTCTGCTCTTTTTAACCTGTTAACCTGTTAAAGGGCACCCTGGGTATTAAGACTTGTATTGGTTAATGATGTCTCTTACTGAAATTTGTAGTAGAAAACCCATGAAAGACTTACGTTATTTAAAAAATCCACATGGTTATATACATATTTTGGACTATGAGCCATTATTTTAATTTATTTCATGTAAACAGGAGCTATTTCTACTGCAACACAACTCAGAATTCACAACTTGGAAAATAAAATGCTGAAACCATGACCACAGCTACTGAAAGAGCTTACAGGTGGCGATGGATATAAGCGTAGACTCATACCAAATGCTGTACCATCGGTTTTCACCACCAAGAGTCTAAATGCACCCCCATATTGAATCAAATCTGCGCTGAGAAACTCCTTCAGTGGGTGCGGCATCATGACAAGCGTCAGCATGTTTACATCCTGCCAGGATGGCATCTAGTGCCTCAAAGGCATCAGGGCTAAAGTGGAAAGAACACAGAGGCGGGTCTTTAGGAAGTTGTATTCGTCCACAGGCATCTCCCATTTCCTTTCTCCTCTTCTAGGAAAGCAGTGAAGACTTGCATCACTTTTCTTGTTGCCCTTCGACTGGCATCATATTTGTATTTTATTTTTTCAAGTTGTGTATTGAGAGTGTTGTGGTAGAAATAGTGTAGCTCAGTGCCAGTCACTCACTGAGCAGGGTTGCCAGGTTTTCACAACAAAACCTGCCCAATTGCTACTTAAAACTAGCCCAATCGCATTTCGAGGGGGGTCCCCCCATTAAAAATCTCATTCTGGGGGATAAAATACACATTTTTTGTCTGGGCTCCCCTGGTAAATCCGCATTTCAGGGGCTAAATATGACGTTATTGAGGTCGATTCAACCCGCGAACATCAAAAATAACCCGCGGCAACAGTGTCACTGAGTGCAACTGTTGTACGTAATCAAAATAATGGCACCCCCTATAGTCCAAAATATGTATATAACGATGTGGATTTTTCAAATAGCATAAATCTTTCATGTTTTTTTACTACATATTTTAATAAGATACATAATTTACATTATATTAAGCCATACAAGTCTTAAACACCCAGGGTGTTTAAAGGCAACATGAAAGGTTGAATTTAGGTGTGAAGAACACTTTACAATAAGATTTTTAGCATTAGTTAACTACAGTAGCAAGCATGAACAAACGATAAACAACACTTTTACAGCATTTGTTAATCTTAATGTTAATTTAAACATTATTTTACAATCAAAAAGTTGTATCTGATAACATTAGTCCTAGTTAACACAGTGAACTAACATGAACATTAACAGATTAATGTATGCTGTAAAACAAAAAAACTGTTGTTTGTTAATTTGAGCTAAAAGGCGGTCACATTTACCACACCAAACCATTTTTACATAGAAATTCCTGGTATATTTAACAATTGCAAAGAAATGGTAAGTAACACGCTGAATTAAACTTGAAATTAATCCACCTTTTTTTTTTCAACGTGGAAGCCTAGGGGCGAGACTTCTGGTTCATTATCCGCTATAGAGGGTTTGCACTTACGTCACGGTGTAGTCAGTTACCAGGATGTGCAGCCATATTGGCGATACTCGGATGTAAACAACAGTATTTATTGCACAGTTGATGTACTAATGAATGCATTGCTCTGCTAATTTGCTGTCTAAACTGTGGGAAAAGCATGTGGAAGCCACTAAATCATATAGAGAAGGACTTAGTAAGCAGGAAATGGAAACTAAAAGGAAACTAAAGTTAATAGGTGGTAAAGATACATACGGACAGTATTAAGATATTAGCTTAATATTTCACCTACCTGACTGTAAATGATAAGAACAAACACAAATGTTGTTAAGATTCTTGCCCTGGAAATCCTGGTTCAAGTTTGGCCAACAACAAATGCCTTTTTGTTCCTCAGTTTTCACTACAATCCAGTGTTTTCATAATTAAGAGAACACATTAAATCTAATACGGTAAAACACGCAGTATCAAGCAGGAAAACAAGCTATATTTAGAGCGGTTATGATAATCAATTTCCCCTTAGAACCTTTTAAAAATGACTTTTATGGACTTTTCCCCCCTAGCTAACTAATGCTGACAAAGAGGATCTTGTTGTAAAGTGTTACCGAATATTTAATTTAGAAATGTCTCATTACTTCAATACAATTGGTTTCACATCTTTTTTTACATTAACTGATTATTCAGTGTAGTCGCTCACTACAAGAAAGCACATCGTAACAATTTTATGGGATCTTTTGGCTTGCTTTAAACTTAAATGTTGTGTTGTGGCTTGTTTCTATAACTGTGATAGACTATTTCATGATAATCTGCTCTAAAGTTACCGTCTCATAATCTGTAACGTCACAATCATCTATTAGACAGTCGTATGTGTGATTTATGTCGGTACTTCATGTTATTATTTTGCCTAATGGCAACATTCGTGACAACATGTGATCCAGTATTTACATTGATATACTTAAAATAATGCTGTAAAGAAAAAAACTATGAGAGAATACTGTAAAATATGATGGGACTAGTTAAGAATGCATGTAGGCTAATGGTTTACTGTTTGGCGGGTAACTTGAGGGCGTGTTTTGTATGTAAATTGCGAGCGATCTTATGTTCTACAGTTCTGTGGCTGCAGTGAGTAAACAAATGTGTTTATTTTGATCTTACATGTCTCGAAATATTCATAAATAAATAAAATTGGAGTTTGTTTGTTCTTTTAATTGTTTGCTCTTTTTAAACCAGTTGTTACAATTCAACCATGATCTTAATTTTCGGTATTACCTCCAAATTTACAATAAAGTATTGAACTTAAGATATATATTAATATATTAGATATTAATCAGCATGATATTAAAACAGTAGGCCTACTTAAATGTATACATATTTGCAATACCTGCTTATTTTGTGTCCTATCACCGCATGATAAGCAGAATCGTTTCAAGGCTATTCGTAATAGTTTTATGGCACTTGCACCACAAGATGGCGCTTTGACCTAGGTTTTGACAGCGATCGAAGTCATGATGAGTTAAACCAAGTTTAACCTTTAACATATTTTGACCCACATATAGCCTATAACAAAACAAAAAACTCCCACGGCCCACATGAGATGTAAATGAACTGAAACTGTAGCTGTATTTATAGCGACTATTGCTATTTTAGTAGTGCTATTGCACTATTCCTTAATGAACTTGTTGTGATGTTGTCATTTTATTCATTTTTAAATCATGTAAAAGTTAGAAAGTTTATTTGTATATTAAATATCATCACTCTATAATTGAGCAATTGAGCCATAGTATTAGGCCTAATATTTTATTTAAAGTCATTTTTAAATGAGGCTATTGGCTATTGTTATACAGGCCTAATAAAGCAGAATCAGGGTGTAACGTAATATTATCTTTCGTGAAACACTGAGTGTCTCATTGCTGAACCACATTTAACTACTGTATGATTTATTTAATGTTAGGATTTGACCCACAGGTTAGTTTACCAAATTAAACTCATCTAAGGCATCATCGAGGCTCTGTGAATACAAGATGTAACAGCTGTGTTCATGTGAAGCAGCCGTGTCGGTGGGTGTTTGATGGAAAGTGTCACTCAGAAACACAATCTGAGCATCGGCATTCATCTATCGGTCTTGGAAGGGACAAGAAGGAATATTCATGAGATCACAGGAGAGATTTACAGTGTGTGAGTGGGAGAGAAAAAGAAGAAATGTGAAAAAACTGCGATGGAAGGAGATGAGCCCACATTCTGTCGTCATCAGTCACTGATGTTTCTCCTGTAGGCTATGTGTGCATGAGTGTCTGTGTGTACATGAGAAGCTCCTTCTGACAGTCTGTCAGGTGTTAGAAAGCGTCTCTTGTCCCTTATATGTAGAATAGAGGAAGTATAAAGAATAAATGTTCCATCAGGCGCTGAAACTCTTCAGGCTCATGGCGAAGGCCGGATAAAAATAACACACGCAGGTTCTGTTGTGAAACTTTGCTGAATGAGCTTTGACTCATTCATGAGCGCTGCTCTTTTGCAGGCCCGTGAGCCATTCTCATGTCAATTAAACTGAAAAAGAAAAACGAGAGAGAAACATTCATATAAAACCTAATGAATTAATCTCACATTCAGTATAAAAAAATAGTTTCAGGCTAACTCATACAAAAATAAATAGCGTTACAGCTAGACGAGTGTCTTTAGAAACGCATCTATGTACTGGTGACGGTCTAAATCGCATGTGGAAGCTGCTAAATCCGATCGGAACCAAACCAGTGCAGAAAGATTATATGGAGAGAGAAGTCTAACTTTTGACTCTCTTTTGCAAAGGGACACGAAAACGTTTGAAAAGGTAGGGGAAAGTTTTAGTAAAATGCCTATAACTCCCAAACGGAATGAGATATCTTTGCCAAACTTGGTACACTTATGTAAGAGCTCAATCTGAGGTCACAGGACAAAAATCACAGAGCTTGGCCACTTGGTGGCGCTATAAGAAGAAAAAAAATAAAAATGGCTATACCTACGCAACCATTTGTCTTATCAACATTAAAATCACTGTGCGCGGTCATGGTCCAAAGGGTCACAAGTGTCTATAAGAACATTTGCATATCATGAAAAGAATTGTCTGCAATTGGCCAGTGAATCTTGAGCACCTATTAGACATATTTGACGGAGGCCAATCTGAACCAAGGGCCTGTTCGACTTAAGGCCTCAAAGGTAGGCTATGTGTGAAACAGAGCTGGGTAGATTACCTATAAATTGTAATAAGTTACTGATTCCAGATTCCATGACAAAAATTGTAGTAATGTAATCAGTTACATTACATATTTTAAGTAATCTAATCAAACTACTTTTAGATAACTTTTGACTTAACTTGTTTATCACATTGATTTAAATAGGATTATCTTATAGCATAATGATGTAAAAAATGCAAAGAGTAAGAAAATATGTTCCATTCATTGTAACATAAAGTGCATTAAACATTTTATTACACCAAACTAGGGTTCAGACAGAAACTGCAGAGGGTTTGTGGGTTTAATTAAAAGCTAACAATTAATTAAATCATAAAAAAAATAACATTAAAATAAATCATTTTAAAACAAAGTCCTTTTCAATGAATGTCTCTTTACTTGGTGGCCACATTTGTAACGCCTCCAGGCAGCTCATACAAGACCAAGTTCTATCTTAATGAATGGGGGAATCCTGAAATCTCAAAAACTGCTTGCTGAACTTAAATGGACATATATCAAATCAGCAACAAAAATCTTAAATTAATTGCCCCATGATTGTTGTTTCTTATGCTCAAATAGTGTTTAAAAGGCTTATTTTTTAGGCTAGACCAGAAAATTTGCATGCGCAATCATAACATAACTTATTAACATACTTATGACCGCGCATGCGCATTGGCTGGTCTAGCCTCAGGTTTCTAGGGGAAATTTGTCTCTTTCATTTAGAAGGTAGGAATATTCCTCCATATTGCGCGTTGCAGTTTGTCCCATTCATAAGCATAGGAGTGAACCGTCATTGTGTTTCATTAGTCTTTGTTTTAAAAAAACAATTAAAATAAAACACTTGCTAAAAAAGATGAAATATTTTTATTGACCTGCATGCCATGTGACCATTAATCAACATCAAAGAAACCGTGAACATGCAAATGTGATATTTACTTACTGAAATATTTCATTTAAAATCTCTGGGCACTTAAAGTAAATATATTTGGTGAATACGGTTTAGATGGCAAAAAGTTTGGAAATGCCTGCATTGCTTGTAAATAAGGAATAATGTTGCATTTTAATGAATATGAAAGACAAAAGCCTTCCAAAGACAATAATACATTGTTAAAAAAAAACATACAGAGTGATAATTCAAATAAAAAAGAATGTTCATCAGTAGCTGATGCAATGTTGAAACCCTTTTGCAAATCCAGTGGTCAAATGCTGTGTCGCCACCTGACTAATGACTGGTCTATGTATGAATGTCCATAAAACTGGACTTTCTGAGTGTATATAATCAGTAGGCTATTTTAGAAAGGAAAATTTAAAAATGAAGAAGGGAAATTAGGAGGAATCAATGAATTCTGAATAATTTATTGCTATTGTGTGAATAATATGTAATCATGTAATCCATAAAAAAGTAACTGCAGTCTGATTACGAGTACTTCAAAATGTAATTTACTTTAATTACAAGTACTTCATTTTTGGAATCTGATTACGTAATCCAGATTACATCTAATCAGTTGCTACCCAGCTCTGCTGAGAACTGTGAAAGAAATCAGCCACTCGGGGGGAATTTCATATTTTTCAAGCGATTGTACATTGCGTGTTTTTTCAAACATACACTCAATATTTGTTTCATATGACATAACTCCTAATCCTGGACAACTTTGTCTCTAGCTGTCAATTAAATTGTTTGTTAAATGATTGAGAAGAAGTAAAAAACCTGCGAACTAGTCCTAGGTTTTTCACTCAGTTTTATCCAAAAAAAAAAAAAAAAAAAGTTGACATTTACCCTTTGGGAATCTATAACAGGGTTGTTTAGAAAAGGGGCCTGTCCAAATTTACCCCAAATCCTACAGGCCTACAGGAAAACTACAGGAAAACTTAAAACTTAACGAAACCTGGTGAGGACATGCGACAGTTTTAAGGAGATCAGACCACAGCTGACGATATAACAGTCAAACTTTACAAAACATAATATTTCTATGGTAAATTACCTCTATTTGCAAAAAAAAAAAGGCTTACTGTTGTTTGTTTTTTTTTTCATAAATTGTTGAAATGCCTTCAAGGATTAGTTCACTTTCAGAACAAAAATTTACAGATAATGTACTCACTCCCTTGTCATCTAAGATGTTCATGTCTTTCTTTCTTCAGTCGTAAAGAAATTATGTTTTTTTAAGGAAAACATTTCAGTACTTCTCTCCATATAATGGATATGAATGGTGCCCCAAGGTTTGAACTTCCCAAATGCAGTTTAAATCCAGCTTCAGAGGGCTTTAAACCATCCCAACCGATGAAGAAGGGTCTTATCAAGTGAAACCATCGGTTATTTTCAAAACAAATTGACAATTTATATATTTTTAAACCGCAAATGCTCATCTTGTCTCGTCTTTGCGATGCGCAGTCTCTGTGATCCGGGTCAATACAGTTAGGGTATGTCGAAAAACTCCCATTTTGTTTTTGTGTTTAACTTCAAAATCGTCCTACAACGCTGCAGAAGTACCAAACCATTGTTTACAAAGTGAACATACAAAGACGATCAAACGCTCTTTACAAAAAAAAAAAAAGGTAAAACAGTGTTGTAAGTAGGACGATTTTAAAGTTGAAGACGAAAACGAGGTGGGAGTTTTTCGACATAGCCTAATTGTATTGACCTAGATCACACAGACTATGCAAGCGCATTACAGAGACCAGACAAGAGCATTTGCGGTTAAAAATATATATAAATTGTCAATTTGTTTCTAAAATAACCGATCGTTTCGCTAGTTCAGACCCTTCTTCATCGGCTGGGATCGTTTAAATCCCTTTGAAGCTGGATTTAAACTGCATTTGGGAAGTTCAAACCTTGGGGCACCATTCATATCCATTAATTGGAGAGAAATCCTGAAATGTTTTCCTTAAAAAACAATTTCATTATGACTGAAGAAAGAAAGACATGGACATCTTGGATGACAAGGGGGTGAGTAGGCCTACATTATCTATATTTTTTGTTCTGAAAGTTAACTAATCCTTTAAAGCGCTTGAACCCCGATAATTGCTTCTTGAGCTATATTTGAATGTATTATCGTAATCATAAACACACTGGTTTGTATAGCGATAGATTTACTGTTCAATGCCCATTGTTATTCTCCTAGTTATTTACCTAAGTCTCGCACGTTTACAAAACATTTCCGCTTTGTAAATGTCTATAAGGTGTATAAACAAGGTTATTTGCCTAAACGTTATGTGAAAGTCAGCAAACATCATTATGGAACAAGTCCATTTAAATGAGAGAGAAGGTGAGAATGTTCCGTGAGAGACACGTACGAAACTTAAAGAGTTGTTGATGTGTGTCGAATGTCAGATGAAACGATGAAAGGTGGGGTACACCTTTAAAATCTCCAAAACAAGCTCGAGCGCGTGCGCGCGCCTGCTTTCGTCTCTTTGAAGTGGCTTCCTTTGATTTCCACCTCGAGAGCGAGCAGAAAAACACGCAGGTGGGTCACTGACGTCAGTAACAGGTGGACCCGAGTGGGCTTTTCTCACCGTGTAAAAAACCCCGCTCCCACTTTCCAGCGATCGTGGCACAAAAACAAACGTCCCACACGTTTCAGAGTCTGGTTTTTGGCGTAGTTAGGAGCCGCTGGTGCGTAATATAGTATATGATAGTATTTTCAAGATGAAAATCATATTATTTTTAGCTAGCTATATTTAATAAATGAATCGGTTATTGAGGTAATTAATTCAAAAAGTTCAACTCGGGGTCAGATATTTTCATGCTAATGCTGTTCATTCCAGCGGCAGTGCCAGTGCCGGAGATCTCTTTTATAGATCTCATGCGCTTCGTCCACCTACGCGCGCCCCTGCCGTGCGCGCCTGCGGTCCAGTCATTCCAGAGATCACAGTCACTTCCCAAAAGATAAATTCTTCTCCCGAAGACACCCAAAGCACCAGACCACACAGTAATATAGTGAATTAAGAGCAGGTTATTCTGCCAATACTGAAAATGATTCAGCCTTCTGTTATAATTAAACTCCAAGTAACACATTTCGGTTAAAGAGAAAAAAAGAAGAAAGATAAGAAAAGAAACAGCCTATAATGGTTTGCAGAACAATGCAGAACATATATATTTTCAAAATGTACCAAAAACAAACAAAACAATATATATATATATATATATATATATATATATATATATATATATATATATGTATATATATATATATATTTTTTTTTTTTTGTTTGAGAAAAAAATAGTGTATATACACTACTTTTAAAGAAGTCTCTTATGCATATCAAATCTGCATTTATTTGATCAAAAACACAGAAAAAAACTAATTTTGCAAATACAATATAAAATAATGTTTTTTTATTTGAATATACTTTACAATATAATTTATTCCTGTGAAGCAAAGCTGAATTTTCATCAGCTGTTACTCCAGTCTTAAGTGTCACGTGATCCTTTAGAAATCATTCTAATATGCTGATTTATTATTAGAATTATCAATGTTGGAAACTGCCAAAGTTTTTTTTTGCAACCTGTGATTCTTTTTTCAGGATTCCTTGATGAATAACAAGTTAAAAAGAACAGCATTTATTCAAAATATAAATCTTTTCTAACAATGTAAATCTATGCTATCACTTTTTATTAATTTAACACATCCTTGGTGAATAAAAGCATTAATTTAAAAAAAAAAAGAAATAATAAAAATGTACTGACCCCAAACTTTGGAACAGTAGTGTATATTGTTATAAAACCTTTCTATTTTAAATAAATACTGTTCTTTTTTAACCTTTTATTGATCAAAAAAATCCTGAAAAAAGTATCACAGGTTCCCAAAAAAATATTAATCAGCACAACTGTTTCCAGCACTGATAATAAATCAGCATATTAGAATGATTTTTCAAGGGTCATGTGACACTGAAGACTGGAGTAATGGGCCTTTTTTATATTGTTTTAAATTTATAGTTAAATATAGACATATTTTTATAAGACATATATTTTGACCTCAGTATATTTCAATCTGAGAAAAATAAATAAATAAATATAAATATATATATATATATATATATATATATATATAATTGGTCTATGTAGCCAATTTAGGCTGTTTTTCAACAGTCATATTATCTTAATATTAAGAGCACTGAGCTCCAGGCTTAGCTACTGAACCTGATCTCTTCACATATTATTCAGCTTCTAAAAATAAACCACATATCTGATGTTGAAGGTGTATTTTTCCCTGACCTCTTTCTGACCCGTTATATATCTGTATAAAGTTCATCAATGTGTTTGTCTGCTTGATTATATGTGACCCTAGACCACAAAGTTAGTCTTAAGTTACATGGGTATATTTGTAGCAATATCCAACAATTCATTGTGTGGGTTAAAATAATCAATTT
Source organism: Cirrhinus molitorella (assembly GCA_033026305.1). NCBI lineage: Eukaryota > Metazoa > Chordata > Actinopteri > Cypriniformes > Cyprinidae > Cirrhinus > Cirrhinus molitorella. The sequence goes on from CM065117.1 coordinate 52,857,435, forward strand.
TTCTTATTAAGTAAAGATTATGTTCAATGAATATATTTTGTAAATTTCCTACCGTAAATATATCAAAACTTATTTTTTGATTAGTAATATGCATTGCTGAGAACTTTAAAAATGATTAGATTTTCAAATAGTTGTATCTCGGGCCAAATATTGTCCTATATCTTAACAAATTCAGCTTTCAGATGATGTATAAATCTCAATTTCAAAAAATTGACCCTTATGACTGGTTTTGTGGTCCAGGGTCACATATGCGACCCGGTTTGTAGACATAGTCTGGGGATAACGAACTAGTAAATAATAATAAAATAGTCAACTATTTTTACATTCCAGTTATACAGTCTATGTATTGTATTGTATTTACTGATGTTTATTTATTATATTTACAATATGACTAGACAGAGTCATATTTATTTTATATTCTATTACATCAAAGATATTCTGAATGATAAGTTTCGATTATCAGCAACAGCATCATGGTTCCCTTGTAACCGTTCAACCCACTAAACTCTGTGGAAACACACACACACACACACACACACACATCATCATCCCACATGCTCACAGTGGTCTTGTCCAACTTCGGAAAGCCCCTCTCTTGCTCTCCAGCCCCGCTGATCCTAGAGCGATGAAACTGCTCCACCCGGGCCTTTGTGGGCGGAGAGTGACGTACGAGCAGCAAAAACGACCTTATATGGATGTGCTGCTTGACGTCAGCAGGAAAGGCCCAGTGCCTCTTGTGTGAACGCGCAAACGTAGGAAGTGCTCATCATCAATACGCACAACCCACAGAAAACAGCTGATTACGCTGCAAGCGTATAATTAAAATCAGAATAATAATGAATTTAAAACCTGGCTCTTTTTTCATGTTTTTATAACGTTTCGAAGGTGAGCTAGCCTACATGTGGACTTCGAGGAACCGCCAGCATGCATGAGAGTTACGTAACTGTCCGAAACCGAGACATAAACAATATTATATAACACGAATGAAAAAGCCACACAGTCGAAAGTTATATTTCAATATCTTTACTTAAATAAACAACGCACACATAAAAAAAGACATTGTAAACATTGACATCGTTAACATAGTGTCAGGATCAACCTGACTGGTACAATAATTTATGAGTTCATGAACAATATCAGATGCGTTTACATGATCAAACACACAGTTGATCATGACAAGAAACACACTTCATTTCCACTTCGTTCTTGGCGCCCGGCTCTGGGGGCTCGGAGTCCGTTCTTTCCCGCTCCGGGACGCGGGTTCGCTCGTTTTGTTCGGAGCCCAGAACGTGTCCAAAACGCCTCGTCTGAGAGCTTGCGCGTTCCCAGTGCGTAGAGCATAATCTCCAGTGTTATTTCTGCGCTCGCTACATTGAAAGTCCAGCGCCGCGTTTAAAACGCTTCCATCTTACTGGTCAGCATCAGCTGACAGCCGCTGTTCATGTGCCTAAGGACCTTCTGCTTTAGTTGGGCCACCTGGTCCCGCAAGACGGAGGCTGTGTTGGACAGCCCGGCGTTGTCGGACTTGAGAACCTTCACTTTCTCCTCCAGCCGCGCGATGCGTTCCAGCTTGCGCTTGCGGCATTTGGTGGCCGCCAGTCTGTTCCGTAGCCTCTTCCGCTCCGCCTTGATGAGTTCCTGGCTCTCCATGTTGATCGGGGACATGGGTGGCGAGCCGTCGCTGCTGTGCATGTCGGGAACGGTCTGGGGCTCCTCTTTCAAAGGCACGAAGCGCTGCGGGAGGACGCCGGAATGCTGGAACCCGTGCGCGTTTTCCGGGTGTTGGCTCTGCTGAATGTGAGGCGGCAGGTAGCTGATGGTGGTGGACGGGTGGCTAGGTGCTGGGCAGTACGCGTTCAGCGTCGTGTAAATGGGAGGCTCAGACTGCAGGGAGGAGCCGAAGACGGACGCAGTTGTCGAGCACGTCGTCACGCCGCCGGCTCCAATCGACACGTTGGGCGGGGGCATGTGGTTCATCTTGTGAAGCTCGTCCAGAGCCTTGACGAAGCCCTCCGCGAAGCCCTCCTGCTCGTCGGTGATTCCCCGGCCGTAGAGATACTGGCCCGGTGTGGGTGTCGTCAGGACCCCGTTGCTGTTCTGGATGATGAGCCTCTCCAGCTCCGGCGAGGCGAGTTTGAGCGAGCTGACATCAGCTTGGCTGCTCTGATACAGGTCCGACTTGAGGTTCCGATAGGGTTCGGCCAGGTTCAAGTTCATGCTCTGTTTCTGGAGTTTATAGTCGTGCAGTGCCGCGTCGTTGTGGCCATAACCCAACAGAAACGAGTCGTCGTGGTAAAACGGCTGCTCCATTTTTGTACTCATAGAGTTCTTCTGGAAAAGCTTCTCACCTAGCGCGCCTGACAGTTCAATGTCCAGTTTGTTCCAAGTGTGAAACCGTCCAAAAACAAGGCGAATAACGATGACAGTCAGTAAAACAGCGTTCTGTCCCGTTCCACTCTAGCGATGCTCCTCTTGAATGAATTGAACGCAAACCAAAGTCCCGAAAATGTAAAGAATAACGCAGCACAAAGCGCTCTTGAGCCCTGAATAATTATGTTGAAAGTGAACGCTCTTTAGGAAAGACGTTCGTTTGATTTGCTCTGTTGCGTTCGTTCTTGTGGATCGGTATCCCGGTTCGTTTTTATAAGCAACTCCCGCACTGACAGCTGGTCACGCCCCAACGGCGTCGACGTCACACGCAGCAACACGTCATTGTCGGGAACTGCCGGGACAGTAAACAAGCCCGAGGGCGAAGCGCGCACCAGTGCAGGGCCACGGTAAAGCGAACGGGGCACATTTTAAACCATTAAATAAATCTTTATATATTTTTAATATAGTCCAAGATCCTTTCTGCGTAAAGAAAGCGCATCTAGCATTGCATTTATCAGGTAGGCTTATACAGTAAAAAAAAATGTGTCTTTTTGAAACCTCTGTTCTATTCTTTACTCTTGTTTAAGGGATTTGATGCGCGGATGTATTTGTGGGGCGTTTTATTTGAGCATAAACTCAAGATGTAACATATTTTCTATCGTCAAAACAGTGTTCTATCAAATCAAAATTTATTTACTGTATCTGTAAGTCTTTTCATTATGTTTTCGGTCGTATAATCGTCTAAAATGACGTGACACATGTTTGAAAGACCAAAACCTAGTCGTTTTTTTTCAACTTGCTGAATGAGCAAGTCAGTAAAAGAAGAGACAGACTGCAAACATTCACTGCCGCTGTAAATCACGGACCCTCAGACACTCGCTTCCTGTAGGAAGTTTACAGTCCAAATATGGGCATCATGACGTGGAGTTCCTCTTCGGAAGGGAGCGCGAGCTGCCCCGCCCACTTTATCTAGACTGCCGCGCCGAGGCGCGTTCTCGACACTCGAGAAACACCTGCTAAACAAGCAAAACGCTACAGAAATCCACGCACAATGACACAATTACACTTTGTGAATCCCAAATACAAACAAACATACATACAGAAAACACCTTTTTAATAGCATGATAATAGTCAATTAGTCGTTTAAACGCCGGCCTCCCAAACCAGGTCAATAGGTTATATTCATCTTTCGGATATTTAGAGTCAAAATTCAGGTTCTGCAGTCGACTTAGAGGCTTTGTTTCACAAACTACTGTGGCTCTAAAGCTTTCCAAATATATAATATTAATACTTTGTGTGGTGATAATGTATTTAATGATTTAACGTGAGCCTTGTAATGATTCTAAAGTATGTGAATAATGTAAATAAGGCCAGTCAGTAATTTTAGCAGCACTTGGAGGGGATATCATGTTTTCGCTGACAGAAATGCAGTCCAAGTCAGTCGCTTGAAGGCCTTTCGAGTTTGTTTGATGTAAGAAAGTCATATTAAACAGCAAGGAGAGTACACTGACATGAATCAGAGTGATATTTGATCGTTTTGCTCTTCTCAGGTAGTTCAGAGACGTTCGGCTGACATCCCGCTCCGCACCTGTGCTGCTGTGCGTTCAGCATGTGAGGTTTTATTTACACCCACCTGAAAGCAGTTTGAGAGTTCATGTAACCCGTCCCATCTGTCCTGAGAGCGACGGGACAGAAAGATGCCTCATGAGATCAGGTTGAACCGATACAGCCACTTTATTATCTATTGAGTGTTTTACTTTGGAGATTAAATAAAGATCATGTTCCATGAAGATATTTAGTCTTTCCTACAGTAAATATATCAAAAATGTCATTTTTGAATAGTAATATACATTGCTGAGAGCTTCATTTGGCCAATTTTGAAAGCAATTTTCTCAATATTTAGATTTTTTGCACCCTCAGATTTGTATCTCGGCCAAATATTGTCCTAACAAACCATACATAAAGGGAAAGCTTATTTATTCAGCTTTCAGATGATGTATAAACCTCAGTTAAAATTTTTTTCCCTTATGACTGGTTTTGTGTTCCAGGGTTAGTAATATATTTTAAAAAACATAATGTTTTAATATTAATATACATATTTATTATTAAAACAATAAATATTATTCATATAAGTTTTTGTTCTGTAAAACATGTATTATCAGCAGGGAATCCTGAACTTGTTTTATTACAATTCAGTAAATTATTAAGTATAATACAAGTGTATTTATATCAATAAAAACACTGATAGCATGTATTAATATTAATGTAAAAAAATATTATTTATTATTAAAAGTAATGCATATTATTTATTACGGAAAGTTCTTATTAAATGTAAACATTTTATTTTATACATTTACAAAATGTGTTAATTTATGTATATAATAAATACATATTTATGTATTTATAAAATACATATGTATTATTAATAATTATACTTTTAATGAATGTTTTTGTTAAATACAAGCTAACTTTTAAATGTATTTATATAATTTAATATAAATTAATATATTAAATTGATAAAAAAAATTATATAAATATTATGAATGAATTTTACTGTAGAATATAAAATAACATTTTATAAAATATATTTACATATTTTCTAAAAATGAATACATTTATGATAGATAAATATGAAATATCAATGAAATGTGTGTATTAATAGAGAATAACTGAATAACTTTTTACATTATTTATATAATTTTACTTTAAAAAGTGTATTAATATAAATAAACATAAATATAAAATATATGCAAAATATAAAAGTACATTTTAGAAAATATATTTACATATTTTTATAAAATTATATATATATATATATACATATATATGTATACACACACACATACACATTTTTATTACATACAAAAAATACAAATATATTTATATACTTTACCAACTGTATATACATTTCTATTTTAATATACCGTGTTTTTGCTCAGTACGGTGAAGTTAAACTGACAGACGTGGTTAAGTGCACAGCCAAATTTCTTAATAAAGAGCAGTTGTGAGTCCACAGGATGATTTCCGCCAACAGCGTTGCTGTGTTTAATTTTAGTGTGTTTCTAGAGAAGTGTGTGACTTTGTCAGGCTGTTGTGACATTGAAGTGAAGTGCAGTAGTTTTGCATGGGCGTTTGGATGCTTACGGTAAAACTAACTGGAGTGGGCAGTGTGTATGTTTAAGTGTGTGTGTGTGTGTGTGTGTGTGTGTTTGTGCGGCACTGTGCCAGGACGACGCTGGCACAGCAGTGGCAGAAGCATCATGAAAAATCCCACACAGATGGATGAACCTGTGTGTGTGTGTGTGTATGTGTGTGTGTGTGTGTGTTATAAGGCCAAGGTCAGTGTGCTGTTGTTGTTTACCTGGATTGCGGGTGGTTGGTACATGCAGTTCTCTGGCTGAATGTTTGTTTTATTCAGATGAAGGGCAGCAGGTCTTATTCTGCCCAAAGAAACGCCTGCGTTGGCCCTCATTTCAGTCATTTTTACACACACATACACACACACACACACACAAACATATGTTCTTTTATACTTTTGAAATGCGTTTTATTACTGTTGATTGTAGTTGATAATAAGACAATGAAGCGTATGTGTGTGTTTGTTCACTGTGTGTGTGTTTAGGTTGACATGGATACGAGCCAGTAAAAATAATGTAAGCTGATCCTCCGTGTGAGGGAAATCTGCCTGAGGCCAGATCACATTTACGGTAAGAGAGAGAGACAGAGAGACTGTATAAAGTGTGTGTGTTTGTGATCCAATGCAAAATGATGTTCGAAACACAGTGAGAAAGCTCTCATTACTAGATACCCTTTCCCAAATAGCCAATTTGTATACAGGACTACTTTTAATTTGCTAAAGGTAACTGTTGAAACTCACAAAGCCTGTCAAGGTTATAACTTCGAAAACAGAACAAAATTTTTTTTTTTTAAATATAGAAAATGAAGCCCATTTTTGGGATCTTGAAGATATTGTGATTACTTATACAGGTCCTTCTCAAAAAATTAGCATATTGTGATAAAGTTCATTATTTTCTGTAATGTACTGATAAACATTAGACTTTCATATATTTTAGATTCATTACACACAACTCGAAGTAGTTCAAGCCTTTTATTGTTTTAATATTGATGATTTTGGCATACAGCTCATGAAAACCCAAAATTCCTATCTCAAAAAATTAGCATATCATGAAAAGGTTCTCTAAACGAGCTATTAACCTAATCATCTGAATCAACTAATTAACTCTAAACACCTGCAAAAGATTCCTGAGGCTTTTAAAAACTCCCAGCCTGGTTCATTACTCAAAACCGCAATCATGGGTAAGACTGCCGACCTGACTGCTGTCCAGAAGGCCATCATTGACACCCTCAAGCAAGAGGTCTGTGGGAAGGAAAAAGTGTGGCAGAAAACGCTGCACAACGAGAAGAGGTGACCGGACCCTGAGGAAGATTGTGGAGAAGGACCGATTCCAGACCTTGGGGGACCTGCGGAAGCAGTGGACTGAGTCTGGAGTAGAAACATCCAGAGCCACCGTGTACAGGCGTGTGCAGGAAATGGGCTACAGGTGCCGCATTCCCCAGGTCAAGCCACTTTTGAACCAGAAACAGCGGCAGAAGCGCCTGACCTGGGCTACAGAGAAGCAGCACTGGACTGTTGCTCAGTGGTCCAAAGTACTTTTTTCGGATGAAAGCAAATTTTGCATGTCATTCGGAAATCAAGGTGCCAGAGTCTGGAGGAAAACTGGGGAGAGGGAAATGCCAAAATGCCTGAAGTCCAGTGTCAAGTACCCACAGTCAGTGATGGTCTGGGGTGCCATGTCAGCTGCTGGTGTTGGTCCACTGTGTTTTATCAAGGGCAGGGTCAATGCAGCTAGCTATCAGGAGATTTTGGAGCACTTCATGCTTCCATCTGCTGAAAAGCTTTATGGAGATGAAGATTTCATTTTTCAGCACGACCTGGCACCTGCTCACAGTGCCAAAACCACTGGTAAATGGTTTACTGACCATGGTATTACTGTGCTCAATTGGCCTGCCAACTCTCCTGACCTGAACCCCATAGAGAATCTGTGGGATATTGTGAAGAGAAAGTTGAGAGACGCAAGACCCAACACTCTGGATGAGCTTAAGGCCGCTATCGAAGCATCCTGGGCCTCCATAACACCTCAGCAGTGCCACAGGCTGATTGCCTCCATGCCACGCCGCATTGAAGCAGTCATTTCTGCAAAAGGATTCCCGACCAAGTATTGAGTGCATAACTGAACATAATTATTTGAAGGTTGACTTTTTTTGTATTAAAAACACTTTTCTTTTATTGGTCGGATGAAATATGCTAATTTTTTGAGATAGGAATTTTGGGTTTTCATGAGCTGTATGCCAAAATCATCAATATTAAAACAATAAAAGGCTTGAACTACTTCGAGTTGTGTGTAATGAATCTAAAATATATGAAAGTCTAATGTTTATCAGTACATTACAGAAAATAATGAACTTTATCACAATATGCTAATTTTTTGAGAAGGACCTGTATGTGACCCTGGACCACAAAACCAGTCATATGGCAGGGTGACCTTATTTTAGAGGACGTAGGACATATTTCACAGTCATCGTTATCCAGATTGATCATAAACACAGCTAAAAGGTTCCTGCCACAGTGGCCATCCTTCACAAAACTAATATCTTACCACAGTTTTATCACTGGTAGAATGCAAAATGTTTCAATACAAGTAGCCTATTTCAGTCAAGTGGAATTCATGCAATATTTCAAGCTTTTAACCCACGGGAGAAAATCAACCCACCGCAACAGTTTAAAATCAGCCCAATTCCGTTGAAAAAATGCAGATTTGGCAACCCTACATCCGACACCAGCTGCATCCAAAGCGATTTAAATAGCCTACTTAGCATAATTGATAGCGACTCTGCGTTGAGGGAAAATTATATTTAATAATAGGATATTTGCAGGATTAGGAAAACAGTCCCGCGCAAGGCTTTAATACAAAAACGCACACAATAAATGGCGACTGCAGAAAGCAAAAGACGAATCCCGGACATTTTGGGCGATTTAGCAATCCCGGCCGGGCGCATTTTTTAAGCTTAAAAAGAGGACATATCCGGGGAAAATGGACGTATTGTAACCCTCTCATGTGGGTCATTTTTTTTTTTTTAAATTGAGGTGTATGCATCATCTGAAATCGGCTGAAATAAATAAGCTTTCCATTGATGTATGGTCTGTGTCCTAACTACACGCGACGCGACAAGATTCCAGCGTAAACAATTTGGGTATCCACTAGAGGCTACGTGACAACGCGACGCGACAGAATCAATCAAATATCACAGCCAATCAGAAGCGCGTGTGGGCGGGGTCTCTCTGGAAGCGCACTGCACTAGCAACGAAATGGATACGTTTATAATCTAATTCATAAATATTAAAACTTCTAACATTATTAAATGTACATACTGAGTGACTAATACCGTGGAATACACTTGTTGGCTTGCACTGAGTTCACAGTTTGAAAGTACATCTTTGCTCTCATTTATTTTCCAGATCTGAGGTAATCTGTTGTTGCTTTCAGTATGGCTATAAAGGTCACACAAAATGATATTCAAACTCACATTAGACACATTTAACTTTGAATAAAGCACATAATCAGTACCTGAGATTATCACTGTCATTAGTTTGAATGCCGATGTTCAAGCCGTGACGTCGCGGAAATAGAAACTGTTTAAAACAGAAATTTGGCATGTCGCCGTCGCGGCTAGTTAGGACAAAAAGATACCTTTTATCGCGTGTCGCGGCATCGCGTTGTAGTTAGGACAATATTTGGCAAAGATACAAAAATCTGGAATCTGAGGGTGCAAAAGAAAAAAAATATATAAATGTTGAGAAAATCGCGTTTAAAGTTGTCCAAATTAAGTTCTTAGCGATGCATATTACTAATAAAAAATTAAAATATCTTCATCAGACATGATCTTTGCTTAATAACCTAATGATTTTTTGGCACAAAAGAAAAATCGATAATTTTGACCCATAGTGAATATACCCCTGCTACTTAGGACAGGTTTTGTGGTCCAGGACCACGTATTACTATTTTTACTTATAATTTACATTATTTTACTGCAATAATGTGAGGAAACAATGTATTATTTTAAATTGCTTTATTGATTTGTATTAAGTTTAACGAAAAATGTATCTGAAATGTGCTTAAATGTTAGGATCCATTGGTTTCACAGTGCAAAATTTACATGACTTTTCTTTATGAAAATATAATTGGTCACCTTTTTTCTTTTATTTTTGGGGTAAAATATGACCATGGCATGTTTTCATGAAACTTACCACACAAATTTGGTCATATATAATATAAAATAATTTGGGGTCAGTGTGTGTGTGTGTGTGCAGTTCAAACAGTGAAATATTATTACAAAAGTAAAATGACTGTTTTCTATGTGAATATATAGTAAAATGTAATTTATTCCTGTGATCAAAGTTGAATTTTAGCATCATTACTCTAGTCTTCAGTCACACAATCTTTCAGAAATCATTCTAATATGTTGATTTGCTGCTCAAAAACATTTCTGATGTTGAAAAGAGTCCATATTTAGGCAAAAACTGCAGTATATTTAGTTTTTTAGGATTCTTGGATGAATAGAAGGTTAACAAGAACAGCATGCATTTGCAATAGAAATCTTTTGTAACATTATAAATGTCTTTACTGTCACTTTTGATCAATTTATTGTGTCCTTGCTGAATAAAAGTTTTAATTAAACTTTTGAACCGTAGTGTGTTTTCACTCTAAAATGCAAATTTTTTAGCAGTAAATATCATATTCCTTAAGGTGCCTGTGACTTCATCTTTAAACAACTGCTGTATTGTGTTTCTGTTTCTCGGGAGAACAGGCGTCTCATTGGTCACATGACAGTGACTCATGTTCACCTCTGGTGTCAGGGCCAATCAGGGGTCAGCGAGCGCAGACAATCGCAGGTCTCCCCTCAGACTCGACTTTGTCTCTGCGTCAGCAGAAAAAACACAAGATGTTTGCCGGAGAGGCGCTGAAGAGCGCTGGACACCGAACCAGCAGTCAGCAAAAAAACAAGGGCCGGCGGCCAACCAGACAGACGGAGGGTTAGAGAGGTCCAAAGAGGTCCAAACTCACACACAGAACAGCGTTTGTAAGACTGAAGGACAGAAATACTCTGACCTGTCATGACCACACAAAGCGAGCAATTAACAGCCTGAAAATGATGAGTAATGTCCATCTCACCAGCTATTTTAATGCTGTACTACAAAAGATACAGTACAAAATAGTCCACTTTTATTCATACAGATCGGTTTTTAATCAATAAAATATATTTATTATTAACCTTTTTCTTGTCTGTTGGGTATGTTAGCTCTGAAGGGGCTTTCAAATCCTATTTTCTTGGAGATTTGAAGCATGTTTGTGTAATATAAGTTGAACTTACAAGAATAAAGTTGAAATACTTTAGATTACTAGATTAAAGTCAAAATGTTTTGAGAATAAAGTCTAAATATTTCAAGAATAAAGTCACAAATATTTTGAGAATAAAGTTGAAATTACAAAAATAAAGTCTAAATATTTCGAGAATAATGCTGAAATTATGAGTATAAAGTCGAAATATTATGAGAAAAGTAGAAACATTTCGAGATTAAAGTCAAATGTTTTAAGAATAAAGTCTAAATATTATGAGAGTAAAGTCTAAATATTTCAAGAGTAAAGTCAAAAATATTTTGAGAATAAAGTCTAAATATTTCGAGAATAAAGTTGAAATTACAAAAATAAAGTTAAATATTTCGAGAATAAAGTTGAAATTACAAAAATAAAGACCTTATTTTGCAAAAATTTTTACTTTGTTCTCCAAACATTTCTACTTTATTCTCGAAATTTTCACTTTATTTTCGTAATTTTTACTTTATTTTCTAAAAAAATTCTACTTTATTCTCCAAACATTTCGACTTTATTTTCGAAATTTTTACTTTATTTAAGTAATTTCTACTTTATTTTCATAATTTTTACTTTATTTTCGTAATTTTTACTTTATTTTCGTAACTTTGACTTTATTTTCCAAAACAATTGACTTTATTCTCCAAACATTTCGACTTTATTCTCGAAATTTTGGCTTTTTTTTTTCTCGTAATTTTGACTTTATTTTCCAAAAAAATTTACTTTATTCTCAAAACATTTTGACTTTATTCTCGTAATATTTAGACTTTATTCTTGTAATTTCAACTTAATTCTCGAAATATTTCTAATTTATTTTGGAAACATTTCGACTTCATTCTCCAAACATTTCAACATTATTCTCCAAATATTTCAACTTTATTCTCGAAATTTTGAATTTATTTTTGTAATTTTTACTTTATTTTTCAAAAATTTTGACTTTATTCTCCAAACATTTTGACTTGATTCTCAAAATTTTGACTTAATTCTTGAAACATTTCGAATTTATTCTGGAAACGTTTCAAATTTATCCTCCAAACATTTCGACTTTATTCTCCAAACATTTCAACTTTATTCTCCAAACATTTAGAATTTATTCTCCAAACATTTAGAATTTATTCTCCAAACATTTCTACTTTGTTCTAAAAATATTTAGACTGTGTTCTCTCATAAATTTGGATTTTTTCATTTTTTAACATGGCACTAAAACAATGTCGTACTAGACGGACACCTTTATGGAATCCCATTTCTACCATGGGATAAAAAAACATAAAAGGAAACTTTGACTTTTTAATTTCACAATTTTGTCTTTTGTTCTTCGCAGTTGCTGCAATTTGTATTTTTATTTCATTTTTTTCAAAGCAAACACACGTGTTTTGCAGCGTTTCGCTCATGATATGGCATTCTAAGTTAACAGTGGCCAAGTTAAAAGAAGATCTCGCTGTGTGAACACATCTCTGAAGCGTTTAGAGCTACCTGTCTGTCTGAGTGCCTGAAGGCATTATGAAGAGTAATTGATCATTTCAAAATCTGTTTTTGACAGGTGATCATTCCCGTCTAAGGAATCATCCGTGCATTCCAGTAAGTCTCGTTTATGCACATTAAAAGGAATCAGTCTGAGGTTTAATATTATAAACTGCTGCAAACCGCCAGTTGAATTGAACAAATTGACGCAGTGCAAGACAAACAGGCCACATGACGTGGAAATAATTGGGTGTAATTATACGAGAATCGCATTAGTTATTACAGTGCTAAAGGCAAGAACTTCTTATTATGAAACAAATTGTGTGATAATATAGTTTTGTAGCTCAACACACTGGTGTACTTTCTTCGTCAGTTTAGGGAGTCCCAACGTGTCAGCAGGAATGAGGGGTCACGACCTTAATGCGGAGCCTGACGTCAAGGTTCACCTAGAGGACGAGATAATGAATAACTGATAACGGGAGAGATATAAAGATGACGACGAAGCTCCTCAAAACCAGATGGTAAACACACTCGCGTACACATCCTGCTGCTGAACTGCATCACGCACACGTTTTTATCAGTCAGCTGTCATGGAAGAATCTTCCATCCTTTGTAGATTCTAGTTCTTTGGAAATCACGGACTGTGATCTGGTGCTCATCTGAAGAACCTATAATGAAACATTATGTTATTCAATTTCAAAAATGCATATCTGAGTGAAAAAGGAATCTTGAAATAACCTGAAGAACAATAGACAAAATGTTATTTTAGGAGTGTGTGTGATGTTTGCTTTTTTTTCCAGACTGTACTCCGCAGACCGAGGAATGAAGGCATTTCATAACATGTTTAGGCACAGATCGGCTCTCTGTGAAGTAGTTTACATGAGCAACACCTCTGCCCAGAGCAACACGCACACAATATTGCCCTGCTCTCGTCTGTCGTTGGGGCCATTCACACAGAACGTGTCTTTGCGTATAAAAACGCGAGACGAAGCGCTCAGGAATGGTTTAAAAAAAGGCGCAGCATAGAACGCGAGGGTCTCGAGACGCGCTTTTGAGACGTGATGCAATAGCGACAATTAGGGGCATGTTCAGTATATCTACATTCAGTGACCGAGATATTTCTCTCCAAGCTCCTTTTTAAAGAACAAGTTGTGATAATCGCTTGAAGAAATGTTATATAATTCAGGGTATCCGGACACAGCCACTATGAGCGTCTCCTCCGCCATGTTGCAGTCTAATAAAACCGTTGTCAGGCTACTTGCTAATGTAAACAGAAGCTCGCAACGCTTGCCCCGCCTCCGAGTTCTTCTGATTGGTCCACTGCTTTAGTACTGACATTGATGAGCGGCGCTGTGTTTAAAAGTTGAAATTCTTAAGTTGAAAAACTAACCCATACTCCTGCGGGGGTTAACAAATGTCTTCTGAAGCGGATCCATGGGTTTTTATAACAAAAATATTTCTATTTTTTAAATTAGAAAAATAGAATCCTTTAAAAATGCGGCGCTCCTGTGCGAGGCGCTGCAAAAGGTGCCAGACACGAGTGCAACGGTCATGCACGTCTGTCAAGCACGTTTACATAGAAAAGCAATGGAAAAGCGCATTGGAATGGAAAAACGCGTTCTGTGTGAATGGCCCCACATGTTGCACCTAAAAACGCGAGGCGTGCCGCTTCCCCTTCTCCTTCTTTCCAAAGCGCTCTGTAGCTTGCGCTTCCTTGGCGTCTGTCGTTGCTAAGCAACAATGACCTGTGCTCTCCACGAAGACACGGATGTTACAGCAAAGCATAAATGGATTTCCAACACTAAACATCGCTTGCAACAGCTCTGCTACCACATTTATTTCAAAATGGTTATCCCTATAACAGCGTTGATCAGCTGTTCATCCATCTTAGCTGAGCTTTCGATGTTGTTACGGGGAAGGACGAAGCTAATTGGTTGTTTCTTTTCACATGACTCGCGGTGCGCCTGCCGCATTCTGAAAATTTGAAACGGTTTTATCTCGATGCGGTGCGGACGCACCTGGGAAAATGTGCATGTCGCACCGCAAACCGCGCAGCTACATTTGAAATAACGAACTTGAGAGCGCAAAAGACGCGACGTGACGGGCCCCTTAGTCTGCTCAGATAGTTTGTGGTGTTAGTTCAGTATTCAGGGTCACAATGAATCAGTCACTAGTTGTTTGAGTTGTGAAAAATGCAGTTTTCAATGTACCTTAACTTGAGACACTATAATTATAATCTTTCATACTATTTTATACCGGATAGTACACTATATTGCCAAAAGTATTGGGACACCCCCTTCCAATGAACAGGTTTGACTACTTTTGTAATTTCCATGACTAATCTTAATGTTTAAGCAAGTCCTTCTAATTTTATAGCAAAAATTTGAACAGGACCCTTTTTTAATCTACAGTGGATATACAAAGTCTGCACACCCATGTTAAAATGCCAGGTTTATGTGATTTAAAAAAAATTAGACCATGATAAATCATTTCAGAAATTTTTCCACTTTTTATGTAACCTATAACCTGTACAACTCAGTTGAAAAACAATCTGATATCTTTATTCAGTGGGAAATAAAAATAAAAAGCTAAAATAATGTGGTTGCATTAGTGTGCACACCCTTTTACAACTGGGGATGTGGCTGTGTTCAGAATGAACTAATCACATTCAAACTCATGTTAAATAGGAGTCAGTACACCTGCCATCATTTAAAGTGCCTCTGATTAACCCCAAATAAAGTTCAGCTGTTCTGGTAGGCTTTTCCTGACATTTTCCTAGTCGCATCTCACAGCAAAAGCCATGGTCCTCAAATAGCTTCCAAAGCATCAGAGGGATCTCATTGTTAAAAGGTATCAGTCAGGAGAAGGGTACAAAAAAAAATTCTAAGGCATTAGATATACCTTGGAACACAGTGAAGTCAGTCATCATCAAGTGGAGAAAATATGCAACAGTGCAACAGAACAGGACGTCCCTCCAAAATTGATGAAAAGACAATATGAAAACTGGTCTGGAAGACTGCCAAGAGGCCTACAGCAACATTAAAGGAGCTGCAGGAATTTTTGGCAAGTACTGGTTGTGTGGTACATGTGACGACAATCCCCCGGAAAAGGTACGTTTGGCGTAAAAACAACACTGCACATCACCAAAAGAACACCATACCCACAGTGAAGCATGGTGGTGGCAGCATCATGTTTTGGTTTTTTTTTTCTTCCGCTGGAACTTAGGCCTTAGTCAAGGTGGAGAGAATTATGAACTGCCAAATACCAGTCAATATTGGCACAAAACCTTCAGGCTTCTGCAAGAAAACTGAAGATGAAGAGGAACTTCATCTTTTAGCACGACAATGACCCTAAGCATACATCCAAATCAACAAAAGAAAAAGATTAAAGTTTTAGAATGGCCCAGCCAGAGCCCAGACCTGAATCCAACTGAAAATCTGTGGGGTGATATGAAGAGGGCTGTGCATGAGAGATGCCCTCGCAATCTGGCAGATTTGGAGTGTTTTTGCAAAGAAGAGTGGGCAAATATTGCGAAGTCAAGATGTGACATGCTGATAAACTCATACCCAAAAAGACTGCAAAGTGTGCTGTAATAAAATCAAAACGTGCTTCGACAAAGTATTAGTTTAAGGGTGTGTACACTAATGCAACCACATTATTTTAGTTTTTTATTTTTACTTTCCACAGAAAAAAAGATTTCAGTTTGCTTTTCAATTGAGTTGTACAAGTTATAGGTCACAATAAAGGTGAAAAAAATTCTGAAATGATTTGTGGTATTTTAATTTTTTTAAATCACATAAACCTGGCATTTTAACAGGGGTGTGTAGACTTTTTATATCCACTGTAACATGACAATGCCTCTGTGTATAAGGCAAGGTTTTATAGAGAAATGTTTGATTCAGTCAGTGTGGAAGAACTTGCCTGGTCTGTATAAAGCCAAGTCCTAATCCCAGCTGAACACCTCTGGTGTGACTTTCAATGCAGATCTTGAGCCAAAAACTCAAACCAAACACCAATGACTTGTACATACACTATATGGACAAAAGTATTGGGACACCCCCTCTTTAGAACAGAAAAAGGCACTTCCAAAACTGTAGCAACAAAGATGGAAGCATAATTCATGAATTGAAATTATTTGTATTTCCATCTCTGTTGCTTCAGCTTTGGAAGTGTCTAAAATGACTGTACCCATATGCACAAGTCATTGGTGTTTGGTCTGAGTTTTTGGCTCAAGATCTGCATTGAAAGTCACACCAGAGGTGTTCAGCTGGGATTAGGACTTGGCTTTATGCAGACCAGTCAAGTTCTTCCACACTGACTGAATCAAACATTTCTCTATAAAACCTGCCTTATACACAGAGGCATTGTCATGTTAGAATAAAAAAGGCTCCTGTCCAAACTTTTGCTATAAACTTAGCAGGACACAATTCCCTAGAATATCATTATTAGTACTCATGGAAATTACTAAAGTAGTCAAACCTGTCCATTGGCAATATAGTGTATGTGAACTGCAATCCAAAATCAATCAGGGAGCTGGCTTGAGTTGTTAAACGCCTTTCAAACCCTGTTTTTCAGTATTATAACTCTTGTGTTTCTTTATGAAAGAGTTTTGAGCTTGTGTTGAGTTCAACCTGAGTTTAACGAGGTTTAAGGCGGCTTAAAGTCTTAAATCCGCTATGATTATGAGCAGATAATCATGGATAATGTTTGGTAATTATGCATTAAGTGGATCACTTATTACACAAGAATCGTTAGTCTGTAGACCTGTTCTACTTACTGGGAAAGTTGACTTATATAAGAAACACTTTAAAACTATAAAAGCCATTTATGAATATTCTACTGAACTCTTTTGTTTTCCATCTGAAAGTTCCACAGATTGGGAACAACATGAGGTGAGCAAATGATTGACAGTTTGATTTTTGGGTGAACTGTCTCTTTAAGACACCCATATCAAAATCGCCCACTCTGCTTTTCACGGGTGACCCGCAATCCCAGTTTAGTTCCTAGTGGTTCTTTTGTCTTAGTAACGACCAGGAGGCTTTGAGGAAAGTGATTCGCGCCTCTCTGAGCGAAGCCCTCTGAATGTGTGCCAGCTCTTTGAGACGGCAGGAGAACAGAAATAGTCAATCAATGCATCACACATCTACGGTGACCCGCGTTTAGTCTTTGAAGGTTTGTTTTTGTCTGTGTGGAGGTCATTGTGTGAAAGAAACTCTCGGATAAACACATACACAGCTCTTTTTTTAATCTCTGTCCAACATGGTCTCATTAGTTTTCATAAGCATTAAAATATAAATTGTAGTTCTAGCACACATACATGTTTTCATGCTTGGATATACTCTGATGCATTCAATATATCATTTAATCATTCAAAAATATATATTTCAGTGTGCATCCAGCACAAGTGAATACATACAAGTGAGATTGCACTGCTCTGATTACGGTTCCAGTGAAATCAAACGGCTCATTTCAGTTGCTTTTGATCTACTCTGTCACACACACATACACAGAGAGAGGGAGAGTTATGTGAGTTTGTACAGTCATTCATGTAGCGACTTTTAACTTAATAACTGGATCTCTTTTCAAAACTACGAAGTGATAAGCATTTTTCATCTGGACACGTGTTTATAGCAACCATCTACGTGCATAATTGCATAACATTCATTAGGCCTATCTGAATTTGAATGCACGTGTATGTATAATGTGTATTTAAAAAAGTGCACAGTGGCATTGAGTTTTGCACGTGCACATTGAATAATATTCACAGACACTTTTCCCTAAACTGTCCAAATGAGCACATGTTCTTCTAAAGAGCGCCTGCATCAGTTTTGCCTTCAGCCTTTGACTTTCTCCGCGGGCAGCCGTCCAGTTCCCAAGCGCCAACTCTGAATCCGCCATCCGACCGCACCCTTAATCCAGAGCCCTACAAAGACGGCCGCCCACTGATGCCTGCTGGGCCGTAATGGACACCCACAATGCACCAGTCCCTCTGGAATGCTTTTGTAATTGAAGAATAAGGTCATTTTCTGGTTAAATAAAAGAACTGGTTGGGCTGTACAAAATCCCCAAGCATTCTTCATAATTGCACTTGATAGCAGGTCGGAATTAAGACAAGGCTATATACAAACGCACCGCAGAATGAGCCAGCCCTGAACATCTAAACATGCGCAAACTTTGTCTTTTTAAACACTGTCACCAGCTGTGGTGGTCAGTAATTAAGCATGTTTAGTCTTTTAAGTAGATTTTTTTTTGTTCATCTGTAGGCTATTTTCATTTTGAGAAACTTTTACTTAGTCTACATTTCAAAGTGAAGTCACCTTTAGTTATATGGCCTAGCGCTTTTAACAATACAGTATTACATAGGAAAATAGTGTGTTGATTATGCAAAAGAATGATAGAAGAGTTCCGGTGCAAAACCCTCTAAAAGCCATCTCGGTCAAAAATTAGATAATGATATTGAGTGAATGCACATATTATACATCCATCATATACTTTTACTTCAAACTCGCCAAAATCCCACCCTCAGCTCAATCAGAAGTACCACTGCTTACATAGAAACCTATACATCTGAGCCTGATAAAAATGCATTTTTTTGAAGAAATGTTTCAGATGGATTTAGAGGCTTTTGCATCTGAACTCTTCAATAGTAAACACTCAATTTTCAGTTAAAGGGATAGTTCACCCCAAAATGAAAAATGTGTCATTGATCACTTACCCCCATGTCATTCCAAACCCGTAAAAGGTTTGATCGTCTTCGGAACACAATTTAAGATATTTTGGATGAAATCCGGTAGCTTTTTGACTGTCCCATTGACTGCCAAGTAACAAGTAACACTGTCAAGGCCCAGAAACATATGAAAGACGTTGTCAGAATAGTCCATCTGCATGGTTCAACCATAATTTTACAAAGCTACAAGCAACAATTCGTCTCCTCTCTGTCACCATAGTGCCATTTTGGAAAGTATCCACTGGACGTAAACAATGTACCCTGTTCTGTGTCAGCCACAACACACAGATAAGCTGTTTTCATTGGAATCCTAGCGTAAATACATGTAGAAAACATATCCGTGTTGTGGCTGATACAGAACAGCGTATGCTGTTTACCTCCAGTGGATACTTTCCAAAATGACAGTTTTGTTTACTTGGCAGTCAATGGGACAGTCAAAGCTACCGGATTTCATCCAAAATATCTTAAATTGTGTTCCGAAGACGATCAAACCTTTTATGGGTTTGGAACAACATGGGGGTAAGTAATTAAAGACAAACTTTGCTTTTTGGGGTCGAGGTACCCTTTAAAGTCAGCTTCTCATTGATTCGTGTCATCAAAAAAGCACAATATCATACTTTGTAGTCCATTACATTTCTTAAAAACATGTCTTTCCTCGTTATTTTGACGTGGTGAACTCGTTACCCGCTCCTAGGGGCGACGGCAGATTCGTTACCAAGCTGATTCGTTTCAATGAACCTGTTAAATCGGTTCGCAGATCGAATTGAACGATTCATTCGCAAATTGGACTGATCGGATTGCAGCTCTTCTCGAGTAAACAACTCCCTGATTCAAATGATCCGGTCAAACGAGTCACCAGTGGATTCACAAGTCTGACACAAAATGAGCGGGAGATCCTCGGTGGTTGAATGCGCGCGCGGCCGATGGAGCGAAAAGTAAGTAACTGATACCGAAGTTTAGGATTGTTTTATAGTAAATGGAAATCATATTTAGGTCACGACTGTTAGTTGTTTGTGAACTAAATCTGCTGCAAACAGGCGCTGTTTATACCCACTGCGAATGTGTCCACATTTATCACAATTTAAACCGTGTAAAAAGGTAATATAACATTAAAATAACGCAAATAAACGCCCATGCAACTTACCCGCTTCCGAAGTAGTTTTGTTTATAACTACTACTTCTAAATTGGTTTGTTTATATTGTTTTGCTCTGTGTTTTTGTAGTATGTTCCTCAGCATGCTTGAAGTGTGCAAACAAATTCTGAATAATCCACAGCTGTGTTTTTTGTTTGTTTGTTTGTTTTTAGTGGTAGTTGTTCATGAGTTGCTTGTTTGTCCTGAACAGTTAAACTGCCAGCTGTTCTTCAAAAAAAAAAAAAAAAAAAGAAAATCCCACACATTCTTTGGTTTTTCAGCATTTTTGTGTATTTGAACCCTTTCCAACAATGACTGTATGATTTTGAGATCCCTCTTTTCATACCGAGGACAACTGAGGGACTCATATGCAACTATTACGAAAGATTCAAACACTCACTGATGCTCCAAAGAAACGCAATGCATTAAAAGAGCCAGGAGTGAAAACTTTTGAACAGTATGGAGAACAGTATATATATATATTTGTCTTATTTTGCCTTAATATCATAATTTTTTTCATTTAGTACTGCTCTTCAGAGGCTAGAGAAGATAGTTACATGTTTCCTAGAAGACAAAGTAAGTTGAATTTACCCTGATCTTCAAATTCAAAAGTTTTCACCCCTTTTTTCCTTTCTTTTCTGGAGCATCAGTGAGTGTTTGAACCTTATGTAATAGCTGCATATGAGTCCTACATTTGTCCTTAAAATGTGAAAAGATTGATCTTAAAATCGTACAGTCATTGCTGGAAAGGGTTCAAATACACAAAAATGCTGGAAAACTAAATAGTCTCTGGCACCTGAAGGATTTTCCTGAAGAACAACAAACAGATGTTTACATGTAGTCCACAAGAGAAAATAATAGTTGAATTTATAAAAATGACCCTGTTCAAAAGTTTACATACACTTGATTCTTAATACTGTGTTGTTGCCTAAATGATTCACAGCGGGGGGTTTTTTTGTTAGTTGGTTTTTTAATGATAGTTGTTTATGAGTCTCTTGTTTGTCCTGAACAGTTAATCTTTTATGTGAAATATCTTATTCAGCTCAGTATTAAATAAACAATGACATGCATTTTGTATGATCCCTCTTATTTTGGTAAAATAATTCGATTTTTGCAGATTCTGAAAGGGGGGTGTAAACTTTTGACCTCAACTATGCTAAATTGTATATATATATATATATAATTATTAAGTTAAGGTAAGTTAAGTTAATATTATAAAATAAACATTCTTTGATCAGTACTTTTTACTTGTAGTACTTAAAAATCAAATCCCTTTGTACTTTTACTTGAGCGAAATTGAAAAGCAGTACTTAACACTTTTACTGCAGTAATATTTTGTTAGGATATTTTTACTTTCACTCAAGCGTTTGATTTGTGTATTTCATCCTCCGCCGACTACAGGTAACTTTACAAGTTGTTCTTTCTTTGTGGTGTTGTTCTGCAGCTCATGACTAATATGAGGAGTGCAGACTCATTTCAGTCTGAGGTCGACGCTCCCTCTCTGATCTTCTGGATGAAGGTGTGACTGTTGGTTAGTATCAGGCGTCGAGGAGCTGTGGGACACAGACGTTTTTCAGCAACGCCCTGAGAAGCAGCGCGACCGGAGCTCAGGTCTGAACAGAACAAACGGTTAATTTCAGCCATCACCACCCATCAGCCTCTGTTTGCTTAAGTGTGTTACTGGGTTATCTGGCCAAAGACTAGTCATCTTTATCAAACATGCCGAGTCACCTCCCTTCAACTCTGGTGAAGACTGACTGGGAAAGTACATTGCGTAAAAACACCACAAACAAACGTCCAGTCTGAAGGGTTTGACTGTCTGATGTCATAGAGAATCTCGGGAAGGTTTAAATTCTTGATAAGAATGTTTTGGGTTTTTTTAAGAATGATGATGACGTGTGCATTCAGAGTAGTGTATTAGAACACACTTCATAATGCAAAGTGCTCAACATGCATTTGGCTGGGTTTTTACCTAAGATTAGGCCGAAAATTCAAAATAACTGAGTTCATAACTTGACCTTTCATCAAAGTTGCCCTAAAAGCAAAACAAAACCTGTTCTTGTCTTAGGACAGCTTTGATAAACTTTTTTGATTCACTTCAGATGTTGACAACAAATTGTAAATTTTTATGTGTGAGGCTGCTGGTCTCATTCGCATCCAGCTATTTTTAGCTGTACAGAACAGCTCATTTTGCTGCTTGATATTGCAAACTTGACTGGTGTGTCTTACCATATTATTTTAATTTTGAACACAGTTGTTTGTAGCAGTTTACTGCACTTTGTTATTCTTCTCGCTATGTCCCTATGCAGCTAATAAACCGGATGTCTCACACATTCACAGAAAACAGCTTACTTCTGCGTTGAAAAATCAGGTGGATATAAATAAATAATTAAAAAAAGTAACCAAGCATTGCAACTGTTGTCCAAGCAACCGCATTGCAAAATGCTAAAAGCGCTTGACCACCTTAGCAACCACCAAATTCACATTTAGGATATTTCATCATATTTATGAATATAGCTGTGTTAAATTATTTTGAGTTATGGCACATTAAGGTCACATCAGGAAGATGCTTTGAGAATCAAGTTGAAATATTTCGAGAATAAAGTTTAAATATTCTGAGAATAAATGAAAAATGTTTCGGAATAATGTCAAAATGTTTCGAGAATAAAGTAGAAATTTTTGAGGAATAAAAGTAAAAAATTACCAGAATAAAGTCTAAAAATTTCGAGAATAAAGTTGAAATGTTTTGAGAATAAAGTAAAAATGTTTGGAGAATAAAATCTAAATGTTTTAAGAATAAAGTCAAAATTACAAGAAGGAATTAGAAATATTTAGAGAACAAAGTTGGAATGTTTTAAGAATACAGGTATGTGCCAAAAAAATAGAATATTGAGGGAAAGTCCATTTATTTCAATAATTTGTTTCAAAAAGTGAAACTTGTATGTTATATTAGTTCACTACACACAAAGTGACATATTTCAGGCCTTTATTTGTTTCAATTTTAATGATTATGGATTAAAGATAAAAAGTATTTCACAAAAATAGAATATCATGAGAAAGTTCAACATTGTAGGCTCCCTGTGTCCCAATCTAGTCAGCTAATTGTGTGTAGTGAACTAATATAACATACAAGTTTCACTTCTTGAAACAAATTATTAAAATAAATGGACTTTCCCTTGATATTCTCATTTTTTGGCACATACCTGTAAAGTCCAAATTATGGGAATAAAGTCTAAATATTTTGAGAATAAAGTCAAAATGTTTTGAGAATGAAGTCAGAGTGTTTTGAGAATAAAATTAAAATATTCAGAGAATAAAATGGAAATATTTTGAGAATAAAGTCAAAATGATGAGAAAAAAGTTGAAATTACAAGGTAGTCAAAATATTTAGAGAAAAAAGTTGGAATGTTTTAAGAATAAAGTTAAAATTATGAGAATATAGTTGAAAAGTCGAAATTGTGAGAATAAAGTGGAAATATTTAGTGAATAAATTTGAAATATTTCAAGAATATGTTGCAATCACAACAATTTTGACTTTATTCTCAAAACAGTTCAACTTTATTTTTGAAATACTTTATTCAACTTTATTCTCATAATTTCGACTTCATTCTTTAAATATTTCAACTTTATTTACAAAATATTACGTCTTTAATCTCGTAATCTTAGGTTTTTTTTTACGTGGCATTAAAACACCGTCATAAGTTACAGCGCCTTCATGAATCGAATAAAAACGTAAAAAAGCAAAAGACACCTGATGTGCATTTTTTATCCATAATTTTGTATAAGTAAAAATTTAGCGAAGGTACATTACCATCTTGCTCTAACCAAAGTGGTTTATACACACTAGTAAATCTACTTCCTGTCATTCAACTTCCTGTGGGTGATGTGGCCAATTTAACTGAAACTCACATAAAACTGTTTGAAATGTTTACTGTTGCATAGTGTGTAATGTTTTTAAACCTAGGCAATAGTAGATTAAATTAGTGGATTAGTAGACCACTGTAGTATTTAATTCTCAACAAGAATTACAAGCTTGTCTCATTAAAGAGCAGCACAACTGTAGGAACTATAAAGAGCAACTAACTAACCGTGACACAACTGTAATGAGTCTTAACAAGCATCTGCAATTAGTCAGGCCTCTGTCTGTTCACCTCATTCTCCTTTTCCCTACATCTGTCTGTTTCTCTGATCTTTTGAATGTTAAATTCATCTTGCCTTGAGACATCTGCAAGTGTCTCAGGGATGTTGGAGGTTCAGGCCTTTTTTTTAAAGGAATAGTTCATCCAAAAATTGAAAAAAATGCTTAAAATGCATCCAGCCTCAGGCCATCCAAGATGTAGATGAGTTTGTTTCTTTATCAGAATTGGAGAAATGTAGCATTATGTCTGCTGATAAGATGACAGCTGATAAAAACATCACAATAATCCACAAGTAATCCACACCACTCCAGTTTCTCAATTATCGCTAAAAAGATTACATTTAGCATTAGATCACTTGCTCACCAATGGATCCTTTGCAGTGAATGGGTGCCGTCAGAATGAGAGTCCAAACAGCTGATAAAAACATCACGACAATCCACAAGTAACCCACACCACTCCAGTCTATCAATTAACGCTAAAAAGATAAAAGTTACCATTAGATCTTTTGCTCACCAATGGTTCCTTTGCAGTGAATGGGTGCCATCAGAATGAGAGTCCAAACAGCTGATAAAAACATCACGATAATTCACAAGTAACCCACACCACTCCAGTCTATCAATTAACGCTAAAAAGATAAAAGTTAGCATTAGATCACTTGCTCACCAATGGATCCTTTGCAGTGAATGGGTGCCGTCAGAATGAGAGCTGAACAGCTGATAAAAACATCACGATAATTCACAAGTAACCCACACCACTCCAGTCTATCAATTAACGCTAAAAAGATAAAAGTTAGCATTAGATCACTTGCTCACCAATGGATCCTTTGCAGTGAATGGGTGCCGTCAGAATGAGAGCTGAACAGCTGATAAAAACATCACAATAATCCACAAGTAACCCACACCACTCCAGTCTATCAATTAACACTAAAAAGATAAAAGTTAGCATTAGATCACTTGCTCACCAATGGATCCTTTGCAGTGAATGGGTGCCGTCAGAATGAGAGCCGAACAGCTGATAAAAACATCACGACAATCCACAAGTAACCCACACCACTCCAGTCTATCAATTAACGCTAAAAAGATTAAATTTAGCATTAGATCACTTGCTTACCAATAAATCCTCTGCAGTGAATGGGTGCCGTCAGAATGAGAGTCCAAACAGCTGATAAAAACATCACAACAATCCACAAGTAACCCACACCACTCCAGTCTATCAATTAACGCTAAAAAGATTAAATTTAGCTTTAGATCACTTGCTCACCAATAAATCCTCTGCAGTGAATGGGTGCCGTCAGAATGAGAGTCCAAACAGCTGATAAAAACATCACGATAATCCACAAGTAACCCACACCACTCCAGTCTATCAATTAACGCTAAAAAGATAAAAGTTAGCATTAGATCACTTTCTCACCAATGGATCCTTTGCAGTGAATGGGTGCCGTCAGAATGAGAGCCGAACAGCTGATAAAAACATCACGACAATCCACAAGTAACCCACACCACTCCAGTCTATCAATTAACGCTAAAAAGATTAAATTTAGCATTAGATCACTTGCTTACCAATAAATCCTCTGCAGTGAATGGGTGCCGTCAGAATGAGAGTCCAAACAGCTGATAAAAACATCACAACAATCCACAAGTAACCCACACCACTCCAGTCTATCAATTAACGCTAAAAAGATTAAATTTAGCTTTAGATCACTTGCTTACCAATAAATCCTCTGCAGTGAATGGGTGCCGTCAGAATGAGAGTCCAAACAGCTGATAAAAACATCACGATAATCCACAAGTAACCCACACCACTCCAGTCTATCAATTAACGCTAAAAAGATAAAAGTTAGCATTAGATCACTTTCTCACCAATGGATCCTTTGCAGTGAATGGGTGCCGTCAGAATGAGAGCCGAACAGCTGATAAAAACATCACGACAATCCACAAGTAACCCACACCACTCCAGTCTATCAATTAACGCTAAAAAGATAAAAGTTACCATTAGATCACTTGCTCACCAATGGATCCTTTGCAGTGAATGGGTGCCGTCAGAATGAGAGTCCAAACAGCTGATAAAAACATCACAATAATCCACAAGTAACCCACGCAACTCCAGTCCATCACTGTGAAGAGAAATGCTACGTGTTTTCAAGAAACAAATGCATCATTAAGACGTTTTTAATAGTCATTAAGTATAGTGTTAAACAACATTTCTTCCTCCAGTGAAAAAATCATCTTGTGTGAATCAAGAGAGAAAACTGCACAGATCAAACACTGTTTATAAGCCAAAACAGCTCTAAACACATGTGTTGGTGGACTTTGACATGAAAGGACAACAGGAGATGGACTTTATCACTGGAAGAAGCAATATTATGGATTATGGACTGTATTTTGGCTAGAAGCAATGGTTTGAAGTTAAAGTCTAATGATAACTTGTGAGGTTTTTATTGGCTGTTTGGACTCTCATTCTGATGGCACCCATTCACTGCAGAGGATCCATTGGAGAGCAAGTGATGTAATGCTGCATTTCTCCCAATCGGATAAAGAAACAAACCCATCTACGTCTTGGAAGGCCTGAGGCTGAGTGAATTTAAATGATTCACGCCTTACTAATCACAAAAAGACGGCAGAAATATCAACGGGAACAAGATGTGGTGTGATGTTAACTGGCAATTAGCATTCGTCTTGACGCCCGTCCCTCAGGAATCCTGGAAAATGAAAACTTTGAGTACAAATGAGTCAGACTGGGGCTCACTCGAGCCCCTCAGTCGGCGTTAAACTCTCAGTTGATGCGCTGATAGTACAAACACAGCTTCCTGACGTACAGGATGTTGTGGTCGCGGTGGAAGTGAGATCGGTCGATACGCAGCCTACGGTCTGTCTCCGGAAGACGTTTGTGCTCTTCAATGAATTTCGCAGGCGTGTGTTTGTGAGACTATATGGTTAAACTGATAGACCAAACGCATGTCACTTTTGACGTCTTGTTGAAATCCAGGTCTCCGTCAAAGCGGTTTGCACGCAGACCTGTCACCCCAGCGCTGGTCCTCATGACTGGCATATGAGCTCATTGAGAGTTAGTCAGAAAACTTCTAAGCCTTAAAGTGACGGAAACAAAATCCATCTTGGTGTGTTTTGATCTCACCGCAATGCAGAGGGACAAACCTGATTCGCCTCCGTGATGGAACACAAAAGCACCCAGATGAAACATACTCAAGAAACTGCCAAATGCGGCCTGTCTGCTCGACCTTTGCCTTCACAGGAAGCTGATGGTGAGGGTAGGAGAGTTTCTGCTGGAGCTTTTGACCTGGTCGGCTCTGATGTTCATTCTGGATGGCACATCTTTAGTTTCAGTGACGCAACCACAACATAATGCCGTTTTTGTTGTGCAACTGATTTAACAGACTTTCCATGCATGCACTCAGGGTCCGACATGAACATTTTCATTTTCCAGTATGTGGAAAATGAACACTCAGTGAACTTTTTTTTGTTGTTGTTATTCTGTTGTTTTTATCTTGTTGTGACCAACAAGTTATTATGTCACACATGACATGAAATAAGTTCACCTTGTGTAGGATGACGTGCTGTATAAGATGAGTCTGTCTCTGTTTCCTGGTGAAATGACATCTCAAAAATGCTAATTTCAGTTTCTCATAATTTAGTTTGGTGGTTGAATGAGAGGAATAGTTCATGTGTCATCACCAGTGGAGTTAAATGAAACTTAAAACTATTGCTTTATATATAGAGAGTGGGGCAAATAAATATTTGATACACTGCCGATTTTTCAAGTTTTCCCACTTACAAAGCATGGAGAGATCTTTAATTTTCATCATAGGTACAGCTCAACTGTGAGAGACAGAATCTAAAAAAAATCCAGAAAATCACATTGTATGATTTTTAAATAATTTCCATGTTATTGCATGAAATAAGTATTTGATCACCTACCAGCCAGCAAGAATTCTGGCTCTCACAGACCGGCTAGTTTGTCTTTTAGAAGCCCTCCTATCATCCACTCATTACCTGTATTAACTGCACCTGTTTGAAGTCGTTACCTGTATTAAAAGACACCTGTCCACACACTCAATCAATCAGACTCCAACCTCTCCACTATGGGCAAGACCAAAGAGCTGTCTATAAGGACACTAGGGACAAAATTGTAGACCTGCACAAGGCTACAGGACAATAGTCATACAGCTTGGTGAGAAGGAAACAACTGTTGGCGCAATTATTAGAAAATGGAAGAAATTCAAGATGACTGTCAATCTCCCTCAGACTGGGGCTCCATGCAAGATCTCGACTCGTGGAGTATGAGTGATCCTGAGAAAGGTGAGGGATCAGCCTAGAACTACACGGGAGGATAGATGGAGCCATGTAGCGCCAAATTTTGGGCAACAACCTCCTTCCCTCAGTAAGAGCATTGAAGATGCTTTTAATGCGAAGATGCGAAGTTCGTGGCTGGGTCTTCCAGCATGACAATGACCCCAAACACAGCCAGGGCAACTAAAGAGTGGCTTCGTAAGAAGCTTTTCAAGGTCCTGGAGTGGCCTAGCCTAGGGTTGTGCCGATAGACGATAGTATCGTGTATCGACGATATTCAGAGATATCGCCTGTTGTGGAAGCCTTTGACGATAGCAAGACGATTATTATTATTATCCGTCAAAAATAGAGTAGGCGCTTAAATTTAGCTAAGCAGCATGGAGAGCCGCTTCTAGGATGCTTCAGAGCCGTAACGTGCCACAGACGTGTACAGTGAAAATACGGAGTAAGAGATTTTATTCATCATACAGTGTAGATGGCTTTACCGACTATGACGCGAGTGTTTTTAAAGTGCATAAACTCCCTATAGACTAGGATAGTGATGTTCTTTGACATATGTTCTTTGCTCGTTTTCTGTAGCTGCTTTTTAAAATAACTAAGGAAATATAAGCATTTACGTTATATTATCCAGCACTGCACACGGATCACCGAGGTGGTAAAATGTGGTTTAGGCTGAAACAAACAAATACGTTCAGAATCCGTCTGTATATAGGCCTAGTAAACATAAACATTCACCTCAGTAACATCTGTATGCGCGTTAAGTAGAAATATGATGAGATAAAATGGCTCTAAACATACGCACTTTTTGACGCTATCCGTTCCACCTTAAAAACGCGACGCTTCCCGCGGTTCTTAGCTCCTTATTCACGCGCATCGCTTCTCCACATTCTATATGAACTGGAATACAGTATGGACTAATGACAACAATCAGACACGCAGCGGTAACTTTATCGCAATATGACGGGTAAATAAAGATAAATTGTTTTACATTCATGCACGCATATTTAGCCTACCACTCACTGAAGATAGCGGATAGCAGAAAAACCGAAAGTAAACTGGAACCACTCAGGCAGAACTATCGTCAGCGCTCTGTATACGCAACATGCCCATTAAAGAGACTACTCTTACAAAACGAATAAGGAATTTAGTACATGGATGATTAAATAAAGTAGCACGATAGTATCGTGTATCGGCGATCTCACAGGCTGACGATAGGACGATATGAAAATTGAGCATATCGCCCAACACTAGTAGCCAGTCTCCAGACCTGAACCCAATAGAAAATCTATGGAGGGAGCTGAAACTCTGTGTTGCCCAGTGACAGCTCCTAAACCCAAAAGATCTGGAGAAGACCTGTATGGAGTGGGCCAAAATCCCTTCTGCAGTGTGTGCAAACCTGGTCAAGGTTTCTGTACCAAATATTAAGTTCTATTTTTCTATTGTATCAAATACTTATTCATGCATTAAAATGAAAATTAATTATTTAAAAATCATGTGATTTTTCTGGATTTTTTTTAGATTCTGTCTCTTACAGTTGAGGTGTACCTACGATGAAAATTACAGATCTCTCCATTCTTTGTAAGTGGGAAAACTTGAAAAATCGGCAGTGTATCAAATACTTATTTGCCCCACTATCTATATATATATATATATATATATATATATATTGTTAATTGAAATCAAAACGATTTAAAATATAATATTAGATGGATAAACTAAGAGGAATCCTACAAATTTTCTTTTTTATTTAGTACGGACCTGAATAAGATATTTCACATAAAAGACGTTTACATATAGTCCACAAGAGAAAATAATAGTTGAATTTATAAAAATGATGACCCTGTTCAAAAGTTTACATACACTTGATTCTACTGTGTTGTTACCTGAATGACCCACAGCTGTTTTTTTTTTATGATAGTTGTTCATAGTTCATAGTTTTCCTTGTATATATTCACTAAGCATATTGTATATACCATTTGTAAATGTCTGTTCATAGTAAATAATCATCTGTATGTATGTTCCAAACATATAATATATATCCTGCACTTGCTGCGCACTTGCTTCTGGTTACACCTAAACTGCATTTTGTTGCCTTGTACTTGTGTATGACAATAAAGTTGAATCGAATCAAAATAAGTCCCTTGTCCTGAACAGTTAAACTGCCTGCTGTTCTTCAGAAAAATCTCTCAGGTCCCACAAATTCTTTGGGTTTTCAGCATTTTTGCATATTTGAATCCTTTCCAACAATGACTGTGTGATTTTGATTTTGACTGTATGATCTTTTCACAACGAGGACAACTGAGGGACTCATATGAAACTATTACAGAAGGAATCACAATGCATTAAGAGCAGAATGAAGATGTATAAATTTGTCTTATTTTGCCTAAACATCATATTTTTATTTAGTCCTGTCCTTCAGAAGCTACAGAAGATACTTACACGTTTACCAGAAGAATAAGTTAATTTTACCCTAATCTTCAAATTAAAAATGTTCACCCCCTGACTCCTAATGCGTCGTGTTTCCTTCTGGAGCATGAACCTTCTGTAATAGATGCATATGAGTCCCCCAGTTGTCCTCAGTGTGAAGATGCTGAAAGACCAAAGTATTTGTGGGACCCGAAGGATTTTTCTGAAGAACAGCCTGCAGTTTAACTGTTCAAGACAAACAAGGGACTCATGAACAACTATCACTAAATAAAAACCCAGCTGTGGATCATTCAGGTAACAACACAGTATTAAGAATCAAGTGTATGTAAACTTTTGAACAGGGTTATTTTTAGAAATTCAACTATTATTTTTTCTCGTGGACTATAAGTCTTTTATGTGAAATTATTTAGATCAGTGCTAAATAAAAAAATAACATGCATTTTGTATGATCCCTCTTATTTTGCTAAAATAATTAACATTTTGCAGATTCTGCAAGGTGTATGTAAACTTTTGAATTCAACTATGTATGTATGTGTGTGTGTGTGTGTGTGTGTGTGTGTGTGTTGCATAGTTACATAAATACTATATAAATAACACTAAAATAACACATTGTCAGTTCTAGAGAAAAAAAAAACCTGTGGAAAACATGATGATTTAAAGCAAAAAAAGAGTCATGTTTATTATTGTAGTGTCATTCATATGCGTCTTTCGATGTCAGTAGATTTACAGTAAGTCATCATGGCAAAAGTATTTTTAGTAGCTGATTTGTTTGAGTCTCTCACTTACTGTAACTGTTCTCACTAGTAGATGCGACTAACTAACCAGCTGTGTGTGTTAATGTTTCCATCCAGCTGTTTTATTTACTTACCATTGTTTAAACGCATTTGGTACTTGTTGAGCATTGATTTTGGACTCTGCTTGCAGGTTTATTTCATCTCATTCAAATTCATTTCTACCTTCCTTACACACTCTTCTCAGTTTTTTCTTGCATCCTGTGAGCCAGAAACACAGCATTTGTTTGTTTGATGTCCATCTGAAGCAGGCGGGGGAAACGACAGCGGGCCCGCGGCGCTCCACTCCTCCGTATGCGTGTGTAACATCACTTACTCAAGCTGTGTGTGTGTGTGTATGTGTATGTGTATGTTCTTGTTTTAACGGTCCACCTGGACCCAGTGGGTCGGTACAAGCCGCCCGCTCACTCGCGCAGTCCACCTGCAGTTACTGTTGGGCACGATACACACTCACACACTCGTGTCATTTGATGTGGTTTCTCAAGAATCAGAGTACATATTTAGTTTGCTTTGAAGACTGAACTGCCAACCACACACACACACACACACACACACCATTTTTTCTCCCACCGCTCTTTTATCCACCGCTGTGTTTGAAGGTTGCTGGAATGTGATCTGATAGCATTTGTATCACTGCTCACATCTCACAGGAATGAGATTTCGATCTGCTTCGCTGATGAGGAAATCTGAGGCTAGTAGCCACCATTATGATTGGCACCTTAAGCCAGTGGCCACACCCCACTGTTTTGATTGACACCTGAAGCTAGTGGCCACACCTTCCGTTATGATTGACACCTGAGGCTGATGGCCGCACTTTTCCAATGTGATTGAGATCGGAGGCTAGTGGTGATGCCTTTCCATTATGATTGACACCTGAGGTTAGTGGCCACACCTTCCTTTATGATTGACACTTGAAGCTAGTGGCCACACCCCTCCGTTATGATTGACAGCTGAGATTAGTGGCCTTATGACTGACAAGTTGCCAAGCTCATACATACAACTGACACACATATACATGGGTAGTTGACAAATAGGCAGTAAAAATGCTTTTTTTTTGTGAAAGCAAATTTTTAAAGAAGAAATGCATATATTTATATAGTAAAGTACTTGAAAAAGTATAAATTCCTTCATTTTTTTTTTCTCAAGTGTACCATAATGGGAGAGATTTATCTTCATTGTAAGACACTTATTTTCAAAGAGTGTTATTTATTTATCATGAAATTATAATTAACATCATTTTTCCCCAAGACTTGTTGGACAATTTCAAGACAAACTGTGCTGTCATCCATTAAAAACTGCTGAAGATCATACCATTTTAAGATGATTTAAGATATTGCATTATTCAACTGTTTGTTTTTTACCGTATTTTGAGACAAAAACAAATCTGTGGTTCTTTTATGTGTGTCACACCATAGGACATTATGTCACTTAAAAAACAAAACAAAACAAAATAGTAGCTATTAAAGTATTTCTATTTAATTTTGAACATGTCAAAGGAGAAAGAAAGTAAAATGTTGATATAAACAATATCTCTGTTAATTGTCTGTCTATATTTCCATGTCCTCTTCCACTAATTTCTCTCCACAAAACAAAAACAAAGTATCGCATTTTATACTTATTTTCATGACACTTTATAACAGTACAAGTTTTCGCCAAAAACACCAGAAAATAGTTTATTTAATGCAATTATTGCATTTAAGAACATTGAAAATGATCAAAAAAGAATACGAAGGAGTTTTTACCAACAAATCTTATTTGATTATTTAAAATGCTTTTTAAGGAAGTTACACCGGAGGACATATTCTGTCACACCATTGGACGTTTCAGCTTTTTGTGTCAATGATTGACCTTGCTATTAGCAAGACACATTTGAATATTTTTCCATGATTATGCCATTTAACATACAGTTTCTAATAAAATAAATATAATTTAGGGGTGTCATACCAAAGGACAACAAAACAGTTTTGTAGCGGCTCCAAAAAAGTTCAATATTTGAACAATTCTGAGACAAAAATGTACCATATTCACATGTCATGGACTTCACAGGGGGCTTCTGTAACATGATCATGAATAGGGTCCTTCAACTAATTACATTTTTTTTTGTAATTAAAATCAGAATATGATGTCACACCAGGGGACATGGTTTTCAGAGACAAAACGTATCAAGTTCCTATGCTTTCAGAAATATATGGATGAAAAAAATGATTGCCATTTACTAAAATAGACGCTCATACAATTATGCCGGAGGTATGTATTATTATTTAATTCATAAAACTTGCAATGTGTTAACCATGCTTGTGACAGTCACACCATAGGACATTTTTGACATTTGGCTCAAAAATGTAAAAATGGAATAACAGCTTTTATACACTGTGAAAAAAACAAAAGAACACAATTTGTTGAGCCAACCTAAAATAATTTGTTATGCCCCGATCAGACAGAACGCGTTCTGTGCAGTGCGGCTCACCTTTTTTGAATTGTTTTCGGTTGGCAGTAAGCGTTCTGCGCGCTGTTTATGCGCCCCCGACGCCTCGCGTTTTAACCGCCTGCTGTGCCTCGCATTTTTGCCGGAGCGCTCTGAGTGTCTGAAGTTGAACTCTGTGCAGAAAAGCGCTCAACGTCATCACGTTTTTTCCATTGTCCAACAGAATGTTTTGATGGCTTCCTAGCAACATAAAAAAACACTGCGCACTGCTCTTTTTTTAAAAGTCACCAAAAAAAGGCAGTGCTGTGCGCCTCTGTGTGATCGGGGCCTTACCCTGCTGCCTTAAATTTTTAAGTTCAGTCAACTCAAATAAGTTTATTCAAATTTTAAGTTGTACTATATGACAACTTATATATTCGAGTTGATTAAACTAAAAATTGTTTGTTAAACGTAACAGCTGTGTTTGTTACTTGGCCGCCTTAAAATTGTAAGTTGAATCAACTCAAATATCCAAGTTTTTACTTAGCAAAACATAACATTTTAAGTTAACTCAAATAGTTTTTTACAGTGTAACAACAGGTCCATTTAGGACAAGGAATTGCTTAATGATTTACTGCATTTTAAATAATGACAATATTAATTGTATTCAATTTTATCTCATGGGACAGTAACGAATACCATGTCACAACAACCCACAAATACATTTACATCCACTGAGAGTTTAGAGCTATGAATTAAAACTATGGAATGTGGCTGTGGATGCGAAATGTCTGGCTTTTGTGTCTCGGAGAAACACCTGAGAAAATAAAGAGATCTCCTTTGTGATGTTTCTGTCCTATGGCTCTCTCTTTCTCCATCAGCATGTCTATATTAGCAGCTCGGTCTCCTGGAAAGACAGACCAGACGGACAAACAGGAAGCAGCTGTTGCCAGGGAAACAGGCTGCGGAGCGTGGGAGAGATTGTGAGGTAAGAAAGGAGAACAAATGAAGGAAAAAATAGATCGAGGGAATGAAGCCGAGCTGGAGAGATCTAATTAAATTCTGACAGCGAGGGAAAAAGGCCATGTGTGTGTGTGTGTGTGTGTGTGTGTGTGTGTACCTGCGTCTGTAGCTGGGAATAGATGGAATGACGCAAGGTGTGACAACATAATCCAAACCCTGGCAACTAGACATTTATAGTTCGATCTATCTTTCTGTCTGTCTGTCTATCTATCTACGATTCTACCTGTCTATCTATCTGTCTGTTATAGGTTCATTCATGACATTTGCAGAAACAGTGAGTTATTCACAGTGGACTGGAGCAAACGGAACATTTCTGACAGACAACATGGAAATATTTCAGTAGGTAAAAGTGGAATTAGGAACTACACCCCTCCACAAGCACACACACGACTACACACACGTTCACAATATAACACACACGCACACACACCCAATCAGACACGTACATGCACTCAAGTTTTTGAGAAAAATGGCAGTCACAGTTCGAATCGTACGTCAATGAAGCTCGATGTTGCTCAATACTCCTCCCAAACCACAGGAAATTACATCACTCCTCTGGGCCTCCCGATTGGCCAATTATCATCAGAAGAAACATCTTAAAGATTCATATGGAGGAGAAGATGGAAAAAAATACCACATATACACGCACACACACTCTTAAGTTTCCACACAGGAGGCAGTTAAGGGAAGTAGATGTCGTATTGTGTGTTTACTCATGTTGAGCTGGCCTGAGGATTCAACAGCACCATCTTTCCATCTCTGATGGACGGAACGGTTGTAAATGAATACATTTTGACCCAGTTATAGATTTCTTGTTAGTTCGTTTTTACCGGTCAAGTTAAAGTAATCTGGAATTTTTCACTTTTTAACTGCTTTTTAGTTTAAAAACAAAGTAGGTCACCCAAAAATGAAAATTAGCCCTTGATTTACTCAGCCTCAAGGCATTGTAGAGGTATATGACTTTCAGTGAAATCCAATTAGAGTTATATTAAAAATTGTCCTGGCTCCTCCAAGCTTTATAATGGCCGTGGGTTTTTGTTTAACAGTCCAAAATAAGCCCAATAAAGTGCATCCATCCATAATAAAAAAGTGCTCCGCACGACTCCTGGGGGTGAGTAAA
The DNA here is from genome assembly GCA_033026305.1 of Cirrhinus molitorella. Taxonomy (NCBI): domain Eukaryota; kingdom Metazoa; phylum Chordata; class Actinopteri; order Cypriniformes; family Cyprinidae; genus Cirrhinus; species Cirrhinus molitorella. The sequence continues at coordinate 52,893,784 of CM065117.1, forward strand.
GGCCTCCTGTAGCCAATCGATACATTTTTTGAAAGACAAATATCTATATTTAAAACGTAATATTCACTGTTTTTCTATCTTGCGCTAGCTGTCATGCAAGGTTTGTTGAGAGAAAAAAATTAATGTGAATTTAATGGTAAAAACCTGTAAAAATGCTTCAGTAAAAACATGTAAATCGGTAAGTTCCCCTACTATATATGGTAAAAAACTGTATTGGACATTGCATGTTATTTTACAGTAGTATACTGTTTTCAGAAGTGAAAAATAATCACGTGTCACATGGATATGCTGTTTTTGTTTGAGTCAAAAAGCAAAAAAATGTAGAAAACGTATCCGTGTGCTGCGGCTGACAGAGAAATGCAGTTGGTTATGGCTTAAGTGAACGCTAAAAAGGTGGGTGAAAACAGATATTCGGCAGTCCAGTATTAAAGAGACAGCAGCCTAATTAAATACCAGTCTGTGATTAGTCACAGTGTTAAACATATACATGGTAACTAAACCTCCTGTATTTAAAAGAACAAGTTTACTTAATTTTTATCTTTATTGTATTTGTCTTATGGCTTGTAATTTGCTTCTTTAATCTTATCTAATATGGATATTTTTCTTACAAAAATGCATTGATTCGCTACAGGAGACCTTTATTCACCCCCCAGAGTCGTGTGGAGCACTTTTTATTATAGATGGATGCACTTTATTGACTTCCTTTGGACTGCTGAACAAAAACACCCACCCAGTGCCGTTATAAAGCTTGGAAGGACCAGGACAATTTTTAATATAACTCTGATTGCATTCGTCTGAAAGAAGAAAGTCATATACATTGAAGGTGAGTAAATCATAGGCTAATTTTTTTTTTTTTGGGTGAACTAACCTATAAAGAAAACAGTCCCCAAAACATGTTTCATGTTTTGATAGAAGTCTCTTCCACACACCAGGGCCACATTTATTGGAATAAAAAATACAGTAAAAACAGTAATATCGCGAAATATTATTACAGTTTAAAATAACTGTTGTATAAACATATTGTTAAATGTAATTCATTTCAGTGATCAAAGTTGAATTTTCAGCAACATTACTTCTTAGTCTTCAGTGTCAAACAATCCTTCAGAAATCACTCTAATATGATAATTTGCTAATTTACTGACTAAAATAGAACAAATCTCTTTTCATTCTATTCTGTTATGGATTCATTCATGTGTATTTGGAACTTCTGAATAGCGAATTTGAGAGAACTAGTGATAAGATCTTGGAACAAACTCTGTGTAGGCTATTTGTGTGTGTGTGTGTGTGTGTGTGTGTGTGTGTGTGTGTGTGTGTGTGTGTGTGTGTGTATGTGTGTGTGTTATTAGGAAAGACTGTGTGTCTATTCAAAACCGTGGGGTTTTCCTTTGCTTCTTACTCACCACTATGGTAAAACTTTAAAACACACACAAAAACACACACATATACAATGTCTTACTGGACCACCGTGAAAGCAGGTCAGACCTCTTTGATCGAGAGACCACTAAGAATCTCTTTGTCAAACACATGAATTTCCCTTTGCCATTAAGAACGGAAAGTAAAGCTGCCTTTAATGGAGGAGGAATCGATTATTAAGTTTATTTAAATGCTTTAACTGTTATTTAACCAGATATTGAGACGTGTTTGATCGTGTGTCAGGAAAACTAGTAATGAATTAGGAATGTGAATGAGGTTCAGATTGGAACTCTTCCTTTCATGATAGACAGACACTGGAGTGTTTAAGCTGTGAACTGAATTCCTTTCCTCTTACTCGCGCCTGAACCTCCTTCCTGCTTAAACGCTCCCGTCAATCAAAATAGCGGAGATAAATGGCGCTCCGGTCTCTGCGCCGGTTTGATGTTCGTTCCGTTTCAAGCGGAGCGTGTGCGTGTGTGCGGGTGTTTCGGCATGTGTCTCCATCTGTCAACGCGGTGTTTATCCGAGGCTTCTGTGTCTTTGTGAGTCGACCGCAGCACGTGTGATTCAGATCCGTGAGTCATGTAAGAGCATCGCTGCTGCGGTCACTTCAACAATCTGTCCTCCGGGGAGAGAAAGAGAGAGTTTTGCTCCACAAACAGCCACAGGCAGCGTGCATGGGGGTCTGAGGCGGGCGGAGGGGGCTGCTGCTAACTGAATTTTCTCTTATTTCAGATCTATCAGCTTTGAGTCAGTCTACAAAAAGTGTGCTTTCACTCCAAGTGAGCGATAACAAATCATAACATAATAAAGCTGATTCACGAAGCTGTTTAGTGCACGACACAAGACTCCCATTACAACCATGAGGTAAAATTAAACATTCTGTATCCACCTTTTTTCGTCCAGTAAGAGTGGGCGTGGCCATTTGTAATTTTATGGGTCTGGGTTCCGGTCTCATCAACATGCAGCTATTTTAAGCTGTACAAAACAGCTGGTTCTGCTGCTTGATATTGGAAATTTGTATGTCTTATCATATTTTTTCATATCTTAAAGATCAGGTCATATGGGTTTTTGAAAACTATAATTCTTAGCAGTTTCTAATGTAGCTATCCACAGTCTGCGAAGTTGTTAATCAAAAAAGTGCATTATACATAAAGATATTGACATTTACATGTGTGTTTTTGTATTTATGGCAGTTTTGATGCCTTTATCTATCTATCTATCTATCTATCTATCTATCTATCTACATCACTGAGTAACACGTTAGCATAATCCCCGTGAGAAGATGCTGTTTTCTGCGCTGTGAAAGCAAGTTTGTTTTGTTTTCATTGCCGAAAGTTAAGAATGTGAAGAATCAGTGGTTAATTTTTTTTTCCACAATACCACAGCAATACAATTCTAACCCTTTGTCGTGTGTCTAATCTCTAATCTTGGCTTTCATCTTCTTCGGATTCTAATTTTCTTTATTTGGACGAACAAGCGTCTCCAAACCACAACCTGTAAGTACAATTGATACGTTATGGGTTTTTGACCACTACATTGTTGTACGGTAGGTTTGCCAGGTTTTCACAACAAAACTCGACCAATTGTTACTCAAAACTAGCCCAATCGAATTTCGAGGGGGTCCCCTATTAAAAATTGCATTCCAGGGTGTAAAACACACACTTTTTGTCAAGGTTCTCCTGGTAAATTTGCATTCCAGGGGCTAAATACAGAGTTATTGGGGTCGCTCCAACCTGCGGACATGACAACACAGATGGTAGCTCTCGCTAACTTGCTCAAGTACTCCTCTCTGTGCCAATCACAACAGGCTTGGCCAGCTAAACAATCAGAGCAGAGTAGATTTATGGAAGGGAGGGGTCTACAGACATTACGCTCAAAACTTGTCTGAACTAACTGTTTGTCAAATGGCTCTGTATAAATGTATATCCTGAGAAAATGGCAATGTTTTCTGACCTTAGATGCATTTAAATCTGTTGTAGGGGACTCCAGCACAACATTAGGAAACTTAAAAAAAACATATGACCTGGTCTTTAATGTATTATCTTAATTGTAAATCGACATTCTCTCAAATCAACAGTCCCTTCAACCAATCAGCTTTCAGAGGTACGTTTAGAACTGTGACTGGTATCTTTCTCAGGCAAACGATTTAGTGTCCCTCAACAATCATCTGGAGTAAAAACAAAACAGAAAGTGAAAACAGATGAATGTTGGTTTTCAGACAGCTGAGATTCAGCAACATTCTGGGACATTCTGGGAAATGGACTTGTGTGTGTGTGTGTGTGTGTGTGTGTGTGTGTGTTTGTGTGTGTGTTCGTTTTCTTCTCCCCCATGTGGATCAATAGAAATCTGAAGTCAATTACACACAAAGATATTCCATTTGAGCAGATCTCTGATTGTATAGAGCAGCTGCAGCACGTCTGTAATGAAGAACATCTCACTCAGGGAATGGAAATGTAAGGAACACTCGTCCGTGACTCACTCAAGCGCACTGTAGGAAAACCTCACCACACCAGAGGATGTTGTGTGTGTGTGTATTTTTGTGTGTTTAAGTATGTGTGTGTCGGTTGCAGCTGCGCGTTTAGTTTTTCAATAAATAACTGTGGCGCTGTTCCTCCTGCAGTTAACGGAACAGATTACTGTAATGTGTGCTGCGCTTTTGGCTGCTTTTGAATTTATTTTACTGGAATGGCTATAAAGCAGCCTGGTTTCCGTCATTAGCTCAGGATGTGTTGTGGTTTGAATTGGGAGATGGTGTTTAGATGATTACGGGCACAACGGAGGAATAAGCGCTCGCGTCTGTCTCACAGCCAATAGCTTGACGGGGTTTGTGTCGATGCCTCTTGTTTGCAACGTGAAGTGACAAGTGATAAAAGTTTGTTTTTTTGTCCCATCGAGCCGTGAAAGTGCTGATCAACAGAGCATGTCGTCTTCACTTGGGATGTGTTTTTAAGTTTCAGTTGTAAGCAGTATTCAAAAACAACTGAATAACAGTCTACTTTTCAGTTCATGGGTCTATCTATCTATCATCATCCATCTGTCTGCCATCTATCATCATCCATCCGTCCATTCGTCTGTCTGATATCATTCATCCATCTGTCTCTCTATCCATCTATCTATCAATTTGTCTATCTGTCCATCATCCATCCATTTGTCCGTCTAACCATCATCCACCATCCATCCATACATCCATCCACCCACCATCCATTCATCATACATCCATCTGCCTGTTCATCTGTCATCTAACCATCATCCATCAGTCTACCCACCCATCTATCCATCAATCCAGTCATCTATCATCCATCCATTCATTTGTCTATCTGTCCATTATCCGTCCATCCATACATTCATTCATCCATCCTTCCATTTGTCCATCTGTCCATCATTCATCAATCCATTAATAATCCATCCATCATTCACTCATTAATTTGTCCATTTGTCCATCATCCATCCATCCATTAATTATCCATCATCCACACATCTGTCCATCATCAATCCATTTATCCATCATCCACTCATCAATTTGTCCATCTGTCCATCCATCCATTAATTTGTCCATCATCCATTCATTCATTAATCATCCATCCATCAATTCATTCATCATCCACCCATCCATTTGTCCATCACCCACCCATTTATTTGTCCATCTGTCCATCATCCTTCCATCATCCACCCATTAATTTGTTCATCTGTCCATCATTTATTCATCCACCCATCCATTTGTCTGTCTGTCCATCATCCACCCATTAATTTGTCCATCTGTCCATCATCCATCCATCCATCAATTCATGCATTCATGCGGCTATCCATTCATCCATCATTCACCCATTCATTTGTCCATCATTCATTCATTATTCATTCACCCATCACCCACCCTTTCATTTGTCCATATGTCCATCATCCATTCATCCATCATCCTCCTATTCATTTGTCCATCTGTCCATCATCCACACATACATCATGCATCCATCATCTACCCATCCATTGTCTATCTGTCCATCACCCATCCATGCATTAATCATCTATCCATTCATTTGTCTGTCTGTCTGTCTGTCCATCATCCATCCATCATTCACCTATTCATTTGTCCATCTGTCCATCATCCACCCATTCATTAATCATCTATCCATTCATTTGTCTGTCTGTCTGTCCATCATCCATCCATCATTCACCTATTCATTTGTCCATCTGTCCATCATCCACCCATTCATTTGTCCATCTGTCTATTGTCCATCATCCATCCATCCATTCATTCATGCATGCATGCATGCAGCTATCCGTTTGTCCATCATCCACCCATTCATTTGTCCATCTGTCTATCATCCATCCATCAACCATTCATCCATCATCCGCCCATTCATTTGTCCATCTGTCCATCATCCACCCATTCATTTGTCCATCTGTCCATCATCCACCCATGCATTTGTCCATCTGTCCATTGTCCATCATCCATCCATCCATCCATCCATCCATTCCTTCATTCATGCAGCTATCCGTTTGTCCATCATCCACCCATTCATTTGTCCATCTGTCTATCATCCATCCATCAACCATTCATCCATCATCCGCCCATTCATTTGCCCATCTGTCCATCATCCACCCATTTATTTGTCCATCTGACCATCATCCACCCATGCATTTGTCCATCTGTCCATTGTCCATCATCCATCCATCCATCCATCCATCCATCCATCCATCCATCCATTTATTCATTCATGCAGCTATCAGTTTGTCCATCATCCACCCATTCATTTGTCCATCTGTCTATCATCCATCCATCCATCCATCCACTATATATTTATCCATCCATCAATTCATTTGTAAGTTATGCTTCTTGTTAACTTCTTGTTAATAATAACAGTCAAACAAGCTATTTCAATTTCCACACATCATCATCCACACATACATCATGCATCCATCATCTACCCATCCATTGTCTATCTGTCCATCACCCATCCATGCATTAATCATCTATTCATTCATTTGTCTGTCTGTCTGTCCATCATCCGTACATCATTCACTCATTCATTTGTCCATCTGTCCATCATCCACCCATTCATTTGTCCATCTGTCTATCATCCCTCCATCAACCATTCATCCATCATCCGCCCATTCATTTGTCCATCTGTCCATCATCCGCCCATTCCTTTGTCCTTCTGTCCATCATCCACCCATGCATTTGTCCATCTGTCCATTGTCCATCATCCATCCATCCATTCATTCATTCATGCAGCTATCATTTTGTCTATCATCCACCCATTCATTTGTCCATCTGTCTATCATCCATCCATCCATTCATCCATCCATCCATCCATCCACTATATATTTATCCATCCATCAATTCATTTGTAAGTTATGCTTCTTGTTAACTTCTCGTTAATAATAACAGTCAAACAAGCTATTTCAATTTCATTTCAATTTCTTTTATCTCGCCATTTACATTCGGTTATAAACAGCAGTTCAGCACCCTGTTTGTGCCCTTGATTCAAATACAGTTCAGCTTGATATTTCTCTTCTGCTGTGATTCAGCTTGCACTGAAGGTTCACAAATCACCCAGCTCAGCTCTTTTAGCAGCAGTAGCAGCAGCAGCAGCGTTCAGCACATGATCAGGATGAATCACGGCGCTCATGTTTACGCGCGTCCAGTGTGTCCGTGACCCGAGCACAACGCCGCTTCTGTCCAAGTGCAGGGTGGGTCGCGTGTGGGCTCTGACCTCATAAAGCGCACGTGATAAGCAGCTCTCTAATTGGCGCTTGTGGGGTGTGCGGTTTGCTCGCTGACCGAATTTGTTACACAACAACAACACCAGCCGCAAATATGCCATAAAAGAGAGAAATAATGAGCCTTTGATGGTTTCAGCAGACGTGAGCTCCAGAAATAGGACCGGCTCCAGAGAGAAAGCGGCTCCCATTCTCGGCCGTGTAGCTTTTCATTTTCGGTAAATGCATTTTTAAGAGGGTCTGTTGCCACAGCCATCTGTGAGGACGCGGAGTATAAAACAACAGCAACAAAGATAAGACGTGTAGAGCGCCTACGCATAAAAGAAATCTCTGACGGAGCATTTGAAGGACAGGAATGCATAACGTTCAGTCTGAGCGTGTGGAAAGTCAGATTGAAATCAAGTAGAAAAAGTACAGCAAATTGAGTTTCTTGAAACACCGCTACACCTGTGTATTATTGACTCTGATTGTTCAACAGACGCCTATCACAGTGCAGAGCAGCTGAAATGAACTTTTTTATCAACTTTTAATGACATGGCAGAGCATCTCTCTACTTCCCCTTTGAAACTGATGAATTTGCATCATTTTCTACATGATTTCTGATGGTGTGTCAAGTTAAACAGTTTTAGCTTTTGAAAAAACATTTTTACTTAGCACTCATGTAGGTCAAATAGTACATATCTTGAACTCAGTGTAAGTCATTTTGGATAAAAACGCCTGCCACATGCAGGTTATTCCTTTCTTTCTTTTTTTCCTTTACTTTTTAATTAGAACTTATTTATTTCTTAAAATCAGACTTAATTTATTTATTTTAAGATAAGTTAATCTTATTTGTATTTTTAGTCATAAAACATTAATTTATTTATTGTAATATGTTTTAATACATTTAATTATAGAAATTAAATAAACATCATTTATTTATATATTTTAATTCAATTTCTTTACTTTTTAATCAGGTTTATGTATTTATTTATATATTTTGATCACATTTACTTGAGCTTAATCCTATTTTTATTATGTTATTTATTTTTCTGTTTATTTACTTCATAATAAAGTTTTACTTTAAATCAGACTTGATGTATTTTAATCAAATTTAATTCAAAAGCTTGTTTTTATTTTTCAGTTGTTTTTTAATTCAGTGTTTAATTTATTTTTATTTTGTTTCAATAAATGTAATTATAGAAATTAAATAAATGTAATTTATTTATACATTTAAATTCACTTTATTTACTTTTTAAATATATATTTTAATTGCATTTACTTAGGTAGTTTAATCATATTTTTATTTTTTATTAGGAATTTTCTATTTATTTAATTCATAATCAAGTTTTACTTTAAATCAAATCTGATTTATTTTAATCAAATTTAGCTAGATAGCTTGTTTTTTACTTTAATGTTTTATATTTTTTTCAATCAAGTTTAATTAAATTTTTATTAAACTCAAACTTGATTTATTTATTTTAGTAACATATTGTCAGTGCGTTGATGCAAGGAAACAGCAGGAATCTCAGGCTTTAATAATGAGAACGCAGGGAACTTACACAAATGACTACAAACTGAGAAAGACGTTAGATCGAATGAGGAACAAGGAACAAACAGGAAATAATATACATAGGATGATTAACTAAACAGGTGCATGGAATAATTCATCTGCTAAACAAGGAAAGGAAACATCACTAGATAAGGAAACTAGGAACTAAGACAGTGCTAAAACATTTTCACAGATTTTTTATTTATAAAATCAAAATTATTTTAATTCATTTCTTATTTGTTTACTTTTTTAACCAAGATTATAAATCAAATTTGATTCTTATTTTTATTATTTATTTATTAAAATCAAACTTGATTTATTTATTTTAGTAACATATTACATTTAATTTATTTTTAATCAGGTTTATTTATTTAAAACAAATTTGATTTATAGATTTTAATCAGATTTAGTAAAAGTAGTTTAATCGTATTTTTATTATTTCTTTAAATTCATTTCTTATTTGTTTATTTTTGATTAAGTTTTTAAATCAAATTTGATTCTTATTGTTTTTAATTATTTATTAAAATCAGACTTGATTTCTTTTATTTTAGTAACATATTACATAGACCACAAAGTTTATCCAATTTTATTTTCCATTTATAAAATATTAATTTATTTTAATTTGTTTCAATAAATGTAACTATAGAAATTTAACACGTAATTTATTTATACATTTTAATTCATATAATTTATTTTTTAATCAAGTCAGTTTATTAAAACCAAATTTGATTTATAGATTTGAATCACATTTAGTAAGATAACGTCTCGGTTACGAAGGTAACCCTCGTTCCCCGAAGGAGGGAACGGAGACGTTACGTCAATGACGTAATAATGGGGATCGGCTACGAGACCCTATCACCTCTGAGCTTAAGAGAAAAAGCCAATGAGAATTGGCGAGTGGAATTTGCATGCCGCGCCACTCCCCCGGACATACGGGTATATAAGATGGCGGCGTGCATCCACTCATTCAGATTTGCTGAGGAGCCGAGCCGCAACCCGGCTTCAGCGCAGTCCAGGATTGTGGCAGGAGGACGTAACGTCTCCGTTCCCTCCTTCGGGGAACGAGGGTTACCTTCGTAACCGAGACGTTCCCCCTCAGTCGTTCTCTACGACGTTACGTCACTGACGTAATAATGGGGACCTCTGGAAAACGCCACAATCCTGAACTGCGTTACGCAGCCGAGACCCAATGCCGGCAGGCAAGCGTGTCGGAACAAAGGGCTCAATGCGTAACCGTCCCAACGCCCTGTAGACCACGTGGTGGCCCACCAGGGGTGCCAAGTTTTGAAGCAGCCGTTGGGGGGTGGAGCACAATGACGGTTAAGTCATGTGGAAGCTTAGAAATAAGTCTAACTAGACTGGGGAAACACGGAAGTTCCGTGGAGATACTGAGACATGATGCCACAACCGGAGGGGGGTGAAGGAGGCCCCGCTCCGGAGCACAGTATGGACTACTCCGTCTAGTCCAGTACTGCGGGGCATGGAGGACCCAGAGTTCAATCATGGGAACAACTGGGAGAATAGCGCACGGATCCGAGAGGAGTGGCGCAGCAAGCCGACACCTGAGCCGTCCTCCCGCAAATTACCTGATGTTACCCAACACACGGGAGGACACTGGCTCAACACGGAGGTTGTAGAACCGCGCAAAGGTATTGGGTGTCGCCCAGCCCGCAGCTCTACAGATGTCTGCTAGAGAGGCGCCGTGCGCCAGCGCATAGGAGGAGGCGACACTCCGGGTGGAGTGGGCTCTCACTCCCAGGGGGCACGGCTCACCTTGGGCTTCATACGCCAAGGTGATGGCATCAGCTACCCAGTGAGCCAACCTCTGTTTGGAGACAGCATTCCCCTTCTGCTGTCCCCCGAAGCAGACAAAGAGCTGCTCGGAGCGTCTGAAGCTCCGGGTGCGGTCCACGTAAACGTGCAGGGCACGGACGGGACACAGCAACTCCCTGGCCGGGTCTGCCTCCTCCTGGGGCAGAGCTTGCAGGTTCACCACCTGGTCTCGAAAGGGAGTGGTGGGAACCTTGGGCACGTAGCCGGGCCGGGGTCTCAGGATAACGTGAGAGTTACCTGGCCCGAACTCTAAGCACTCTTCGCTGACCGAAAATGCGTGTAGGTCCCCTACCCTCTTGATGGAGGCCAGCGCAGCCAGGAGCGAAGTCTTGAGCGTCAAGAACTTCAGCTCAACTGAACCGAGCGGCTCGAAGGGAGCTCCCCGAAGGCCCTGAAGGACCACGGAGAGATCCCAAGAGGGTACGAGGTGCGATCTAGGAGGGTTAATCCTTCTCGCACCTCTCAGGAACCTGACGATCAGGTGATGCTTCCCTAGGGATGAACCATCCACTGCGTCGTGATATGCCGCAATAGCTGCGACATACACTTTCAAAGTGGAGGGGGACAGTCTCCGCTCCAACTTCTCTTGCAGGAAGTAAAGCACCACTCCGACCGAGCATTTCCGTGGGTCCTCTCGGCGAGAGGAACACCAGTCAACGAACAGACCCCACCTCAGGGCGTAGGCCTGCCTCGTAGAGGGGGCTCTAGCCTGAGTGATAGTGTCTATCACGGCCTGGGGGAGGCCAGTGAGGTCCTCCGTGTCCCGTCCAGAAGCCACACATGTAAGTTCCATAGATCGGGACGCGGGTGCCAAATCGTGCCGTCCCCCTGAGAAAGAAGGTCCTTCCTCAGGGGAATCTTCCAGGGAGGGACTGTTGCGAGGAGCATGAGGTCGGCAAACCAGGTCCGGGTGGGCCAAAACGGCGCAACCAACAGGACCTGCTCCTCGTCCTCCCTGATCTTGCACAGGGTCTGTGCAAGGAGGCTCACTGGGGGAAAGGCGTACTTGCAGAGGCCCCGAGGCCAGCTGTGTGCCAGAGCGTCCCTGCCGAGGGGGGCCTGAGTCAGGGAGAAAAAGAGCTGGCAGTGGGAGGGCTCTGGGGAAGCAAACAGGTCCACCTGAGCTTCCCCGAATCGACTCCAAATTAGCTGAACCGTCTGGGGGTGGAGTCGCCATTCTCCAGGACGGGTGAGCTGTCGTGAGAGCACGTCGGCTGCACGATTCAGCTCTCCTGGAACATGAACGGCCCGCAGCGATTTGAGCCGCGTCTGACTCCAGAGGAGGAGATGGCGGGCGAGTTGCGACAGACGACGGGAGCGCAGACCACCCTGATGGTTGATGTACGCTACGGTCGCTGTGTTGTCTGTGCGGACAAGCACGTGCTTGTGGCGCAGCAGCGGAAGAAACCGCCAGAGCGCCAGAAACACGGCCAGCAACTCGAGGCAATTGATATGCCACTGCAGTCGAGGTCCTGTCCAGGAGCCCGAGGCTGTCTGCCCGTTGCACACAGCACCCCAGCCCGTCATGGAGGCATCTGTGTTGACCACAACATGCCTCGACACCTGTCCTAGGGGCACTCCTGCCCGGAGAAAAACAGGGTCCGACCACGGGCTGAACAGGCGGCGACATTCCGGAGTAACGCCCACCCGGAATGTGCCACGGTGCCATGACCATCTCGGGACTCGGTCGTGTAGCCTGCGCTGAAGCGGTCTCATATGAAGCAGTCCGAGCGGCGTAACTGCGGCTGCGGCTGTCATATGCCCCAGGAGCCTCTGAAATTCTTTGAGAGGGACCGCTGTCTTGTGCCTGAAAGACTTCAGGGAGTTCAGCACTGACTGGACTCGCTCGTTGGTGAGGCGTGCTGTCATGGTGCCCGAGTCCAGCTCCATACCGAGAAAAGAGATGCTCTGCACAGGGGAGAGCTTGCTCTTCTCCCAGTTGACCCGAAGCCCCAAGTGGCTGAGGTGCTGCAGCACCAGGTCCCTGTGTTCGCACAACACATCTCGCGAGTGAGCTAGAATCAGCCAGTCGTCGAGATAGTTGAGGATTCTGATGCCCTTCCGCCAAAGAGGGGATAGGGCACCCTCCGCGACTTTGGTAAAGACGCGGGGAGACAGGGACAGGCCAAATGGGAGGACTTTGTACTGATATGCCCGACCCTCGAAAGCAAACCGAAGAAACGGTCTGTGTCGAGGCAGAATCGAGACATGAAAGTACGCGTCCTTCAGGTCGATGGCTGCAAACCAATCCTGGTGTCGTACGCATGACAGTATGCGTTTCGAGGTAAGCATCCTGAACGGTAGCCTGTGAAGGGACCGGTTCAGCACTCGAAGATCCAGGATCGGTTGTAACCCACCCCCTTTCTTGGGCACGATGAAATAGCGACTGTAGAACCCTGATTTCATCTCGGCTGGAGGGACAGGCTCGATTGCGTCCTTCGCCAGGAGAACCGCAATCTCCGCCCATAGAACAGAGGCATCCTTTTTGTCCGAACGAACAGACGTGAAATGGACGCCTCTGAACTTGGGTGGTCGCCTCACGAACTGAATCGCGTAGCCGAGTCGTACCGTCCTGATCAACCACGGGGATGGGCTGGGAAGCGCTAACCAGGCTCCCAGCCTGCATGCCAGTGGGACCAGTGGAGCAGTAACTGACGTGCCGGAGGTGGGGCAGCCGGAGGGGGGAAGGGGAAGGGGACTCAACCCAGAAAGCGGGGCGTTCTGGAGAAGAGTTGAGCTGCACGGGGCAGCACTTACCTTCCCTGGATCCCGCGTTGGCGAATTCCGGCTCCGAGACCGAGGAGGCAGGGCGTCGCTCAGGAACGAAACTCAGGGCACTAGGCCCAGAGATGAAGGAAATAGCTCTTTTTGTGAATATGTGGGTACCACTGACCCGGAGGTCAGTGGCAGCAGCGATAGTACCTGGCCCCGGCCCTCCCCCGGGGCTGGGGGGACTGATGTAGGAGTCCCCTGAAGAGCAAACGTCTCCATCTCCAGTCATTTAGCGGGCCGCTGAGAGACGGGCTGCGCCGCCTTCCTGCGGCTGGCTCTACGCCCAGGCTGAGGAGACTTAGCCTCAGCCGGAGGTGCAGGGGGCGGAGCAGAAGCCGCAGCCGCAGGGGGGCGCCCTCGGTGACGAGCAGCCTGAGGCCTGGCACCCGACGGTTTGTTGGAACCACGCCGGGGCAAGATGTGGCTAATGGCCTCAGACTGCTTTTGTACTGCCGAGAACTGCTGGGCAAAGTCCTTGACAGTGTCGCCGAAGAGGCCGGCCTGGGAGACGGGTGCGTCGAGAAAGCGAGCTTTGTCAACGTCAGCCATCTGCGCCAGGTTCAGCCAGAGATGGCGCTCCTGGACTACCATGGTAGACATCACCTGACCGAGGGCTCGCGCCGTTACCTTCGTCGCCCTGAGGGCGAAGTCGGTAGCCGAGCGCAGTTCCTGCATCAACCTGCGGTCAGAACTACCCTCGTGCAGTTCTTTGAGTGCTTTGGCCTGATAGACTTGCAGGGTGGCCATCGCATGCAAGGCTGAAGCAGCCTGGCCAGCAGCGTTGTAAGCCTTCGCAGCGAGAGCTGACGAAAGCTTACAGGCTTTGGACGGGAGACGCGGACGGTCCCGCCAGGTGGCGGCGTTTTGCGGGCACAAGTGCACCGCAACCGCACGCTCCACCTGGGGGACATCCACGTACCCCCTGGCTGCCCCGCCATCGAGGGTAGTGAGAAGGGAGGAGCCCTGATGTGTACGAGCCGAGTAGGGGGCTTTCCACGTCTTGGTGAGCTCCTCATGCACCTCGGGAAAGAAAGGCACTGGGGCGGTGCGAGGTGTGGCGACGTCGCTACTCGCGCCCAGATATCAATTATCGAGCCGCGAGCGCTCGGGGGAAGGTGCCTTAGACACCTCCAGCCCGATGTTCACGGCTGCCCGACGGAGCATGGCCGCCAGTTCAGCGTCAGCCTCCGACTGAGCAGCCGCCGCGGTGGGGGGCTGCTCGGTAGAAGTGTCAGCATCAGCAGGCGTAAGCCCCTCCTCTGATGCAGTGATCGACATTCTGTCCTCCTCGGGAGCGCCAAAGGTAACACTAGGTCCGGCGGGCGGACGAGTGTCAAGCTTTGGCATCACCACGGAACCACGCTTTGAGGGGCCGGACTTCCGCGGGGGCTGGCCCGACGGAACGTTCGACACTGTCACCCTCAGATCTCCTTCACCTCTAACCAATGCAGCCGAGGAGCCAGAGCGGCCCGCCGAACTGGAAGGGGTAGAGGATGAAGGGCGCCACCTCGCGAACGAGAGGCGCGATCTTAGCGTAGCCATGGACATGCACTCGCAATGAGCACAAGATCCATCCACAAACGCCGCCTCAGCGTGTTCTCGGCCCAGGCACGAGAGACAGCGTTCGTGGCCGTCATTAGATGACAGAAAGCCACCACATCCAGCAGCACACGGTCGGACAGACATCCCGGAAGACGCTATCAACGACCGTGTAGGAAATTTGCTCTTTTAGATCGGCGTGCCCCAGGGAAAAGGCAACAGCCAGGTTAATCGCTGGTCAGGCACAGATGCCGGCAGCGCCGGTAACACGATCGAGCAGGTCTCACAGGAACCAGGAAGCAGGAAGCAGGAACAAACGTCTTCTTCCGCGTTCTTTTCTTCTTCTCCAGCAGCTTCAAAGGCGAGGCTCCTCAGCAAATCTGAATGAGTGGATGCACGCCGCCATCTTATATACCCGTATGTCCGGGGGAGTGGCGCGGCATGCAAATTCCACTCGCCAATTCTCATTGGCTTTTTCTCTTAAGCTCAGAGGTGATAGGGTCTCGTAGCCGATCCCCATTATTACGTCATTGACGTAACGTCGTAGAGAACGACTGAGGGGGAACTAGTTTAATCGTATTTGTATTATTTATTTATTTTAATTCATTTCTTTTTTGTTTACTTTTTAACCAAGATTATAAATCGAATTTGATTCTCATTTTTATTATTTGTTTATTAAAATCAAACTTGATTTATTTTAGTAACATATTACATTACAAGTTTATCCAATTTTTATTTTCTATTTATAAAACATTGATTCATTTTACATTTCAAACATTCATTTAATTTATTTTTGTATTATTTATTTATTAAAACCAAATTTGATTCACATTTAGTAAAAAGTAGTTTAATCGTATTTTTATTATTTATTTATTTAAATTCATCTCTTATTTGTTTACTTTTAATTAAGTTTTTAAATCAAATTTGATTCTTATTTTTATTTATTTATTAAAATCAAACTTGATTATTTTAGTAACATATTACATAGTTTATCGAATTTTTATTTTCTATTTATAAAACTTTGACTTATTTTAATTTGTTTCCATAAATGTAACTATAGAAATTCAATGAATGTAATTTATTTATATACTTTAATTTATTTTTAATGAAGTTTATTTATTAAAACCAAAAGTGATTTATAGATTTTAATCAGATTTAGTAAAAGTATTTTAATCGTATTTTTATTATTTCTTTATTTAAATTCATTTCATATTTGTTTACTTTTAAGTTTTTTAAATCAGATTTGATTCTTATTTCTTATTATTCAAATCAAACTTTATTTATTTGTATTTTAGTAACATATTACATAGACCGCTACGTTTATCTAATTTTTATTTTCTATTTATAAAATTTATTTCAATTTGTTTCAGTAAATAAATTCAATGAATGTAATTTATTTCTACATTTTTATTCATTTAAGTTTTTTATTAAAACCGAATTCGATTTATAAATTGTAATCACATTTGATAAAATAAGTAGTTTAATCGTATTTTTATTATTTATTTATTTTAATTATTTTTATTTGTTTACTTTTTAATCAAGTTTTTAAACCAAATTGTATTCATTTCAATCAAATTTACTTAGATAGCTTGTTTCTATTTTTCATTTATTTTTAAAAATCTTTTTATGTATCTTTCAAATTTAATTCAATTCAACCAAATTAAATTAGCCAGCTTAATCTTATTTTTATTATCTATTTATTTGTTTTGTAATCAAACGTGATGCATAAAGATCTGGGGGTGAAAACTTTTGCACAGCAAGAAGATTCGCAAATTGTTCTTAGATTGTTTAAAAAATTTTAGTTTTTCATGAAGTACTGCCTTTCAGAAGATGCATAAGAATAGATATTTTGTGTTTGCGATGTTCTGGTCAAGCATTCATGTCCATGTTACTGTACTGTACTTGTTTAGAGTGTCTCTCTGTCCTGACATGTTCATATTCCATCAGATAGAGGTGAGATTATGAAACGTCTAAATATAGAAGCACTAATAGCAAACAACTGTGTGTGTGTGTGTGTTTGTGTGTGTGGAGTACTTTACTGGAGTAAATAGATCAGAGCAGGTGCAGACCTACAAACACACACAGATTAAAAACAACGTGTGTTTGAAAGTCACCGAAGCGCTGAGAAAGTGATCCGGGCTCGATTGTGAACATGACAGGGCAGAGCGAGAGAGAGAAAGAGAGAGAGAGAGAGAGCGAGAGAGACAGGCTTTGAAACAGAAAAACTGATGACTCACCAAGCTTCCCAAAACCCCCCTCCTCCCTTCCCGCCTTACGGGAAACCGAATGTTTTCCTTTTTTTCCTCCCTCTCGCTCCTTCACAGGGAAAAAAGCTCTTTTGACAGGCGCTGGGGTCATGCGCTGGCCGAGCGTTTGTGTGCGGGACTGTCGTCTCTCTGCCGCAGCGGGGGTCTGGGGCCTCAGCGGTTGGGGGCCATTAACTGTGAAGAATAGTGTTGTGCTTTGTGTGTGTGTGTGCTGATCACTTCAAGGGGTTTTGATCTTTTAGATGCTACAGAACCACAAATATGATCCTCATCCTGAAAATGTACAATATATTACTATGTTAAATATTTTTTGGAAACTATAGTTGCACTGCAAAAAATGCTTTTCTTACTTAGGTTTTGTTGTCTTATTTCCAGTCAAAATATCTAAAAAAAAAATGTTTAAATCAAGAAGGATTTTCTAGACAAGTACAAATTATTGTCTTCTTTTCAGAAAAAATAAACAAGTCAAAATTAAGTAAGATTTTTTATTTTATTTTTTTTGCTTACCCCACTGTTAGATTAGTTAGCTTGCTCTAAACAAAAACTCACTCAATTTTGACTTGTTTTTTTTTCTTCTGAAAACAAGACAATAATTTTTACTTGTCTAGAAAATCCTTCTTGATTTAAGAATTTTTAGATATTTTGGCTGGAAACAAGACATAAAAATATCTAAGTAAGAAAAGCATTTTTTTGCAGTGTGCATACTTCTTTAAGTTTCAAGTTTATTTTTTACCCTTTTATTATCTATTTTGTAAAACAATTTTATTTACTGAAATCAAATTAGTTCTTTTTTTATTCAAATTAGAAAACATTTTTTATTTTTTTTATTTTTAATGAAATTGTATTTATTTACATTTTTATTAAATCTAAAATCAAATTCAGTTAGGTTGATATCTACTTTAATTGAAAAAAAAAAATACATTAATAATAATTATATATATATATATATTTTATTTATTTTAATTAATTATTTAACTTATTTTCTTTTTAATTTTCTTTTCTGGAAGTGGACATTTAACTGAGACTGCCTTGCTCTCAGTGGTTGCAAGTTGAAAAATCTGAACTTTGGTGAATATTCGTGCTGCGTTAACCAATCAGGAGCTTGCTCTTGTATTGACACGACGACGTAGCGAGTGGCGTCAGAAATCCGAAACAACAATGAAGGACAAAATCATCGTCAGTGTATGTGGATACCCGGAGCTGTATGATACATCTTTGTACTTTTATAGAAACAGGAATAGAAGAGATCTTGCTTGGAAGAAAGTGAGTGAGGAGGTCAGACAATCTGTACCCATGACGGAAATTTGCATCTGTTGTGAAGTGAATTTCACGTGCGAACGAAGCGAGTAAACTTAAAAATGTTGCCATAAGACTGGCAAGAGCGGATTCCAAATCTTCAATACTTATTTTTCTGGATCTGTCTGCTGCTTTTGACACAGTTAACCACCAAATCCTCCTGTCAGCCCTATTGGCAAAGGGAATCTCAGGAAACACACTCCAGTGGTTTGAATCTTACCTCTCAGACAGGTCCTTCAAGGTATCTTGGAGAGGTGAGGTGTACAAGTTGCAACATCTAACTACTGGAGTGCCTCAGGGCTCTGTTCTTGGTCCACTTTGTTTCTCTGTCTACATGGCATCACTAGGTTCTGTCATTCAGAAGCATGGCTTTTCATATTACTGCTATGCAGATGACACTCAACTCTACCTCTCAGTCAGTCCTTATGATACAACGATAGCTGTTTGGATATAACAGACATTTCTTGTTGGATGAAGGATCCTCATCTTCAACTCAGCCTTGCTAAGACAGAACTGCTTGTGGTTCCATCAAACCCATCGTTTCATCACAATTTCACCATTCAGTTCTCATCAACAATAACAGCCAGAAACCTTGGAGTTGTGATCGATGATCAGCTGACTTTCTCAGACCACATTGCTAAACCTGCACGCTCGTGAATGCACCAAAGAATGCACCAAAGCAAAAAAACAAAAAAGAAACAATGCTCTTTTAGCAGGTCATCCAGCCAGTTCTATCAAACCTTTACAATTAATTTTATTATTTTAAATTATATTTTTATTTACTTTAAATTAAAAATGTTTTTATTTAAATCAGTGTAGCTTTATTCAAATCAATTACATTTTAATTCTTTAATTAGTATACTTTTTATTTTATATATATTTTTTATTTTTAAACATTATTTAAATTATGTTAAAGAATCGTATTATTTATTTATTTCTTTTTCTTTTTAATATATATTTATTTAAATACATATTTTTAATTTTATTTGAATCCAATTCAGTTTGGTAAATAGTTACTTTAATCTTATTTTTATTATTTATTTATTTTAATTATTTTATTATTTATTTACTTTTACTTGCATTTTGTTTATTTAAGTAAAATTTGATTGATTTATTTTAATTTAAATTAAATTTGGTTAGGTAGATTGCTACCTTAATCTAACTTGTATTTATTACATTGTATTGCATTTAATACATTTTATTATAGAATGTATTTACTTTATAATAATAAAAAAACTAATAATGTAATCAAATTGTATGTATTTCAATCAAATTTGCTTAAAAATCATATTCATTTACTTATTTACTTTAATTTTATTAGCTTATTTTTATTATGTATTTAATTAATTTCTTTAAATCAGATTTAATTTTATTATTTAAAACTATTTTTATTTATTTACTTTGCATTATACATTTAATTATTTAATCCAATGTAGGTTTATTTAAATCAATTAAAATTTAATTATTTAGTTAGCATACATATATATATATATATATATATATATTTTTTTTTTTTGTATTTTAACTTTTTTTTTCTCTTGACTTTGAACCCCTGGCTCAGATGTTGCTTTTTCGTAGCTCACGAGACCTAATGGAGTTCCCAGGTACAGGTATGTCACTTTTATCTATCATCTCATGTCTCAGATGT
Organism: Cirrhinus molitorella; assembly: GCA_033026305.1. NCBI lineage: Eukaryota > Metazoa > Chordata > Actinopteri > Cypriniformes > Cyprinidae > Cirrhinus > Cirrhinus molitorella. The sequence goes on from CM065117.1 coordinate 52,913,804, forward strand.
TTCTCCTCAAATTCCTTATGAAGAAAAACAAATATAAAACAAATACAGAAGCTATAAAAAGTCTTTTTGAATTGTATGAGAAATGTTTGAGCTCATAATAAGACCTTTCTAGAGGAGATTACAGACTCTTTCTCTGCAAAAACATCAGAAGACCTAAACAAATGTCCTTATTTAATCTGATAGCTGAGATACTAAAGAGTGTTTCTGTGTCAGTTGTATGTTTATATTGCTGTTGAACACAGCTGCTTGTTGAATAAAGCCCTGTTTAGTGACTCGGGCTGCTAGTATGCTAGCAGATCTAATTAGCGTTCCTCTTCAGAGGCGGGACAGTGTTTCTGTCATAAATAACCCTCAGCAGCTGCTGACACTCGGACTTTCCGTTTGAAGTCGGTTTGTTTGGCAGCCTGTTGTTTAACTGGGTTTAATTGAATCCGTTCGACTCCTGAGAGTGCTCTTCCCGCGGGAGATGGCCTGTTTTATAACGGGGAAACTTAGGGGATTTCACCCGCGTTTCTGAGCCATGATGCAGGACGGCAGCCAATGAGATCTGGCGGCTCATGTAAACATTGAGATAACTGATCCCAGAACAAGGCTGCTAGACTGATAATGTACTAAAATACAGAACAAAACAAGACAGTATAGCACCTGGAGCGTCAGTCAGCTGAGGTTAGTCATCAGGTCAGCAGGTTAACTCTGCGTTTGTACTAGTCTGTGCCTGTTTGAGCAAAATGTGTGAAGGTAAGCGAGGCTGACAGAATGTTGTGTGTTATGTGTAGCTGTATTTTCATATCACAATGAGATAAAGACACCAGACACTGAGAATGAGGGGTTGTGGGTAAATCTGTTACGAAGGAGATGCATAATAACACAACACAACACACAATATGAGACAATAAAACAAGAATTCTAGATAGATAGATAGATAGACGGACAGACGGATAGATAGACGGACAGATGGATAGATAGACGGACAGACGGATATGTAGACAGACAGACAGACAGACAGACAGATAGATAGACGGATAGATAGATGGACGGACAGAAAGATAGACAGGCAGACAGATGGATAGATAGATAGATGGATAGAAAGATATATAGCTGGACAGACAGATAGACAGACGGACAGATAGACAGACAGATAGATAGATGGATACATAGATACATACAGACAGACAGACAGATAGATGATTAGAAAGATATATAGCTGGACAGACAGACAGATAGACAGACAGACAGATAGATAGATAGACAGATGGATACATAGATACATACATACATAGACAGACAGACAGATAGATAGATAGATGGATAGAAAGATATATAGCTGGACAGACAGATAGACGGACAGATAGATAGACAGATAGATGGATACATAGATACATACATAGATAGATAGATAGATACGTAGATAGACAGACAGACAGACAGACAGACAGACAGATAGATAGATAGATAGATAAATAAATAGATAGATAGATAGATAGATAGATAGATAGATAGATAGATAGATAGATGGATAGAAAGATATATAGCTGGACAGACAGACAGACAGACAGACAGATAGATGGATACATAGATAGATAGATAGATAGATAGACAGACAGACAGACAGACAGACAGATAGATAGATAGATAGATAGATAGATAGATAGATAGATAGATAGATAGATAGATAGATAGATAGAAAGATATATAGCTGGACAGACAGACAGACAGACAGACAGACAGACAGACAGATAGATGGATAGATGATAGAAAGATATATAGCTGGACAGACAGATAGACAGACGGACAGATAGATAGACAGATAGATGGATACATAGATACATACATAGATAGATAGATATGTAGATAGACAGACAGACAGATAGATAGATAGATAGATAGATAGATGGATAGATGGATAGAAAGATATATAGCTGGACAGACAGAAAGACAGACAGATAGATGGATACATAGATGGATACATAGATAAATAGATAGATAGATAGATAGATAGACAGACAGACAGACAGACAGACAGACAGACAGATAGATAGATAGATAGATAGATAGATAGATAGATAGATAGATAGATAGATAGATAGAAAGATATATAGCTGGACAGACAGACAGACAGACAGACAGACAGACAGACAGACAGATAGATGGATACATAGACAGATAGAGAGCGAGAGAGAGAGAGAGAGATACATACATACATACATACATACATACATACATAGATACTTAGACAGACAGACAGACAGACAGACAGATAGATGGATAGATGATAGAAAGATATATAGCTGGACAGACATATAGACAGATGGACAGATAGATAGACAGATAGATGGATACATACATAGACACATAGATAGATAGATAGATAGATAGATACATACATACATACATACATACATAGACAGACAGACAGACAGACAGACAGATAGATAGATAGATAGATAGATAGATAGGTGGACAGAGAGATAGATAGATGGACAGATAGATAGACATATAGATGGATACATAGATAGATAGATAGATAGATAGACAGACAGACAGACAGACAGACAGACAGACAGACAGGTGGACAGAGAGATAGATGGACAGAGAGATGGATAGATAGATAGATGGACAGATAGATAGACAGATAGATGGATACATACATACATACATAGATAGACAGACAGACAGACAGACAGATAGATAGATAGATAGATAGATAGGTAGGTGGACAGAGATAGATGGACAGAGAGATGGACAGACAGACAGATAGATAGATAGATAGATAGATAGATAGATAGATAGATAGATAGATAGATAGACAGATAGATAGATGGCCAGATAAATAAATAGATGGACAGATAGATAGATAGATGGATAGATGGATAGACAGACAGACAGATAGACGGACGAACATATGAATAGATAGATGGACAGACAGATAGATGGATGGACGGATGGACAGATAGATAGATGGACAGAGAGATAGACGGACAGAGAGATAGACGGACGGACAGATGGATAGATAGATGGACGAACAGATGGATAGATAGATGGACAGACAGATGGACGGATGGACAGACAGACAGATAGATAGATAGAAAGATAGATAGATGGACAGAGAGATGGATAGATAGATGGACGAACAGATGGATGGATAGATGGACAGACAGATGGACGGATGGACAGATGGATAGATAGATAGATAGATGGACAGACAGACAGATAGACGGACGAACAGATGGATAGATAGATGGACAGATGGATAGATAGATAGATAGATAGATGGACAGAGAGATAGACAGAGAGATAGACGGACGGACAGATGGATAGATAGATGGACAGACAGATAGACGGATGGACGGATGGACAGATAGATAGATAGATGGACAGAGAGATGGATAGATAGATGGACGAACAGATGGATGGATAGATGGACAGACAGATGGACGGATGGACAGATGGATAGATAGATAGATAGATGGACAGAGAGATGGATAGATGGACAGATAGATGGACGAACAGATGGATAGAGGGACAGACAGACGGATGGACAGACAGATAGATAGACAGATAGATAGAAAGATAGATAGATAGATAGATTAACCTCCATTTGAACCTTTGCTCAGAGGTCACGTCAGTACTGATCATTCACAGCTGTGTGTCACCTGGTCTTAACTGCAGTCTGTAATGACACACACACACACACACACCAGACGTCAGACGCAGACTGTCATATAACACTGTACTATGTTTCCCATAGTGACTGTTTCTAGGGTGAGTTTCTCTCGTATTTGCAGGTCCTGTCTTGAAAATTACATAAAACAGAATTTCTGCTGAAATCTCTCGTTCTTTCTAGCAAATGACACATACATACATGCTATATACATGTAGAGACACAACTGAACCAATGAAATGTTTTTTTCAAACCGATTCCCTTAAAAGTGCTGGCAGTGCTGTTTAGAAGCGTGTGTTTGATTATAGCCTCGGTTCACACGGCGGCACTTACAGTCCTGTTGATGCGTGCAGACGTTCAGGAGCTCGTCGCGTGTGAATGTTGTGAATAATGTGCTGTGATGTTTAGCTCTCGGCTGATCTGCAGATGTGCGGCTCTCAGCAGCTTTTCTCATGTTTTTGTCTCTTTCTGGTGCTTCTGTGTCCAAGTAGGTCAGAGTTCTGCTGCGGCTTTTCCTGACCAAGCACTTCTGTGTCCAAACTCACAAACACAGCTGGATAACAGCAGTGCAGGCGGCCGATAACGATGACAGCACGATTCGACAATACAGCTGTAAGTGCCTTTTTGGCTTTATGTGTATATTAAGTTGATGCTTATATGAGAGTACTGAACGCATGATGAATCCTGCAGGCTAAAAAAAAAAGATCTATTCTAGTCATGCTTGAATGTCAGTTCAAAAGACATTATATGATCAGATCTGAAAGATGTGATAGATGTCTAACTAGCAGATTGGAGGATTATCTGACTTGCTGAGTCAGATTTCTACATGTCTAAATAGCAGAAGCACAGAAAGTGCTGCGTCAGTCTTTAAAGGAATAGTTCACTCAAAAAGAAAATGGGCTAGTAATGAACTTATCCTCAGGCCATCTAAGATGTAGATGAGTTTGTTTCTTCATGGGAACGGATTTGGAGAAATTTAGCATTACATCACTTACTCACCAATGGATCCTCTGTAGTGAATGGGTGCCATCAGAATGAGTGTCCAAACAGCTGATAAAAACAAACCACAAGTAATCCACAGCACTCCAGTTCATCAGTTAACATCTTGTGAAGAGAAAAGCTGTGTGTTTGCAAGGAACAAATCCACCATTAAGACATTTTTTTTTGCTTGTAAATGTGTTTGATCTGTGCATATTTCTCTTCTGTGTTTTTTGTTTAGTGATAGCTGTTCATGAGTTGCTTCTTTGTCCTGAACAGTTAAACTGCCTTCTTCAGAAAAATCCTTCAGGTCCCACATACTCTTTGGTTTTTCAGCATTTTTGTGTATTTGAACCCTTTCCAACAATGACTGTATGATTTTGAGATCCATCTTTTCACACCAAGGACAACTGTATAAGTAGCTTGTACTGTTGCCAAATACTTTACAGAAGAATGACGGTGTAGTTTGTTTAGCTAATTGTAATTTCCAGAAGCGTCAGTAACACTGGCACCAACTCAATCCACTGTCGCGGCTCTTAAAGCACATAGTAATTATGAGATTAGAGCAGCATATGCTGTTTGGAGGCTAATTTGTGTTGATAGGCCTTTATATAAAGTGTGTTTGTGTGTTAGTTTGGGTGTGGAAGCATCGACACGGGTGTATGCGAGAAATTAAAAGCTTTGCCAGATTTGCCTTGCAGTCTTAATTTATAATCCAAGCTAACTGACTTTAAAGGGGTCAAGAGTGCATGCAGTGATTTAGAGATTCAAGTTTTTCAGGTACTGGCATGATCCTGTCTGGACTCATTTATTTATTTAAAAAAATGAATTTAATAATGACTGCAGTTTTTGTTTTACTTAATTTCACTAGAGCAGACAAAATGTCGATTGAAAGAGATTAGAAGATAATGCATTTTTTCAGCAAGGATGCATTAAATTGCATTAAATTCACAAAACGTGCACCCACAGTCCCGTGCTGCTCACGAAACACGGCGTGGCTGTCATGTGCACATGCTACATATGTGAATCGGGTCACCAGATGCCTGAATCTTGTTTATTGTGTGTGTGTATGCTTTCATATGTGAACAATAGCAGCAGTGTCGTGTCACTGCGGCCTACTGTCCCATCTGAGCACCGCATTGGCTGCAAAGACAGAGACACGTGTTGGGAGTCTCCCAGAAAACACGCACACACACGCACACATGCGTCCGCCCATGCAGTGGCAGCACATGGCTAGTGAGAGCTGACTCACTGCAGGCCTTGTGTAACCGTGTGTTTAAATGTGCGGTTGGTGCAGATGCCACCGCAGGAGTCGATATGAGCGAAGAGCAATAAATAAAGCTTAAGGAATGAAGCTCACCTGGTCCGTCTGACACACCTGTCTCATCTCCTCATGGCAGTAAACTCTGCACATAAGCTCGCCATCTATCGCTTTGTGACTCACGATGAATCATATTTTTGAATTATTTCATCTGAGGGCTCTTCTGTGCCTGATAAGATCCAAAAACAAACAACCAGCAGGAATCTCAGATGCTGTGAATCTTGGACGGATGAGTTGTGTTAGCACAGGCCTAAATTCTGGGTTTACTTTGTCTTATTTTAGCTGCATCATCATCCGTCACAAATTTTACATTTGCCATTAATTGAAAACCTACAAATTCATGCAGCAATCAATTGCAAAATATTTAACATGGTTTTTAACATGTTACTCTGTGGTTGCTAAGGAGTTGGGTGGTTTCCAGGGTGTTGCTAAGATATTTTAAATTGCTAAGGTGTTTCAGGTGGTTGGCAGGACAGCGTTGTACAATTGCATGGTATTCAACATGGTTTTCAATGTTACTATGTTGCAAGGGAGTTTTAGGTGGTTGCCAGGGTGTTGCTGTACAGTTGGTAAGATATTCTACATTGCTAAGGTGTTTCAGGCAGTTGCCAGGGTGACACTGTACAACTGGAAATTGCTTAACATGTCACTTTGTGGATGCTAGGGATTTTGGGTGGTTTCCAGGGTGACGTTGTACAATTGGACAGTATTTAACATGTTACTATGGGGTTGCTAAGGAGTTCGGATGGTTTCCAGGGTGTTGCTATGCAGTTTTTAGGATATTCTGCATTGCTCAGGTGTTTCAGGTGGTTGCTATGGTGATGTTGCAATAGAGAGTATTTAATATGTTACTATGTGGCTGCTTGTGAGTTTGGGTGATTTCCAGGTTGTTACTATGCATTTGCTAAGATATTCTACATTGCTAAGGTGACATAAATGGAAAGTATTTAACATGTTACTACATGGTTGCTAGGGAGTTTGAGTGGTTCCCAGGGTGTTGCTATGCAGTTACTAACATATTCTGCATTTCTCAAGAGTTTCTGGTGGTTGCCAGGGTGACGTTGTACAATTAGACAGTATTTATCATGTTACTATGTGGTTGCTAGGGAGTTTGGGTGGTTTCCAGGGTGTTGCTGTACAGTTGTTAAGATATTCTACATTGCTAAGGTGTTTCAGGCAGTTCAGGGTGACACTGTACAACTTGAAATTACTTAACGTCACATTGTGGCTGCTAGGGAGTTGGGTGGTTTCCAGGGTAGGGATGCTCACATTGACCGTTTAACCGTTAACCGCCAGTAAGAATTTTAACCGATTAATGATATCAGTTAAACGGTTTAAAAGGTTTTTTTCTACAAGTATTTTTTTTTACTTTGCTGCACGGTGAAAGAACAATGCTATACATAAGAATTTGTTTACTCACAGGCGAGTGTCGACACGTGCAGCATGCTTAGGCTATACAGGCTTATATAAATATGGCTATACAGACATATTTCGCAGAGCAAGCACCTGCTTCACCTTCACTTAACTGATGCAGCCTATACGCAACACAATGGCAAGCGGCAATATTGGATAAATGGCTATCAGAGTGAATCCGTGAGTGAATGGATTCTGAATGGATAAAGTGCGCAATGGGCGCGGCGCTCCCTTACAATCACTTGAAAAAGCTGTCACACATCTTAATTTAGTTCATCGCTTTCTCAAAGTTAACAAAGAGTAATAAAAGAACCTTTAAACTGCTCAATTAATCTCTTATTTACATCATGTCTACATTTTCTGTTTTAATGATAGTTCACGAACGTAGAGCAGAACTGAACAGAACACTACCGGCATTTTGGATGCTGAGAGGATTGTAACCTAACCGCCTCAGACTGGCCACTGCATTCATAAAGGCTTCAAAAACACGCTATGAATAGAAACATAGGCTACATATGTCCATTGGATGAGAAGCCCTGAACCGCAAATTGACCGCAGATATTTGTGATGGTGTTTTTGCCGCGGGTCTAACAATTAACAGGCAGCGCTCCAGCCCATGTCGCCATGCACGTCTCCTTCTGCTATTAAAATAGTTACATTTTGTATGTAATGGCAAAGTGATTGTATTTCGTTTTGTTTTTTTATTAAGTTAATTTAGAAAAACTTTTGGAGCTTTTTTTTTTTGCTCGTTAAATATAAGTTTTTGTTTTTTTAAGTAACGAACAGCGGCCAGCGGAAGACATAGTTCATAGTCTGATCAGTTTGCCCTCTCAAATCATCACGGCTTGCATGAAATAAAATCTATAGATCTAAAACAGTTAAAGTAGCTAACCTAGATAAATGTGCGCAAGGTGCATTTCATTTTTGGAGAGTGGAAGCTGGAACCGCTTTGCAGGGCATGGAGGCGCCAGCGCGATCATTTGCATTTTTTTCAGTGAATAGCTATATAAATAGAAAGCTTTAAATGATTACTTAACGAAACAAAACAAATTGGAAAAATCTATTTCATTAGGCTATGTAATCCGTAAAGATACATTTCTTTCTAAAGGTGCGTTCAAAAAGGAGATTGGGAGTCAGGGTCTTTGCGACACTATTCTCTGCTGGTGTGCGATAATTTGAGGATACGTGAATTTTTATTGTTGCTCTGCTGCTGTGTAGGCTATGCTGCTGTTTGCGAGTTAAAATAAAATATTTGTTTGTAATTTTTATGTATCATCATATATTTTTATTTTCTACTAATTTACAATTGTAATTTGATCAGTTAACCGTTAATGTTCGGTTGACGAGCAGCGGTTGTCGGTCAGGAAAATTAACCGAAATGAGCATTCCAGGGTGTTGCTATGCAGTTGCTAAGATTTTCTACATTACTATTGTGTTTCAGGCAGGTACAAGGGTGGCATTGTACAATTGGGAAGCATGTAAGATGTTTTGACAGGTTATTACTACGTTACTGTGTGGTTGATAGGAAGATAGGTTGTTTTTAGGGTGTTTTGGGTGGTTGCCAAGACAATATTGTACAATTGCGAAAGATTTAACATGGTTTTAATGTTAGTATGTGGTTGCTAGGGAGTTTCAGGTGATTTCCAGGGTGTTGCTATGCAGTTGTTAAGATAATTGAAGTTATCAGTGGTTGTCAGGAGATATTGTGGGAATTTAAAGGAATTTTTTTCCATGGGTTTTGGTTTCCATGGTGTTGCTATGTGGTTGTTTAAATAGTATAAGTTGCTAAGCTGTCATTGGTGGAGTCAAAGTGACACTGTGCAATTTCAAGGTGTTTCATATATTTTTAACATAGTTTTAACATAACAATGTGGTTGCTAGAGTATTTTGGGTTGTTGCCAAGGTGTTGCTACACATTTGTTAAGATATGCCAAGTTGCTAGGGTGTTGCACAACTGCAAGGAATTTAACATGGTTTTAGACATGATTTTAATGTTACTGAGTGGTTGCTAGGGAGTTTTAGGTGGTTTGCAGGGTGTTGCTATGAGGTTGACAAGGTATTTTGTGTGGTTGTCTGGATATTTAACCTTTTTTTCACCATGGTCTTTAACATTACTGGAGTATTTTAGGTGGTTGCCAGGGTATTTCTATGCAGTTCTACAGCTATTCTTTGAAGTTGCTTAGGTGTTTGGGGCGGTTTCCAGGACGACATGGAATTGTAAAGTCATGTTTTTACCATGATTTTTAATGTTACTATATAATGCTAGGGGGTTATTATGCAGTGGTAAGATATTTCAAGTTGCTAGGGTGTTCTGGATGGTTGCACTCTAAATTTGTTTTGCTCATTTTATCATCTTTCAGTTGAAATCTTGTAAACGTATATGTGCGTGCAGAAGTTTATTACTGAAGGTCAGGGGTTTGTTCAAAAAGACTAATAATTCAAGCTCAGTTGGCTAAAAGCTGCTTGACTTTTATATTGCTGTAGAGTTGCTCGTTTCTCCTGGAGTTCCTCAGATGAAAGATGCGGGGAATATTTACGATGTTTATTTTGTTTTCAGGTCTTCCAGCAGCACCTGCACACAGTGAGTCAACACAGCGCCCCATTAAAGCCTCATTTAATGGTCTGAGTCTGAGTTTGGGCCACATCTGCAGGGTTTTTGCTCTCGACGAGGCTGTAAATCTTCATCTGCAGAGTGAATCTGGGATAAAAAACACCTGTAATGTCGCCCTGCCCTCATGAGTTAATGTCTGGAGTTGTGTGTTTGTAAATCCACCTGCTCTGTCCGCTGTTTTCCTCACATTCAGCAAATCCTGTCTTGTTTTTCCTGTGTTTCCTGCACCTGGCGCTCTGCTGCGGTGTGCCAACACTCTCACCCATCCGTCAGTCAGAGCTGGCACTGGCCGCACATAACCCACATTCCTGCCTTAAAGACGCAGGACACCCACAAGACCATCATGCATTCGATCTGCCTCAGAGGTATGGAAGGCTGACGGGGCCAAAATTCTTTCAAACGGCTTGTCAACACGCACTGTTTGTCTGCATTTCTTTAAACGCACATTAAACACAGAATACTTTTTAGAGCAGATTTACCTCTAGATTTACCCACATATTATTTTTTTTTTTAGTTTATTGCGGCATTTGCTTTATTATTAAAGCCCGTTTCCGCCACTGAATAAAAATAAAAGGTCTTTTTTATCTCTCTTTTTATCTCTCAATTCTGACTTTTTTTTCATAATTGCATGATACAAACTCATAATTCTGAGTTATGAAGTCAGAATTGCAAGATATAGCCACAATTCTGACTGCAATTCTGACTTTTTCTCGCAATTGCAAGACACAAACTTGCAATTCTGACTTTTTTTCCTCAGAATTGAGTTACAAAGTCAGAACTGCGAGATATGGTCACAATTCTGACTTTTTTTCTCAGAATTTCACACTTTTAAAGATTTTTGGCCCTGTCTGCCTTCCATATTCAGTCTGCATCAGAAGCTGTGTTTAAAATGGAGGCTGTTTAGTCTGTTCTGACGTCCGACGTGGGTGTCTAACCCTAAATTAGAGTCTGAAAACGTCACTTTGCCAGCGTACAGAATTGGCACAGAGCTCTTCTGAATAAAGTACCATTTTGTTTAGGTTGTTACACTTTTGTGCTCCAGAATGATTCCTCAAATCATGTATATTTAAGGTTTTTAAACTTTAAAAAATGTATCAGGTGCACTATTTACAAAAAAATGTGCACATGTTTTATATGTTTTAAAATAATTAGATTTTAATTATATTAAGAATTATTACTAGACAAAAATGTAATTTATTACTTATATTAATTTGTTGTTAGAAAATGTATTGCTAAATAGTTTTTACTTATCAAAAAAATGCTCATTAATGTTTTATATAGTGTTTATTTTATTGTTATTGTCATTTTTTTTTTACTTAAACTTAGCTATGTTTTTATATTTTATATTTTAATTACCATTACTGACACTGCATTATTTCTAGTACTGATGCTTTGGCATACATTTTTAATAATATTTTATTATATTATATTAAGAATAATTATTAGACAAAAATATTTTTATATTTATATTTTATTATTTGTTTTATTATTTATAATTATACATTTAACTTATCAAAATAAAATATTCATTGTTTCCTATTGAAATTGTGTCTGTTTTATTTTATTATTTGACATTGTTTAATTAATTATAATTATTATTTAATTGCCATTATACCACTTACTATAATGCAAGAAAGAAGGAAAAAATGTGCCACAGTTACTTTAATATTTTTTAATTATTATATTTGAATTACATTAAGAATAATTTTTAGACAGAAGTATGTGTATTGTTTATTTATTTGTTGTAAAATGCATTATTGAAAAAATATTATTTGACTTGTTACAAGAAATTGGTCATTGTGATGTATTGACAGTTTTATAAAAATATTTTATTTTATTTGATTGATTGTTTGTCCATTTTAAATTATTATTTATTGTCTACTTTTTAATTTTAATTTTACTTTTAGATTTTTTATAATTATATTTAATTATATTAAGAAGAATTACCATACCAAAATATTATATTTTTTATTATTCATTCTATTGTTGTTTTATTATTATTGAACATAACATGATTATTAGACAAAAGTATGTGTATATTTATTTATTTGTTGTAAAAATACATTATTATAAAAATATTATTTGACTTGTTACAAGAAATTGGTCATTATTGTGAAACATTGACAGTTTTATAAATTATTTTATTTTATTGTTTGTTTATTTATTTTTTAAATAATTATTATTTATTGTCTACCTTTTAATTGTAATTTTACTTTTTATAATTATATTTAATTATATTAAGAATAATTACCAGACAAAAATATTATATTTTTATTATTAATTTTATTGTTGTTTTATTAATATAGAATATGTATCAAAGAAAAATATGCATAATTTCCTATTGAAACTATTTTATTTATTTTATATATTGTTTTTAATTAATTGTAGTTATTTTTAATTCCCATTATACCACTTTATTATTTCATATAATGCAAGAGAGAAGTTCAGTGTATTTTATTTTATTGTTTTATTTTATCTATTTTAAATTATTATTATCATTTGTCTATTTTTTTTATTTTATTTATTTTTTTTTAATGTAATTTTCAATGCCATCACTGGCACTTCATTAATTCCCCTTGCTCCTCTGTGTGTCTATGTATTGATGCTTTGACAAGACAGTATGTAAAATGCACACTGAGAAGACAGCAAGGGAAAGAAAAATAATGTGTCACAGTCATTTAACGGAAGTAGTTTTAGGAAGCACATCTGGATAAACAGACGGCTCGAGCGCAGAGAAGAGGAAGGTTCCTGGATGAAAATAGCCGTCCGTCGGTTCTTCTGAAAATCCCCTTCCTGTCTTTTGCCAGCTTGTTAGTCATGAACCCCTGGAGGATGACTAACCATAACCAGAGTGCAGTATGTAAACCGGTGACCCTGCAGTTTCCTCCAGTCCAAGTCTGAGTGGGTCAGACGTGAAGCGCTTCCGGTCCGGATCAGATTTAAACAACGCGCTCTGACCTTTTTACAGTCTATGGCTCTGACTCACAGACGAGCTCCACATCTGTCAAAATAAACGTTGATTTGTTTTCTCTATGCAGTATTTACCTGGTTTACGCAGTATATACAGGTATTGTGTAACTACAGGTGATTGACAGGCCGGACGGGAGGTGCAGGAAGTGACGTAAGCACACGTGTGCGTGTGAACGTGTCAAAAACGGAAAAGTGTTCTTAGTGATGTCAAGTAATATCAAAACAGGTTTACGTGTGAAGTGTCATGTGTGAATTTAGGGATCTTCAACACTTAGTCATGATTAAAAAAAATAAAAAACAAACCGAATTATTTTTTCAGTAAATATTCGAAAAAATAGGCAAAAAAGTTCTAATTTCCTATTGAAGCGTCTGTTATTGTTTGACATTTTTTGTCAGTTAATTATAATTATATTTATTATAGTTATAAATAACACTTCACTATGTCCTATAATGCAAGAGAGAAGAAACAATGTGTCACAATTACTTGAATATTTTACAATAATTTTATTATATATATATATATATATATATATATATAAAGTTATTTGAATTGTTACAAGAAACTGGACATTATTGTCTCTTTGAAAGTTTGAAAGTGTATTTTAAATGATTATTTTTGTCTTTTTTAAAATATTTTTTTTATATTCTAATTTTCATTACCATTACCACTACTTCATAAAAACACACTTGTGTCAGACAATTACAAATAATGAAGTTTTTTATTATTGAAATAATTATTAGGCTATATATAGGCTATATATATAATTTTATTGTTGTTAATTTCACATTGAAACGTCTATTCTATTGTTTGACATTTTTGTTAATTAATTATAATTATTTTTAATTTTCATTATATCACGTAATTATGTCCTATAATGCAAGAGAGAAGGAAAAATGTGTCATAATTACTTTCATATTTTACAATACTTTTATTTTGATTACATTATTACATAGAATTATTATTCAAAATTATACGTATTGCTTGTGTATGTTATTATTAAATAATATTTTTAATACAAGAAATTGAATTTTTTTTGTCTCTTTGAAACTTTAGTGTATTTTTTTGTTTGTGTATTTTAAATTACTATTTTTTTGTCTATTTTAAAATGATTAAATAGATTCTAATTTTCATTACCATTACCGCCACGTCATAAAAATAAAATTGTGTCAGACAATTGCAAATAATTAATTATCCACAGTGTTTACTTACAAGTCTATACTTTATTTATTTATTTTTAATTTTACACGTTAGCACTGGCTGTAATATTTTTTAGGTTATTTTAATACATTTTAATTGTCTCCCAGATTTCCTCCGCTTGATGACGACAAGGAATGCATAAATAATTAAGAAACCTTAAATAAAGTTACATCTGTAGACTTTGGCTGTTGGCTTCTGCCATCTAGTGTTCACCCAAAAGATCTGCGTCACATTGCTGTTGTTTTGGATGTTTAACTTTTAAAACATGTCTGGAAAACTCAATTAGTGAACAGTTTTGTCATTTTAATTAATTCTGTACATTTAAGAGCTGCAGTATAGACCTTAATTGCTTAATTATAATAAAATGTTTTTGTATTCTACTGAATAATTTTGTCCCTTCATATTTTTGTGAAATAAAATATCTATATAATGATTTAAATAAATTTAAATTTAAATTTAAATGTATAAATATGTAGAGCGCGCGTCGCTGTGTTGCTATGGCGTTCTCGCGGCGCAAAAATATGTGCGTCGGTGACGCGTCCAGCTCGTGTGCGCGCATTTAGCAGCGCTGCTAGTGTTTGTGTAGCAGCACGAACAGGCGCCATGAGCCTCAATAAACAACAGCTCAGTGATTCTTTATTTATTTGGGTAAGATATAAACCCCTTCCATTCACTTACAGTGGTATTTACAGCGTGTCCGTCTGTATTTAGCGAGAATGAAGTTGTTTGTTTGTGTGTAGCGCGCTAGCCTGTTAGCAGCAGGTGGAATCTCTTCACATTTAACAGACTTTATGACTTTTATTGAACGAATTGCCGTTTTCTGTTCATTATACGCTCGTATATCACTCAGACAGTTTTATTAGTGCTCAGCGTGTTTGTGTTTGGTGTGTTAAACTCATTATGTAAACTGACCAAAGATCCTAAAATGAGTTTAGACAGATTATACGAGTTCAAAACAACTTAACATTCGATGGAATCAATATATCCTCTTTAAACCGTGTATTTATTTATAACAGTAAACTCATTGTTTGTGATTTCACTGTTGAGACCTTTTTTCTGTATATGTGCCAGAACAATAAGAATGTTTTTCTGTAACAATGACTTCGTATACAGATATTACTTCTTTGAGCTGAGACGTTTATAATATATCATAAAACAGGCAGGAACATATTTAGAAATTACTTTTATGTGAAAAGCCCAAATTTATACTGTTGAATATTTGTATTTGAATATATTTATTTGTAATTTTATTTTTGTTATTTAGTTACATTTGTGTTTATTTATTTAAATATTTGTTTCATTTATTTTAATATATTTTTCTTTATTGTTTAAGCTATCTTTTCTATTCATAGTAATACTCTAACATGTGTTGTGTTTGTATTAATTAGTTTTTTTAATTGTATTACTTTTTTGCTTTAAATATATTTTATTTTATTTATTTTAATATTTTTTATTTTAATGTATTTATTTTTAGTCTCGTTTTTGTTTATTTGTATTATATTTTAAGTATATTTTTAGGATTTTATTTATTTAAAAATTTTATTTGGTTTATTTTAATACATTTTAATTTACTTTTTTAAATCTTATTTTTTTATTCGCAACAATTCTGTAATATGTATTATTTGTGTTTAAATCAGTTTTTATTTAATTGTATTTTGTTTAA
Source organism: Cirrhinus molitorella (assembly GCA_033026305.1). Lineage (NCBI taxonomy): Eukaryota > Metazoa > Chordata > Actinopteri > Cypriniformes > Cyprinidae > Cirrhinus > Cirrhinus molitorella. The sequence continues at coordinate 52,929,619 of CM065117.1, forward strand.
ACGTTTTTTATAATTTTATTTATAAAATATAATATGTGTGTGTGTGTATGTGTGTGTGTGTATATATATATATATAAAACATATTTATTTTAATGTTTATTTTTAAACTTATTGTGTTTATTTCATTGTATTACATTTCTATATATTTGTTTATATTTTTTATAATTTTATTTATTTTGATATGTTTTTCTTTATTGTAATGCATTTATTTTTAGTCTTATTTTGTTTATTGTATTACATTTTATGTTTAAATATAATTTTTTATTATATTTTTTTTCATTTATTTTAATACTTTTTCTAAATCTTATTTTTATGGTTTGAGTTATTGTTTTCTATTCACAACAAAGTTTTTAGTGTTTATTTAATTGTATTACTTTTTTGTTCAAATATCTTATTATTTCAATATATTTTCTTTATTTTAATTTATTTTTTTGAAATCTTATTTTTCTTGTTTGAGTTATTTTTTTCTATTCATAACAATACTGTAATATGTATTATTTATGTGTTTATATTAATACATTTTTATTGTTTAATTGTATTTCCTTTTTGTTTAAATATATTTATAGCATTTATTTTTAGTGTATTTTTTATTTTAAGGTATTTTAATCTTATTTTTGTTTATTTAATTGTTACTTTGTATTTAAATATATTTGTATTATTATTTATTTTGAGATTTCTAATCTTATTTTCGTTTATTTAATTGTATTACATTTTTATTTATTTGTTCAAATATATTTTTGTAATTTTATTTTAATATATTCTTATTTTTATTATTTTATTTTTTTATTTTTCTCTTTTATTTTTATACAACTTATTTTATTTATTGTATTACATTTTTATTTGTTTACATATATTTTTATTTGATTTATTTTAATATTTGTATTATTTATTATTAATATTTATTTTATTGTTAGTTATTTTTTTCTATTCACAATAAGACTGTAATATGTATTATTTGTCTTTATACTAATCAGTTTTAATTATTTAATTGTATATTTTTTTTGTTTCAGTATATTTTTATTATTTTATTTACTGTAATATATTTTTCTTTATTTCAGTGTATTTGTTTTACATATTTGTTTATTTATAAAAGCATTAAAAAAGGCGGCTTAGACCCTAAACAACATAAGTTCTAAACATGTTTTTGTACAAACTTTTCATGCCTATTTTTGTTTAATTTTCTCTCCCATTCTGTCCTCGTATTTCAGCTGCAGACGTTTCAGGTGCCGTCGTGCGCGAGCAAACATGAGCTGACCAGCGGCGTGGCCATCGCACATGTGCTCAACAAAATGTGAGTGTAACGCGTAGAGTGACTTTCTGCAAATGTTTATGAAGAGAGGTCAACTATTCATGTGAAAGCTGATCTAACAGATGCACCCGATGTGTAAGACACAGCTAAACCACCGACACGCATGCATGTGTTCATCTGACAATGTCAAATATGACAGCTGATAGTGAATAGTTGGCATTCGCTGGCCCTCAGGACGACTAACAGACCTTTCCCTTCAAGATGCATGTTCAAATTGTGTTGGCTCCTTGTTTTAAGGACCTTTCTGTTCTGTTTGTTTCTTTTAGAGATTCGTCCTGGTTTAATGAGACGTGGCTCAACAGGATAAAAGAGGATGGGGGCACAAACTGGAGGCTGAAGGTACTTTTACTCTAGCTTTATTACATTTGTCTGTAGTAAAGACATTTTCTGTGCAGTATACAGGATGTTCATGTGTCTCATTAAACACATCTGTGCTCTGACAGGTCAGCAACCTCAAGAAGATCCTTCAGAGCATCATGGAGTATTATCATGATGTAAGTAAAGTTTTTGTGTGATTGAAGTCTATTTTAAGCTGTAATCTATTTTTTGTTTATTTTACAATAACTAAAACATAAATGAATAAATACACTACTTCAACAAAAACTACATAAATGAATGAAACTAATAAATAAAAACTAAAAAATGTATATAGACATTAAAAAAATAGGAATTACTAACGGTAAATGCACAACCAATTTCCATAATTAAAATGAAAGTGAAAAGGGAAAATATAAAATTCTGCTTTAAAATGTGCATATATAGTAGTAAAATAACACAATTATTTTATTTCATATTGTTTCATATATTTTATTTATATTTTATTTATTATTACTTAACATTCTATTTATTGTATATAATTGTATTTTGTTTTATTTCATATTACTTAATAAATTGTATATATGTTTATTTAATATTCTATTTATTGTATATAATATATTTATAATATTTATTTAATTGTTTTATTTTTAGTTGTTTGCGTAAAATAACAAACTACATAAAAATTAACATAAACTATAACAGAATAAAATGAATAAATGTTTAAATATATATATTTTTCACTTAGTAAAACATAATTAAAATTGAAGAGAGAAGAGAAACTATAAAAAATCTATTTCTAAATATTAAACGTTGTAGTATATCAGTGATAATTTAAGTGTTTGATATTTTATATATATATTATATTTAAATTATTATATATTTTATTTTTAGTATATTGTTTAAATAAACTACATTCAAAATCAACTGCATAAAAACTATAAAGGAATAAAATGTAAATAAAAATGAAAAGAAATACTATATAGATGTATTTAAAAATAGTCATAAATACTAAATAAAAAATAAATACATTTTTAAATATTTTTTTTACTTTTAATCTATTTCTAAATATTAAACGTTGTAGTATATCAGTGATCATTTAATAGTGTTTATTTTTTTATATTTCTATTTATATTTGAATGATATATTTTATATTTATTTTATTTTTAGTTAATTGTGTAAAATAAGCTACATTAATAATCAACAGCACAAAAACTATATAAAGGAATAAAATGTAAATAAAATTGAAAATAAATACTATATAGATGTATTTAAAAATAATCATAAATGCTAAATAATACTTTTTAAAATATTATTATTTTTACTTATTAAAAGGAAAAGAAGAAAAAGACATGCTATATAGATGTATTAAAAAAGTAATACTTTTTTACATGTTAAAACAATTGAAATTAAAATCTAAAAATAAAAGTTAATTCTAAATATTAAACACTTTAGTGTTATATCAGTGATAATTTATTATTATTTTTTATGTTATGTATATATAAATGATGTATATATTTATATATAAATAATAGATTTTATATTTAATGTTTTATTTATTAACATTAATACAAAAATTGTGTAAAATAACAAAAATCAACAACATGAGAACTATATAAAGAAGTAAAATGTAAGTAAAAAATCCTAGAAATATATATATATTTTTACGTATTAAAATGTGCGCGCATACACACAAAATGTAAATGAAAATAATAAAAACATTAATTAGTATATCAGCGATACTAAAATAACAGATCCACTGGACCACAAAAGTTGCAGCGGCATATTTGTAGCAATAGCCAAAAAATACATTGCATGGGGCAAAATGATTGATTTTTCTTTTATACCAAAAGTTATTAGAATAGTAAGTAAAGATTATGTCCCATGAAGATATTTAGTAAATTTCCTACCATAAATATATCAAAACTTAATTTTTGATTAGTACATTTTTAATTTTTTTGCCACCTCAGATTCCAGATTTTCAAATAGTTGTATCAAATATTGTTCTAACAAACCGTACATCAATGGAAAGCTTATTTATTCAGCTTTCAGGTGTTGTATAAATCTCAATAAAAAAATACCTTTATGACACGGTTTTGTCCGTGTATGTGTACATTGATATGCACACACCGGATCTGTCCTATTTTAACAAATCTTATAATAACTATTTTAATAAAGTAAGAATTAGTTTTGCTAACCTATTAAAGAGACTATTATTGGCTGGTAACGTGTGTTGTATTGTGTGTGTGTGTGTGTGTGTCAGGTGTTGGGTCAGCAGGTGTCTGATGAGCATGTTCCTGACGTGTGTCTGATCGGTGAGATGGGGGACGTGACTGAACTGGGTCGCCTGCTGCAGCTGGTTCTGGGTTGCGCCGTCAGCTGCGATCAGAAACAAGGTACAGAACAGATTGGAAGCCCTGCGTCGCATGATCAGTCATGTGACCTGACAGTGCTACGGTCTGATGGACTGACTAGAAAAGAGAACAAAAACTAAGCTGAGATTAAAGTGACCCCCACTGACAGCATGAATGGAGAGTTAGATAGAGATGAGAACAATGAGAGAAATCACCAGAGCGGAGTGATGGGAAAAATCAGAGGGAGGAGGTTCACACAGTATGTGAAACACCATTTAGACCTGTTAGCAACTTCCTCTTAAGTGATCTAATGGGTAAATACGAGTGTTAATAGTGTCCGAAACGCTTCGTAATCTGATTACATTTAGATTACACCATCAAAGCCAAACAGATACTCAACATCTCCTTCAGCTTTCTGCCAGTTAAAGTTTTGTTTTATTGTTTTATTGACTTTGCAGCATGATTACAGGTACCTAAAGATGTTTGTCATTCAGCAACACTGAATTATTTTGCTGTTACAAAGAATGTCAAATACCAACTAACTATATTAAAATGCAAAAATTAAAACGAGACTACTGAAATACATCATTAGAATACACGTTTTTAATACAAGTTATTAGGGTTTTGCATAGTACTGTGTGGAATTATTATATGCTGCATAATCAATTTACTACCATAATAAATTGAGCTGATAAAAAAAAAAGAGGTGTGAATAAAAATATATTATATTTTATTGATATGTACTTGCATATAAGAAGCAAATAAATATGCCTATATTTTTAAAGCTAATATGTTATTATTTTATTAAATATTTTACAGTGTACACTACCAGTCAAAAGTTTTTGAACAATGAGATGTGTAATGTTTTAAACATCATTTAGTCTCTTCTGCTCACCAAGCCTGCATTTATTTGATTCAAAGTACACCAAAAGCAGTAAAATTGCTAAATAATTTTACTATTTAAAATAACTGCTTTTTATTTGAATATATTTTCAAATATAATTTATTCCTGTGTATTAAAGCTACATTTTCAGCATCATTACTCCAGTCTTCAGTGTCACATGATCTTTCAGACATCATTCTAATATTCTGATTTGCTGCTTAAAACATTTGTTTATGTTGAAAACAGCCGAGTAGAATTTTTTCAGGTTTCTTTGAATAGAAAGTTTAAAAGAACAGCATTTATCTGAAATAGACATCTTTTGTAACATTATAAATGTCTTTATCATCGATTTGATCAATTTAAAGCATCCTTGCTAAATAAAAGTATTCTTTTCTGTAGTATTTAAGTTCTTAAAACAAACAAAAATTATACTGACTCCAAGCCTTTGAATGGTATTGTGTATAATGTTACAAAAGCTTTTTATTTCAGAGAAACGCTGATCGTTGGCTCTTTCTATTCATCAAAGAATCCTGAAAAAATGTACTTGATATTTTAAATATTATTAATATTAATAATAAATGTTTCTTGAACAGCAAATCAGCATATTTGAATTTCTCAAGGATCATGTGACACTGAAGACTGGAGTAATGATGCAGAAAATATATTAAAATTGAAAGCAGTTATTTTAAATAATAAAAATATTTACTGTTTTTGCTGTACTTTGGATCAAATAAATGCAGGCTTTTCTTTAAAAAACTTTCGACTGGTAGTGTACATTTTGTAATGTTTAAATTGAAATATTTTATAGTAATTAAATTATTGATGATTCCTGGTTCAGCATAAATAATTGACTCCATTAGATGTTTTTTTTTTTTTTTTTTTTAGAATGACTTGACCAAATTTAATCTGTAAAATGGCAATGATTTGCCTTTTAATTAACCACCAACCTAAATGCCATAATTATGATTTTCTTTTTTTTTTTTTTCAGAGCACATTCAGCAGATCATGACGCTGGAGGAATCAGTGCAGCATGTTGTAATGACAGCTATACAAGAGGTACGCAACTCACCTCCATTACACATTTATTTCCCAAGGATCGCATGTGCTTCTGTGTTGGGGGGGAAAAAAAAAAAAAAAAAAAAAATATATATATATATATATGTGTATATAACTTTAGTGGAGCATTTAAAATTAGGGATACAAGGAGACAGGCAGAATAATTTCATTTATTAAAATACACTAGGTTTCAAACTGTATTTAATAATTCTTCATTCTGTATTTGTATATACTGCAGTGACCCCAATATAAGCCGACCTTGGAACAAATGCATTACATTACATATTTCTTGGTGCACTCATTTTACATGGATTTGACGCCACCTATAGTTGTGAGTGTATTATTGACGTCAAAGTCTAGCCCCTGATTATAAGACAAACGTGTTTTTTCAGATGTATTTCCACAAAAATACATCTTATATTCGGGTCAGTATGGTAGTTTATATTTATATTAAATGCCAGATGCAATTTATATGACTAAAATAACAATAATAACCAGACATAATGCTGCACTTTTAAATGTAAACAAGCCCAAAATATACAGGGGCTCTTATTTTGAAATGTATGCTTTATTATTGCCTTTCAAAAAGCACTTTTACAACATATTGCAATATAAACACCATAAACACTTTCGTACTTCATCAGCAGTCGATCATAAGCAATCATTTGGCGTAAATATGCAGTTTTCATTTCAAGCCTGTTGAATGTGCAAAAGTGCAGTATTTTGACTTTGAAACGGGCAGTGCTCTTTATTTATTTCGCTAAATTATAGCCTTTTGAAGTGTAATAATCAAATTAGGCTGTTTCTGATTCTTGCTTTTCCATTTCCTAAACTTAAAGGAACACTCCACTTTTTTTGAAAATAGTTTAATCTTCCAAGCCCCCTAGAGTTAAACAGATGAGTTTTACCGTTTATGAATCCATTCAGCCGATCTCTGGGTCTAAAAGTGCTACCGGCAGACCCGGAGATCATCTGAATGGATTCATAAACTGTAAAACTCATCTATTTAACTCTAGGGCAGTTGGAAAATTAGCCTATTTTCAAAAAAAAGTGGAGTGTTTCTTTAAGACCTCGTAAAGTGATGAAGACAGCCGTTGTACATATCTTTTAAGATATATAAGACTCCTCATGACATTATATTTTATAACTTCTTTTTTTTTTTTTTTTTTTTTTTTTTACTTTTTAAAGGCCTGCTGTGATTTATTTACATTTTATTATTATTATTATTATTATTATTTTAATTCACACCCATGCTACAAAATACATTAAAATAAGTCCCTTTGGAAGGAAGTGAATGTGAAACACTTCTCGGGTCACTGTCGCATTGGGCGTCACTTTTGGACTTTATTCAGATGTTTTCTCTGTAACTTCCTCCCTCAGGCTGCTTTTCCACATTCAAATGATGAGGAAGACAGTGTCTCCATTGATCTGTGTGAAACGCTGTCTCTGTATCTGTGAAAACCGTGTGTAGATCTATGAAGAGCAGCAGGTTGAACATGTGACCGCTGTGCTGTTGATCTAATGGAGGCCTAACTGTGTTTGTCTTTTAGTTGCTCACCAAAGAGCCCGTGGAGGCAGGAACTCCAGAGACGTACGGCGATTTCGACAGTCAGGTGAGTGTATGCACCGTTTAGGATCGGCCAGCCTTGGGTTTTCTTCTACATCTCATGTGTTGCTCGATTTGTTGTTTCCTCAGTCCAGGAAGTATTATTTTCTGAGCGAAGAGACGGACGATAGAGACTACACGTCCCAGCGCTGCCGAGAGCTCCAGCAGCAGGTGACCGTTGAACTAAAGCGATGAGAAATGCAGGAAAGTGTACGAAAACATGAATAAGTGAGATGTTCGTGTGTGTGTTTTCAGATGTCTGTTCTGATGGAGGAGAAGTCTTCGCTGCAGGTGGAGCTTCAGTCTCTGCGGGAGCGTCTGAATCACTGCGAGACGCCCGACGTCTCCTCCACCATCACCAACAAGAAGCTGCTGCTGCTGCAGAGTCAGATGGAGCAGCTGCAGGAGGAGAACTACAGGTGAGAGGCCCCTCGCGCATTCCGTGATGGGGCCCAGAGAGTTTAGGCTGTTAATCACAGATCACATTGATGGACCAACATCTGATTCGTAGGCCTCTCTTGACTCTGTGGTCTAGAGAGTGGGAAGTGTACAAAATCTACATTTATTTTTCCAGTTTTACCAGATTCAGTTGTTTTAGATCAGTCATAAAATAAAAATCTGATTAATTGTAATGAATCATAACATTACATTTTACTTACCTGGTTTCTGGTTATTTCTTTTCATGCAATTGTAATAGATTAGACTTTATTTTAAGGTGTCCTTAGCAGTGTAATTATACATTTAAATACTGAGTAATGTTAATTAACTACATGTACAATATGGTTAGGATTAGGGTTTGGCTTAGGGTTACTTGCATGTAATTGTGCATAATTTATTGTTATTATAACATTAAGTATATGTACCTTGTAGTATTATTTCTACATTACAATCTTATAATAATAATAATAATAATAATAATAATAATAATAATAATAATACAAATATTATTACTCTCATTAATAATATTATATAAATGTAATTTCTGTATTATATCATTAAAAAGTAATTATTAATCATAATTATTACTTATTTAACTACCGGTTATCAATTCATACAAATACAAAAGTATATTTTAGTTTTTATTATTATAGTATTTCTATAGTGCTTTGTTAATAACATGCTAATGTTATAAATACAAATAATATCATTAATTGCTAATTATAACTGCCTATATTCATCCATGCAAGTAAAATATTATACTTCTGTGTTATATAAATAATTATTATAATATAGCACTGTATTTGTGTAATGTTATTGTAATAATATTATATGATAATATATATTACAAATGTATTTAGTCGTGAAGTCAGTTAATTTTAATTAAATATTAATGATTTATTGCTAATTAATTGTTGGATATATAAATGTATAAATAATTGTAGTATTATAGCATCATGTTTATGAAGTATTAATGATGCTGTTATTTCTGTATTATTTATCATTTATTATAAAAAATATTACTTTATAATATATAAATAATTGTAGTATTAAAGCATCATATTTATGAAGCATTATATTAAAGTGATGCTGTTATTTCTATATTATTAATTTAAAACAAAAAGATTATAGTGTATATTAATATAAAATATTATTGTTATAAATAAAATGAATATAATTAAGCGTTATTACTTACTGAATTCTGCATGTATCAGTTCATACAAATACAATATTATATTCCTATATAGTATTATAGACATGGCATTGTATTTGTTTTGTTAATAACATAGTAATATTATAAATAATATTATTCATTGCTAATTATAATTTGAATTCTGCCTATATTCATCCATGCAAATAAAATATTTTTTTCTGTTATATAAATAATTATTATATTATAGCACTATATTTGTGTAATATTACGTTTATATTACTTTACAAATGAAGTTGATTGTAAATAATTATTAATAATTTATTGTTAAATGATTGTCGTCCAAATCTATTTGTACAAATAAAAAATAAGTTACTTTATAATATTATATAAATAACTGTAGTATTATAGCATCATATTTATGAAGCGTAAATAATGTGATACTGTTATTTCTATATTATTAATTTAACGCAAAACATAGTATTTTAACATATATGAATAATATAATATTGTTATAAAATTAATATTACTTTATAAAATTCTATAAATAACTGTAGTATTATAGCGTCATATTTATGAAGTGTAAAGTGATACTGTTATTTTTATATTATTAATTTAACACAAAAATATAGTATTTTAGCATATATTAGTATAATATTGTTATAAAATGAATATTATTTTATAAAATTATATAAATAACTAGTATTATAGCATCATATTTATGAAGTATAAATAATGTGATACTGTTATTTTTATATTATTAATTTAACACAAAAATATAGTATTTTAGCATATATGAATAATATAATATTGTTATAAAAATTAATATTACTTTATAAAATTATATAAATAACTAGTATTATAGCATCATATTTATGCATTGTAAATAATGTTACTGTTATTTTTATATTATTAATTTAACACAAATATAGTATTTTAACATATATTTATATAATATTGTTATAAAAATGAATATCACTTTATAATATTATATGAATAACAGTTGTATGTACTGTTATGTTAATAACATGAATATTATTCGTGTATTATATTATAAATGAAGATAATTGTAATTTATTACAAAAATACTTTCCATTCACAAGAAAAACAATTTTATAAAATTATAAAAAATTAATATTATATAATTTAATATTTTAGTATCATAGTATGGTATTCCTATTATTTCTATATTGTACATTTATTTTCAAATAGAAAAACTTCTCTCCTCTCCTTTCAGCATTATGTGACTGTGAAAAATGAACCCATATGTTTTTAAAGTTGATCACCATTAAAATGAATCAAAAAGAGGTTTCAGTGCACCAGTGATGTTTAAACTGCATTAGCACAGCCTGATTGATGTTTGACTGTGTGTGTTTCAGGCTGGAGAGCAGTCGAGACGACCTGCGTGTGCGAGCTGATGTTCTGGAGCGAGAGGTGACCGATCTGCAGCTGAGGAACGAGGAGCTCACCAGCCTCGCTCAGGAGGCCCAGTCCCTCAAAGACGAGATGGACATCCTCAGGTCAGAGCTGAGAGACGCCTCACTGTCTACATCCACACAGCTGCTGTCTGAGGCGTCGTCACTGGTTTCATCCTGTGTTTCAGACACTCGTCTGACCGCGTGAGTCGACTGGAGGCCATGGTGGAGACGTACAAGCGCAAGCTGGAGGATCTGGGCGATCTGCGCAGACAGGTGCGTCTGCTGGAGGAGAGGAACCACGTCTACATGCAGCGCACCTGTGAGCTGGAGGAGGAGCTGCGCAGGGCCAACGCTATCCGCTCGCAGCTCGACACCTACAAGAGACAGGTGAACAGACGCTGATTACACTGATCACATGAACAGGTCTGAATGTGAGTTACATTTACACCATCAACATGAGCGCTAGAAGAGCTGTGTTTATCACTGTATGTGACCCTGCACCACAAAACCAGTTTGTAATTGAGATTTATACATCATCTGAAAGCTGAATAAATAAGCTTTCCATTGATGTATGGTTCGTTAGGGCAATATATGGAAAATCTGAGGTTGAGAAAATCTCATTTAAAGTTGTCCAAATGAAGTTTTACGAATCAAAACAAGTTTTGATATATTTATGGTAGGAAATGTACAAAATATCTTCATGGAACATGATCTTTCCTTGATATCCTAAATATTTTTTGCGGCCAAAAGTTAAAAAGTTTTTTTTTTTTTTTTTTTAATCTAATATTATTATTATTATTATTATTATTATTATTATTATTATTATTATTATTTTGTTTTTGTTAAAATGTTTTAAAAACCTACTCATTTCCTAGACTCCTAGTTATTTTAGTACCAAGACACTATTTTTATGAATGTTTTGAAAGTGTTTTTTTTTTTTAAACAGTTTTGCTGTGTTTTGTCTGTTATTAGTACTTTTAAATATGCTTAAATATAGTTTTTATTAATTTTTGTAATCTAATTAGAATTAATTTTTGTTTATATACACACATACACACGTTTGTAAATAAATATTTAATTATATATTATATATAATATAATGTATACACACACACACACACACACACACACACACTAACACACACTTTCTTACATTACATTTACGTTTTCATTTTAGTTATAGTAATTTTGTTGTTTCTTTTAATTCATTTTCATTATGTGGCATGTTGTGTGGCAATTAGCTGAAATAATTTCAAGTTTTTTTATTTCATAAAATTTTTATTAAAGTTAAATTCTAAATCTAAAACTGTAATAAAATGTTTTATCTGAAACAAAACAAAGGTAATAGAAATTAAAACATATAGTTTGATAATAGAATAGAAATAGATAATAGAAAGTAAAATATATTAATAACATATAATAAATAATATATTGCCTTTGTTGCATTTTTAGTAATCTTTTGTCGTATAATAATTTAAATACTACTGTTAAATACTACTTATTTTTTTAATATATATGCACCCACACCCACAAATAATTTGTAAAAAATATATACTGTATATGTAATTGTTATATACAGAATATATACACTTTTCTACATTTATTTATTTGTATTAATATTTTATTTTTAGTAATTCTGTTGTTTTGTCTGTTATTAGTACATATATTAGTATTTTAAATGTTTAATATTTAAAATATATTTATTATTTTTGTTTATTTACACACAGATACACCCACACACACCCAAATAATTTGTAAATTAAAAAAAAAATTATATTATTTATTTATATATATATATATATATATATATATATATATATATATATATATATATATATACATACACATATATAGAAATATGTATATACATTTACTTACATTTACATTTTCTTACAAATAGTTTTCATTTGACATTTAGTTAGTTTTCGTTTTTTTTTTTAAATTCATTTTCATTTGTTTAATTATTTTAGTAAACTAAATTAAAATTAGTAATGCTTACTTGGCAATTAGCTGAAATAAAATAGGTTCAAATTCTTTTTTTTTTATTTCATTAAATGTCATTAAAGTTAAATTTCTGGTAACTTTTTTTTTTATGGTATTAGTTTCAGTTAACTATAATTAGCTTGTCTTTGTTGCATCTTGTATCTATCTGCTGCAATAAAAGCCACAAATGCAAACTACTCACTAAAGACAATTTATAAAGTGAAGAGATGTGCATAAATCAATTATATGTCATCAGTATCGTTTCACTTCTACAAATTTAGGCCAGATTGCTTTCATACCAACTTTGAGTCCTTATGAACCTAATTCCTGGACATGTTTGTGTTCCTCAGGCTCACGAGATGAGCGCCAGACACTCGGCGGAGGCCATGAAAGCTGAGAAATGGCAGTTTGAGTACAAGAACCTCAACGACAAATATGAGACTCTTCTGAAGGAGAGAGAGGTACGACACTGATCCCTCACATCAGAGCAGATGAACTCTGTGATTGTAACCATGTGTGTATTTGTGTGCTGCAGAAGCTGATAAGTGAGCGTGACGCGCTGAGAGAGACCACTGAAGAGCTGAGATGTGCTCAGGTCCAGCAGCAGTGCTTAACAGGTCACACACAGCACATCTTCAGACACAAACATAAGCCCCGCCCTCTCTCACATCATCAACCAATCAGCTTTCCCTCACTGTGTGTCTGTAGTTTCTCTGAGCGCTGAATCAGGAGCCGCCGGCAGCCTGGCGGCAGAAATCATGCCAACAGAGCTCAGGTCAGTGTTTAAACAGCAGAAATGGTGACACTGCTAACTTGAGAGCACTTGTTTGCTGATTTACATTATTTACAGATTAAGAAACTTCTTATGTGTGACCCTGGACCACAAAACCAGTCTTAAGTAGCACAGGTGTATTTGTAACAATAGGGGTCAAATGTATCACTTTTTTTTAATTATTTTTTTTAATTCCAAAAATCATTAGGATATTAGGTAAAGATCATGTCCCATGAATATATTGTCAATTTCCTACTGTAAATGTATCAAAACTTAATATTTGTTTAATAATTTGCATTGCTAACAGCTTCATTTGGACAACTTTACATGAGATTTTCTCAATATTTTTATTTATTTATTTTTTTTTTTCCTGGAGACTTCATCTTTAGATTCCAGTTTTTAAATAGTTTATCTCGGCCAAATATTGTCCTGTCATAACAAACTATACATCAATGGAAAGCTTATTCATTCAGCTATTCACTTCGCAAAGTCCAAATTTTAGTATAATTTGAGATACTTTTATAGTGATTATTAATATTCTGAATTAGTTTATTTTATATTTACTGTTTTCATTTTATTTTATTTTTGTTTTTAAAAATTCATATTTCAACTAAAAATATTTGGTTTTATATAATTAAAAATTAGCTATAAACTAGTATTTAAATGCGCAGATTAAATGTTTATGTGCAACTCAGTTTTTACTTGAGAGTTATTAGATAAATGTGATTATTAATTATTACATTTATTCATCATTTATTTATTATTAAAGATTTTTATTTATTTTTTTATTTTTTTATTTTTTCAGTTTTTCAGTTAAAGAAACCTTTTTTCGGTTTCAGGTTTATGCATCACTAATATTTGGTTTAACATTTTATTTTTCTTGTATGTATACATGCAATAAATTAAAATATAATATATATTTTTTTTTATTAAAATGTGTATACAATACATTTTCAAATAAAATACATAGATTATAAATAAAACATTATTTGTGTATGTGTATTATTTTGATTTTAAATAGTTTGTTGTTTTTTTATTAGAAATTTTATATAAAAATGAAAATACCTTTTTTTTTTTTTTTTTTTTTAATTGATTATAATTAATATGTAATTTTTACATTTTATATTTTGGAGTTAAATGTGGGCTGTTTTTGTGAGATTCACTCTAACATGCATTTACAACAGAACTTTTACAATGTAATGCAGATGCAACGTTTTCTTTTTGTGATCTGGATTTTTTTTTTTTTTGTGCCAGATAAATGCAGCTTTGATTTAATGAATTTTGTAATGAATTTTAAATTACAAAAATTATTAAATCTTTTTTTTATTATACCATAAAACTAAAAAGACTGACTGACTTCAATATGGGTCGTATATATTTTTAGTAGTTGCTTGCAGTGTTTCTGGACTTTCTAGTTGAACATTTGAGTAGCTTAGCGGTTTCAAAACATAATACTAACCACACACACAAGTGCTCAAAAATGCAGTAAAAAAGGTGAAATTGTAAAGTATTTTTACAATTCAAAATAGCTGTTTTCTATGTGAATGTGTTAAAATGTAATTTATTTCTGTGATCAAAGCTGAATTTTCAGCATCATATCTCCAGTCTTCAGTGTCACATGATCCTTCAGAAGTCTGTAAGTTTGTGTTTGTGTACGTGAGATAAGTCTGACATGTGAATGTGTTGTCTTTGTTTTCGGTGTGTCAGGGACACGGTTGTGCGTCTGCAGCAGGAGAATAAGATGCTGTGTGTTCAGGAGGAGTCGTACAGACACAGACTGGAGGAGGTCCAGACGCAGCTGGAGGAGTCACAGCGCTGTCAGAACACACTCGAGACCCACAACCGGTCTGTCTTTGTCTGTGTGTGTGAATTACATGTGAGAAATACATCAGTGTATGGAGTGTGACGTGCTTTCTCTCTCTGTCTGTGTGTCAGATTGAGTCAGCAGCAGATATCGGAGCTGAGCTCTCAGGTGGAGGAGCTGCAGAGAGCTTTACAGGAGCAGGACAGCAAGACTGAGGATGTCAGTAACTCTCACACACAAACACACACTTCTGAATCGCTTCACACATTCGCATTCACTGAATACTGATTCCTCTGGTCATGATTGTGTATGAGCTAAAATCACTCTCTTCAGTCCACAAACAATCAGTGCTGTCTGATGGACGAATTGCCTCATTTAAGACAACATGAGATCAGAATTAATTAATTTGCTAATTCAAGTCTGCGCTCATTGTGAACGATTCATGAATGAAATCAGTCTAAATCGTAATTCTATAATTGTATTTTTTTAAATAATTGGTGAATGAAAATGGTAATGTTGCCTTGGTAGCTGATAGAAGCACTAAAATATTATTTTTTTTTACATTTTGTAAATTATAAAAAAATCTAATCAAAATAATAATATAATTTTTTTTTTAATAATTTAAATTTTTTTTTTCCTTTTATTTTAGAGTGAAATTTGGGCTTTTTTGTCATTTTTTTAAATTATTTTAATATTTCTTTTAGGCTTTATTTACTGTTCTATTTCAGTTTTAGTAATTTTAGTACTTAAAAATATGAAAATAGTAAATGTCGTCTTGGTAACTGATAAAATAAAATTGTTACAATTTTGTAAATTATATTTTAAAAATCAAATTGAAATAGAAATAATAATAATAATAATAATAATAATATTTTAAATAATTGTTTTTCTGTTCATTTTAGAGTGAAATGTGGTCTGTTTTTGTGAGACTCAAATGCATATAGAACATGCTCAACAAAGGTATTTTTTTATTTTTTATATAGTTTTCAGTTTTGTCATAGAATCATTTTATGTGCTTTTATCATTTTTAAATTATTTTAATATTTCTCCTAGGCTTTATTTAATCTTCAATTTCAGTTTTAGTAATTTTAGTATTTAAAAATATGAAAATGGTAAATGTCTCCTTTAACTGATGAAAGAAATACAATTATTTTAAAATTTTTGTAAATTAAAAAATCTAATAAAAATAAAAAAAATATTTGTTTATTACTATTATTATTTTAAATAATGTATTTTTTTATATTGTTAATATAATAATGATAATAATAATATTATCATTTATTTTGTTTTGTGAGATTCACATTATGCATTAAAAAAATCATTATGATTCATATTATGCATGCAAAATCTGTTACTGTATTTTAATTTATTTTATTTTTTTAAATTGTAGTTTTTTCTTTTTACTTTGTCATGAAATTTGGGCTGTTTTGTGAGATTTATGTCACGCATATTTAACGAATCCAGTCAAATCCAAATGAAATGGATGTTAAATGTGTAGTGAATGGCGTATCTCCTCAGACAGCAGTGACTGAGCGATTTCCATCTGTTTGTGATTTGATTTAATATGACTCACCTGATCATCTGATCTGAATGTGAAACCACACAATATCCCATGAACAATCTCTCTGTCTCTGTCTGGTTGATTGTGTCTGTAATCTGTAACTGTTTTGTTTGCGGTGCTGAAATTAACGCCTGCTCGTCTGTTTTTATCCGCCCACCTCCTAATCGACCAATCATCTGCCGCCGCAGGTCATTGTAAGTACCGCCCACCGGCCCGTCTGCCTTCTGATTGGACACTGATTGTTAATGTGTTGTGATCACTGACGGTGTGTGATGAACACAAATGTCTGATCTGTCAGCGTCTCACCTGCTGTTTCTCTTTCCCGACAGTCTTCGCTGTTGAAGAAGAAGCTGGAGGAGCATCTGTGAGTGTCTCTGTCGTCTGTCCTCTCTAAACCAGCAAGTTCATCAGATGTTGTGTTAATACTGTGTTTTTGTGCAGAGAGAAGCTCCATGAGGCTCATTCTGACTTGCAGAAGAAACGAGAGGTGATTGATGATCTAGAGCCACCTGTGGACAGTAACAGTGAGTCAAAACACACACAATTTAGCTCAAAGACAAAAGCAGTAAATGTTTGAAAAATGTTTACTATTTAAAATAACTGCTTTCTATTTGAACACATTTTAAAATGTAATTTATTCCTGTGATCAAAGCAGATTTTTTTTAGCATCATTACTTAATACATTTAACTAATAGGTATTTTTGGTCTTTTCATAATTTTAATAATTGTTAGCTTGGGAATTAGCTGAAATAAAATGTTTTTTTTTTTTTTTTTATGTTTTATTTCAGCTTTATTTCAAGGTAACATGAACTGAACTGTTAATTAACAACAATAGAAATATTAGTAGTGCCCGTTCATTCACTTATAAGCGACCAGAAAAATCATAAAATATAAAAATGTAATACACACAAAAATACTAAAATTTAAAATATGATAAAAAGGTCTATGAATTATTTAACAGCATATACATGCATAAAATGACTAAATCTAAAGTTGAAAATACATTTACTAATTGCTAAAGCTAAACAAAAAAACTATAAAAACGATACAATAAACAAAATTACTAAAACTCAGATGAAATTGGAAACTAAAAATAAGCATAAGACTAAAAAATATTGTTGATATTTCAGTCAGTTACCAAGGCAAACTTTTTGCTAATTACTAAAATTACTAAAACTAAAATTGGTTTCAAAAAATAAAGTGAAATAGAAATATTGAAAAAAGTAATAAAGACAAAAAAATTGTATTATAAAAATATTAAACATTTTATAATTTTAAAAAATACATAAGACAATAATTAATACAATACAATACAAATTAAATACAATTAATACAAATTAATAATTAATATTGTATTATAAAAATATTAAACACATTTTAAGCATATGACAAATAAAACATTAATGCAAATTAATTTCTAATAATTAACTTTGTATTATAAAAAAAGGTTTAAAAAAAGTGAAATAGAAATATTTAAAAAAGTAATAGACAAAAAATTGTATTCTAAAAATATAAAACATTTTTATAATATAAAAAATACATGAGACAAATAAAACATGAATACAAATTAATTAATAATTAAAATATTAATATAAAAATATTAAACTTTTATAATGTAAAAAATAAGAAAAAACAAAAACTATTTGTTACTAAGGCATTTATCATATACATTTATAATTTTCATTAACTTTAAAGTTGAAAATAAATTTACTAATTACTAAATCTAAAGCTAAATGGATATTTAAAAAAAACTAGTAAAAAATATACAATTCCTCTAAAATTGGAAACTAAAAATAAGCGTAACACAATTTTTTTTTTTTTTTATATATTTCAGTCAGTTGCCAAAACAACGCTTACATTTTTGTTAAAGTACTAAAATTACTAAAACAGAATAAAAGAAGCTAAATAGAAATATAAAACAAACAAACAAAAGCACATAAAAGTACTAAAACTGTTATTGAAAAGTGAAAATTGATATTCTATAACTGTATATACATGAACATAAGACATGTTTTTATATATATATATATATATATATATATATATATATATATATATATATATATATATATATATATATATATATATATATATATATATAAAATATAATGTGTATATATATGTGTATATGTATAAATAAATGTATATCACATTTCATAAATATAATGAAATCATTTCAAGCAGAAAGCTGCAAATATTTAACTACAAAAAGGGACTGCTTTTGAATTGAATCAGTGTTTGATCTTTTGCTTCAGTTCATTACAATACGACAAAAACACAATGATTGTTAGAGTGAAAACTAGTCCTATACTATACTAGCGAGTGATAAAGACACTGTCTGTGTGTGTTTGTGTGTATGTCAGTGGCGAAGAAGATCGACGAGCTGCAGGAGATCCTGAAGAAGAAAGATGAAGACATGAGGCGAATGGAGGACAGATACAAGAGATATGTGGAGAAAGCTCGCACCGTCAGTACAGACTGCAGATAGATACATACAGTGGTATAACAGTCCTGCGTGTGCTTCCATGAACTGAATATGTGTGTTTCAGGTCATAAAGACTCTGGACCCGAAGCAGAAGTCGAACACTGTTCCTGCTGAAGTTCAGGTGCTGAAGAACCAGCTGACAGAGAAGGACAGAAAGATACAGCATCTGGAGGTCAGAAACACACACACACACACACACACAGAGTCTGGTGTTTGTCTGTGACTGTGGTAGTGATGCTGATCTTGTCTTTCAGCATGATTTCGAGAGGACACGCTCCAGACACGACCAGGAGGAGAAGCTCATCATCTCAGCCTGGTACAACATGGTGAGAAAATCACAGGAACATGTCAGATCAGTCTGAACAACATTACGACGAATAATTACACTAAACACGTTTACAGTAAATGCACACACAGTGGAGGTCTATTGCAGCTGAGAGTTAAAAAGCTGAAATAACATTGGCATTTTTATTAAAGCACAATCAGCATGATTATTCAGCTTTTTATTATATTTAACATACTTTAATGTAGTTGGGTATAATAATAAATTAATAATAATAATAATAATAATAATAATAATAATAATAATAAATTGTTTAACAGTAATAAGAATCTTCATTTGATTGCATAGAAGATTTTTTTTTTGTCAATTTGATGAACATGCAGAATTTGTATTTTAATGTAAAAATTAAAAAATTTACTAAATTTTATAAAATTGTATCTCTTTCGTACAATTAATCAAACTTTTTTTTTTGTTTTGGGTTACTAAGATTTAATTTCACCATTAAAATGGATTTCTGGGGGAAAAACAGAAAAAGTAGTTATATACTATACTATAATATTTTTACATTATTTATTTATGATTTTTATTATTTTATTTTTAGTAAATTTAATAAAAAAAAATCACATTTTATAGTGCTGTAAAAAAATGTATTTACTTTTAATAGATTGTAATTAAATTGTATACATTTTGTGAATTTATTTTATTTTATTATTTTTTTATTTTTTGCTAAAATTTAATTCTCCCATTAAAATAGAATTCTGGGAAAAAAAGAAAAAAAGAAATGGGGGGAAAAAATAAAACTCATTTTATAGAGCTTTAAACATAAAATTTGATCTTAAACTTTTAATATCTTTAACTTGTAATTAAATTGTAATTTTTTTGCTAATATTTAATTTCACCATTAAAATGGAACTCCGAGAAGAGGAGAAAAAAAATCGGGGACAAAAAAACAAAAACAAAAAACATTATCTTAAACTTTTTAATTAAATTACATGTTAAATTATGTATGTGTTGTTAATTTAATTAATTAATTAATTAATTAATTTTATTAATATTATGTGTCTCTGTGTTATTTTTGCTAAAATTTTATTCCGGAATTGGAATTTTGGGAAAAGAAAAAGAATTTGGGGAAAAAAATAAAACCCATTATTTTGAGTAGTAATGTAATTAAATTGTATGTTTTGTGAATAAAATTTTTTATTGTTTTTGGCTAAAATTTAATTCCACCATTAAAATGGAATTCCGGGGAGGAGAAAAAAAAAAACAGATTTTGGGAAAAAAAAAAAATCTTAAACTTTAATAAATTGAAATAAAATTGTATATGTTTTGTGAATAATTTATTTATTTTGCTCAAATTAAATTTAACTATTAAAATGGAATCCAGAAATATTTAAATGGGGAAAAAACATTAATAAAGCATTCATTGGAATTTGGGGGAAAAGTAATGGTGATTTCCCAATCACAGTGTTTAGGGGAAAAAAGTCAGATAGTTTTTTTTTTTAATATCAAATTTTCATGAATTTATCCAAACAGAGATGAGATGATGTGAAATCAGCAGCAGATGCTGCATGTAAAACTGGAGCTGAGTATTAAAAGCATCTCTTTCTCTTTGTGTGTCTCCCAGGGAATAGCTCTTCACCAGAAGGTCGCCGGAGAGAGATCGGGATCGGCTTCTGGTCCGGCTCAGTCCTTCCTGGCCCAGCAGAGACAATGGACGCAAGCCCGCAGAGGACTGTCCCGCCTGCAGCCCAGATAAACCTACACCTCCAGCACTTTCTGTCTGTCTGTCTGTCTCTGATCGTCCTGCTGAGAACCGAGAGAGGATGTGTTTTATCAATGTCTTTTTAGATTTGACCCGAGCGTCAGTATGTAGTTCAGTTTTAGTTTAATTACTTCTGTCAATGAGTTTAATGAAGTAGATCAACCTTTGATTGTTTTAATGATGATTTTTTTTTTTTTTTTTAATGCTGTTATTTGGGGGTGTTGATCAGGGTTAAGGTGCATGTTGAACGCACTTTACACACTCGGTGCCTTCAGCCGTCCGTCAGTCGTCTGCTGTACACAAACCAAACTCTGAATGCTGGAAGCCTTTAATTGCGACGAACAAACGAAGTGCTTTTTTAATCATGTTTCCAAATGGGAGTAAACTCGAGCTGCTGTGTTTTAAAGACACTAATCGGATGATTTATCCGCTGGCTGCTGCTTGACCGTTTTCACGACGGTTGTTGTTTTGTTGTAACGTCACCAAAGTCTGTCGCTGGTATTTATTGAGCTGGAAACACTACTGACTGACTGACTGTGAACACTGCTGTGGCCCTCGTCAGTCCAGACGCTGGGGTGGGTTCGTTCGTTTGTTCATTTGTTCTTCACTTTCTGAGAGTTGTGTCACTGTGCTGATGTTCATGAGTTGCGTTTGTGTGTCTTCTCACAGTGTTTTGGTCGTTCGGTCTGGACTGATGGGGGTCGGTACGGAAATAAATCACTTTAGTATCACTGTTCTTCTCTTTGCACTACAATAAAAAGACATTATTGGTACGACATCAGATCTGAGTTTGTTTTATTGTTAGATTTGTAGCCCCTGGCTCCATGTTTGCCTGAAAATTATAGTAGACTTTTATAAAAAAAAAAAAAAAAAGTGAGAAATAAAAAGGATAAATACTTTGCTGACAAATATGGAGATGTATGCCAAAAAAAGTAATATTTACTGTAGGAGTGTACTGTTAAACCTGTTATGTTTTTTTAATTCAAATAAAAAAAGTTGTATAGATTTTAATTTTATGTTTTAATCAAATTGTATTATTATTGAATCAAATTTATCTAGATGAGTAAATCTTGTTTTATGTTTTATAGTGCTGAACTGTTGTATGTATTAAATGATTATATTTAAATCATTTTATTTTAATGTATTGTACATTTTTATTCATCATTTAAAATGCTGAACTGTTATGTATTAAGTAATTTCAATTAATGTATTTAATGTAAATTTGTTTCAATCAAACTATTTCATTATTTAATAATTTATTTTAATCAAATTTAGTAATATATTTAAATTGGTTTATTTACATTATTTCAATTTAATATTTTAATCAGATTTTATATATTTTAATTTATTTAAAACATTGTATATTTTAATTTTATATTTTAATCAAATTTTATTTCTGTGAATCAAATGTATCTAGATGAGTAAATCATGTTTCATCATTTATAGTGCTGAACTGTTGTATGTATTAAATAATTGTATTTAAATCATTTTAATGTATTTAATCTAAATTAATATTTAAATGTAACTTTACATTTAAATCATTTATTTATTTTAATCAAATTGAGTAATTTATTTTATTTTTAACTTTTTTCTTTAAATTAAATTGTATATATTTTAATCACAGTGTATGTTATTTTAGTTTTTAATCAAATTTAGCTAGATGAGTTAATCTTATTTTGTCATTTATAGTGCTGAACTGTTACATGTATTAAATCATGTTGTTTAATTAATTTTATTTTAATGTATTTAATCTAAATTTATATTTGAATCAAAGTTAATAATTATTACTTTAACTTATTGAAAACAAATTGTATATATTTTTATATTTTAATAAATTTAGATTCTTTTAATCACATTTAGCTAGATGAGTTAATCTTATTTCATCATTAATAGTGCTGTCATATGTATTAATTTTATTTTTTATCAATGTATTTAATACCAATTTATATTTAAATCAAACTATATTTGCTATTTTAATAATTTAGTTATTTTATTTAAATTAGTAATGTATTATTCAAATCAGTTTATTTAAATTATTTTAACCTTTTTATTTAAATCAAATTGTAATTAATTTTAGATTTTAATCAAATTAGTTAATCTTGTTTTATCATTTATACTGCTGAACTGTTATATGTAATAATTTTATTTAAATTTAATAAAAAATTATATTTAAATCAAACTATTTATTTTAATTATTTTAGTTGTTTATTTTAATCAAGTGTAATGTGTTATATAAAACTACTTTTTTATTTAAATCAAATTATATATATTTAATTTTATTTCTTTCAATGTTATTTAGCTAGATAAGTTAATCTTAGCAATTATAGTACTGAACTGTTTTATTAATTAATTTAGATTAAAATAAAATTGTATTTTATTTTAATTAAATTAGTAATGCATTACCTACATTAGTTTATTTAAATTATTTTAACTTTATTTAAATCAAATTGTATATATTATATCAATTTTGTATTTCAAATTCGATCATTTCTTTTAATCAAATTTAGCTAGAAGTTAATCTTATTTTATAATTTGTAGTGCTGAACTGTCATGTGTATTAATATAATTTAATTAATTGTATTAATAGTTTAAGTATTTATTTTAATCAAATTTAGTAAGATAAAGTAGTCTAACCCAATTTTATAATTTTTTATAATTTATTAAATAATTGTTTAAATAATTAAAATCTATTTTATCCAAATTTATCCAATATTTTTTTTTTTTATATTTTCTAATTATTTATTGCAATAAAATTTAGTTAATTAGTTAAATCTATTAAATGTGTAATAACATTAAACAAGTAATAACATTGATTTAAACGTGAAATTTTGAAGCAGAAAATCTAAAACAGTATTTTCTTGTAAAATACGCACAAATAAACAATCGTTTGTTTTATTTATATGTCCGTTTTATTTTATTTTTAGTATATGCGAAATGCGCTGCGGCTTTTCCTCCGGCCGGCAGGCGGCGGCGGCGCGCCTTTTACGCTCACGAGCACTGAAAGCAGATGAAAAGCAAAGCAGTATGGCGGAGCGACGCTGAAATACAACAAACCAGTGCGAAAAATATCGGGATAAAACCCCGGAATCCTGCCGAATCATCGCACAATCCGGCCGGTCTGCGACTGTAACCACAAACAGACCCGCGGCTCGATAATCGCGCCCTTCGTGTTTGTCGTTGACGGTGTTTTTGTTTCGTCGCGACATCCCGCGACACTTTATGATCTCATAACAAGGCAAACTAACGCATTTTTCTTTCATTTTCACCTTTATTACGTTTACGCGCATTTAAAATACGAGTAATTGTTTCGCAAGCGCGTGTGCTGGCAAATAGTTATCTCAGATAACGTTAGTCACTGCAGAAACTAAAACACCAGAAGTGAATGTAAAGGCTTTATTTATTATTTCACCGACCGGCAAAACAATGGAGAAAAGGCAGCATAAATCAGAGCATAAATCAGACAAACATCACCGCCATCACCACCACCATCATCATCGCCACCGCCACCAGTCCTCCAGCAGCAGCAGCGGGGAATCCGGCGGCAGCAGCCCGGCTCACGGTGCGCCCAAAGCGGCCAACGCCTTCGCCAACGACGGCAGCTTCATGGAGCTGTTCAAGAAGAAGATGGAGGAGGAGGAGAGGAGGAAGAGAGAGACCGAGGAGGAGGAGCAGACCACGAGCTCTGTTGCGGCAGGTCAAGCGGCTCCGGACAAGAAGCCGTTAGGCGTGAGCAGCTTTGTAAGAACGGCAGTGGACGCGCTTTACTTTAGCGTAACATTCACACTCACACACGCAATTACATTTAGAGAGAAAGAGGGGTGTCAGTAGATTCGGGCTCTGTTCGGGTCCCTGCCGCTTCCTAAAGCCCGTGTAACGCTGTCAGTCTGTTCCTGTTTAACTCAGGTGGGCAAGCGGAGAGGAGGAGCACGACTGGCCCTCAAGACGGGGATGGTGGCCAAAAAACAGAAACTCGACTCGGAGGTGAGACAAATGCTATTTCTAATATAACAATAATAATAAGTAATACTTTGTTTAATTGTTCAAATTCATACTGTATGTCTGTATCCATCGTAGCTCCGTCAAAATACCTATTCACTGATTTAAATCTTTTAACGGCTCTGGATTTAAATGACCGTTGCTATGCAACAAATCAACGGTCAGCGGTTTGTTTTATGGAAGACTGTTTCAGCTACTGAAATTAATGAAAGTAATAAAAGCATTTTTATCTCGCAGGACTTTTCCCCCCTCAGAATTTCGAGATATAAACCCAGATATAAATTTTTGGTTCCCAGAATGTTATTTTTTATGGTTTGTTTTAGGTTAGCCCGGGAAGTTTTCTTAACGTTCCCAGAAGGTTAGTTTTTTTTGTTTGTAGAACGTTATTCCAACGTTCCCCTAACATTATTGGAACATTCCCAAAATTAGTTTTTGGCCTGTAGAGTGTTCCCAGAATGGTAATCTTATGTTCCCAGAATGTTCGTTTTTTGCTTTGTAGAACATTATTCTAATATTATTCTAACATTATTCTAACATTATTGTAACATTCCCAAAATGTTTTTGGTTCCCAGAAAGTTAGTTTTTGACTTGTAGAGTGTTCCCAGAACTGTAATATTATGTTCCCAGAACGTTCGTTTTTGGTTTTTAGAAAGTTATTCCGATGTTCTCCTAACATTGTTGGAACATTCCCAAAAAGTTAGTTTTTGGCTTGTAGAGTGTTCCCAGAACTGTAATCTTATGTTCCCAGAACGTTCGTTTTTTGGTTTGTAGAACATTATTCTAATGTTCCCAGAATGTTCAGCTTTGGTTTTTAGAAAGTTATTCCAATGTTCCACTAACATTTTTGGAACATTCCCATAATGTTGGTTTTTCGTTCCCAGAACCATAATCTAACGCCCCCAGAATGTTCGTGTTTGGTTCCCAGAAAAGTACTTTTTAAAAAATCAATCTAACATTCCCCTAACGTTATTCTAACGTTCCCATAATGTGAGTTTTTGGTTGTCAGAAAGTTAGTTTTTGGCTTGTAGAACATTCCCAGAATGTTAACCTAATGTCCCCCTAACATTATTGTAACATTCCCATAATGTTAGGTTTTGGTTCCCAGGAAGGTAGTTTTTAAAACTTTAATCTAACATTCCCCTAACATTATTCTAATATTCCCATAATGTAATTTTTTTTTGTTTCTCAGGAAGTTAGTTTTTGGTTTGAAGTTTGGTTTGAGTTGAAAAGTCAGAATTGCTGGCTATAAACTCGCAGTTGTGAGTTAAAAAGTCAGAATTGTGGTATATAAAGTCGCAAATTCTGAGGAAAAAATACCTTCTTCCCCCTCAGAATTAAGAGTTTATATCTTGATTCTGACTTTATAATTCATAGTTCCTAGTTATGAAGTCAGAAGTGTGACAAAAGGTCACAATTGCCTTTATTTTTATTCAGTGGTGGAAAAGGTTCTTCAATGAGGAAGTAAGCTAATGTGTGTGTGTGTGTGTGTAAATAATTTGTTTAAATGGGTAAATCAGGAAGAATTTGCAATTGTTTTATAATGGATAATGTTTTTTGAAAGTAGTCTCTTCTGCTCACCAGGGCTGCATTTATTTAATTAAAAATACAGTAAAAACTGTGAAATATTATTCTTTAAAATAACTGTTTTCTATGTGAATATGTTAAAATGTAACTTATTCATGTGCTCAAAGCTGAATTGTCATTCTGATATGCTGATTTGCTGCTTAAGAAACATTTCTGACATTTATTATTGTTGAAACCATTTTTTTGTGGAAACCGTGACACATCTCTCTCTCTCTCTGTGTGTGTGTGTGTGTGTGTGGATGCAGGTGGAGGCTGGAAAAGGAGACGCCTGGACTAAATACATGGCAGAGGTGAAAAAGTATAAAGCGCATCAGTGTGGCGACGATGATAAGACCAGACCGCTGGTCAAATAGACTGAACTGCTTCCTGTGGAGACGGGTGTCACTGCCATTCACGCCGTCTGTTCTTCTCCTTCAGCTCTTCGTTTCCAGGTCGCGTTTTATCCTGTGCGCCGTATTTGCCCCATTTGTTGGATTCTGGTTCTTTTCGAGACGTTATGATTTAGTCCGTGGCATTAGACCCATCTCGTTCACCTTGTTGATATTTTGTACTCTACATGTTTGGTACTTGAATGTCACCCGATGAAGATTGACCATGATGAATTAAACTCACAGTACCACAGCATCTGTCCTGACTGTGTGATGATTCAACATCTCACACCTGATCACATGTTTCTGAGAATAAACATTCATTTGTCAGCTTCCATTTTACACACTTTACCTCAGTTAGGATGCCTTGCTTTGTCTTTACATACTGCTTTTTTTCTGATTGCTTCAAGTAGTTTAATAGTGTGCTTGAACTCTTCATGGCTTCATGAAATGCAAGATGCAACACAAAGCTAATTTGTCAGCATCAAACCTTTTCCAGCACTTCAAGCTTTTACTATAAATCAGAAAAACGTAAATCAGGAGAAATGTTTCAATGTTTTAAATATTCCAAATTTATACATGTATTCTTTTGAGCCTCAAGTGTTAAAAAATGAAGCTCAAAAAGTTTTTGAACAGCAAGATTTTTATTTAAAGAAGTCTCTTCTGCTCACCAAGCCTTCATTTGAAAAAAAAAACTTTCAATTTGAATATATTTTAAAATGTAATTTATGTGTGATTTTAAAGCTGAATTTTTAGCATCATTACTCCAGTCACATGATCCTTCAGAAATCATTCTAATATTCTGATTTGCCGCTCAAAAAGCATTTATGTTGTTGAAATCAGCTGCGCAAATACTTTTCAGGTTTCTTCAATGAATAGAACGTTCAGAAGAACAGCATTTATCTGAAATAGAAATCCTTTGTGACATAAATGTCTTTATCTTCACTTTTGATCAATTTAAAGCATCCTTGCTAAATAAAAATAATTATTTCTATGACGTCTTTACCAAAGAAATTAAATAAAATGCTTCAAGCTTTTGAATGGTTATGGTGTATAATGTTAGAAAAGCTTTTTATCTTAGATAAACGCTGATCTTTGGATCCTTCTATTTGTCAAAGAATCCTGAAAAAAATTTACTCAACTGTTTTACATATTGTTTCTTGAACAGCAAATCAGAATGATCAGAAAAACATTTGAAATAGTAAATATTTCAGGATTAAAGTGCATTTTGCATCAAACAAGACAAAGTCATTTTGCTTATCTAGCAAATGCATGTTCCTTTAAGATTTTTTAAATATTTTGACAAATACACAGATATTAATATTAATTAATATTACAATATTAAGACAAATACTAAGATGAGCCTTTTTTTTTTGCAGTTGCTGAAATAAAAAATCAATAATTGATCAAATGTTTGTTGAACCTACTTAAGTTCAAATATAAAACAATGCTTGAATACACTAGCCTACACACACACAAAAAAGCTAATTTCAGGTCATTCCTTTTTCTAAATAATTCCATGGAATGTCTGGATTCTGATTGGCTGGTAAGTGTGCAGTAAAACCGTTTAATGCACAGGTAGTTCCAAGTCAGTCATTGCACCTATACTCTCACAGAATGAGAGTATAGTTCCTATCCATATCCTGGAAAATCACAACTTCTCATTTTCTGTTGGTCTTAGCACACGATGTAACTACAGTAGAGTCAATTTTTAAATAGGAAAAATATGAAAAAAAGTGCTAATGGCCTAATCTGATTCAGTGATTTATGCTAAGCTATGCTAAAAGTGCTAACAGCAGACCTGAAGATCGGCTGAATGGATTCAAAAATGGTAAAACTCGTCTGTTTAACTCTAGGGGAGTTGGAAAATGAGCCTATTTTCAAAAAAGTGGAGTGTTTCTTTAACGCACGGCAAACAGTCGATTATCCTTTACTTGTTACAATTTTATATTTTAGACCAAAAAAATAAAAAATAAATACAAATTCACACACACAGTGTTTTGACTAAGGCTTCTGCATTTTTATTTTGCTCGTGTCCTGAAACGCAAGTAAACAAATCCTGAAAGTTCAAGTATATTACAATGGCCGCCCCACCCCCTGCCCTTTGTCATTTGGTTTTCACTTACGTTTGAACATTTTAAAGGGGCGTTTCATTTGATGAACAGCACCAGAGACACCGACCCACACCAGAGAAGGAGGAACACCTTTACTCGCCCGCTCATCAATATTCACACTCACGCATTAAAAAAAGATCCTCATTTACAGAAGCTGCGCGCTAATTAACATGCAAACACACACACACACACACACACACACACACGTTTCCCTCCCCATCACAGTGATCAGGTCTGTCTGTGTAAACATTGATACATATATACAACCTACGGATCATCATTCAAATAACATTATTAGACAATATTCAAATGCGTATAAAAATGGTTCCGTCTCATTGGACGGCCAGCAGATCATGCATAAAAACGGGAGGAGTCAGTCCACGATGAGACTTCCGTGATGTCATAAGGGTTTCCTCTTCAAGTCTCCGCCCTGCGTTTGATTGACATCTGCACACAGAGAGAGAGAGAGAGCGTGTCAGTAATGAAGCATGGCGACTCGTCCCGACTGAAGATGATGAAGAAAGCAGCAAACGCACGCATGCAGGCAGCGTCGCTCGCTCAGCGTTTACCTGAGAAAGCCAGCTGTAAGTGTGGCGGCAGAGCGGCCTGAGCCCCTGACATGAGACCCTTTAACACATCTGAGGAGAGACGGGACAGAGAGAGACACACAAACCACGCATGAGACGCCACACGAGACACACAGAGATTCAATGAGATGAAGCAGATTCATGATGAGCCACGTGATGAAGAGCAGAAGATGAGTCACAAAACACACACAGCTGTGACAGCTTGTGTTTTTGAAGTTACTAAACAATACTAAATTATGTACTGAAGTAAATACTAATACGTTACACACACAAACACACATGACAACAGCTAATGAGGGCTCATGTGAGCCTGTCCAGTTGAAAGCCTAAGCAATATTTTAAAATAAATCTGATCTAAATGCTATTGATAAGTCGATAAACAGCTGACAAATAAGTTGAATCTGGTTGTTTTGCTTCTGAATATTTAGAATTATTCCTATGTTATATCATTTATATAGAAATATTCTAGATTATTCCTGATACACATGCGTCACTTAAAGACCACTAATGCACATGTACACATTTTAATATATATATATAAAAAAAAAACATTTATATTATATGCTAACAGTCAAAATTTTTTGAACAGTAAGATTTTTTTTTCTCTTCTGCTCACCAAGCCTGCATTTATTTGATGTACAGTAAAATGTTTTATATTTTTGCTATTTGAAATAAGTGTTTTTTTATTTTAATTTATGTTAAAATGTAATTAATTCCTGTGATTTCAAAGCTGCACTTTTAGCATCATTACTCCAGTCTTCAGTGTCACATGATCGTTCAGAAATTATTTTAATATTTGCTGTTCAAAAACATTTATTATGATGTTGAAAAGAGCTGAGTAATTTTTTTCTTCTTCGATGAATTAAAAGTTAAGAACAGCGTTATATATATATTTTTTATTTATATTATTATTTATATATTATATATAATATATTTAATTACTATAATTTCTTTCTCAAAAAAGAAAAAAATATTACACTGACTCCAAGCTTTTGAATGGTGTAAGTGTATAATATTACAAAAGCTTTTTATTTCAGATAAATTATAAAATCCTGAAAAAAATAAACAACAGTTTTAAATATTGATAATAAATGTATCAATTAAAAAAAGGTTAAGCAGCAAATCAGCATATTAAAATTTATTCTGAAGGATCATGTGACACTGAAGACTGAAGTAATGATGCTGAAAATTCAGCTTTGAAATCACAGGAATAAATTACATTTTAAAATGTATTCAAATAGAAATAGTAAAAATATTTCACTATATTACTGCTTTTGCTGTACTTTGGACCAAATAAAAGCAGGCTTGATGAGCAGATGAGACATCTTTACAAAAACATTGAAAAACTTTTGACTGGCAGTGTAAATAATATAACTATATTTCAATATAAATTAATACAAATATTGCATTATTATAAATAATTATATAAATTAATATAAATGATTTTACAATATTTAACCATTATTATGCTGTTTATTATTTAATTATTATTACTTATAAACTTTTAGTATAAATTGTAATGACATAAAAACAAAACATCAATAAAAAAAAAATAAAAATAAAAAAATCAAAATCAAAATCAACATTTCTGATCAACAAAATCCTAGAGAAGTATTTATAAATTTGTCCACTAATGAGATTTTTGAATAGATCTGAAGCCTAGTATCATTAAAAGCAGGACAGTGAAATAAAAATCTGGTTTATAGCTCTAGTTTTTTATGGTTCAATATCCTGTGGTCCAGGGTCACACATGTGACCCTGGACCACAAAACCAGTCATAAGGGTCAATTTTTTAAAACTGAGATACATACACCATCAGAAAGAATAAATAAGCTTTCAATTGATGTATGGTTTGTTATGATAGGACAATATGTGGCCGTTATACAACAATTCGAAAATCCGAGGGTGCAAAAAAAACAAAAAGTTGAAAAAGTTATCCAAATGAAGTTCTTAATACATATTACTAATCAAAAATTAAGTTTTGATATATTTACGCTAGGAAATTTACAAAATATCTTAATGGAACATGATATCCTTAATATCCTGATGATTTTTGGCATTAAAAAGAAAAATCAATCATTTGGACCCATACAATGTATTGTTGGCTATTGTTACAAATATACAAATGCTACTTAAGGCTGGTTTTGTGGTCCAGGGTCACATATATTAAAGTCCACCAATAAATGTTTATGGAACAAATGTGTATCAGGAACATCACAGCAGTGGTAAATATGTTGGGGAATTTAAAGATGTAAGATTATGTAGAATTCACTTTTTCAAGACTTAAACAAAATTGATGAATAGATAAACAATAATAATACACGATCGCAAATTTATTAAATCACATCGACTCACTCTGGGGAAGGTTGAACCCTGAGCTGCTGGGATTGGTGGAGACACCGGTGGTCGCAGTGGAAACCACAGAGGAAGGGAGATTCAGCAGGTTTGGAAACTGGAACGGGAGAGAGACGGGAACCAGACCTCCCAGCATCCCGTAACCCAGCGGCAGAGACGGACCGGGTGAGCCCAGCAGAGCGCTGGAGGACGACACCTGAAGACGAGGAAGAAAAACACCATCATGATCACACCGTTCGAGTCAAAAGCACACAGCAGATATTTTTAAAGACCTCCATGTGTTACAGCAACACACCCCTATGGAGTCTGATGGTTTTATTTTTTGTAAAAATGTGCCAAATAATAAAATAAGTCATAAATCCATGTTTTAGAAATGGCTTGTATTTTGAGTTCAGCTCTGTTGCGTGGCATAAATAATAAAAAAAAACCTGTCACATTTAGCAGCAGTGGCTCTTAAAGTAATAGCAGCCAAAAGACCTAATAGCCAAGCTGCTGTGATGTCTATTAATCAAAGAAGAAAACAAAAGGAAATCAATAACTTTTGTAGCTCTAAGCATTCATCTATATTTAATTGAGTATTTAGTGTTTGATAACTTTCTTCAATTTCTGTATTTAGCACTTGCTGGACACAGGTAAATAATGGGTTTATGTGAAGATTGTTTTAAGTTCACTTAAATTAGAAGTTAGAATTTTTTTAAAGTCTAATAAATGTTTAAAATTGATAGCTCACTATTATACGGTCATGTTGAATGGCAATTGTCAATGGTTTAATTATCATTAATATCAGTGAGACTCGCCTTCAGTCATAAAGATGTCATTAAACAAATATTAAACATATACTGTCTTTATGTTGTTTCTACATTAATTTGAAGATTGAATGTAAAATTACTGCAAAATAAAAGTATATTTTATCTATTTTATATTTATAACTTTAATGTTAGGTGGGATTAATCCTGATTAATTTCAGAATTTTTTTTTTTTTTGATTATTTAGTTAATTGTTAAATCGATTGACAGCAACAAAAAATAAGTAAATAAATAAACAACATTTAAAGTAATTATTTTATACATTTTCATTAAACATTAAAATACATTTAATGGAAATATAAAACAATTGAAATGTTTAAATAAAAATATTTTATTTAGTGATGTCAAATGATTCATCACATCCAAAATAAAAGTAAAAATATATATAAATACGCATGAATGCATATATGTAAGAAAAATATTTGTATATATTTAATATATTTATATACAATATTAATTATATTAATAAAATTGTAAATACATGTAAATATTTTCAAAATACTACATAATATACACATTTTGTAAACAAGAACTATTATTTGGGATGCAATTAATCATTTGACAGCACTAATTTTATTATTATTATTATTATTATTATCATTATTATTATTATTATTATTATTATATTTAACATTTATTATTTTCATTTTTTGTAATTAAATATTCAACTTAATTATTGACGTTTTCAATAAACATACAAATGTTAAATTTATTCTAATTTATTTTTAACTATTAATATTAAAACATTTTTATTAACAGATTTAAAGTAAAATATTACTACAATCATTATTTAATATTTAGTGCACATTTAAAAACTCTAAAAGGTTTTATATTGGTGAATTAAAAATCTTGTATTAAATGCAGATAATATTCTAGTTTTTTGTTACACAGGACTAGGACATTTCTAGAAGTAAAAGTATATTTATCCTATTAAACTTTCCTTACACACTTATGCTCTGTTTTTGCTGAAAAGATTTGACAATAAAAATAGGCTTAGAATTAGAAAAATAGTAAAATAAATAAACAAATGGTTAATAAAAATGTATATATAAAAAAAAAAAAAAAAAAAAAAAAAAAATTAAAAATAAATCTTCAGAAGGTTCATTAGTTAACATGAAGTAAGAAAAAAAATACTTCTACTGCATTTATTAATCATAATGTTAATTTCAGCATTTACTAATGCAATATTAAAATCACAAGTTGTGTTTGTTAACATTAATGCACTGTAAACTAACAAAATATATGACTACTTTTTATTAGCTCACTAGTTTTATGACATTAACTGAAATGAGCAAGAAAAAAGTATCATGTTAAAGTGCTTTTTCAAGTACCTTTTCATGAATATTGCTATTTTTAAGGGTTTTCCAGGCCTTACATTTCAAAAAGTCAAATTCAAGTACTTCAAGCACTTTAAGCACCTTGTACGAAACCTGTAATAAATACCGTAACAAATGTATTCCTCATTGTTTGTTCATGTTAGTTAATAAATAAACTAACGTTAACTAATGAAACCTTACTGTAAAGCGTTACCAAATATTTGTAATGAACCGATGCAATCATTTTTAAAGGTTTACTATAAATTTAAAAAGCCAAAAACAGACCTGTGAGAGTGGAGACGCTGTGGCGGTGGACACAGACGTGATTGTCTTCACTCCCTGATTGGCTCCACCCACTTGTCTGTGTCGCTGACTGTGATTGGCCGTCCCCGCCACCGGTGACACGCTGGTAGCCGTTAGCTTAGCCACAGATGCGGTTGTCGTTGCAAGCCCGGAGATGATGTTGCCCTGAGACGAATTCTTCTGCCCCACGGGGGCGCTGTAACCTCCAGCAACGAACCCTGTGTGAAAGCCCGGGCTCTTAGAGGCGTGCTGGTGCATGCTGGGTAACGTTGCCGGTCTGGAGACGACGGGTGAGGCGGTGGGCGTTAGCTTAATAATGGGCGAGCTGGGGTTGTGTGGTGATTTTGTGAGGGTGGCCTGCATGGGCGTGATGAAGCCGGGTTTGGGCGACTCGTGGTTTTTGACTTGCGGCGTCACGTGGTAAGACGGCGCGGATTTGACGTTTATTAGCGACGCAGAGGAAGCAGCAGGAAGCGTGCGCGACTGCGCCGGCGAAGAGCTGTTATTGCTGGTTTTGATGAGGCCTGATGGCATGGCGACCACCGTTTTTCCCGCCAGAATCTTCTGAGGGGCGTGAAGAGGCGACGCCGTTGGAGGAGGGCGGGGCTTCACCTGTGACACGCCCATCTTGGTGGGCGGAGTCACGGCTGGCCGCTGAGCGGGAATAACTGAGTGTCTCTGAATCGGCGACAAGACGCTCACGGCTTTAACGGCCGGAGACGCGGACGAGGAGGAGAGGATGCTGGAAGAAGGAGCAGGAGGAGGCGGGGTGCTAGTGCTCTTTTTGGCCAGGTGTGGTGACGCGTGCAGCGGTTTGGGCGGGTCGACTGTCGGCGGGCTGTCGGATTGGACCAGGTCTTTCGCAGCACTGCTCAGCATGGCCAGAGCGTGAGAGATGGAGTCCAGCGACGGGGCCGTCAGGTCCTCATCCAGAGAGTCCGACAGGCAGATGGGCTCCGGCGGGGACAGCGTCCGCTGAACGGTAGCAGGAGTCGCGGCGTCCACTGAGACGACCGGACGCTGGACGGTTGGAGGTGGTGTGGAGTTCACTGAGACGGATGGGCGCTGGAGCGCACCGCTGTCCTGAGGTTTGGGCTTTGCTTTCGGAGTCGGTAATATCCTTTTCTTTACTCTGAAAAGAGGAAGGTGCAGTTTAATCACTAGACGAACATGAAACACAATTGTCCCGGTTCACTTCTGTACTGTGAAAATAGTCATAGTACCCATTTTTTATTGCCATGTCAGCATCTATGGCTATCTTCATCTGTAATGTGACAGTATTCAAAAAGAAACAACTAAAATGTAAAAAAAGTAAAAAATTATATACACTACCACTCAAAAGTTTTTGAACAGAAACATTTTTAATGTTTTTTTATTATTTAATCCAAAGCACAGCAAAAATCTACAATTTTGACATATCTGTACTATTTCAAGTAACTGCTTTCTATTTGTGCAAAGCAGAATTTTTTTCATTACTCAGTTTTCAGTGTCACATGATCTTTTAGAAATCATTACAATTTATTTTACTCTGATCATCAACAATGTTGAAAACAATTTTGCTGCATCATATTTTGTGTGAAAATGGTAATACACTATTTTCAGGATTTTTTGCTAAATATAAAGTTAATGAACAACATTTATTTGCATTTATCAAATACATTATTTTTTTTTTATTAATTTTTCTCTTTTTTAAATCTTATACAAAATGTTTGAGTGGTAACTATCATTGTTTCAAACAAAAATATTAGGCAGCAAAACTTTTTTTAACAATAATAAGAAATTTCTTGAGCAGCAAGTCTTTGTGAACAGCAGATTTATAAACATTTCTAATAACGAATGTTGCACTCCCAAATGCAAATTAAAGTGGCTCGAACTCGAAACTAAAAACAGTACTGTAACAGCAGACATGTAGCGAGTCAGACTACAGTCTATTATGTAATTACATCATAACCATTGCGATTTTTATGACAGCACTAAGCAATGTCAAATTCTTACCGCCATTCATACAAAGTTACCGGGTCGAGTAACACGTTTTCAGTGCTGATTCTACTCTCATTTGGCGCTTTGAATCATTTGAACGCTTTTAACGTTGACTATCCTGCAGACGGCGACGCATGCTCGTACAGCGCTCTCATGACCACTCCGTCCATAATGTTTTAGAGAACCATCTTTTCGCAGTTTATTTAATTAATTGCTTGAGGCCATTTGTGCAATTTTAATTCCATCCCCAACCAGCTCTTGTTGAACCCGTGAAGTGAAAGTAAATCCCGTTTCAAAGTAAATAGGTCAAAACAACTTGTTTGTGTTTAAAAATAACCAAGGGCAAAATACTCACGTATTTCCTGTGAGGTGACTGTGAGCCATACGGCTCTCTTTAAACAACATCCTGACAAACAGAGAGAAAGAGAAAGGCAATCATACAGGATGTTTACAGATTCTGACATAGACATCAGCAATATTTTGGTGCTAAAACCCACCTGGCCTGCATCCATCCTTTGGGCCAGAGCGGTTTGACCTCTGTTTCCATGAAGACCTTCAGGTAATCTTCAGGTGAGAGTGAACTCTGACCCTCCAGCTCATAACAGCCCAGCTTCACCTGAACCAGATTACACAGCAGAGACCTGTGCAAACAAACACATCAGTTTTACTCAACCACTAGAAGACTAAAATAAGACAAAAACAAGCCTAAAAATCAGCTAAACAATTAAAGATGACATCAAGTCGAAAACATGCAAGTCTTTTATTTTAACTTAGTATGACTGTCAGCATCTTTGACAAATCTTTGAACAGTTGGTTTGTCTCAAGATGATCTTTGAGGACAATCTTGAGTCCCACATCACTGACTGTGATCTGTGTGAGATCCCCTGAGTTTCACCTGAGTTTATCGTCCCACAAAAATTTCTTCCTGGGTCCCATCACTCTTTTCCCTGGCTTCTCATCATCATCGTCCTCTGAGCCATTTCTGTCACCGTCCTCCGTATGCTGCCTGCAAATCAAGCATTCAAATAAGCCAAAAATCTAAATACTACTTATTTAAATTTTTTGTTTTTTGTCTCTGATGAACCAGGATTTCCACAGTCTTGGGAAACTTGGATATATGAGAAAGACAATGATAATAATAATTATTATTATTGTTATTAATTGAAAAAAAAAAAAAAAGTTACAATTTCTTCTAGACCTGAAAAAGTCACACAAACTTATAAAATGGGCATTTTTATAATTAATTCATTTTAATTTCTATATTTCATTAATTCGTTTTTATCATTTATTTTTCTAGATATGCCAAGCTCTAAAATATTTCATTCGGTAGAAATTGTAAAAAATTATAGAAATATTTTCAGTACAAAATAAAACTTAAATAGAAAAATAAAATAAATATGAACTTCTCTTTATTTCTCCTCTTTTCCATCTTGCTTCCCAAACTAGTTGTCTAATAAACCTGGGATTGTATATTATGAATATTGTTTGTTCTTCAAAAGTGCATCCTAAATGCATAAATATATTATGAAAATCACAAACAACTGGAAAATACATTTCAAAAATATGATTTCCAGACCTAGAAAAGTCATGCAATTTTATAAATCCTTAAAAATAATTGTGCATTGTCATAACTAATTCATTTTCATTTCTATATTTCATTTACTTCTATTAAAAGATATTTATCTACTTATGCCAAGCTCTAAAATGTTTGTGAATTAAAAAAGGTATGCATAATAAAGATTTGAAGATTGTTTTTTTTTTAATTACAATAAATAAATAAAAACGTTAAGTTCTTCAAGTATTTGCTTTTGTTCATTTATTTTTGTGCTTTTTGTTTGGCTTCGGATAAAAGCATCTGCTAAACACATGAATATAAAACGTATATAAAACAACTGGAAGTCAATTAAAAATGTTTAATTATAGACACTGAAGAATAAAGCAAATTCATAAAACCTTAAAACTGAATGGGCATTTTCAAAATTAATTGATTTTAAATTCTAGATTTATTTTTTTTTTTTACCATTTTTTAAATGTATTTTTCTAGTTATGCCAACCATCGCAATATTTCACCAGGTAGAAGAAAAAAAAATACATATCTATACAAATAAATAAAACAAAATAAATATCTATATTAAACACTTAAAGAAATGAAGAAAAAACAAACATTCTGTTATATCTAAAATTCTGTTAATATCCGCTAATTGTGTATGAGAAGCACATGTAAGAGGCTGTCAATTAGCTGAACATTTACTTGTTTAATCAGGGCTCTACAGTGCAACCATTTCAGTCGCATTTGTGCAGATTCTTACTTGGCGACTTTGGCCATGCAGTCCATGTTGTATCGCGCGATCTGCTCCGGCATGACGCTGCACACGGCCAGCTTGAGCTTGTGCAGCGGTGTCCGCAGTCGGTCGTCCTGAATGTTCAGACTGAGCTTCTTTAGCCGCTTCAGCAGAGCCTCTTTATTGCAAGGCACAAACGCCTCCAGATGAGAATAGACGGCCGATCGCGCCGTCGCAGGCTGTTCCTGCACCTGCAGCTCGATACTGCAGACACAGAGAAGTGGTGAGATGATAAACATCAGAGAGAAAAAGACTCTGGAAACGAAAACAACGGCCGAATGCACTCACTCCAGCAGGATGTTGTTCATGTCCAGCGTGAAAAACTTCTTCCTGCCCTCCATATCGAACTGACGAGACGCCTGAGAGAAAAACAAGTGTTTAACGGCAGCTCTGTTTGCACTGTGTTGCCTATTGCGTTTGTGAACGTATACTTGAGCATTTCAAAACCTGTCTGCTGAAATTACTCACTGCACGATTTACTGACACTATTTTACCCTGTTATCCATCTTTCTAACCTCTCCCTCTTCCTGCTCTCACTGTATTCTGTCTACTTTCTCTCTTTATCATGATCGTCTGCTTCTCCTACACCTCTCTCTACCTTGTCTCCTCCTCTCTCTCCTTCACAATCCGCCTGGAAAAAAAAATGACACACAGCAACTAGACATTCATAAAAATACTGAAGATCAATAATGAATATTGTCTGTGCACTGAAATAAAATACTGAAAAACAACATTCAAAATTAGATAATTA
This sequence comes from Cirrhinus molitorella, assembly GCA_033026305.1. NCBI lineage: Eukaryota > Metazoa > Chordata > Actinopteri > Cypriniformes > Cyprinidae > Cirrhinus > Cirrhinus molitorella. Next base: position 52,969,300 of record CM065117.1, read on the forward strand.
ATAGTAGGGCTGCACAATTAATCAGAATAAACCCGAAAATGTGATATAGTGGCAGAGTTTCATTATCAGTCACAAAGACCGCTAATTTAATTAAACAAACAGAATATATTTGAAAATCACTATTATATTATTCTTAGATAATCTGATTTTTTTGTTTAATAATTGTAACAATTATACATTATAAATAAAAATGTACCTATAATTAAAACATTATATATTCATAATTATTATAATGATTTTACTATAATAATATAACAAAACATTATTGAAACTTATTATTAAACTTAGAATTATTATTAATTGACTAATGTAAATATTAATTTATACACATATTTAAACCAAACATTTTGGACAAATTGTGCAAATAAAATACTACTACTACTACTTAATAATAATAATAATAATAATAATAATAATAATAATAATAATAATAATAATATTATTATTATTGGCAGCCGTGGCCTAATGGTTAGGGAGTCGGACTTGTAACCCAAAGGTTGCGGATGGGTCTTGGATGGGTCAAATGCAGAGCACAAATTCCGAGTATGGGTCACCATACTTGGCCACACGTCACAGCCTTTCCTTTTTTCCTTTCCTTATCATCATCATCATCATCATCATGTTATTCTTAAAAACATTTACTTAATATTTTAGCAATAATTATACTATTATAAAATATAATATTTAATACTATTAAATATAATTAAATTATTGTATAATGGTTTAATTATATAATTAAACCATTATACAATAATTTAATTATATTTACTAACAATTAAAACATTATATTACTATTATTATGATTTTACAACAATATAAAATAAAACTATTATTTTTAAACAATGATAATTATTATTATAGCTTATTGACTAATACAACTATTATTATTATTTTAGTCATACTGATGTAATGTAACAACATTTTTGACAAATTGTGCAACCATACAAAAATAAAGAATAATTGCAATTTTTTGCCTAAAAAATAATTACAACGATAATAATTATTACTTTCATTATCACATTGTTCTAAACAATTTTTAAATTAAAATTAAACAATTTTGCTAATATTTTTTAGAAATAATTATACATTATAATTAAACATCTATACAATAATTTAATTATATTTATCTATAATTAAAACTTTATAAAAATATAAACATTCATTATTATAATGGTTTTATTATAATGTTATAACAAAATAAAACAATGATCATTATAACAATGATAATAATAATTATTATTATTGTTATTAACTGAAAAAAAGGTACAATTTCATAAAACAATATCTATTATTATTATTATTATTATTATTATTATTAAAACCTTGAATACAAAAAATTTGCTTCATATTTTTATTGTTAGGCCTATATAAAATCACAACATTTCAGGACATATTGTGCAGCAAATATGCACCATCTTTATTTATTATAATAATTCACTACTACTAACACTATTATTATTATTATTATAAAATTATTAATTATTAAATAATTATAAATACTTTTTATTCTTATAACCACATTATTAGACCTATATAATCGCAACATTTTTTGGACATATTGTACAGCCAAACAAAAACTGCACAATCAGTCAATTAATTAAGGATATCACTTTTTTTTTTTTAATTAGAATGAATAAATGCATAAATAAATAAATAAATAAATAAATAAATAAATAAATAAATAAATACATACATACATAAACAAATAATTAAATAAATAAATAAATCACAATTTGATGTCTCCGCCAAATCATGCAGCAGATTTGTAACACAAGTGCTGTATTACTATTTAACTATGTGCACCTGCAGACAAATGGAAAAAAAAACAGCTCAGCTGTAAAAGCCCTCTGCTCCATTACACTCCTGCTTCTGAAAGTATCCCATGTGAATATTAAGCAGCACAGCTCATAAATCAGATCTGACACAACTAAATGCAGATCCTGTGACGTGTAAAGACCAGCACTCACCGCACGCAGGTCCTCGATGCGTTTGAGAAGCGGAGCGGGAAGGCTGTTGGGAAGAGGCGGAGGCGGCATCAACCCCGTCTTTTGCACTCGACCTGCGACTCCCGCTTTCTGGGCCGCCGTGGTGCCATTCTCACTCTGTCCGGGACTGGACGGCCCGGGAGAGTCCAGCAGGCCGAAGTCCAGGTCGCCCATCAGCTCCTGCAGCATGTCGTTCTCCGTGGCTCCTCCCAGCAGCGACATCATGGCCGGGTCAGTGGTCAGGTCGGCCATGGACAGGTCATTGGTGGGAGCGACGGCGGCGGTGGCGGCGTTCGGCGGAGCGCGGATGAGCTTGACGGTGGCCGTCGGGTTCTTCTTGCGGATCTCTTCTTTCTCGCGAGTGAAGCGGCGGATCATGGCGGCCAGAGACAGAGAGTCCTTCATCAGCTTCTTCCTCTTCTTCTTCTCCGGGCGGTTCAGAGCTGAAACACTATTAGAAAGAGAAATAAAAGTGTTACCATACATAGGTACTCAAAAGTTTGGGGTCAGAAAGAAAAACTGGTTAAAAGTGACAATAAAATACATTTATTTATACTGTCCTCTATCAGTTTGTCAAATCAAAACAACTTTCCCGCAATCGGTTCTATGGGCTGCCATAGACTTTGGGGTGGAAGAACAATAATAATAGGAACACTAACAAACACAATAGGTGCCTAAGCACCTTCGGTGCTTGGCCCGTAATGAATATTACATAGGTATGTTATTTTTGCTTAAACTATAGTAGGGAAATTACAATACTTCTTTCCTAATTTCTACACTTAAAACAGATAACTTGAATTTGGACTGCAGTAATGTTAGCCATTTAAACCGCTGGTTGTCAGCAATTCATACTGCACTTTCAAGCTTTTATTCTGATCTCCAGCTTCAGTGAAAACAGGCTTACAAAAACGCATCTCCCTACAAATCTAGCGAAATGCTGTAATCATCTTCTCTGAAAATAAAGCATGCCTGGACCTGGTGGCTGTTGTGTTCACAAACACAGGCCAAACTCACAGCACATGCAATAGAGAGTTTTCTGCACTCACTGTGAACTGAGCCGTTCTGAGGCACAGAAAACAAAGAACCGTTCACACAGAACATGTTTTTGTGAAATGAAACGCAGTGCTGAGGAGTGGATAAGGTGTCAGGGTCTCAAAAACTTGGTTTTATTTGTCAGAGCATGTTAAAAATGGAGTCAGATGCAGCATAATGATCAATAACTTCCATCTAGTGCTTGAACAACCAACTCAAAGCAGCATGGTGAAACACAAAAGCCCATCTAAACCAGTGTTGTTTTCGTCACCGATGACGATATAATTTCGTTGACACCACTTTTTTTCATGACGAAAACGAAACGATGACGAGATAAAAATGGCTCTTTGATGACTAAAACATGACGAGACGTGTGTGAGTTTTCGTTGACGAGACGAGAGGAGAATAGATGAAAATGTTAGTGGGTGGTCCGTCAGACATTTAAAATGCATGACATTTCTGCTTATTGTGCATGCCAATTAAAACCTAAAAAGTATCTTCCGCCGCATTCTATCCTTGTTTGGTTACGCCCACCACCTGGCGTGCAGCGCACAACGTGCTCAACACGTCACATTGTTGTCACTCAGACAGACAGACGATTAACCATGATGGCGGCAGTTTGCACACAGGGTGGTCGTAAACGGCGAGAGGACCTATGGGCCTATTTCAAACATAACCCAGCAGATAATAAAACAGAGTGTATTGTGAAGGAAGACGGTGACAAATGTGGCCACAAAGTAGGCGGAAAAAATACGACCAACCTTAAGCGGCACCTGAAGGCTCGCCACAAGGATATTTTTTCGGAGGTAAGTGCTGTTAACATATCATATAGCCTACACATAACATTACAGTGTTATTCGACAATAGGGTCGTGAGTAATTTCATAGTAAGCTTAAAAAATATTACGTTTTCCACATACTCCTGGCGCAAATGGGCTGCTGGCTGTTTACATTCGGTGACGTTATGGTCATCTCTTTGTGTGTTTATGTTCTGTCAGCACGTAACTTGCTATGTTAAACAGGTGGAATTATTGTTATACGTTTTATTAGCCTAAAAGCCACAAGTGACGTTGTGCAGCCCTAAACACGACCTGTGCGTTTAGTGCACTCACAGTAAAGTTGGGACACACGCACATAATACAGGTACACTATAATTTGGCCGCTGCTCCGAATGAAAGCTCAATAAGCTTTAGTACAGGGTCAGTTAATAAGCTATGTATTTTTGTTTTGCTTGTTTGATAGTTCTATTTCATTCTATTTTCTCAACATAGTAGTATTTTGACTATTTTTCATAGTATTTTTATGGTATACCTACATTTGATTGTTTTTTTTATTGACCTGTAAACTTCTACAGCTTTACGTTCAGTTGTATACAGAGATAGAGTAATTGTATCCTTTTTTTGTTTTTTTTTCCTCAACCAGATCCCAGAGACCAGAACTCCTAAAGAGAAATCTGGTGGTCCAAAGAATAACAGGGCACAGTCATCTATCCTAGCATCCTTTGCCGCAGCATCCAAATATAAGTCAGATTCCTTGGAACAACGTGCCAAAGAGCAGGCAATCGCTCTTTGGATTGGGCGTACGGGTCTACCTGCTTGCACAGTTGAGGATGAAGATTTCATCCTCATGATGGAGACCTTTGATAAGAGGCTGACTATACCCAAAAGAACCAAAAATAAACAACTTAGTTGACAAGATATTTGATGATGAAAAACAAAAGTACAAAGAAAGGCTTGCCACAGCACGCAAGATAACAATTGGGCTGGACATATGGACAAAAAAAGGACTTACAGCATCATTGCACAAGTTAAAGTGGGGTTGTATGATATCTGTCTTATACTAATAATATGCATTTTAATTGCACTGGCAGACAAGGCCAAGTTGAGCATATGTGTTCCTCATACATCACTCATATTTTGGGAATGTGTATGTTCATTGTACTTTAGCAAATTCTGAGAAATAAAGCCAAAGTTGCTGAAGTAGAATATTTTTGTTTTTGGTTTTTTTGAACCACTTTATCTCTGTGTAATGCACAATCCTTAGATCAGAAAGTATTTGCAGTTGGGTGGAAACCTTTTATATCTAAAACCATTCCTTCATTATTGTAATTATTGGTGAAAATAGTCGATCCGGAAGCTCACAATGTGTTGAACTATAGATCTGCTATTTTCACAACTTATAAGTGACACTACCCAACAGCAAAATACTTACTGACCTACATTAATTTGTTAAAAGACTACTTTTTACTCTTTTTTTTGACTAAAACCTTTTTGACTTTTCGTCGACTAAAATTGGACTAAAACTATCACATATAGAAGTGACTAAAATTGGACTAAAACTAATAAGCATTTTAGTCCAAAAGACTAAGACTAAGATTAAATCTAAGATGGTTGTCAAAAACAACACTGATCTAAACTCACCCCGGTTTGGGTACTTTGAATTTCTTGGGTTTCTTCTCTTCCAGGCTGCCATCCTGCTTCTTCTTCCTTCTCTTTATCACCCGCTCCTCTCCATCTTTCTGTCAGTCAGAGTCAAGAACATCATCTCAGTCAATCAAACCATCACAGATTTAGAAAACAGTTCAGAGATCAGACAAAAATCACCTGGTATATCAAAACTCCTGAGTTTTACTTTTCTTTCTGTTTTCAATTTGAAAGCTTTGTCATTTACCTCATGTTACGGAGCCTTTTGTTTTGGATTCCTTTGTGTTTGCTAAATGTTTTGTAATATATTAGTCAGTAAAGGATACAGCATGTGGTGTATGCCATACTTCATCTTATTTTTGTTAATAAACATTATGTAAGCTAGTTGTCATTGTCCTAAGCCCGACTTATAGCAAAAGAGGAACTCCTGATCATAAAATTCAAACAAAAATACTACTGATGAAAAGAACAGGTTGAGGGTTAACCACTTGTTACCATATAACTATAAACTATGATACATTCATGTTGTAGCTAAAACAAAAACAATAAAAAGACGACCAAGTGATGTGCTCCTGCGAAAAATGAGCAAATGAGCGTCCAATGGGAAAAAGTCTAGAGTCCTGATATACATGTATATTATGGCTTATAATCAATAAATAGGCCAATATTACAAATTCAAACTATTTTGTTAAACTACTTCATTTAAAACTATTATAAAATGCACACTTTAAAGGGTTTAATGCACTTTTCATAGGTAAACTAGTGCTCGATGAATCTTAAAATGAGCTGAAATGATTAAATATCCAATTACAGCTGGTGGATATCCAATAATATCCAATATTGCCAAATAAAAAAGGGCCAGTAACTAATATTCCACCAATATATTGTGCATCCCTAATTGCTGTGGCTTAAATATTAATGTTACGTTTTTTTATTTGTAATTATTGCAGACTGGCAGAAAATAAGTGAGATGTCCAAACCAAATACTGAAGATGTCTGTAAATCCAGAAATCCTTTGCTGCTACAACTCAATAAATAAATCAAACAATAAAAATAATTTCAGTTGTTGCTGAAAAGAGATTTCATTGAAACATGCTCAAATAATCATACTACATTACATTATCATTTGATTTTTTGATTGAATGTTCAACCCCATCATAAATTAGCAGTGATAAACCATAATAGGGCCCAATGAAATCCATGTAATTTTTTCCCAAATTCCTTTTTTTTTTCTTTCAAATTCCGTTTTTTTCATTTGAATTTTTCTGGATTCCGTTTTTTTCCATTTTAATTTTTCTGGACTCCTTTTTAATGGTTACATAAAACATTATTAATAAAAAAAAGCATGTCTAATTAATTAAAATCATGGAACTTATACAATTTAACATCAATTTATTAAAGGTTTAACCAAAATCACATGTTTAGGGCCCTATGAAATAATGCATTTTATTGTTACCAAATTCAGATTTTAGCATGTCTAATTATTTGAATGCATAAATTTTATTAATTTTTACAATAGCCTTGTGATTTTTTTTTTATTCACTCAGAAATTCTGTGTTGTGTATTTATATTAACATAAGGCATAAAAAAATTATTTCTCTTTTAATTATTGAAAATTAAACATTTTATTTTTGGCAGGTAAAGGGGATTTACTATTAAAATTAAAACATGAAAGAAATATTGTGTAATTATTTATTTTAAAAAGATAGTTTTAATAATTTTTCAACAGTAGTAGTAGTATAACATACATTCTAAATTAGTGCTGCACGATTAATCGTATCGCAATCGTGATGTCAGCAAATAAATAAAAATAAAAAGATCTGACAGTCTCTCAGTAGGCAGTGCATGTCACTTGTGTGAGCAGCGCTGAGAGACCAGAACAAAGATGAGTGCCGAGGAGACTGATCTGGTAGGCAAAAAAACTCTACCTCTGTATGACGATATTTTGGATTTGAGATTACTGACACTGAGCAGAGACATGTGTTGTGCAAGTTTGCAAAATTAAAGCTGCTATATCACGTGGCAATACAACAAATTTATATCAAATCAAAACAAAGCATAATTACAGATGTGTTCGTGAGCTTCATGCCATATTATACGTCTTCGTTTAGACAAAGAAATCACAGACCGCCGAGCGATTCCCGTGACAGTTAAAATGAAACCGAAAGTAAGACTCACATGCGCATTGAAAAGCTATTTTAAAAGAGCGACTCCCCAATGCGCACAAATTAGGCTACATGACATATCTAGGCTGTTATTAGCATGTAAGCTATAATAGGTTGTGTAGTTGTCTAATAGCTCTGTATCATGCTTGAAAAATCAGTCTCTTTTGGCACTTGGAATATTAAGAGAGTAGCCTACTTTGATTATGGCTGCATTTATTGTTTGCACTTAATAAGACTAAGAAAGAATTGTGTTGTTTATTTTTTGGTTATTTATACTGTTTTAATTTATGTTCAATTTGTGAAAAGAACTTCAGTTAAGAGGTCAAATGTTCTAGAAGCTCATAATTCATGAAGCCCCATTCTGTGCCCCCAATGCCATTTATTATAATCGTAATCACAATCGCATATCGCAATATTGACCTCAATAAACGCAATATGAAAATTTTCCCAAATCGTGCAGCCCTATTCTAAATATTAAAATATATTTCCTTCATTTTTCTGTCATATTTAAGACATAACATACTTTTGATTAAATCTTCCAAACTTTGACAAATTCTGTGACATTCCACGTTAAATAAAACATTCAATTTTTATGACTGGATTCCGTGATTCCGTCCACGTTTTTCGCATCGTGAAAAATCATCGGCCATAACTCTAGCTATCCATATCATGTGTCCAGTCTGCTATAACAGTGAGGATGAGGATGCACATCGCAAAGATGATCACCTTAAAGTGGTTAGCGTCTTTTCCTCCGTCCTCTCCCTCGGATTCAGACGCGGCCCTGAACTGCAGCGTGCCGGTGTTGATGTAGAAACCGCCCAGTTTAGTGGTCAGAGATGCGGGAACCAGCTCATCGTACTGCAGAGATGCAACAGAAATAAGGACGTCTATACACTGATATATTTATCAGAGAAACATTTCTGAAATACCTTATGCTGTATGCAAATGATGCAAACATGCGTTGTTTTGAAACATTTGAAATGCAATTAACAAAACGTACATTTTTAGTCCAAATTACACATTTATATGTGGAGTTAAATATATAATCCATGCAGCCATAAATTTATCAGAAATAAAAAATTTTTTTACATATGAATAAGGATGATGCATCAGAAAGTTGTTTTTCATAATTTTAGGAGATGATGTGCATGTGGCATTTATTATCATTTGAACAGTGATTGAGAGCATTTTGAGAGACAGTCAGCATTGAATTTGCCCGTCCCTCTCATACTCACGGCCTCAGAGTTGTCGATAAAGGGATCCGTTTCATCGTAGCCGTAACCAATATCAATGAGATCCTGCATCCGGTCTCGTCGCTTCTTCTTAACGGTGTTTCCCTGAAATAATAACACACTTACCTCAATATAAAGACACTAAAACACCCCACACATTATATTATTTCATGATTTCTGGATGTCAGGATTAAGACTTTTCCATACAAATGTGACCCTGGACCACAAAACCAGTCATGGGGTCAATTTTTTTTTAAAACTGAGATTTAGACATCATATAAATAATGTAATTAATAATTGATGCATGGTTTGTTAGGATAGGACAATATATGGCCGAGATACAACTGTTTGAAAATCTGGAATCTGAGGGTGCAAAAAATTGGAAATTATTTATTTTTGGAATAAAAGAAAAATCAATAATTTTGACCCATACAATGTATTGTTGGCTATTACTACAAATATACCCGTGCTACTTAAGACTGGTTTTCTGGTCCAGGGTCACAAATAAAAAGGTAGATGTGTATTCGTATGAGAAGTCAATAAAAGATTACATACGTATTTGCTTTCAAATTTCCTGGCGAGAGCCTCGACTTCTTTCCGCTCTTTGTCTTCATCTGCAAACGGGTCGCTGGGGTCCAGAGCCGGTGTGAGACCCTGAGGAACCTTTCTCACCTTTAGGAGCAAATAAAATTGTATGCATTTTCATTTATTCATTAATTAACTCATTAATGTGCAATATAACACCAGTGGTTTTACGTTAGTGTGCAAATGTACGTATTTCAAGTGGATTATGTGTTTAGATTTTAGTGTACCCTTTATTTTTACACTCTGAAAATTGCCTATTTGCACAAAATTGCTAACATTAAACCAACATGTTTTTTACACAATACATACCAAAAACTTAAAAAAGAAAACATTTCATAAGAGGGCTTCCAGCACATTTTGTACTGACATAATAGGAATAAACACCAGATGTGTCAAGCTAATGTCAAATATCATATATCAATAAGCTGACATAAATTAATTCGCAATTTAGCATTTAAATGAGAAATTTAAAGGATGTTTTTAAAAGGGATTGTAAAGAAAAACTTCATGTAACTGGGGTTTGAACTTACAACCTTTACCAATACCGGATCGGATCTTAAACAATACACCATCTGTCATTACTCTTCTGCTCACCAAGACTTTATTTATTTGATCCAAAATACAGCAACGGCAGTAATACTGTAAAATAGAAACTGCTTTCTATTTGATTATATTTTAAAATGTAACTTATTCCTTTGATCAAAACAATTTTTTTAGCATGACTACTCCAGTCTTCAGTGTCAAATGATCCTTCAGAAATCATTCTTAATTATTATCAATATTTAAAACGGCCAATTCAATTTTTTTCCAGAATTCTTTGATGAATAGAAAGAGCCCAAGATCAGCATTTATCTGAAATAAAAAGATTTTGTAACATTATACACAATATAGCATTCAAAAGCTTGGATCAGTGTTATTTATTTATTTGGGAAATAAATTACAGAAAGTAATACTAAAACAGTTTAACAATGACGCTTTGAATTGATTATTACATTGATAACTATTAACCACTAAACCACACACTTGTCATGAATTGTTGCGGTTGTTAACGGTTTTTTTTTTTTCTTTTGTGAAAAAGTTCTCTCTCAAGTATCTTTCAGTATATTTACTACAGGTTCGGTTCTCTGGGTTCGAACCCACACCGTTTCCAGAACCGATCTTTAACCGTTATCTCACCTGCAGGTTGGACTGGACCAGCTCGCTGTAGTTGAACTCGGCTGATTTCTGTTCGTTCGGTTCTGACAGGCTCAGGTTGAGGCGGACGGTGGGTTTGGGTTCGCCGGGATCCGATGCCGGTTTCCCGGTACCGAACAGCCCCCCTCCGGTGACACCGGGACTCGGTTCATTCTCCTCGTCCTCCCGCCGGCGTTTCTTTGCCTCGGGCGCCGCCGGTGTGGTGGTGCTGCTGCTGAACGAGGCGAGCGTGACGAACGGGACTTTTCTCGGGTCAGCCATTGGACTCTCCGGTTCTGCTCGAGCCCGAACACAGGGGCGCGTGCACGCGCGCGCTCCTGACTGTTAGCTTGAGCTAAAATTAGCGCTTACACTGTTAAACAACACTTCGGCGATGGCTCGGGATGAAATGAACTCCGTTTTGCGTTATATAATACTCCCTCGCGGCGTTCGCGTTGCATCCGTTTCATTTATTCGAGTGTGAAAGTAGTTTTTGTTTGTCTGTGTGAAATCTCGGCAGCATCTGTAGCGGCCATTTTCACTAGCAGTAAATACAGGATGAGGCGGTGGGGTCACTGAGCATGCGCAATACTCGCGAGGCTGGAACGCGGCCAATCAGAAGTCTCACAGCGCCCTAAGACCCGCCCACAACCAATACTCCAGCGAGAGAGGGCGGAGCCGCTTCCGTGCACGCTGACCGCGGGAGTTTCAGAACGAAGCAGCAGTTTGATTCATCCAAGTGAGCCGAATCTTTTGATTCAGTTCACAAAGAGACTTGTTCAGAGACTCGGTTCAGAATTTATGTTTTTGCATTTTGTTATCATTACTGTATTATCGTTACTGGCACCTGATTTTCTTATTTTTCCGTTTATTCTGTGTGTTGGTGCTTAAGCAATAGCCTACCGTATGTTAAAGTAATCTGTAACCTACTCTTTCTGTAAATTAGCCTACATTATTATTACACCAGTAGGTGGCAAACAGTGAATATTATGAGCAAGTCTTTCACTGTGAACATTTATTATTAAAAAAAATCGTATACGTTTTCTTATCTTTTATTAAAACACACCAAATACCAAAAAACACACCAAAATACACCAAATTTTTCATTTAGATTCAAATTCTTTCCTTTATAAACATATGCATTCTAAAAAAAAAAAAAAAAAAAAAACTATTTTGGCTTTAACAACTTACACTTGCACTTGAAAATACCTCACTGATTAAGATATAAAAAATGGTTTAATTTGTTACACTAAATGATTTACATTAAATAAATTATCTTTAAATATAAAAAAAAAATCATATGGTAAAACTTTATCTAAAATGTACCAACATGCAGCATAATAAACACAGGATAACAATGTAACAATGGGTGGAGCTAATTAAACATCATGGGAACTAACAAGAGGAACTATTACAAACATAGCAGAGGGCCAAACAGCGGACCAGACCGGGCAAAGAATTGTGGGAGACAGAGTCCTCGATGGAATGGTAGAAGTCTGGGATGGAGTGCCCTCTGGTGGATGTCCGGGGTAATCCACCTGGTGAACGTGTCACCAACTAAACCAAACTGATCCCCATCATGATGACAAAATTTTACTACCTTCAACATTAATGTTTAAACTTCTCAAGTCTCAAGTCTCAAGAGGACTTTTTTTGATATGAAGTCAAACTGGTTTGTAATAAGCAAAGCTGATGAGATCTTGAGAGATCTGGTAGTGTTTAATGTTCTGTTGCCAGTCATTTGACTTTCTGACTGTAATAATTCAGGAAATACCTGTTAAACAACATTAAATGGTTAAACATTTAATGCAAATTTCTATAAAGTTTTTTGAACTTTATTTAATTTAATATATTTTATTTTCATTTTACAGTTTTTGTTTGACAGCTATTACTGTCAGTGATTTAACTTTTTTTACGGTGTGAGCATATGACCATTTGCATCATGTGGTGATTTCACTAATTATTATCCCCATTCTTTATTGTAATTTTAGATACATTTCTATGTAAATTAAGAAAACAAAATACTCTAATTATATACTAATAATACTAAAATACTAATAATGTTACAAGCAATGAATAAAATAAGATATATATAGGCCAACATCATTTTTGTCCATAATTTTAATAAATGTCTATTTTACGTTATATATATTACTTTATCAAGGCAGTATTTGGTTTCTGACTTACTGAATGTGGTTTGTAAGTTCAGATACACTGCCAGCTAAAGTTTGAAAACAACTACTTTTTACACACACTTACCAAAAAAATGAGAAAAATCATTAAAACTGTGTAATTGTGTAGTAGTACATATATGATATTGTGGGTGAGTATATTTCCCCATATTTTTAATACCCTGATGAATAAAAAAGTTAAAAACAATAATGTATAATATGCATGTTCATTATATACAAAATAAATTTTAATATTTTTAAAAAAGCATCCATGTGGAAATATTAAGGCGTTTACTGACGGTTATTTTGAAGACAGAAAAATATAACAGTTTTAAGATACTTAAATATACTTAAATATGTATGCAAACAATTATGGGGGTATGCTTTTAACCTTTCAACAACTTGCATAATATGGAAATGTTTCCTTTAACATTGTATTGCACTGTATTTGTTTATTACTGCAGTTATATGTTTTATATTATTACATTTGATTTTAGAAAACAAAACATTTCTACAAGAATTAAACTTGAAGCATAGCAATTGAAGACATATATTTAATAAGTGAATTTTCATAGCATAAACAGAACTGTATCGGTCCTTATCTTATCGGTCATCTAGTAAACACCCAGAAAATCATGCACACTTTAGTTTACAGAATTATAAGAGTCCCGTTTTTCAGTAATTAAGTTTTCACAAAAAACTCAGTTCAGATGAGGGGGTAACAAGCTGATTCAGGTGTGTAAAATGTGCAGAGCAGTGGCTCCCCAGGACAAGGACTGAAAACCATTATATCAAAGAATACTGAGATAAAATGTGGCTGCTTTCTGATGGCGACCAAAGTCAAAATGAAGTGGCCTGATTCACTCCTTGCATTTAACATCAAAATGTTTTATAAAGTGCTTTCTGATAATAATAAATATATATTATGTGTTACCAAACATTTACAGAATGACAATCAGCAGGGCTGCAGCTACCCTTTATTATGAAAGAATTCAAAAATAAATGTTGATCTCATGTTTTGAAAGACAATATTATGCCGGACACAGTCAGATGGCAACAACCACCACATGAATCTCTGACTGATTTAAGCACATCTGAAATAAATGCTAATTTGCAGCAACAATTCTTGGGCAATTTTGGGTTTATTTATCATGTAAACATAATGGTCTGACTTGATTCTCTGACAATACACCACATTCGTTTTTCCATTTAGAAGCTGCATGTGCTACAATCATTTTTTATGTTAGTTAACTTGGCATGGTTGTGTTTACATACACTACTGACAAAGCATTATTACACCCAAAAATAATACAAATAATGACAAAATAAAGAAATATCAAATATAACAATAATAATGCCAAGAAATTAATAAAATGAGATGAACAATAATAATAAAGCATTTTTCTATGTAATATATAATGCAAAAAAAAAAAGACATGTACAAACCAAATAGACATAAATTTTCCCATTTGTCACAGTAAATGAGAAAGTGTCAATCATCATAAACAGATGTACAATGTAAGAAAACAATACTATGTGTAAAAAAATTGGAAATGATCGTTCTAATTTTCTGGCAGTACAATATTTAAGTTTGCATACATTTCCTGTAACTCTGAAATAAAACACAAGCAGAGCGTAATGAAAAATACAGTTAAAACACAGGTGAGAAATCAATACAGAGAATTCCTTCATACTAACATCTTATTTTTACTGACATTTTTATAGTAAAGAGTAGAGAACTATTTTACAGAAATATGAGCAAATATGCAAATATTATCAAAACACACAAAAAACTACCATTTTCAAAGTTTGGAAATATCTTCTCATTATTAACGTCATCAGACTAAAAAGCAGTTTGAAGAATGAAAATTACTCAACAGGCACCTTCATATCAATTATCAATATCAGTTTGACATCAAATATTAGTCTAGACTTGGTCAAGATGCTGTAACATCATTTAAATTAATTTTGGAGGGCAATCTTTTTCCCTTTTTTTTTCCTAATTTCTAATTGGGTGAAAAATAGGAAGTTAATCCCACGATAAAATTGGTTTAATGTATATGTAGGCCAATATGTTTGACAGTCTTTTATATTTTCATTTTTTTCTTTCCATGTCACATCTTTATATTGTCAATCCCTTTTTTATTATTAATTCTTTCTGTGAAGTCTTTCTCAATTTCTTTAATTTTAACTTTATACTTTTCATACACTTTTAATTCTGGTTTTCCACTTTTATCTTTTTATCTTTTCATCTTTCTCATTAGGAATCTTATAGCATACCAGCTTTACTTTCCCATTATTATACTCCTTAATTATCAGCTTAAAGAAGTGAGTTGGCACTGCTTTGTCTCCCATTATTATCATATAGTTTACTACAACACTATTATTATATTTTGTTAGGTAAAGTGGTCCAGTGTACACATTGATATTTTGGATATTTTATTTTTCCTCTGTTTGCAAAGCTGCTTATTTTTGGACGCTAGTCCACACTTCCGCTTATCTTTTTTTCACTTTTACACCCTTACCATAACCCGTACTTCTTTTAATCAACTGCAATGTTATCGCAATTGACAGGTATTTTCTTCTTTTTGAGGTTCCATGCAATCTTTTTGTTTTCCCCCAAACTTTTTTGATATCATCTGGTGACCAGCAATCATCATGCTTTATGTCGTATTTCTTTTCAATCTCGTTTTTAAATTTTTTAAACTTAGGAAACTCTGTTAAATACTTTGACACATCCTCAGCTATGTGCTCTAAAGTGACATTAGGTGCTTTTCTTCCACCTTCTACAAGAGTGGTTTTACCGTTGGGCATTGTGTTAATATTAAGAAAGACTCTAGTCTCATCCAAATGCAACTCAGAAACTTGAAGTTAAAAGTCGCTTAGTAATACTCAAACTGGTATTATTTCTTCGTCAAGGTCTTCAACCAAGGATCTTCTCTTTAGGTCTGGCTATGAGGGAAAAAAAGTTTTGGTTTATACAGGACGTAAATTCATTCAGTAGAGACAGAGAGACATACTCACATCAACTTCTGCTGCTCTGATTCACACAAGATTGAGTCACGGATCTGGTCTCCCTTCTTCACTCTGCATTGTGGTTTGCTCACAGGACCATTCATGAGATCCGTATGGTGGGGCTCAATCTCTGTCCGAACTCGTCAACCCCCAATTTATG
Source organism: Cirrhinus molitorella (assembly GCA_033026305.1). Taxonomy (NCBI): domain Eukaryota; kingdom Metazoa; phylum Chordata; class Actinopteri; order Cypriniformes; family Cyprinidae; genus Cirrhinus; species Cirrhinus molitorella. The sequence continues at coordinate 52,985,240 of CM065117.1, forward strand.
CACAAACACAAATGCTGATTGGTGTAAACCTGTTTACTGTTCAATGAAATAACGCATCCTTTAGCGGTTGTATTTCACTGCAGACATAGCCAATTTAAATAAAATATCAGATAAAATGTACAAGCTTTGTGGCCTCACTAATAAGACTGCTACCCAATGAAAGTTCACAAAAGGTCATATAACTAATAATATATATATTATTACTCAAATGAAATGGTCAAAGTATCTGCTAAATCAAATAAACATTACATTTAGACACCGCATGAATAATGTCTTTATGCACTGGAAGCTCCTGTCACCAAGACAAAATCATTGTGTGTGTAAACACATTTGGAAATAACGCTCTTTCTGATTCTGATACTTACTCTGAATATACGACTGTTGTGCTTCGTCTACAAACTTATTTTTTGTCTGCAGTCAAACCACACGAGGGCAGCACTACAACATGAAATCAACAACTGCTGTTGAATTCAGAATTCACATTAAAATCCTAACGAATTTCACAGTGCACTCTTAAAAAAAATGCGTATTTACAATACATTGAAGTTGTACATCCAAATCCATTACGTGGGGAATGATAATAACATATTGGTGAAATGCCTATGAGTAATTTGACAGCAGTGTGTAGATGCACTTTCTCAGTGTATAATGTCATTACTTCTATAGGCCTAATAGCTACACTGGTGAAAAATTAATAAGTTTGACAAGTGGAAATGCATTTTTTTTAACATTGTATAGCATTGTATTTATTTCAGATTTATATTTTATATTATATCTGATTTTTGAAACCAAAACATTTTGACGAGCGTGTTTGAAGCATTGCGTACATTATTACATTTTGAACAATATTCCATGATCCTATATAAAAGGCTGAAATAAAATAAGTTCTTACCTTGCTTGTCTTCCAGGAACACTGAGAAAATCACGCAAACTCTGTTCAGTATTATAGGTCCAGTAGCTAACTGTTCCAATGAAATCCGCTGATTTTTACACAGTGTCACACACTGGCATTTCTGTTTTCACAGATCAACAAAGAGACCTATTTGGGTTTGATGATGATTGAAGAGTGTTTCAGCTGTGACACTCTGAAGCTTTATAAGACTGGAAAGTTTAGGGCGTCACCTTAGATGTGCACCTCCTCCAATCTCAGGTCAGTTAAATTTAGATCCATGCAGTTGTTGTAGGAAAATGCTCACTTTTTTACGTCCGGTTGCAGTCCACTCACATGAAATGAAATGCGCAACTGGAGCCAACCTCCACCCCTTTGGCACCAGCCCTGCATTACAGTATTACCACAGTAATTCGTGTGATTTATTTGAAATCATGTGATTTACTGGAAAGAGAACATAGGCCTTTCAGAAATTATCAGTAATATACAGTCGCTGTCCGGCAGAAACCTCATATGTCTAAATTTTGTCAATTTTATATTTTTTCACGCTATTGGTCAGTGACCACGTGGGTCTGTTATTTATTACAAATTATGAACCAATCCCAAGTGAAAATAGCTTGAGAGCAAATCTCTTAACTCCATCGAAGGCTTCAGCTGTCTGAGAAGAGCTGGTATCTGCTTCGCGGCATATGCCCCCATCATCTTGTCACAAAGCACCGGCAAAAATAATTATCAATGAATGTGTCGGGGGAAACAGTAAGGTATTAGATAAGATTATAAGATATTTGAACGATCTTTTAATAAACTACTGAATTCTGCGATAATGTCGCAAAGACCCTGACTCGCAATCTTTTCTTTGGACGGAGGAAATGCATCTTTACGGATTACATAATGAAAGCGTTTTTTCCCCGATTTGTTTTATTTCGTTAAGTAATAATTCAAAGCTTTCTATTTATGTAGGCTATTTATTATGTTTATGAGGCATGTATTCGCTGGAAAAATCTAAATGATCGCACTGGCGTCTCAATGTCCTGCAAAGCGGTTTCAGCTTCCCCTCTCCAGAAACGATATGCACCTAATAGCGCACATTTATCTAGGTTTAATGTTTAAACTGACATTGTTTTATAGCTACTTTAACTATTTTAGTCTTCCGCTGGCTGCTGTTCGTTACTTTAAAAAAACAAAAACTTATATTTAACCAGCAAAACAATGCTCCAAAAGTTTTTTTTCTAAAATAACTTAATAAGAAAACGAAACGAAATATAACCACTTTTCATTACATACGAAATGTAACCATTTTAATAGCAGAATAAGCTGTTCTGGGAGAAGGGGAAAACAGACAGACTCAGGTTTTTTTGTATTGCATCACTTATAGCTCCTTTAAAATAGAGTTTATGAAGATGTAACCACAGTCGTTAGTTTTGGTTAACTATTCTCTTTTTTTAGTTTTGGTTAACTATTCTCTTTTCTCTTGTCAAAAGGCTCAGTGCCTATTAGACAGCCTAGTCAGCTCGTTTTATTTAGGTACTGCATCACTAATAGCAACGTTTAAAATAGAGTTTAGGAAGATGTATGTAACCACAATCATTAGCTTTAATTAGCTCGTAAAGCCTTGTCTCTTGCCCCAAAGGCACAAGAGGGGCCAATATTATGTTGTGTATTTATGTGTGTAGTTGACAAGGCAGTAAAAAATGTTTTCTTTTTCTTTCTCTTTATTTATTATGCAATTAACAAAAAGCAAAGAAAAAGTAGCTTTCTCTATTCTTTTTCTATTCTAACGGTTTTCATTTTATTATATAATTAAAAAAAAACTTGCTACAAGTTTGATTGCTTCCATTTTCTTTATTTGTAAATCGCTTTGATAAAAGCATCTGCAAAATAACAAAATGTAAAATATAAAGGGTCACTGACCTCTCTTAATGATTAAATCTCTTAATATACAAAGCATGAGTGAGATTTACCTTTGCTCTGTGGATCTTCTCTCTGTCGTGCCTGTTCCCCTGTGCTCCTAGGATTGCCTTTGTGAACCCGTGGATAAACAAACACACTGATCTAAGGGAAGTGACTCTTGCTTGTGCTGTTGCTTGCTATGAACTTGAACTCACCTGCTGAACTGTGTCACAATAAATATCACGAAGTTAATATCCGCCTTCTCTTCTCTATGTGTGGATGTAACAATACCATTTTAAGATTAGTGATATAGCTCCCCTATTGCAATACTCATCTGATTTTTTAAAGATACCTTTAGGTGAAAACAAATATGTGATTTATTAGGCTATGTGTGTCACACCATAGGAAATTACGTCACAGACCTAGACCTGAATGTTGACACATGCGGGGCAACAACTAGATGAATGCAGTTATGACCTAAAATTTGAGACATCTGTGCAAAAAATGCCCATGTTTTTCCTCTATATTTATATATAGGCTATCACACTATCACATCAGAGGATATCACAAGGGCAGCAAAAGCAATATGACACGAGTGCTGATTTTGATCACACAAATATAAATAGACAGTTCTGAATGATGTATGTTACTTTTATGAGCAAAAATGGTGGCGTAAAAATTCTTCCAATGCAAGTGATCGCGCTGGCGCCTCCATGTCCTGTAAAGCGCGCTTCAGTTTCCACTCTCAGCACAAATGATTGGATGCGTCTAACACATCGCACATTTATATAGGTTAAGCGTTTAAACAAACATTGTGATATGCTTAAGCTGTTTTATACCTATAGATTTTATTTCAGGCAAATATAGTGATGATTTGAGAAAGCTAAACTGATCAAACAGGCTGTGACCAATTCACTGTCTGTCGCCGGTTGCTAGTTACTTAGAAAAAACAACAACAACAACAACTTAACATATTTCATATTTCATATTAACATATTTCAGTTTTTCTTTATTAATATATCTGCAAAAATGTCAACAATTCTGTGTTTTTCTGTCAATATGGGGTGCTGTGTGTACTTTAATGAGGAAAAAAATTAACTTAAATGATTTTAGCAAATGGCTGCAATATAACAAAGAGTGAAAAATTTAAGGGGGTCTGAATACTTTCCGTACCCACTGTACACAGTTACTTAAAACTTAAGAGTGATTTTTTTTTTTTTTACCCACGTAAGTGGGACATTAATTTATGTACTTTCTTAAATGTAGTTAAGGTGTACTCCTAAAAATAATGAAAATCAATTATAGTGAATTGAAATATTTTAATTTCAATTTAATTAATTGCCATCCAACACAAACCACAATGCTTGCACTGAAAATAAAAAAAGTTTGGTAGTTAAAAGTATGAACCCAATAATTGTATTGCAAAATTAAAATTAAGGAATGTGCACTTTTATAAATAAACATATAAGCTGAAATTTTGAGTAAAATATCAAATAATATTTGAATTGTAAAATTACAACTAGCATATTAAACTTAGTTATATCCCTTAAAATAAAATTCAAAGAGTTACCTTACAATTATGTAAAATGTATGTTTAAGTAATATTTAATTAGACATTATTACAAAGTGCATTTTTAAAAAGTGTACTTATGTATATTAAGAAATATTGTCATTAAAGTGTACTTAAGAGGCTTTTAATTTAAATTATATTGTATTATCTGCAAGTATACTTTTTTAAAAGTATACTTTTAATATTTGAAGTACACAAAAATACAATTTTATTGCAATTAAGCACACACTTTTTCACGAGGGGGTGCATATTCCTTACCCTACTCTTTATCATTTTAACAGTTTCTGCAACCTTTTCTTGCCTGCTTTGCCTTTCCATGTTATGTACTGCACAAATGTCTCATTTTTGTTTTTATTTCTGCCACAATAATAGCATGACCAGTACTGGCCAGGATACTTCATCCAAATCATCCATGGCCATTGTTTTATTGGGCATATTCTGCCCTGCCCTCTTCATCAAGATGTAAAGTAGGCCTGGACTGGTATATTGAAAAACAATTCAGAATGTGTGTTTTACAGAGAATGCAGTGAACTGCTGTCAGACCAGTAAGTTATGAAAATGAGTCAAGTTAATAATATAATTAACACAATTTGAAGCAGTCTCTGTAGTGATCTTTGAAAATGCAGCACTTGTGCCTACAGAGGAGAAGATGGAAGTCCTTCTGTGTGGATTGGCAATCAGTTGAACTTGCTGTGCTTTGTAAATAAATAATAAAAAAAATGTATTAAATTATGATTTTCTTTTCAATTGAAATGCATATTTCTTTTAGTGATGCATCCAGTCTTAATGTTCATCAAAATCTGCCACACGCACATGCAGACACGTATACAGTCGTGGCCAAAAGTTTTGAGAATTACATAAATATTAGAAATTGGAAAAGTTGCTGCTTAAGTTTTTATAATAGCAATTTGCATATAGTCCAGAATGTTATGAAGAGTGATCAGATGAATTGCATACTCCTTCTTTTCCATGACAATTAACTTAATCCCAAAAAAACCTTTCCACTGCATTTCATTGCTGTCATTAAAGGACCTGCTGAGATAATTTCAGTAATCGTCGTGTTAACTCAGGTGAGAATGTTGACGAGCACAAGGCGTGAGATCATTATGTCAGGCTGATTGGGTTAGAATGGCAGACTTGACATGTTAAAAGGAGGGTGATGCTTGAAATCATTGTTCTTCCATTGTTAACCATGATGACCTGCAAAGAAACGCATGCAGCCATCATTGCATTGCATAAAAATGGCTTCACAGGCAAGGATATTGTGGCTACTAAGATTGCACCTAAATCAACAATTTATAGGATCATCAAGACCTTCAAGGAAAGAGGTTTAATTCTTGTAAAGAAGGCTTCAGGGCGTCCAAGAAAGTCCAGCAAGCGCCAGGATTGTCTCCTAAAGAGGACTCAGCTGCGGGATCGGAGTGGCACCAGTGCAGAGCTTGCTCAGCAATGGCAGCAGGCAGGTGTGAGCGCATCTGCACGCACAGTGAGGCGAAGACTTTTGGAAGATGGCCTGGCGTCAAGAAGGGCAGCAAAGAAGCCACTTCTCTCCAAAAAAAACATCAGGGACAGATTGATCTTCTGCAGAAAGTATAGTGAATTGACTGCTGAGGACTGGGGCAAAGTCATATTATCTGATGAAGCCCCTTTCCGATTGTTTGGGGCATCTGGAAAAAGGCTTGTCAGGAGAAGAAAAGGTGAGCACTACCATCAGTCCTGTGTCATGCCAACAGTAAAGCATCCTGAGACCATTCATGTGTGGGGTTGCTTCTCATCCAAGGGAGTGGGCTCACTCACAATTCTGCCCAAAAACACAGACATGAATAAAGAATGGTACCAAAACACCCTCCAACAGCAACTTCTTCCAACAATCCAACAACAGTTTGGTGAAGAACAATGCATTTTCCAGCACGATGGAGCACCGTGCCATAAGGCAAAAGTGATAACTAAGTGGCTCGGGGACCAGAACGTTGAAATTTTGGGTCCATGGCCTGGAAACTCCCCAGATCTTAATCCCATTAAGAACTTGTAGTCAATTGTCAAGAGGCGGGTGGACAAACAAAAACCCACTAATTCTGACAAACTCCAAGAAGTGATTATGAAAGAATGGGTTACTATCAGTCAGGATTTGGCCCAGAAGTTGATTGAGAGCATGCCCAGTCAAATTGCAGAGGTCCTGAAAAAGAAGGGCCAACACTGCAAATACTGACTCTTTGCATAAATGTCATGTAATTGTCGATAAAAGCCTTTGAAACGTATGAAGTGCTTGTAATTATATTTCAGTACATCACAGAAACAACTGAAACAAAGATCTAAAAGCAGTTTAGCAGCAAACTTTGTGAAAACTAATATTTATGTAATTCTCAAAACTTTTGGCCACGACTGTACACTCTCATCCTCATTGTCATCACATGGAAGAGCCAACTCTGCATTCTTCCTGTTGCCCTTTCTGTGAAATATTGCTGTATTCATTTTCTGAAAAAAAAAAAAAAAAAATAATTTTCTTATTCATACATAAATACAACTATACTACAATAAACACTTCAAATAAATATAGAACTGCAGTCAGATTATTGATGTTACTATTTATAAAAAATTCCAAATGGGGAAATACATTATGTCAATTCCACTGTGGTACAGTGTTGCCATATGGCAACATTGATATTTTCTAGTGGTGTAGTGGAGGGTATAAGGGGGACCCGGTGAGGGAAACACTGCATCACTGGGATTATAGGTAGAAATACACACATGGGGCCACATTAGGAGACACTACATGTGGAGCACCAACCTAATATGAGAGTTCACAAAAGGCAACCTAACCTCATATTAGATTCTGATAGCTAGTTCCTCCGCCGAACATAGCTACGTTGTGGGTGCAACATGATGGAAGTGTCGTTCAGGGTTCACGCCAGGAAATTTACTGAACTGGGGAAGCGTCATCACCTGTAGGGAACAACGCTACAGCAAGCTTCTACACCGTGTCAGCTTCAGGAGTCGCCAGGCTTGCGTTCAGGACTCCTGAAGAGACTGGTTCTACACGCAGATTGTAGAACCTGGCAAACGTGTTCGGTGTAGCCCAACCTGCAGCTCTGCAAATGTCTGTTAAAGAGGTCATGTTCGCTAGCGCAACCGATGCTGCGATGCCCCTGGTGGAGTGGGCGTGCACCCCCAACGGGCAGGGCACACCCCTGGCCTGGCAGGCCAAACGAATCGCATCCACAATCCAATGGGAGATTCTTTGTTTGGAGACAGCTTTCCCCTTCTGCTGTCCTCCAAAACAGACAAAGAGCTGACTCGACCGTCTGAAGTTTTCAGTACATTCCAAGTAAATGCTCAGGGCACGGACTGGGCATAACAAGGAGAGTTTGGGGTCGCCTTCCTGAGAAGGGATAGCTTGCAAAGTGACAGCTTGCAAAGTGACAACCTGGTCCCTGAAGGGACGGGTGGGCACCTTGGGCACGTAACCGGGCCGGGGTCTCAGGGTAACGTGAGAGTTAGCCGGCCCGAATTCGAGGCACTAGTCACTGACGGAGAGAGCTTGGAGATCTCCCACTCTTTTGATGGAGGTGAGCGCAGTCAGGAGAGCCGTCTTTTGGGAGAGAGCACTGAGTTCGACAGACTGAAGAGGCTCAAAGGGATCTGACTGTAGGCCCCGGGGGAACACAGACAGATCCCAAGAGGGGACAAGGTGCGGTCTGACGGGGTTCAGCATACAAGCACCTTTAAGGAATCGTATAACCAAGTTGTGCTTCCCAACCGATCTGCCTTCCACCAGGTCGTGGTTAGCGGCAATAGCGGCTAACTGAACCTTAAGTGTTGAAGCAGAAAGGTGCCTATCCAGTCCTTCTTGGAGGAAGGAAAGCACTGCTCAAATGCCACATCTCCGTGGGTTCTCCCCCTGGGAGGAACACCAATTTGTGAATTTGCGCCATCTGAGGTCGTACAGCCATCTCATAGAGGGAGCTCTCGACTGCAACAGAGTGTTTACCACTGCCAGAGGGAGATCTCTGAAGTCCTCCTGGTTGTGTCCAGGGACCATACGTGGAGGTTCCAGAGATCCGGGCGCGGGTGCCATATTGTGCCCTTCCCCTGAGAACCAAACCCTGTTGGGCCAGTGGGGGGCCACCAACAGGATCCGCTCTCTGTCCTCCCTGACTTTGCACAGGGTCTGTCCAATTAGGCTCACTGGTGGAAACGCATACTTGAGAAGGCCCTGGGGCCAGCTGTGTGCCAGTGCATCTGTCCCGAGGGGCGCCTCGGACAGACCGTACCACAACTGGCAGTGAGTGGTTTCTATTGAGGCAAACAGGTCGATCTGTGCCTGACCGAAAAGACTAGAAATCAGCTGAACTGTCTGAGGGTGAAGTCTCCACTCGCCCCGGAGGGAAGTCTGTTGGGAAAGCACGTCCACTACCTGATTGAGTTCGCCCGGTATGTGGGTGGCTCGTAGAGACTTGACATTGTTTCGACACCAAAGGAGGAGATGGCGGGCTAGCTGTGACATGCGAAAGGAGCGTACACTGCCCTGGTGATTGATGTAGGTTAAAGTCGCGGTGCTGTCTGTCCGGACCAGCACGTGTTTGCCCTGAACCAAAGGCCGGAACCGCTTCAGAGCCAAAAACACTGTCAACAGCTCGAGGCAATTGATATGCCAATGCAGCCCAGGGCCTGTCTAGACCCCTGCGGCTGCTTGCCTGTTGGGACTCGGGTATGCAGCCAGTGCTGTAATGGTCTCATGTGCATCAGGCCCAGCAGCATGACGGTGGCTGAGGATGCCATGTGACCCAGGAGCATTTGAAATTGTTTGAGGGGGACCGTTGAGCTGCGTGAGAGCCTCTGGATGCAGCTCAGCACTGACCGTGCACACTCCGGGGAGAGCCATGCGTTCATAGCGACCGAGTCCAGTTGTACACCGAGAAAAGAGATGATCCATAACGGGGCGAGCTTGCTCTTTTCCCAGTTGACCCGAAACCCCAAATGGGCCAGATGGTTGAGAACCATGTCCCTGTGTTTGCATACCAACTCCTGAGAGTGTGCTATGACCAGCCAGTCATCGAGGTAATTGAGAATGTGGATGCCTACCTCCCGGAGAGGGGCAAGGGCCGCTTCTGTGACTTTCCTAAAGACGCGGGGAGACAGGGAGAGCCCAAATGGAAGGACTTTGTACTGAAATGCTCAACCTTCGAAGGCAAATCGTAGGAAGGGTCTGTGCCTTGGAAGAATCGAGACATGAAAGTACGCATCTTTCAGGTCTATCGCCACAAACCAATCCTGGAACCTGATGCACGTGACAATGTGTTTGAGGGTTAGCATTCTGAAGGGGAGCTTGTGAAGGGCCCGATTCAGAATCCTCAAGCCTAGGATTGGTCTTAAACCGCCACCTTTCTTGGGTACAATGAAGTAGGGGCTGTAAAACCCTTTCCTCATGTCGACCGAGGGGACCGGTTCTATCGCGTCCTTCGCCAGAAGGGTCGCGATCTCTGCCCGAAGAACAGCGGCACTCTCGTCCCGAACTGCGGTAGAGAGGACACCACTGAACTTGGGTGGGTTCCGTGCGAATTGGATAGCATAGCCGAGTCAGTTGGTTCTGAGAAGCCAGCGAGAGAGGTTGGGTAATTCGAGCCAAGCTGTAAGACTCTCTGCTAATGGTCTCAGGCCCCCTGGCCCCCCTGGGAACCGCCCCTGGGTATAAGCAGGTATAAGGCGTATACCCACTTCTTTATCAGGCGGCTTTGTGTAGCCTATACACACTTCTATATGAATAAATGCAAATATTTGCTAAAAACACCCAGTAAAGACAGTGATGATGTGGTCAGGGCCGTGCCCGCTCTGTCTCCTGCATCCGGATGCTGCCTGTTCATAAGATGCTGCCTGTTCATAAGCAAGAGCATGTCAAGGGAGACGCGTGAGTGGAAAAAGTAATAATTATTATTGATTACTGATCTGAATCATTTTATAATAACGAAAACAATACATTAAACTTTTCTGTCAAAGGATCCAGTAAACGAATGAGTTCAAATAGTAATTTACTGAACAAATATGTAATTTACTGAAGATGATGCAAAAAAAAAAAAATCCCCCTTGAGAAGAGACGTTCAGAAATAAGGTTAACAGAGTCATTTCTGGAGCACTTCAACTGGTGTCCTTCATGTGAGGGTGACAGTGGGAAAAAGTGTTTTGGAAGAACATTCAAATAGCATTTTACTTAAAAACAGCAAATCACTGACTACCTTAAGACTGACCCTTTTAATTACCATATTCCAATATATTGTATATCATTCAGAATAACAAGGAAATCAGTAGAAATTAATTGTTGCCAAATGGCAACTCCGTACCACAGAGGTTTAAAAGCGTCAACTTCCTCTTTCAAAAAAGAAGCTGAAGGTCTGATGACACTAATTTCACCATCTATTTTCATAAGGCAGGTTATAATTTTCTTAGAATATCAATTCATAGAATCCCTGCAGTGGATCAACTTTTCACACAGTCTCCCCAACAAGGCAAGACAAGTTTATTTATATAGCACATTTCATACACAATGGTAATTCAAAGTGCTTTACATAAAAGGAAATAAAATAATCATAAAAACATAAGATGCGTTAAAATAATTACAAAAAAGTAATAATTACAACAATAAAAACATTTAAAATGATTTAAAACATTTTGATTTAAATGAAATAAAACAGGAATAAAAATGATCATACATAAAATACAGTGCAACAAGATACAAATAGATGTCTTCAGATACAGAATATAATATTTAAATGTGCAGTTAATTTCTCACTGTTTTATTCATCACTTTTCTCAGCTTTATATTTCCTAACCCATCTGAGCAAATACATTAATCAAAATCTATCCCATCAAAGTTTGTCCGGTGCATATTCCTACTCTTTATAATGTTAACAATTTCTGCAACCTTTTCTTGCCTGCGTTGCCTTTCCATGTTAAGTACTACACATGTCTCATTTTTGTTTTTATTTCTGCCACAATAATAGCATGACCAGTACTGGCCAGGATACTTAATCCAATTCATTCATGGCCATTGGGCATATTCTGCCCTGCCCTCTTCATCAAGATGTAAAGTAGGCCTGGACTGGTATATTGAAAAACAATTCAGAATGTGTGTTTTACAGAGAATGCAGTGAACTGCTGTCAGACCAGTAAGTTATGGAAATGAGTCAAGTTAATAATATAATTAACACAATTTGAAGCAGTCTCTGTAGTGATCTTTGAAAATGCAGCACTTGTGCCTACAGAGGAGAAGATGTAAGTCCTTCTGTGTGGATTGGCAATCAGTTGAACTTGCTGTGCTGTTGTTTTTAGCCAGCCATGTCACTCAGAGGCCTGCTGTTGTTGTCTGTTGTTTGTCTACCTTCAATCTGACAGTCTTCATGAATTGAAAGTTGTATCTTTTCCTGCACTATCAGTCTCCATGTTGACCCCTAAACCCTCTATGGTATGCATTATGTTCCAGCCATGAAATATTTTGTTCACATAATTTTTTATTACATGAAATAGCTTCAATCATACAAAATCAAATAGATTTTTGAGAAAAAATATTTTTGGGGGGTATTTAGGAAATTGTTGCCATATGGCAACAGTGTACCACAATGGAAAATGGCCAAAACAATTTTTTATTAAATTATGATTTTCTTTTCAATTCAAATGCACATTTCTTTAGTGATTCATCCAGTCTTAATGTAACAAATGAGTCCAAATAGTAAGTTCAAAACAGCTCTAACACAGACAAAACCAAACCGATTTCATTAGAGACTGCAGAGAGTCACGTCGGGGGTGGTGGTGGAATGAAGCGTATATCCACTTCTCCAGGCACCACTACACCACTGAGTAAAACTATGTTAGATAATGTTCATTTGTGAATCTAAATATATAATTTACTGAAGATGATGCAAAAAAAATCCCCCTTGAGAAGAGACATTCAGAAATGAGGTTAACAGAGTCAAGGAAATCAGTAGAAATTAATTGTTGCCATATGACATATAGCATATAGCATATAGCATACCATAGAGGTTTAAAAGTCTCAACTTCCTCTTTCGAGAGAAGCTGAAGGTCTGACGACTGTTGCTCCTTGTATTTTCATAAAACAGGTTCTTCTTTTCAGAGAAAGAGCAAATATTTTCTTAGAATATCAGTTCATAGAATACCTCCATGGATCAACTTTTCATACAGACTCCCAAACAAGATACAAACTCTAGACGTCTTCAGATACAGAATATAATATTTAAATGTGCAGTTAATTTCTCACTGTTTATTCATCACTATTCTCAACTTTATATTTCCTAACCCATCTGAGCATCTGAATACATTAATCAAAATCTACCCCATCAAAGTTTGTCCTTGGCTCAAAATTGAATCATTCTCCCAGTGTGATCCACAGGTGCATATTCCTTACCCTACTCTTTATCATTTTAACAATTTCTGCATCTATTGATTTATTTAAAAATGTAAGAAATTCATAAATCTCCAGATGACATTATTGATCTATTGATTTTATTCAGCTCTTTCAACATTTCTCTCTTGATCTTTATTTTCATACATGCTTTTAATTCATCCCCTCAAATAACAGTTCATTTGATTCATATCTAAATTTCTAAAAGTTTTAGCTTGAATTAAGGTCTTATTCAAGCAAAGAGCAAGTTGTAGCACTAATATTTGGGGTCATTTCCCTGATGGCGTTCTGTCAGGAAGAGTGTAGCAAGTGTGTTTGTGTGTTCCCATCATTTCAGTGATGAGTGTTTTAGAAACAAGGCCCAGGTTGATGCTGGATTTGCACTTTGCTTGCTATTGAAACATGGAGCGGTCCCAAATGATAAAAGATCCCAGTCATGTAAGTACAACTGCATCAGATTTCTGTCTTTTGTCGGAAATCAGCTTGACTCTATAGCTCCGCCCACGACATGCCTCCTTTTTCTGGAGAAAATTGGAAAGCTGTATTTTTCATTTATAAATATGATAAAACTAAAGACTTTTTGGAGATATTAAGGATGCAGTAGGCCTACTCTATAGGTATTCAAGATTAACATGAGATTAGGTAAAACTGTGTATGTTATGTACCCTTTAACATTCTAATTTTGTCAGTTAACTGTTAATGATCTGTTAACAAGTGTTGGTTGTCAGTCATTAGGATGTGTCTTCAATACGTGGCCATTTGAACCGGCAGATTGGGCAGTCCTGGGGACCCCCTGCTCTGCATATTTTGCATGTCTACATTATTTAACACACCTGATTAAGGTCATCAGCTTGTCAGAGGAGAGGGCCATGAACTGAACTAATGAGCTGATGATCTCAGTCAGGTGTGTTAAATAAGGTAGACATGCAAAATATGCAGAACAAAAAAAAAAACGCTTCAACATGAAATAATGCACGCAGACAAGAAGTACACAAGACAAGAGGGGAGTGACAGGACTCTGTCATGAAACTATGAATAAACTAGGCCAAAGTGACAGAACCCTGACACTACCCCCTCCGCAAAGGGTTGCCTCCTGGCATCCCTATTGAGGAACACCTGAAACAAGACAAGAACATGACACAACAAGACCAACATAAATATAACAAAACAGAAAAGGGGTCAAACAAAAGAGACAAGGAAGGGTGGGAGGGAGGGAAGCCAAGCTAGTGCCAACAGGACAGCCCAGAAAGTCTTTAGAAGGGTCCAGGGAGGGAGAGGAGGGTTGAGCCAGGGAGACTCAGGCAGATCTGGAGTCCTGGCAGAAAACCAGGGTGGAGCTGGAGGAACGACAGAGAAAAAAAGACAGAGAAAACCACTCACTGCTCTTGACTGAATAACTTTTGTATCTTTAATAAAAATCAATTTAGTGCAGTGTTTTAGTTATATACTTCAATTTCTGTAGTATTTCCTACTACGTGTTATAAAAAAAAAAAAATAAAAAAAAATTCTGTAGATGAAAAAAGTGGTAACACTTTATAATAACGTTCAGTAACTCATTTATAAATGATTAGTTAATGATGAAATAATCATTTACAAAACATTTAGAAACATTTATAAGTGATATGCTAACAATTTATGTATGTTTTGTTAATTCATTTACAAGTAATTAGTTAAGGATGAATCCATCATTTACAAAACATGACTATGTTAAGCTAACAATTTACAAATCTGTCATAAGTTTTCTTAAAAAATAGCATATCATGAAATAATCAAACTGATCCTTAGTAAATGGTTAATAAGTTACTAGTTAATATATTATTAAACAATTATAAATAATTAAAAAAATGTCAGTCAATGAAATGATTATCCTCCATTGAAATCACATAATGAATAAATCATTTACAAATCTTTCTGCATCCCCTACTAAAGTGTAAACTATTTGTCAGTTGTAAATGTTTTACTCATCATTTGTAGATCTTTCCCCCCAGTGTGTTTACCCACACAACCTGTAACCAGCAGGTTTATAAAACATTTACAACTAATGAGTAGTTTACACTTTAGTTTAGGGGATGCAGAAAGTGTTGTAAATGCCTTGTATAGACCACATCATTGTAACATTTAAGAACGGGGGCAGCCGTGGCCTAATGGTTAGGGAGTAAAGGTTGCGAGTTCGAGTCCCAGGTTCCACAGGGATTGTCGGTGGGTGAAGTGATTAATCAGCGCTCTCTCCATCCTCAGTACCACGACTGAGGTGAGACCCTTGAGCAAGGCACCGAACCCCCAAAACTGCTCCCCGGGCGCTGCAGCGATAGCAAAATGGCTGCCCACTGCTCCGGGTGTATGTTCACGTTGTGTGTGTTCACTACTGTGTGTGTGTGCACTTGGATGGGTTATATGCAGAGCACAAATTCCGAGTATGGGTCACCATACTTGGCCACACGTTACTTTCACTTTCACTTTCAAATTATGTGTAACACATTTACAAATGATGAATTGTTTACACTTTAGATTAGGGGATGCAGAAAGATTTGTAAATGATTTACTCATGAATTTACACAACAGGTTTTGTATAATTTGTAGTGTGTAATGCAGTGTAAGGGCTGACTGGTGAGAGTAAAGATGTCTTCTGTGACACACATGGAGTAATTTAGCACTGTGCACCTGATGTGATCTTCATTGGAGGGTAAAACTGGTTTATATTATCACTAGATCCAACACACTCCACACAAAACACAAGTTTGTGTTGATGAGAGAAAGGGTTTACATGTTTATTCACTTAACAGCAAATATATTTTTCTTTTTTTTTTTAAAAAAGAAAATAGTTTTGCATTTTTGCGCTTTTTAACATAGCACTTATTAATAATTTATAAACACATAGTCATGTTTTGTAAATGATTAGTTCATCATTAACTAATTACTTGTAAATTAACTTGTAAATGAATTAACAAAACATACACAAATTGTCAGCATATTACTTATTAATCATTTGTAAATGTTTTGTAAAAGATTATTTCATCATTAACTAATCACTTAAAATGACTTACAGCTGAACGTTATAAAGTGTTATCAAAAAAGATTATTTAATTTGTATTTTTGTGCTATTGTGTTTGTAAAAGTGATAATTTGTTCCTATTTTTAACAACAAAAATAAAATAAAAATATTGAAATCATTATTGTTAACGAGATTGTTATTGCGAAATAAAATTTTGCATATCATGAACACACACACACACACACACACACATTATATATATATATATATATATATATATATATATATATATATATATATATATATATATATATATATATATATATAAAAATTAAAATTGGTTACTGATGTAAACCACAGTGGACACAAATTCAAAAACTATACAAAAGTGAATTTTACAGTTCCCCTTCTTTGTTTTGTGGACTTCAGTGAAATAGTAATAATGCATTCATATTACTAACACAGTACAAATTTTAGTTTTTGAATTTAAATGGTTTAATTTACACAGAAATAACTGATCCCTTACATATTTTCTACAGGACGTTTTTAAATCGACATTGTTCTCAGCATGATCAGAGGAACCTGAAATCCTAACCTTTACAGCAGATATAAATTTAGCATTTTCTTTCTATTTCACCTTTTAATGGTGTTATAAACATATGGCATCATGGATATTTATGGCCCATTATTGTACATTTCATAACATCTACTAAAAATATACTTGTATTGTGTGTCAAACAAATAGTTTAATAACTTATGCAACCATAAACAGTAAAAAAAAGTGAAACTCATATTCAGTAAAATTAAGTATAATTAAGCAGTATCCTGAAATACCTGCAATAGTTAATTTCTGCAGTCATTAATCCTGTATGAAAAACAAACACAACACAAAACAAAACAAAACAAAACACACATTGCCTCCAAAAGAGAATCACAGATAAGGTCTAACTTTTTCATGGTGAGTATAAATCTTGCTTTACACATTTGTGTAGACAAACAGACTTAATATAATTATGTACTGACAATTCAAAATCATTATTTTATATAGTATTCTATACAGTGATAAAGGCTGTTGATTAGCATTGCATTATAAATATAGTTCATTCATATAAAAATTCATCTCCAGTTTTCTTGTATCGTTTCATGTTTATCCATAGTTATTTTCATGCTAGAAAATCATAGCTGCTTTTCCAAATAAAAAACGCCAAACAACGTTTACACGTATTACGTTATGATAGCCTACGTAATAATCAGAGGGTGGGGAGGTGGGGGATTCCCCGTTCTATATCTCTGCTTCCACTGAATTAGTTTATACTATTATTATTAATTCCAAGTGAATATAACTCCCACCCAGGTGATACTACGACCATGCAAAATGCAAATAATAATAATTTATTTAGAATATTGTCAAGTGACGTTGCAAACAACAATAAAATAAAATAAAAAGAAATCAGATTTTATTATTTCCTCTTTTCCCCCTGTTATTTCCCCCTATTGTTCAAAAAAAAAAAAAAAAAAAAAAAAAAATATAATAATAATAATAATAATAATAATAATAATAATAATAATAATATTATATATATATATATATATATATATATATATATATATATATATATATATATATATACACACTTTTTATTTTTATTTATCACTTAGGCATGTTGACAATAACATATTCAACACTGTCTATGATATGTTTTCAGTGGACTTTCAAAATTTGAATTGATTAAGAATTTATTAAGAAGGTCCACTGAAGTGCCTTGAAACACACAGCAGTATTCTATGTGGTGACATAATTGAAACTGAAACAGGAAAACAGGGCAAGCAATATCATGCAGCCCCACCCACTTTTTACAATAGCATTTTTTTTAAAGGCCAGAAGTAAGTCACAATTAAGTATTATATAAATAAATAACTCCCAATCATTTTATATATTTCTGCATAAATACCATCACATTTTCATGCAAATGCTGAAAGTTGTCAAAGAGAACTCAACAAAAATAATAAAAAGAATAATAATCTCTAGGATTAGCAGTCAGTTGGAGATGAAATTAGAGTCCATCTGTTTAGTTTTCAATCAATAGGATCTTGTGGGAATCTGATCATGTTTGTGGAAATGAATCATGGCACAAATTAAGGAGATATCTGAGGACCTCAGAAAAAGAGTTGTTATTGCTCATTAGGCTAGAAAATGTTCCAAAACCATCTCTAAAGAGTTTGGACTTCCCAAATCCACAGTCAGACAAAGAAGCTTTATGTTTGAATAAAAGAACACACTTCATTCCAGCTTAAGACCCATATCCCATCTGTGAAATGTATAACTAACATTAAAACAAAACTATCAACAATGACATGAAATTAATCAAAAAGATTGCACACAAACCAAAAAATACATACCTGCACAAATGGGAAATATGTTGGAAACATGAATGCTGTGACTCTCTCCATTAAACAACACCTGTTGGCATACAAGCGGTAAATACAGCATGCTAATAAGTGCTAATCTCACTCAAATGCAAATAGCCACAATCGCGAGTATTCACAAATACAATTTCATAATCCCAGACTGCAAAGTATGTTTAACAAAGTAACAATCAACTTCAGTTTGGAATATATCATCAAATGTCAGTAATATTACCGTTTAATGTCTCGATGAACCACGAGACGAACTTCTCTCGGCTCAGATAGACATGAACTGAGCAATCGAGCGATGCGTGCACGCGAACAAGTATATACTCTTAAAGTGACAATACATTCCTGAACAAATCTTGAAAGGTATATAAATCTTAACTCATAACAATAAAATAATATATAGAAATATCAAATAAACAAAATTACATTTATAGTCGATAGAAAGGGGGGATTTTGAGTGAAAATAATATAACCAAAATAAATCTGTTACACAAGCAAAGCCCCAACATTCATAAAATAATTGACAAAAAACTAAAGCTTGATTATGATGAAAAATTTAAAAACAAATTTGACCTCCAAACCAAACTTCAGTGCTATTCGGCCCTAAACAGAACCACAAAATTTGCAAAATACCTATCAATTAAACAAATAAAAGAACGACATATTCTATCAAAATATAGACTTAGTGATCATGAATTAGAAATAGAAAAAGGAAGACACAGAAAATCCTGGATCCCTAAAGAGCAGCGTTTGTGTAAAAAATGCAATTTGAAGCAAATAGAGGATGAGAAACACTTTCTTCTATACTGTCCCAAATACACTAGTACAAGACAAGTGTTTTTCCAAAAGTTTGAAGAGCTCAATTGTTCATTTCCCAATCTTCATGACTCAGAGAAACTACATTATATACTTGGAGAGGATGAAATGGCAGTAAATTTAGCAGCAAAATACATATACTCCATAAACACACTAAGAAATGGTTGATCCATTACAATAATTTGCTGTATACATTTATGTTATTTATTATATATACAAATGTAATTATTATTAATATTACCATTATCATATCCTGTTGTTATTATTACTATTAATTTACACATTTATTTGTTTGTTTGTATGAGTTCTTATGTTTATTGATTTTAATGTTTTATTTTTGATATTACTGATCATTTGATCTATTGCTTTACAATGCTTTACATTTGATTTACTGTACACTTGAAATGCTTTGGCAATACTTTAATATAAATGTCATGCCAATAAAGCGATTTGAACTGAGAACTGAACTGAGAGAGTGAGAGAGAGAGAGAGAGAGAGAGAGAGAGTGTGAGAGAGAGAGAGAGAGAGAGAGAGAGAGAGAGAGAGAGAGAGAGAGAGAGAGAGAGAGAGAGAGAGAGAGAGAGAGAGAGAGAGAGAGAGAGAGAGAGAGAGAGAGAGAGAGAGAGAGAGAGAGAGAGAGAGAGAGAGAGAGAGAGAGAGAGAGAGAGAGAGAGAGAGAGAGAGAGAGAGATTACAAGTACTTTATTACAATTAAAAAAAAAAAAAAAAAAAAAAAAAAAAAAAAAAAAAAAAAAAAAAAAAAAAATCACATAACAATCAAAAATCCTCAGAAAAGCATCACATTAAAACAACACATTATTGAAAATTAAATCATTCTCTACAACAGAACAAAGCACATCTTTGTAACACCATATTTTAGAAAATGTTTCAAGATCACTCACCAAATTATAAAAATAACCTGATCTCATCCACTTTATGGCATCGTCTGTGGTGTGTTGATCCTCCCCCAGACTTGCTGTCAAAGATCCAGGTACTTCTTGTTGACTTTTTTTGGGACAGATTACATTGGACCCCACAGTGTGTTTTATTTCTGCCAAAAGATGAAGGTGGACAAGGACTAATTGATCTGAAAAGCAGAGGGGCAGCTTTTCGTTTTCAGTTTCTGCAGAGGTTTCTGTATGGTCCCACAGACTTAGTGTGGAGATCACCGGCATGTGCCATTCTGAAGAAACTGGGTGGACTTGGACTAGGCAGAGCTTTAATCGACTCCTAGAGGCTGAATGAGGCTCCACATGATTCCTATCTAAACTATTTGCTGTACAATTCCAATCTCCACCTATAAATAAAAAATCATCATTGTCACAGTCTTTAATAACATCACTTAAAATATCTAAAAAAGACAGCCTTTCTACACCAACAACTGGAGCATATACAGTGATGAAAACAAAACATAAATTTTCGTGCACTGCTCTAATTTTTAACAAACGACCTTTAATAAACTCTACACATTCAACAGACTGGGGATTAAAATTTTTGGAAAAAAGAATCCCCACTCCACAACTGCTGCTCGTACTATGACTTAGAAAAACATCACCCTCCCATTCTCTCTTCCAATCAACTTCATTATCAAAGGTACTGTGAGTCTCCTGTACAAAAATAACATCCAACTTTTTAAGCAAACACAGGCTGAAAAATGAAGCTCTTTTTCTTTCATCTCTAGCCCCATTTAAATTCAGACTGCCTATTTTTAACTCATTCATAAAGCCAAAGAAAAAAAGAAAAACAAAAATAAACAAAAACAATTTAGAAAAATTAAACATAGCCGCCATCTTCTAATTGTCTCTTAGCTTTCAGAACAAGTTTTCTTAAACGATAAATCTCTTGCTCAGTGAAGAAATCTCCTCCTTCACTTTCCGTGTGTTTTTGAAAAAACCTAACTGAATCAATGAAAAGTCGTAAATCAGGAAAAGTATCTTCAATTTTTATATTCCTAGCTCCTTTAGTATTCTTCAGGAAGTTCTTAATGCTTGCTATGGAATACCCACTACTTAACTGGGATAAAGACTGTATCGATGCTAACGAACCTTCATCAGATTCCACTGCAACATCACTATCAAGAGATTGTGAAGACTCATGGAGAGGAAGTTTCTTCATTTTAACAGAAGACTGACTCCCCTCTCCAAGTTTTCTCTTTTTTTCATTATCTTTAATCAAGGTATCATCAACAAGCATCTCATCTTCAAATAAAGAGCCTCCCAAGCTATTCACCTCCTTCTGTATGCTATTAACAGTCTCTCCCTCAGTTTCAAAAACATAAGAGGTGTTTTCAGCTAATTCTAAGGTTTGACAATCACCTGTCTTCTTCCCTTTGTCTAATTCATTTTGACTTCTCTCATGAACAACACTTATCCCCTTCTGCTTTAAACTCTGATTTTCAGCAAGCTCATTCTGCTTCTGGGGGTCATTCTGTTCACTTAATTTTACCGCTTGATATTTAGATTGTTTTTTGGTCTTTTGTTCATGATTATCAACTAACTCCTGCTCTATTCCTTGGACTTTGTTTTGTTTTTGCACCTGAAAATCATTTTGTTCATGTTGTCGTTCTTCTTGAGCTTTACTTGTCTCACTCATAGCCTGTTTCTGAGTCTCATTAGATTTATTTTTTCTTTGCGCTTTGCTTAATTCACCTTGTTCTACGATCCTGTTTGTAGTTTCAGTATTTAATTCTGGACAAGAACGTATAACATGACCTTCCAATCCACATCGAAAACATTTAATCTTTTCTGAGGTGACATACACTATAATCGTAGTCCTCCACTCTAAACTTAAGTACTAAGTTTAACTCTACATTATCCTTTAAAATCATAAAGACTTGTCTTCTGAAAGAAACCACATGCCTTAGTTGTGGAGATTTACAACCAAGCGAGATCGATCTAATTGGTGACATTAGCTGCCCGTGTCTGGAAAGCTCTCTCTCTGGCATTTCATTTCCGATAAACGGAGGGACTTGAGACAAAACAATCTTTTTTGCCGGATTAACAAGCGGCACTGCTTGAACAAACGTATCTTTAACTATTACTCCTTGTTCAACAATAGTTGCAACTTTATCAACACTATCAACAAAAATCACAACCCCGTTGTTCATTCTGGATGCCGATTTAATACTATCATAACCGACTATTTCACCAACAGCCAACACACAATCCTCCACAGAACACTCTATAGTTGGACAAAGTTTACATGCATGCCGGCGCGTGAGCGTTTCCAGCCCCGCACCTGCAGCTACTCGAGCCGGCATGACTCCCGGTTTAAAAAACCGGGTGTCGCCGTCACTGAGACTCTAGCTCTCTTAAAACGCACCACTAAGATATCAACAAAATCCAAACCAAAAAAACAAACAAACATGAAAATAATTAAAACAGAAAAGATAGAAAAAAGAACACTCACAGCTCCGCCCACTCACTCGACACATGCGCAAAGAGAGAGAGAGAGAGAGAGACGTTAGTCTGAGCCGTCAGTCTGAGCCGTCAGAGTCTCAATGAGGCCTTGCCTGTCTGTGGCTGTGTTTCCTCTGTTTAAATCCCTCTCTCCAGACGAGCTTCAGGTGTGCATGCTCCGCTGGTAATGAGCAGGGGGCGATGCTACTCATTGGTTTCCAGGATGACTCTGACTATCCTTCGAGACGCTCATCACAATATATATTTATTTATAATGTCTGTGAGGCATGTATTCGCTGAGTTTCAGTTCATTTTGTGAAGCACTCCTGTTCGAGAACGAGACGGCAGAAAACTTTGTTACATTTTGTTGATATTGTGAGTGCACACAAATAAAAGTATTACTCTTACCTTTGTAAGCAAAAATGACAGATAAATTAAAATTGTTTCCACTGAAAATATGCAAGTGATCATGCTTGTGCCTACATGCAAAGCGGCTTTAGCTTCCACTCTTTGCACAAACGACTAGATATGCACCCAAGGGAGTAAATTTCATCTAACAGTGTGTATTAGTAAGGGGCAAAGCAGACAGTGGACCAAACCACTCTACGGCAAGGAAGAGGGTACTCA
Organism: Cirrhinus molitorella; assembly: GCA_033026305.1. Taxonomy (NCBI): domain Eukaryota; kingdom Metazoa; phylum Chordata; class Actinopteri; order Cypriniformes; family Cyprinidae; genus Cirrhinus; species Cirrhinus molitorella. The sequence continues at coordinate 53,008,247 of CM065117.1, forward strand.
AAACATTTCTGACCTTTAAACACCTTTTATTTTAATAGCAGACTTTTATCTCGGTTTAACATTTAAACTAACATTGTTTTATATCTATAGATTTTATTTTAGGCAAGGGCCGAGTTAGGGCCTATATTTGAGGTCCATGCATGGCTCTATCTGGGATGGAGTGCTCTCTGGTGGATGTCCAGGGCAAATCAGCTGGTGATCATGTCACCAACTAAGCAAACTCTGATCTCCATCTTGTTGACATCAAACTTTATTTGTTTTATTTTCAGCATTAACACATAAACTTCTGTACTTCTCAGTAGGATTTTTTGTATGAAATTAAGTCAAACTGGTTTGTAATAAGTGAAGATACTGAGATCTTGAAATCATCTGACTTTTTATAATTATTCAGGAAATACCTGTAAAATAACAGTTGAACATCAAACTGTTAACATTGAATGCAAATTGCTGTAAAAGTTTTCGCCCTTTATTTAATTTAGGATATTTTACATTGATTTTACAGTTTTTGTTTGACATCTGTCAGTGATTTGACCATTTAAAAAAAATAAATTAAAGACGTGAGCATATGTCCATTTACACCATCATGTGGTGATGTCACAAATTATTATCCCCGTTATTTTTTGTTAATTTTAGATACATTTCTATGTAATAAAAAATACATAATATTTTTTTTTCTGTATAAAAATGAGAATTGATATAATACTTAAAATAACAGCCACATTGTTAATTTGACATACTTTGTTATTTTGTAAAGTTTTGAATACAAATTAAAGTCAAGGAAAACACACACACAATGGAGTTCTGTTCTGCTGAAAATAGGATTTATTTATTTATTAACAGTGTAATCTGTATGAACTAATCATGCTCTTAGAAAATGAAATCAATTATGGGTCTTAACAATACAACCTTTTTTAAAAAATCTGAAGAGAAAGAATTATTTAAAGAGAAGTATTTGTTTGGTTTGTTCAGTAATTGGCTTTTACTCGCTGGGTGAAAAGTGAAATTTCAATAAAGTTCCATTTCAGTCAAATCCAGTGTAATATACTTTATTAGAATGATTTTGCTTGCATGCAATATCACACAAAACAAATAATGACAAGAAATATATAACAAAAACTAATGTTGACAAAGTAGACTCAGAATAAGGTTTCAAGCATTTAATAAAATAAAACAAAAAATGATATATAGTCCCATGTAATAATGTAAAATTAAGACAAAAACTGCCCTGCTCAAATTATGTTGATTAAGGCAGTATTTGGTTTCTGACTTGCTGAATGCAGTTTGTAATTTCAGATACACTAGCAGTTAAAGTTTGAAAACAGCTACTTTTTAAACACACTTAAACAAATGAGAAAAGTAAAATAATTATGTAGTAGTATATGATATTGTGGGAGAGTATATTTCCCCATATTTTTAATACCCTGATGAATAAAAAGCTAAAAACAATGATATAAAAAAATAATGTATATTTATTATATACATAATAACTCCAATTTAAAAAAAAAAAAAAAAAAAAAAAAGCATGCATGTGGAAACATTTACATTTACATTTAGGCATTTGGCAGACGCTTTTGTCCAAAGCGACATACAGTTGGGAGAACATAGAGCGATTCTTCTTAAGGAGACAAACAGACACAGGCAGTGCTATAATACCAGATTTCAAGAGGTGCTTCAGACAAGTACAAGCTAGAAAGGGAAGGAATAAAGAGATTCATAATTTTTTTTTTTTTTTTTTTTTTATGGTAACAGCAAATAGAGTTGAAAGAGATGAGTTTTAAGCTGTCGCTTGAAGCTTGTCAGGGAAACAGCATTCCGGATAGGGGTAGGAAGATCGTTCCACCAGCCAGGAACAGTAAAAGAGAATGTTCTGGATAGTGATTTAGCACCTCTCTGTGATGGTACCACAAGGCGTCGCTCACTAGCAGATCTCAGAGTTCTGGAGGGGGTGTAGATTTGCAATAGCGAGTGCAGATAAGTAGGTGCAGTAGCTGTGGTTGTCCTATATGCAAGCATCAGAGTCTTGAACTTGATACGAGCCGCAATTGGGAGCCAGTGCAAGGAGATAAAGAGAGGTGTAACATGGGCTCTTTTGGGCTCGTTGAAGACCAGCTGTGCTGCTGCATTCTGAATCATTTGTAGAGGTTTGATTGTGCATGATGGAAGACCAGTCAAAAGAGCATTGCAGTAGTCCAGTCTGGAGATGACAAGGGCCTGGACAAGAAGTTGTGTAGCCTGCACTGTTAGAAAGGGCCTGATCTTTCTGATGTTGAAACATTAAGGTGTTTACTGTTGGTTACTTGGAAGACAGTAAAATACAGTTTTAAGATATACTTAAGTATGTATGTAAGTAAGTATAGGGTATGCTTTCAACCACTATAGCAGGTTTTGGTTAATCAAACTTTCCCTCTTTTCATCAACAGATGGTCAGTTCATCCAAGCACACACATAAGAGAAGAGTATGATGATGTATGTATGATGCATGTCAGATGACAGCACATTCACTATAGTCCTGTGTTCACGTTTATGTTTGGTGTGCTTATATTGACATTTGTCTTAGCTGTACATGGCTCACCATGCTCATTTTCTCCTGTCCATGTCATTGTCCTTAAACTGTCAGTCTCTCCCTCACTGCAACTGCTTTCTCTGAAGATCAACCCAGATGCTCTCTCAATATCTTCAATTGACACTTTGGTCTCGTCATCTGTCCCATTCTGTATTTTCCAGCATTCCAGCTTTACTGTTTTATCTTCATGCTCCTCAATTATCACCTTAAAAAAGTGATTTGGAACTGTTTTGTCTCCAATTATCTTTAAATTCACCCTATCGCCATCTGACACATAAAGTGGTCCACTGTACACATGGACATTACGGATTTCATTGTTCTTTATTTTTTCTCGACACAGATTCTCCAATATTCTCCACCTGCCACTGTTTAACTCCTTATGCTGTGGTGAAATGTTGCTCATCATAAAAGTTTCCTTAAGTGCTTCCTGACACCACCTGTGATTCACAGCGGCAGCAAGATGACCTCGTACATAGGTACTCCCATATGAAAATGCAGATGTTTGGTAGAATGGATGAATCGATGTATCCACACTAAAATCATTTTTAAGCCTCTCAACCTCTTCCTTTAAAGTTTCACTGTTCAATATCTCATACACCCATGCAGCATTCCTGGTTCGATTGTCGTATAACATAGCATACGACTTTCTTTTCCTTAGTTCAGTAAGATTAGGAACTCCATCTATTAATTTATAGGTAGGGTTATTATTTGAAACTTCTTCTGGACTGGAGGTTGATTCATTGCCAGACATTACTGAGAATGGGATCCGTATGTAGACGGTTTGAGAATTAGATTTGCCTGAACCTTCTCTTTCCCAGCTTCCATCATCTCTTCTTGTAAGACTACGCCTCTTTGGAACTTCATTTGAATCATCTCTTTCACCGGAAGTTGAAAGTAGACTTTCCGATCCTGCGTTATCTGTGCATTTGCGTTTTGTTGCACTGGAATCTGCTCCTGACTGCTGCTTAGCTGTCTCTGTCATTTGGTCAGTTTGTTGTGGTTCAGCATTCCTTTGAGATGATCTGCCTTCTGAGTTTCCTTTCATTCTTTGTGATTTGCCACAAGTTGACCGAAGACCATTTTTCCTTCTTACATTCTCTTTATCATGCATATCATAGCTGTCAATGTATGTTTGCTGCTCACAGTTGTTAACTAAAGTATCCTCAACCTCATTTACCAATGCAGCATTCCTGGTTTCACCATTATTTGAATTTACTTCAGCAGGTGATAGAACTTCATCTGTGCTAAAAGCTGAGAGTTCACTTTCCGATGCTGCACCAGAATCTTCTCTAAGTTTAGATTCTTTAGATACTTTTTTTCCTACTCCAAATATCTGATTAACTCCCCCAGCAGCTCCCGCTGTCTCCAGTTCAGCTTTGCTTTGAGATGATGTGTCTTCTGAGTTTGGTGTCATTGCACAACCTTGTTCATCAGTTGTGGTGTGACTGTTCTTCTGTGCTGCATTTTGTTTACACGCATCACAAACCAAAATTTTCACTACCTGCAAAATTAGCACACGAGCCCAGTGTCGTCTTTTGCTTGATTTTATATTCAAATTATTTGTTTCTTTCCAAGCTCGTTTGATATCATCTTCTGGCCAGCATTTATGTTCAGGCTCCTTTTTAATGCCACATTGCTTTTCAATCATACGTTTAGCTTCATGCAAGCACTCAAACCCATTAAAAAATAATAACAAATCCTTAACGATGTGACCTAAAGTGACATCAGGTGGGTTTCTTCTGACTTCCTCGAGAATCATCTTGATGCAACAGAGATTTAAGAACAAAGTTCAAAAATAAATCAGTCTTGACTCAGTCTGGTGTTATTATGTCTTCAGCACCTCCAACCAAGAGCCTTTCTTCAGAGAAATATAATGTGTACTTCTGAAAAAGCAACATTTACATAATAATTCTGCTTAACTCAGGACTTTAGTTTATCCAGAGACAAAACGATATACTCACATCAGACTGAGATCTGTCACATCAAACAAACTTCTCCTGCTCTGATTTGTCAGTTCTGTTACACACACAGAAAGAAACACATGCAAAACAGAAAAACTGATTTTATAATAATGTATTTTACATTGAATTATTATTGTAACTTTTATTAAAGCAGAACAGAACAATTTCAAAACTCCTAAAAGTTAGGCATAAAATAATTTGACTAACTGATTTTCCATCAGTGTGTAATTTCACTTTCTCTGCTTGTGGTATGAAATGTAACTACAGTGTGGGAGAGATTTTAGACCTAAATGTCATTTTGTTTTAAGAGGTGTATAAAGAGTTTTTGTGGTAGATGGAATATAATGGTATTAAACACATTATTTTTTTAATGTCCTTATTTCTATAAACCCCCATTAAAAATGTCACCATAAATAGGCTGTTGTTTTGACAATTTTACCTTACAACAACTTGCATAATATGGAAATGTTTCCTTTAATGTTGTATTGCACTGTATTTGTTTATTTCTGGAGTTATATGTTTTATATTATTACATTTGATTTTAGAAAACAAAACATTTCTACAACAATTAAACTTGATGCTTCAATAGCAATTGAAGACATATATTTAATAAGTTAATTTTTATAGCATAACAGAATTGTATCGGTCCTTACCTTGTCGATCATCTAGAAACACCCAGAAAATTATACACACTTCAGTGTACAGAATTATAAGAGTCCCTTTTTTCAGTAATTGAGTTTTCATACGGCTTCTTGGAGAAATATCATTGCGTTCTCTGTAGTTTCAATTCTCAGAAGAGAGTTCCTATTAATTTTGTCCTGTACATGATGTGCTTTGAAGAGTGTTTATGCTGTGATATTGTGGAACTTCACATCCTCTTATTATGCTTTGGGCGTCTCCATCAGTGTCACTTCCCTAAAGCTGTTTATACAGACTGAGAGATCAGTTCAGTTCTAGACACACATATATATAGTTGTTGTTGGAATGTGTGTTGCTTGCTTTCACATTTTTTTTTTAATAAAAATGTTAAACAACTAATTGCTTCATTTTATACTGTTTAACACTATCTTAATTATATTCATGATCAGAAACATCAGACGTGTTCATGTTCACGTTTCATGTTCACAGTCATGACTTGCATCAAGCTTTTAGATTTAATCAGAGCAGAAGTTTTTACTCACTGTACTCACTGTAAGTCTTTAGAAAGTTTAATGCCTTTCGTTATAATGCTTATGCAGTCTTTTCATTATCTTAGGCTTATGATACACAGCAAAGTTTTGTATAGGCAACTTTTTTGAGCAATGTTGTTTTGGCACTTTCTCATTGAGAAAGGATAACAAACTTATATCTGGATAGGTTGTGGGCTCTCTGACTCAGTTGAGTCTATATGGCATATTTAAAAAAAAAATAGTTTCTTGAGTTGAACCATTAAACCTCCTGAACCATTACTTCTCAGTTAAAGTTTACTTTGCTGCTGTAACTCTGTGCTCATGAAAACATTTGTTGTATTAAATCAGTGGTTTTCAATCCTGGATCTCGGGAGCCACTGCTCTGATCATTGTTGCTTATATCTTGCAAACACAGTTCAGATGAGGGGGTAACAAGCTGATTCAGGTGTGTAAATAAGGGTGACATGCAAAATGTGCAGAGCAGTGGCTCCCCAGGACCAGGACTGAAAACCATTATATCAAAGAATACTGAGATAAAATGTGGCTGCTTTCTGATGGCGACCAAAGTCAAAATGAAGTGGCCTGATTCACTCCTTGCATTGAATGTCAAAATGTTTTATAAAGTGCTTTCTGATAATAATAAATATATATTATGTGTTACCAAAAGTTTACAGAATGGCAATCAGCAGGGCTGCAGCTACCCTTTATTATGAAAGATCTCAATTTTTGAATGACAATATTATGCCGGACACAGTCAGATGATTCTGACTGATTTAAGCACATCTGAAATAAATGCTAATTTGCAGCAAAAATTCTTGGCCAATTTTGGGTTTATTTATCATGTAAACATAATGGTCTGTCTGACTTGATTCTCTGACAATACACCACATTCGTTTTTCCATTTAGAAGCATGTGCTACACTAAATTTTAAGGTTAGAAGTTAACAAAATTGTAAGAACTGTGTTTAAATTCTTGCTTTGTCCTGATTTACTATGGCTTATAATATCAATTTAAAGCTGTTTTGAGCTTGTTTTGCAGGGAATTCCAGGACACTCTTGTGTTTCCTGTTCAAATGCACCCCACCTTTCCTGGTCAATGAGATTTCCATATGATATCTCGGAGGAGTTGCAAAGAAACTAGGCATTCTGTTTAAAATCTAAAGTGAATAAAACATTGGTGTTTGTACTATGCAAGTACTTTATTGGCATGATTGTGTTTACATACAATATTGACAAAGCATTATTATTACACCCAAAAATAATACTAATAATAACAAAATAAAGAAATATCAAATATAACAATAATAAAGTGCCAAGAAATTAATAAAATGAGATGAACAATAATAATAAATTATTATTATATTATTATTATACATAGGTCTATGTAATATATAATGTAAAAATGTAATGTAAGAAAACAATAATATATGTAAAAAAATGGAAATGATCGTTCTAATTTTCTGGCAGGACAATATTTAAGTTTACATACATTTCCTGTAACTCTGAAATAAAACACAAGCAGAGTGTAATAAAAAATACAGTTAAAACACAGGTGAGAAATCAATACAGAGAATTCCTTCATATTAACAGTGTAAATTTTATCTTATTTTTACTGACATTTTATAGTGAAGAGTAGAGAACTATTTTACAGAAATATGAGCAAATATGCAAATATTATCAAAACATGAAAAAAAAAAACTACCATTTTCAAAGTTTGGAAATATCTTCTCATTATTATTATTAAAGTCATCAGCCTATAAAAGTTTGAAGAATGAAAATTACTCAACAGGTGTCACACCCCTGGACTGTTTTTGTTGCGTTTTCTTCCCCATGTGCTCTGTGACCTAGTTTCTGTTGTTAATTGATTGTCATTTAGTTCAGGTGTGTCTTATTATCTCCACTTTATAAGTTCCTCCTTGTTCTATGGTTTTTGTCCGGTCTTCGACTTCATGTTAGTGTGTGTAATCTCCTCCTGTGTTGAATACCCTTCTTTGTGGAACATTAAAAGACTGTGTACTCTTCACCTTCGTGAGCCTGCGTATTCCTATGCACACCGGAGTGTGACAACAGGAACCTTCATATCAATTTGACATCAAATATTAGTCTAGACTCGATCAAGATGCTGTAAACACTGGGTGAAAAATAGAAAGTTAATCCCACAATAAAATTGGTTTAATGTATATGTAGGCCAATATGTTTGGCAGTCAATTTACATCAAATCAATGTCATGTCAGGTTTTTGATGTCAGTTTGATTTGCATATTTGACTTTAAACTGTAAATGACTAAATTTCTTTATATTTTCTTTTTTTTTTTTACTTTCCATGTCACAACCTTTATACTGTCAGTCCCGTTTTTATTATTAATTCTTTGAAGATGAGTCTTTCTCAATTTCTTTAATTTTAACTTTATACTTTTCATACACTTTTAATTCTGGTTTTCCACTTTTATCTTTTTATCTTTTCATCTTGCTCATTAGAAATCTTATAGCATACCAGCTTTACTTCCCCATTATACTCCTTAATTATCACCTTGAAGTGAGTTGGCACTGCTTTGTCTCCCATTATCATATAGTTTACTACAACACTATTATATTTTGTTAGGTAAAGTGGTCCAGTGTACACATTGATATTTTGGATATTTTATTTTTCCTCTACTGTTTGCAAAGCTGCTTATTTTTGGACTTCCGCTTGTCTTTTTTTCATTTTTACACCCTTATCATAACCCAAACTTCTTTTAATCAGCTGCAATATTATCACAATTGACAAGTGTTTTCTTCTTTTTGAGGTTCTATCCAGTCTTTGTGTTTTACCTCAAACTTTTTTGATATCATCTGGTGACCAGCAATCATCATGACTAATGTCATATTTCTTTTCAATCTCGTTTTTATGTTCTTTAAACTTAGGAAACTCTGTTAAATACTTTGACACATCCTCAGCTATGTGCTCTAAAGTGACATTAGGTGCTTTTCTTCCACCTTCTACAAGAGTGGTTTTACCGTTGGACATTGTGTTTATATTAAGAAAGACTCTAGTCTCATCCAAATGCAACTCAGAAACTTGAAGTTAAAAGTCGTTTAGTAATTTACCTCAAACTGGTATTATTTCTTCGGCAAGGTCTTCAAGCAAGGATCTTCTCTTTAGGTCTGGCTAAAAATGTATGAATGTCTGAGGAAAAAAAAAATATCAAAGTTTTGGTTTATACAGGACGTAAATACACATCAACAGGTTATGAACCTCTGCTGCTCTGAATGACGCCGGATCGAGACACGGATCTGGTCTCCCTTCTTCACTCTGTGTTGTGTTTTGCTCTGTTCACATGAACATTATTGACATCCGATGAACGCTGACTGTATGGCGGGCTCAATCTCTGTCCGAACTCGTCCACCCCCAATTTATGCACAAACACAAATGCTGATTGGTGTAAATCTGTTTACTGCTGAATGAAATAAAGCACCAGGCCCGGCGCCAGGCCAGTACTGACAGGGGGGCATTCAAATTCTGAGGGGGGGCAATCGAAAAAACGTTAAAAAAAAATCCAAACTCGGCAGTTTGCAGCACCTTATTTATAAACACATAATACGTAATTTATAAACGCTGTAAAATTCCACAACATTTAATGCTGGAAACAATTTATATAATGCTGTGCCTATTTATGAAATCCACTGCAGACACACAAAAATGCAGCCGCATGTGCACAGGTTTACATATAATAAAAAAAATAAGTAAAACTTAATTACCATCAGAAAAGTTGGAGGCGTCGGCATTTAATTGAATTGAATCTCCGCAGCACACGCTCTTTCCACTCATTTGTGCATTTCCTTGTGAAGGGAATGTAGTGAGTGTAATTGTCCATGGTGAAATGAAGACTCCCACTAGTGGTGAAGGGAGGGAGCCACAACGGTGCAGTTCATGACAGAGCCCCCCCCTTAAGAGCGGCTTCCAGACGCTCAACACGTCCAAAAACACCAAAAAAAAAGCCCCCCAGGATGGAGAAGACAGGACAGCGAAACGGGATCCCCCAGGGTGGAACAGACAGGACAGGAGCCCTCCAGGGCGGCACGGAAGCCCCCCAGGGTGGAGCAGACAGGTCTGTAACATAGAACATCGACAGACACACACCGAGAGAGAGAGAAAGCTTGGAGCCCAAGCTCCTAGCCAGGTTGGGCTGGATACCCAGCAGATAGAGGGCCTCAGCGGCCAAATTGGGACTGGGCGAGAGCTCTGTGGAGTGGTGCGGGTTGCTGAGCGCTACCACCGTGCAAGGAGCAGGTGCGGCTTTCCCCTCAGTACGAGGATCCGTCGCCTCAACCACCTCCTCCGGGAAAGCCACCCTCAGAGGTACTGCAGCAGGGACCGCCACCTTTGAGGACTCGGTGGTGGTAGTATATGCGGCCCAGACAACCCAAAGGGCAACACTCAAAAGGAGCGCGGCCTCAGCGGAGGCTAGTTCAGGAGCAGCGGCAGTGGCTTGACTTGGTGCAGGAGCAGTATTAGTCACCTTGAGAGCAGCTGGGACGAAACTCATCTCAGAGGGAGGAGCTGCGGCAACAACGCTTGACTCAGAGGGAGGAGCAGCTGCGACAAAATGACTTGGCTCAGAGGGAGGAGCTGAGGCGACGGGGCTTGACCCAGTGGTGGCAGCAGCGAAATTACTTGACTCTGGAGCGGCAGCTGCGACGTGATTTGGTTCTGGAGGAACTGCAGTGACTTGACTCGGCTCTGAGGGAACTGCTACGACTTGATTTGGCATAGGAGGAACTGTGGCGACAACGCTTGACTTGGATGAAGCAGCGGTGGCAGGGCTTGACTCGGAGGGTGGAGCAGCTGCGACGGCCTGGCTTGGTTCAGAGGGAGGTACAGCTGCGACGACGACTTGGCCTGACTCTGGAGCAAATGTGCTTCGTCGTAACTCACGGAGTGCAGCGAGGAGGTTATCCAACCGGTCGATTGTTGTAATGGTACAACCTGGTTCAGGGGCGGTGGCCATAGCTTGACTGGGTACAGGAACAGCCCCTTGACTTGACTTTGGGATGACAGTTACAACTTGACTTGACACAGAAACAACAGCTGCAGCTTGACCCAATTCTGGAAGGGCGGCCATGACAGGTGTTGACTTTGATGTGGCAGCCATTTTGTCAGGAGCAGACTCTGATGCGGCGGCCATCTTGTCCTTTGCAGACTCAGGTGTGGCAGCCATCTTGTCCTTTGCAGACTCAGGTGCGGCAGCCATCTTGTCTAGTGAAGACTGGCTGACTTGGCTTTAGATTTAGCGAGCGCTGACTTGGCTGAAGTATTTTGAGCGAGTGGCGTTGATCTGGCTGCTGTGACGCTAGCGAGCGCTGGTTTAAGGCTGGCAGCACGAGCAGATAGCAGCGGCATGTCCCGCACACAAGATAGAAGTCCATGTGGGCTGTAGACGGTGGGTGAGCATGCCGCTGTAGCCACCATTACATGCTCACGCTCAGCTGCGGTTGTTACAAAGCAAGCGGCCTGTGCGGCCGGCACAGCGTCAAACAGCAACAAGGGGCACAGGCAAACAAATATAAACCAGGGTACATGCGTGGGTCAAAGGGGGGCGGAGAACAATCAAAGGAGCCAGGAAACAAAGGGAGTCAGCGACGGGAAAACAAACACGGGAAACCGCTCAGAAATGACAGAAACTGATCAAGACTTCGCGAATGGCTGTGTGTGTGCATGGCTTATATACTGTGAGTGATGAGGTGTAATGATTAACAGGTGTGTGTGGGTGAAATCAAGATGGCCGACAGGGGTGAGAGGTGACAGGAAGTTCATGAATAAGGGGTTATGGGAAATGTAGTGAGTGTAATTGTCCATGGTGAAATGAAGGCTCCCTCTAGTGGTGAAGGGAGGGAGCCACAACGGTGCAGTTCATGACAGATTCTATATAACATATTGGTGAAATGCCTATGAGTAATTTTAAACTATATTATTTGCAGTCCAAAAAAAAAAAAAAAAAAAAAAAAAAAAAAGGTTTCATTGGCAGCCTAGAATTCTTAGCCTAGAATTCTGGTGATTATTTTCAACTAACTTTTTTATTTATTTATACCAAACAAGGCGAGTGTGACGGTCTTGCCTGGGCGGCCTCTGCACAATGGAGACAGTGTGTATAAATAGGGTTTCGCACGTTCGTTGAAAATAAACCATTCCACAGCAATGCTTCGTTAACTCTGCTCTGTTTATTTGAAAACAGTTCTTTAATTCTGTCTCTTGAATTCTTTTTAACTTTGTGATCGTATAGTGTTTGTTTTAGATGTTGACAGTTTGTTTATACAGTTTGTTCACACATTTCAATTACTTATAAATCACATGAATGAAGATCAAAAATATATTACAGAGCAATACAATTAAACCGTATTATAAAGGAAACATCCCCACCTAGCGGAGAACTTGAGCAACACATTTTGTATCAAACAATTTAACACAAACTTTTAACAACACATTCAACAACATACCTGCACAATGGAGACAGTGTGTATAAATAGGGTTTCGCACGTTCGTTGAAAATAAACCATTCTACATAAAACACAACACACAAATAGATTACAATTGGTCTCGTAACAATCTCATTATAACTCGACATCGAGCAACACACTCGACGCCAAACATAACTTAACAGAGTCTCAACATGTTCATTGAGAGATAAAGTCACTATAAAGCAAATATTTGTGTGATTTGAACACTTATTAATGGTAATTCTCAGACCGCGACAAACGTGCAACTTACCCACAGCAATGCTTCGTTAACGCTGCTGTGGGCGGTCCCTACTCCACACGCTAAATGACATCCTGCAGCAGGTAGATGGCGCTGTCCCCATTTATGCAATAATTCAATATTTTCACTCCGTTACACGAGCAATCATGTCTAGAACATTGGGGGGAGTAGGCCTACTACAACACTACACACACATGGTTCATACAGTCGGATTTTGTGTGAATCACTTACATACTGCTGTGCTCAATCTTAAACACTTGTAACATTTTTACCTTTCTGATGATACAGTCTGTTTTGATTGCAGTGTTTCAATTTGGCATAGATGTGAGTTGTTAATCTCCAAGTGCTATGTCTGATTGGCTTGTGTGTAGAGTTTTGACATAATGAGCCAAATTCTGCTAAAACTATGTAAGCAATAGGCAAAAATGGAAATCTTTATTTATTTCTTTAAGAATGTTTGTTTTTTGTAAAAACTCTTGTTTGATTACTGCAGAAATTCAACTTTTGAGTTTTACAGAAGACTGAGTCTGAGCAAATGATAATAAAAATAGAAACACATACACTGCAGTGTTTATAAAGCTCATCAGTGTGTTGCTGGTGATATGAAAGAATAATTCAAATGGTGCTTGTGTGTATGGTTTTGTTACATGAATTTCATTTTTAGAAAGAAGTGTTAAGTTTTGTTTTTATGTCTGATTGGCTTGTGTGTACAGTTTTGACATAATGAGCCAAACTCTGCAAACAGTGTATAAACAATAGGTGTAAGCGGCTAAGTCTAAACTTTAAGCTGCTGAGGGATGCTGGACGGTGCTTATATTTGGACGCGCACGCTCAATACAATAAACTAGATTGTCCACACGTTATTTTAAAATGCTTATCATTGTAGATTTTATTTTACAGTTACCGGTCTTCATCTCCACAAGGGCAAGAATCCAAGCAACAGTCAAATCCATCAGTCACCTTTAGCGTGGTACAACATAGCGTAGTGCAACGTAGCGGTCAAAAAACTGTGTGCACCTTCCCTCCAGCAACACCTGCTACCTGAGGGAAGGTTCCCACCTATATTGTGTGCACTAACAAACAAGAGTGCCCTCTACTGGACATACACAAACAATACAGACAAAAAATGGCTCTTACATACCGGCCCCTAATTGGGATGAACCAACATACCAATTCCCAACATATAACAAGAGCCATAAAATAAATACAATGAGTGAATTATATTTGCAAACTCTTAACCCACAGACTCATGTAGGAAGCAAAGTTTTGCTACAGGCCTGTCAATAACACTTGTCTTAGTTTGTAAGCGAACAGAGCGCACCAGCCCTTTCTTGTCAGGAAATGTTTTCAAGACTCTTCCGAGTGGCCAAGAGCCTCGAGGTGCCATTGGATCTATAATGACCACAATGTCTCCAGGTTTGAGGTTATTTTTAACCTTGTTCCATTTTTGCCTCTCTTGCAGCAGAGGCAGATATTCCTTCACCCACCTCTTCCAAAAGAGGTCTGCAATGTACTGAACCTGTTTCCACCTTCTCTTGATGTATAAGTCATGCACATCGAACAGTCCAGGAGATAAAGATGGTTTTCCCTTCAACAGCAGGATATGATTGGGAGTGAGAGCTTCAAGATCCATTGGATCATCAGACAATTTGGTGATTGGTCTATCATTCAAGATGGCTTCAGCTTCACACAAGACTGTATGGAAACTCTCCTCATCTAATGTCTGCTGCTGAAGAACTGCAGCGAGGATCTTCCTCAACATGCGGATAACCCGCTCCCAAACCCCACCATAATGGGATCCAGGGTTAAAACTCCACTTAATGCCCTTCTGACTTAAAACTCCTTGAATCTTAGCCTGATTCAGTGATGAAAGTGACTCCCGAAGTTCCCTCTGTGCTCCTATAAAATTTGTGCCATTATCTGATAGAAGATGCTCCACCTGTCCTCTTCTACTGATAAACCGGCGCAAAGCATTAATACAGGCATCTGTGTCAAGGGAACTGGCCACCTCAAGGTGAACTGCTCTACTGGCCAAGCAAGTGAAGATGACACCATAACGTTTCACTGTGCCTCTTCCCTTCTTCACTTCTATTGGTCCAAAATAGTCAACGCCTGTGTTGGTAAATGGCGGAAGGTCTGGCAAAATCCTCTCCCTAGGCAGGTCAGCCATCTTCTGCCCCATCATCCTCCCATTACACCTTTTACAGAAGCAACATTCTGCTATAATCTTCCTTACAGCTGAGGTGGCACCTGTAACCCAATACTTTCTTCTTAATGCAGACAACATGTGGTTACGCCCACTGTGACCAAGCTGTTGATGTAAATCCTTCAGTATAAGTTTAGCCACATGCTGATCTTTAGTGAGAAGTAACGGATGTTTTATATCCTCTGGCAACGAGCCCCTTGTCAGCCGTCCTCCAACTCTCAAAAGCCCATTATCCAACCATGGATCCAGCTTATAGATGGCACTCTGTTTGCTCACTACATCTTTTCCAGAGGACAAAGCAGCAATCTCTTCAGGGAATCTCTGATGTTGACAATAGTAGATTATAGCCAACTCTGCTTCCATAAGATCTTCTGCCGACAAAGCTTGTTCTCCACTTGTGTTGTCTCCTTTAGTTGTTTGATTCCCTTTTACCAGAGCACTCTGCTTGTTGGTATCAGCAGTATCTGACTCCTTCCTCTTGCGAAGCTTTCTCAACAAGAGCCTCTTCAATTTAAGCAACCAGGCAACTGACACCCGGAGTCTCCTCCAGTCTGAAAAGTAAGTCATCAACCTGTGTGTACCATACAGTGAGCCTTGAGTATTTACCACATTCACAAAAGCTTCTTTCTTAATTTCAAGGTCATCAACCTCTACTGCAGTGTCCACCATATTTGCGGGCCAATCCTCTTCTGGTTTGAACAGAAACTTGGGGCCTTCAATCCATCTGTTGTTTTTGATAAAATCTCCAGCCCTCTTTCCTCTGGATGCATCGTCAGCTGGGTTCTCCTTTGTGCCAACATATCGCCACTGTGATGTCTTTGTGGATTCCCTGATAACAGAAATTCTGTTGGCAACAAAAGTGTAAAACCGCTTGTCCTCATTCATGACGTACTTCAGTACAGACGCACTATCTGTCCAAAAAATTGATTCTTGCAACTGAAGCCTTAGTTCTTTCCTTAGCATCAAGTCAACACGGACAGCAAGCACAGCAGCAGTTAACTCTAAACGAGGAATAGTGATGACCTTTAAAGGTGTTACTCTGGCCTTACCCATGAGGAAAACAACATGGATATCACCGCTGCTATTCTGAATTCTAAGGTAAGTAACTGTACCGTATCCTTGTTCGCTTGCATCCGAAAAATGATGAAGCTGTGCATACATGTAGGACTCACAACTCATGGACTTAATGCATCTCTCAACTTTGAATTCAGAGAGTTCATTCAATTCCTTCAACCATTGCATCCAGCCATGCAAAATGTCCTGGGGCACAGTCTCATCCCATCCAACATTCCTCCTGCATAACTCTTGTTGCATAATCTTTGCAGGTAATACTACCGGTGCCAGAAACCCAAGTGGATCGTATACTGAGCTTGACACTGACAACATTCCACGTCTTGTGCAGGGTTTCTCCTGAATCTCCATTTTGAACTTAAATGAGTCTGTTTCTGCGCACCACAGCAAACCAAGAGCTCTCTCAACAGGCAGGCTGTCCCTGTCCATATCCAGATCCTTCAACTCCTTGGCTCGACACTCCTCAGGAAGGGTTTGCAGAACACTGCGCTTGTTACTAATCCATTTTGTTAGAAGGAAACCTCCTTTCTGACAAAGAATGGAAAGATCTTGAACCAAAGAAATGGCTTCTTCTTCAGCTGCCACACTCTTAAGACAATCATCTACATAAAAATTCTCTTTAAGAGTTTGAACAACCTCCTCTCTGAATTCAGACTGATGATCATCTGCTGTTTTTCTCAAAGCAAAGGCAGCACAACTTGGTGAGGAGACAGCCCCAAAAAGATGAACAGTCATACGAAACACTAACATTTCTTTTGTAACATCTCCGTTCTGCCACCACAAGAATCGAAGGAAATCCCGGTCCTCTTCTGCCACCTTAACCTGATAAAACATTGCCTGTATGTCTCCCATGACAGCCACAGATTCCTGCCTAAACCTCAGGAGAACACCAAGCAATGCATTTGTAAAATTAGGACCTTGCAGAAGGGCTTGATTTAATGATGTTCCCTTAAACACCGCACCACAGTCAAAAACCACCCGCAGGTTCCTCTTCCTGGGATGACGTACACCATGGTGAGGGATGTACCACACCTTGCCACCGTCTCCTTTCAGCTGCTGAGTAGGCACTTGCTCTGCATATCCTTTGTTGATCATGTCATTGACGAATGCTACATACTCCTGATGAAACTGCTCATCTCTCTGGAATCTCCTTTTTAATCCAAGTATCCGCTGTTTGACCAAAGAGAAATTGTTGGGAAGATACACATTTTCCTTTTTAAATGGCAACTTCAAGGTGTAATGATTGTCCTCAAGCTTAACAGAACTCTCCGCCATCTCCAGAAATCTAATATCTTCTCTTGACAGTCCTTGCTCTTCTACAGCTCGCTCATTGAAGTCATGGTTGTATTGCTTAAGCAACATCTCCTCCAGTCTACACACCGAAATCCTGTTAACTACTGCAGAACAGTCTTCAACCTCAAAGCTGCCTGCATTCAAAGGACCATTAATAGTCCACCCTAATGCTGTTCTTATGGCATAAGGGCCATCCCCATGACTATTTATGACCTCCCAAGGCTCCAACATCTTGGGAGCATTGTTTCCAATTAACAACTCAACATCAGCCATTATTTGGGGAACTTTAACCTTTGCCAAGTAGGACCACTTGGACAAATCCCTGTTAGATACCATGTTGTCAGAACTTACAGGCATTTGTTTCTGTGTGAGAGTTTGTGGAAGCTGATAGAAGATATGGCCATCAATAGCAGAAACTTCTAAGCCTGAAAGTACATATGCAGGTACAACTCTTTCCTGTCCCATAGTTTGTAATAAAAACTGAGTCTTTCTACCAGAAAGATTAAGCCGCTGCATAAGACTTTCGGTGCAAAAAGTCGCCGAACTGCCAGGATCCAGGAATGCATACGTCTGGACTATCTGATCTCCTTTACCGGCCTTAACTTGAACTGGTAAGATAGAAAGAAGACAGCGATCCTTTCCGGCCCCTGTATGACCACAAGTTTCAGTAGATCCCAAGAACTTGCGTGCCTCTGTATCCTTGGAGGCTATATTTGAGTTGGCTGTATTTCTGTCTACATGAAGCACAGTGGGATGGTGCTGACTACATATCCTACAAGTCAGCCGCTTGCCACAGTTACGACTCATGTGCCCAGCACCTAGGCAACCAAAGCAAAGCTCTTTCTCCTTTAGAAATTCCATCTTTTCCCTATGCTTCTTCCCTTTAAATTGTAGACAGTCCTCCAATACATGCTGTTTAGCACAACACAAGCATAATGGAATCACTTTAAAATTGTTTGATGGCAATTCGGTTCTCATATTCTTGGTGGTTTTACCAGATTCCACAGGTACAACGGTAGTGGCAAAGATGTTTCCTTTAACTCTGCCTTCTGGACGTAGCTTTGGCCGATTAACAGGCCTTAAGCTAGCTGGCATGTCTCTGATATCACCAAACAAAGGATCCATTAGGATGCCAACCTGTCTTTCAATGAATTGAACAAGATCCTTGAACAAAGCTCTGCATTCAGTAGTTTCTAGAATGTTATATGCAGCAGTTCTCCACCGTTCTCTGAGCTTGAAAGGCAATTTAGATATAATGACTCTCATATTGCTTGGCATATCTAGCTCCTGAAGGTACTGCAGTTCATTAGTAGCACTGAAACAACCACGTAGAAAGAGAGCATAAGATTGCAATGCATTGACATCTTCTCCCTTTATTGAGGGCCAAGACAAGGCTCTTTCTAAATACGCAGTGGCGATCTTATACTTGTTGCCAAAATGTTCCTGCAATAACTGTTTTGCCTTAGCATAACCCAAGTCAGGAGTCATATGGAGGCAACTACGGACCAGCTCCCTTGGCTGCCCCCTAGTAAATTGTTCTAGATAATATAAGCAATCACCATGATTTGCCTTCTCCTCAACTCCTCTTTCAAATGCTCTAATAAAGGAAACATAAAGAAGAGGGTCTCCGTCGAACATGGGAATATCTCTTGCTGGTAAGGATGAACAACGTTGCTGTTGAACAAGAGCTGCTGTTATTTCATTTTGTCTTTGCATTATGGTGACAATGTCACCATACTGACTCTCATTGTGTGCCTTCCTATCAGAAGCAAGAAGTCCATGTGGTTGAGCTGATACATGCTGAGAAGTGCTATCAAAAGCAAGAAGTCCATATGGTTGCAATGATGCATGATGAACAATCCTATCAGAAGCAAGAGGTCCACAAGATTGAACTACTTTGTCTCCTAGTATGTGCTGGAAACTGGGAGGCTGCTGAAGAATATCCTGATGCAGCACAGAAGATGCCAAAGGGGGATCCACTGTTGGTACTTGATTTACCATTTTACTACCGACAGCAAATTCGAACTCCTCTGCCATTGGATTCAGTATAGTTGAGGGGGCTTTCTCCACTTCCTTTATCGAATGTAAAAGCATAGTATGAGAGGCTTTAGAACCACTGCGACTTTCAGAGGCCTGTAAAACAGCAAGTTTAGCAGCAGATTCCGCTAACATAGCATTCAACTCCAGTTGCTCCTTTTTCCTCTTTATCATCTGCTCTTGCTGCTCCAAAGCATGTTTTTCCTTTAACGCTGCAATACGAGCAAGAAGTGCAGCCTTATTTGCCTCAGCTATAACTCTGGCAGAAGAAACGCTATTGCATGCACTCACTTTACTTGAAATTTTAGTACCAACATTTGAAATACTATCATGTGGATCAACACCATCAGCCTTGTCACTTATGACCTCATTAAAAGCAGTTTCCTCATTTTCAGTGCATGATACCCACAGTTTGACTTCAGAAATAAAATCATTATTCACAATCATTTTTGCCTTAAACCATATATCATGTTTTTCTTTTTCACTTTCAGGTAACATACCCATCAAAGAACCATGAATATATTTTGCTTCATCACACAAACTTAAAAGATCAACCAAAGAACCTTGTACACCCTTTACATTTCTTTGTTGCATCAAACCTTGCATCTTTTTTCTTAAATTGGTAGCTTTAGTTAGTACAGATTTTCTGTCACTCTGCAACTTTTCAACCTTTGCAACAAATGCTTTAGATGTTAATTTCACAACACGTTTTTCTTTGTCCATTTGAACATCAGTGTCACTGAAAACAATTAACTGTGGTGTTTCCATAATTCCGTGCTCACTTTCAGCTGCCTCCATAATCCACGAAATGTCAAAGTCACGATCGAAATAATAATGAAACTAGTTCGCAACGTTAATTATTTTCTTTGACAACCAATGCATTGGGATTACGTCTTATATTGTGTGCACACAAAGTTAAATGGCCATTCAACAACAAGTAGCGCTACTAAACATACCTCTTCACGTTGGGCGCCAATGTTTGAACAAAGCTCCTCTGCTGAAGGTTGTAGAACAGCTCCGATGTCTTTCTTTGCGCTGATGGACGGTCCGTAACCCAAAAAGAATGACGTGTGCGTGTAATCCACAGGTGCAAACACTGCGGCGTCCTCTAGTAGTAATTGCAGCTGATCTCGAACATCCATAAAGTCGATGCAACGCTCTTCCAATACTCCACTTAATTCCTCTCGGCAAATGATGAAGCTCCAACGTCAAATAGCTGAACACAGTTCCTTTTAAATCGATAAACAGTTTTTTGACATAATGTAAGCGGCTAAGTCTAAACTTTAAGCTGCTGAGGGATGCTGGACGGTGCTTATATTTGGACGCGCACGCTCAATACAATAAACTAGATTGTCCACACGTTATTTTAAAATGCTTATCATTGTAGATTTTATTTTACAGTTACCGGTCTTCATCTCCACAAGGGCAAGAATCCAAGCAACAGTCAAATCCATCAGTCACCTTTAGCGTGGTACAACATAGCGTAGTGCAACGTAGCGGTCAAAAAACTGTGTGCACCTTCCCTCCAGCAACACCTGCTACCTGAGGGAAGGTTCCCACCTATATTGTGTGCACTAACAAACAAGAGTGCCCTCTACTGGACATACACAAACAATACAGACAAAAAATGGCTCTTACAATAGGCAAAAACTGTAAAAATCAGTTCATAGAATCCCTGCCATTGATCAACTTTTCACACAGGCTCCCAAACAAGATACAAACTATAGACATCTTCAGATACAGAATATAATATTTAAACGTGCAGTTAATTTCTCACTGTTTATTCATCACTTTTCTCAACTTTGTATTTCCTAACCCATCTGAGCCAATACATTAATCAAAATCTACCCCATCAAAGTTTGTCCATGGCTCAAAATTGAATAATTCTCACAATGTGATCCACAGGCCATTGTGAAAAAGAAGTGCAATTAAGTATACTTTCATAAAGTGTATTATTATACATATATGTATTATTATATATAAAAAAATAATATACTCTAAAAGAAAACAAGTATGAATTAAATGTTATTTCCACTGTTTAAATGCATTTTATTTGTAATTCATTTAAAATGTATCACAGATTAAATTCATATTAAATGCAACTAGTAGAACTTTTGAGGGATTTTTTTTTAACAACTTAAGTGGGATTTCAATACATTTTTATATGTACAATACTTCTAGTGTCTTTAAAATATAGCTAAAGTGCCCTGATCAGTATACTGACAAGCAAATAATGTGAACTAAATTATATTTATAATTATCTTGAGTTTTAATTAAATGTAATGTTTTTGACATACTAAATGCATATTATATGTAACTGATTTCAAAAGCATCACAAATGAAGTTTATATTAAATGTATTTAATGTTTTTTTAAACCACTTAAGTTGAACTTTAATATATCTTTATATGCACTTTTATAATTGTTTCAAACATACTTAAAATACAATTAAGTGCACTGCTCAATGTACTGAAAATATACCTCAACAATACTTTTAAGTGTGAATTTTAATGTGTTTGACCACCTAAATATTATATTATATTAGTATATTATTTGCAGTTGATTTCAAATATACCACGGTTTAAATGTATATTAAATGCAGTTACATAGTTCATAGTTCAACTTAAGAGTGATTTTTTATTCTTTTTTTCCCCACGTAAGTGGGACATTAATTTATGTACTTTCTTAAATGTAGTTAAGGTGTACTCCTAAAAATCCTAAAGATGAAAATCAATTTAGTGAATTGAAATATTTTAATTTCAATTTAATTAATTGCCATCCAACACAAACAACAATGCTTGCACTGAAAATAAAAAAGTTTGGTAGTTGAAAGTATGAACCCAATAATTTTATTGCAAAATTAAATTTTATTCCTTAAAATTAAGGAATGTGCACTTTTATAAGTCCAAAAACATAAATAAAATAAATAAATGAATAAACTTATAAGATGAAATTTGGAGTAAAATATCAAATAATATTTACAATTGTAAAATTACAACTAGCATATTAAACTTAGTTATATCCCTTAAAATAAAATTCAAAGAGTTACAATTATGTAAAATGTATGTTTAAGTAATATGTAATTAGACACTATTAGAAAGTGCATTTTTCAAAAGTGTATTAGTATATTAAGAAATATTTTCATTAAAGTGTACTCTTTTTAGGTACACTTAAGAGGCCTTTAATTTAAATTATATTGTATTATCTGCAAGTATACTTTTTAAAAGTATACTTTTAATATTTGAAGTACACAAAAATACAATTTTATTGCAATTAAGCACACTTCTTTTTCACGAGGGGGTGCATATTCCCAGACAGCAAAAAATCATCTGGTCCAGATCTGGCCCATATCTGCAAATCCGCAAAATAGACTTGGGCGGGTGTCTTTTGGCACAACGGGCCAATACTGGCACACATCTGGTTTTCCCTCATCTGGACCAGACTCGGCCCGGATCCGCTCTGCGGCAGTAGTCTGCGCCCACTGAGACCAGGCCCGGGCCGGAGCCGTCTAAGACGGTGATACAGCACTGAAACGGATGTGACTGTAACATGGATTTGCTGGTTTGAAAATGAATCCAGCACAGAGTCAGCTGCTGTCTGGGTTTCTTACCCTACTCTTTATAATGTTAACAATTTCTGCAACCTTTTCTTGCCTGCTTTGCCTTTCCATGTTATGTACTACACAAATGTCTCATTTTTGTTTTTATTTCTGCCACAATAATAGCATGACCAGTACTGGCCAGGATACTTAATCCAATTCATTCATGGCCATTGGGCATATTCTGCCCTGCCCTCTTCATCAAGATGTAAAGTAGGCCTGGACTGGTATATTGAAAAACAATTCAGAATGTGTGTTTTACAGAAAATGCAGTGAACTGCTGTCAGACCAGTAAGTTATGGAAATGAGTCAGGTTAATAATATAATTAACACAATTTGAAGCAGTCTCTGTAGTGATCTTTGAAAATGCAGTGCTTGTGCCCACAGAGGAGAAGATGGAAGTCCTTCTGTGTGGATTGGCAATCAGCTGAACTTGCTGTGCAGTTGCATCAAATTTTTAGCCAGCCGTGGCACTCAGAGGCGTGGTGTTGTTGTCTGTTGTTTGTCTACCTTCAATCTGATACCATTTTGAATGACAGGATATTCTCTTAGTCTTCAGGAATTGAAAGTTCTATCTTTTCCTGCACTATCAGTCTTCATGTTGACCCCTTAACCCTCTATGGTATGCATTATGTTCCAGCCATGAAATATTTTGTTTCCATAAGTTTTTATTACATGAAATATTTTTGAGAAAAAATATTTTTGGGGGGTATTTAGGAAATTGTTGCCATATGGCAACAGTGTACCACAATGGAAAATGGCCAAAAAATAATTTTTGTATTAAATTATGATTTTCTTTTCAATTCAAATGCATTTCGTTTAGTGATTCATCCAGTCTTAATGTTCATCAGAATCTGCCACATGCACATGTAGACATGTATACACTCTCATCCTCATTGTCATCACATGGAAGAACCAACTCTGCACTCTTCCTGTTGCCCTTTCTGTGAAATATTGCTGTATTCATTTTCTGAAAAGAATAAATAATTTTCTTATTCATACATAAATACAACTATACTACAATAAACACTTCAAATAAATATAGAAATGCAGTCAGATTGATGTTACTATTTATAAAAAATTCCAATGGGGAAATACATTACGTCAATTCCACTGTGGTACAGCACTGCCATATGGCAACATACCTATTTTTCCATAGTGGTACAGTGTTGCCATATGGCAACATTGATATTTTCCAGTGGTGTAGTGGAGAGTATAAGCAGCTATAAGGCATATACCCACTTCTTTAACCCCTGTTTATACCCCTGTAAACTTTTCTGTCAAAGGATCCAGTAAATGAATGAGTTCAAATAGTAAGTTCAAAACAGCTCTAACACAGAGAAAACCCAACCGATTTCATTAGAGACTGCGGAGAGTCATGTCGTGGGTGGCGGTGGAATGAACCGTATACCCACTTCTCCAGGCACCACTAGGATGATTTGGGGGAGACATCAGGAGAAAGCTCTGATGCAGTTGGTGAGGATGGAGTTGATGGTGGGGGCTGCTTTTCTTTAGTGATGGTGCGGTCTACAGGAGTAGATGAAGGGTGTTGTCCAGTTTCTTCATGTGGTCTTTTAAGTTGAGGTTCATCTAGTTGAAGTCTGTGGGGTACCCAGGCTGTGTCGTCTTTGAATCATTTTAAGTGGTCTGTACTAATTTTGGGGTATGTGTGACACTTCTCATTCCTCAGATCTGCACTCTTGTCTTTTAGGAATACAATTTCATATGGCCCCAACCAGCTGCGCTCAAGCTTCCACCCCCCTTCCTCTGCTGGGTCCTTATGTTTTTCCATAGAACCTTTTGGCCTACAGAGAATGGTACTGGATTTGCCACCTTCTGTCTTCGCTCTTGTTTTTTTTTTTTGCCACGTTCTCTTTAACGATGTGGTCCATTTTCTCTTTGAGAGAAATAGCCCCGGACACAGTATTTTCTGCGATCACAGATTCCACTGTGCTGTTGATCTTTTGGGAAATATACAACAGTGAAATTATATAATATATTTGTAACTGAAACAAGAATTTTTACTAAAAAAACAAAACAAAAAGTACATTATATCTTACCTCAAATGTCTCAGGCACATCACAAGGATATCGTGGCTCCATGCCAAACATTAAGAAAAATGGGGAGTATCTAGTTGTCAGCTGAGTCTTAGTTCTTAGACCAAACAACACTGCATCTAGGTACTCATCCCATTTTTCTGATCATGTATCCACAAGTTTACACAAGGCTCTAGAGTCAGAAACAAGGAGGAGTTGAAAAGGATTAGCAGAACCAATTGGAAAGACAACTAATTTTAACCTTGAATATTGGATTCACACAAAGCCACTGGTTAATAAAGGTTCACCTCTGAATGTTATGATTTAATTTTTCCACAAGCCCATTAGTCTGTGGATGATATGGGGCACAGAGGCTTCTTTCCACACTGAGGAAGGCACACAGTTCCCTTATCAGTTGGTCTCTCCGAGTCACGTCGGAGACCTACGGATTGGGATCTCGCTTAGAGAGACCGATCTACTTCGTGTGTACTAAACACGCCAATGCAAATTGGCATGCGCTGATTGTATCCAGCTGCAGCTCATCACAGCGTGAGTATATAGAGGTGGCTGGTGCAGCGCATAGTCAGCTTTTCGCTTCGGAGCCGACTTCTTCACTGGAGTGTGTCAGAAGCAACCTTCATTCCTCTTCGTTCTTTTGTGTTGGTGGCACGGTTTTTCAGCGGCGTTGGTCCCCGTGTCGAGTGGATGAGCACACATTAGGCTGCACTACCCTCACCCTCCTTTTGTGTGCCACTGCCATCTCCCCTGGGCGCTTCAGCATAAAAGAGCAAAATCTAAAAGAGTGCTACATGGGTGGCCGTCTTTTTAAAGATGCAGGCATTCACGAAATACCCTTCCACCCATGCGTTTCTGGATGCGGTCGTTACCTGGCGCCGGGCGATGGTCTCCGTTGGTGCCTCTCGTACAGAATCTGGAAGCCTGGTCAGGTCTTCCCAGTCCGTCGCGTTGGCTCCTCTGGACCATTAGACTCGGCTATGCAATTCAGTTCGCCCGGCGCCCTCCCAAGTTCAGCGGCATCCGCTTCACCTCAGTGAAGGCTTCGGATGCTCCTGTTCTGCGGGCAGAGATCACTACCTTGGGATGCGATAGAGCCAGTCCCTCCAGCCGATATGAAGTCGGGGTTCTACAGCCCCTACTTCATAGTACCCAAGAAATTAGGTGGGTTACGGCCGATCTTGGATCTGCGCATCCTGAACTGAGCACTTCACAGGCTCTCATTCAAGGTGCTAATGCAGAAACGCATCTTCGTATGTGTCCGTCCCCAAGATTGGTTTGCAGCGATCGACCTGAAGGATGCGTACTTTCCTGTTTCGATCCTTCCGCGCCACAGACCATTTCTGCGGTTCGCGTTCGAGGGACGAGCATATCAGTACAAATTCCTTCCCTTCCCCCATGTCTTCACGAAAGTCATGGAGGCAGCCCTGCTTCCCCTCAGAGAGCGGGGCATTCACATCCTCAACTCTCGATGACTGGCTTATACTGGCTCAGTCTCGAAACCAGTTGTGCGAGCACAGGGACATGGTGTTAGCGCACCTTAGCCAGTTGGGACTTCGGGTCAACTGGGAAAAGAGCAAACCCTTGCCAAGACAGAGGATCTCTTTTCTCGGGATGGAACTGGACTCGGTCGAACAAACGGCACGCCTCACGCAGGAACGTGCCCAGTCAGTGTTGAACTGCTTGAATACATTCAAGAGCAGGACAGTGGTCCCACTGAAACAATTTCAGAGGCTCCTGGGGCATATGGCAGCAGCAGCAGTCACCCCACTAGGGCTGCTCCATATGAGACCGCTTCAACATTGGCTCCACGGCGAGTCCCGAGGAGGGCGTGGCAGCGCGGCACTCACCGGGTCAAGGTAACACCGGTCTGCCACCAAACCTTCAACCCGTGGTCAGGCCTTGCCTTTCTTCGGGCCGAAGTGCCCCTAGAGCAGGTCTCCAGGCATGCTGTGGTACATACGGATGCCTCCACCACTGGCTGGGGGGCCACGTACGACGGGCAGAATGTGTCAGGGGTTTGGACGGGCCCTCAACTACACTGGCACATCAACTGCCTAGAGTTGCTTGCAGTACGCCTTGCCTTGCTTCGTCTCAAACAGCGCTTGCGAGGCAAGCATGTGCTAGTCCGCACGGACAACACTGCGACCGTTGCGCACATCAACCGATAAGGTGGTCTGCGCTCCCGTCGCAATTCTCCCGTCTCCTCCTCCTCTGGAGTCAGAAGCATCTGAGGTCGCTTCGTGCTGTTCACATTCCGGGCCTGCTCAACCGCACAGCCAACGAGTTGTCACGAAATGCTCTTCCCGTAGAATGGCGACTCCATCCCCAGACGGTTCAGCTGATTGGGAGACAATTTGGGGATGCTCAAGTAGACCTGTTCGCTTCTCCCGAGACGCCCCACTGCCATACCGTCCCATTGCCTCCCTGACCGAAAGAACACTCGGCTCGGACGCACTGGCACTCAGCTGGCTGCGGGGCCTACGCAAATATGTGTTCCCCCCAGTGAGCCTTATCACACAGACACTGTGCAAGATCAGGGAGGACGAGGAGCAGGTCCTGCTAGTAGCACCATACTGGCCCAACCGGACCTGGTTCCCAGAACTTATGCTCCTCATGACAGCCCCTCCCTGGCGTATTCCTCTAAGGAAGGATCTACTGACTCAGAGACGGGGCACCCTATGGCACCCGTGACCAGATCTCTGGAATTTGCACGTCTGGCCCCTGGATGGGACGCAGAGGTTCTAGGTGATCTACCCCAAGGGGTGGTAAACACCATCACTTCGGTGAGAGCTGAATCCACGAGACATGCTTACGCCTTGAAATGGAACCTGTTCATTGTTCTGTGTTCCTCTCATGAAGAGGACCCCCGGAGATGCCCGATCATAGTCGTGCTATCCTTCTTGCAGCAAGGGTTGGAGCGAAGGCTGTCTCCCTCCACCCTCAAAGTCTACGTTTCTGCTATCGCTGCACACCACGACCCCATAATGGGAAGTCGGTGGGGAAGCATGACCTGGTCATCAGGTTCCTCAGGGGGGCGAGAAGGTTAAATCCTCCCAGGCCCCCCTCCATACCCTCTTGGGACCTGTCCCTGGTGCTTACAGCGCTACAACAGGCCCCATTCGAGCCTTTGCAGGCAGTCGAGCTGAAGTTCCTTTCAATGAAAGCCCTGCTCCTGCTAGCATTGGCCTCCATCAAGAGGGTAGGGGACCTGCAAGCATTTTCAGTCAACGAATCGTGCCTAGAGTTCGGGCCGGCAGATTCCCAGGTAATCCTGAGGTCCCGGCTGGCTATGTGCCCAAGGTTTCCACTACTCTCTTCAGGGACCAGGTGGTGAGTCTGCAAGCGCTGCGCCCGGAGGAGACAGACCCAGCCCTAGCTTTGCTTTGTCCTGTCCGAGCCTTAAAATGCTACGTTGACCGGACACAAAGCTTCTGGACCTCAGACCAGCTCTTTGTCTGTCACGGAGGCCGGCAGAAGGGGAATGCCATCTCCAAGCAGGCACCTCAAACAGATAGAAGCACTGAGTGGACCTAGCTTGGGTCGGCTTGTTAAAACTGCTCCAGAGTGTCCAAACAGTAGACCCTGTTAAGCTCCTCCGTCCCCTCGGTGCCGACGTGGTGGAGAATGTCATGCATCACTAAAATGGATCCCATATGTGTATCTTCCATGGTATATCCTTCGTGCCCAAGTTCCCCTGTGAGAAATTGCCTCTAGAGGATGCAAATCACCTCAATATTCCATATGTTCCTGAAAAATGAGACGTATGTGTAAATGCTTCCAACCCCTATGGGAGGATGAGGTTCCGCATGTCCCATTGCTCCAGCCTCACTGCAAGAGGGTAGTGCTAAGGTATACAGTAACTGGTATTCTTGTTGCGAGCCCCTGCTTAAACCATAAAGGGGGCGTAGAGGCTCGCTCAGGACACTGGAGAAGGACAGTAGCCGTGGCGCTTTCCATAGGGATCCCAATCCGTGACTCGGAGAGAGTGACTGATAAGGAAACGTCTTGGTTATGTATGTAACCCTCGTTCCCTGAAGGAGGGAATGGAGACGTCATGTCCCGTCACCATGGCTGCTGTACCACCGCTGTACTGCCGAGTCCTGACTCGGCTCCTCAGCGAAAACCTGACTATGCGCTGCACCAGCCACCTCTATATACTCACGCTGTGATGAACTGCAGCTGGATACAATCAGCACATGCCAATTTGCATTGGCGTGTTTAGTACACACGAAATAGATCGGTCTGTCTAAGCAAGGTCCCAGTCCGTCTGTCTCCAACGGGACGTCTCCGTTCCCTCCTTCAGAGGGACGTTCTCGATTGATCTGTTTGTAAAACATGCATAAGGTTTGTAGAATACTGATTTGCACAACACATTTATAGTTCATTGCATATTTAAATGTACTCACTTTTTCCATGCATACAGAATTGGGTTTATTTTAGCAAGCTACAAACCTGGTCTATCTGGCTCAGTGCCAGACAAGGTGCAAAAAGCACGTTTAAATTTAGCAGTGAAACTTTAAATACACTGGTATTGATTGTTTGAATCAAATGGTTAAAATAGACAAGTTTTGGGGGGGTTGGAGTGGGTCAAATTGAATCTGAGGTGGCACAAATCAAATCGGAGGGGTACCCCTCGGTTGAAATCGCATTCGGTATAGTTTTTCGTGTGTAAAAGCGTATTCCGCGGATGAAGGGGTTGGTCCTTCAGATCTTTGCGGGGGGTGGGGGGGCTTCAGGACGTCTTGTGTTTATTTGTGATAATCTTAGCATTTTATTATTATTATTGTATAATAAACCTGACATTGTTTTATGACTGACTTTTGACAAACTTATTCCTCTTTTGTAAGTCGTTTTGGATAAAGCCTTCTTCTAAATGTATATGTAACCTAATATTAATATAATAACAGTAATTATTATTTTTCATAGGCTAAATAAATGAGTACACTTATACAATGTTTGTTATGAAATAATTAATGAATGCTTATTTTAAATAACCTTTTACAGTTTTAGAAATGTGTTTGTGTAGTCTTACTATTCATTCTTTTTTTATAATTCAGGTTTTTTATTGCTTTTTGAAAGGTTGAAAGGTTACAACATACAGCTTTGTAAGAAATAACAAAACAAGGTAAAAAAATAGATAATACAGGGTGACATAAAACAAGATTACAACTTTCCAGGATACATCCAGGCTTATTTAGGACACTGAATAGGACAAGGAATTATGAAATGCAAATCACCAAATGATGGTCTATTCATTTTAGTTGTTACTGTCATGTGTATCCAAAACTCATCCCAACGAGACAGTCCATCTCCTCTAACACCATTAATTCTGTTAAGCATTGATTCATAAGATGCTATCTCTGTCTCATCTCATGCTTTTAGTTCAGGAGGCGTTACTGTCTTCCAGTGTCTCAGAATAATTCTGCTTGCTGTTACATTACATACCATTAAAACAGAAAATGTACACTTTGAAACATTTGGTATTTGAGACTTATCCCCCAGTGGACATATTTGAGGTGTTAAAGGTATTTTAGAACCATACCTTAGAGCATCTATAACTTGCTCCCAAAATGGTTTAACCAGAACGCATTCCCATATACAATGTAAGAATGTACCAGTTTCCAACTGGCATTTCCAACACAAGTTGTCCTTCATTAATTTCATTCTATGTAATCTGACTGGAGTGTGGTAATACCTGTGAAGAACCTTATATTGCGTAAACTTTCCCCTTGCTTCCTTAATAAATTTGCCACATCGCCCAAAAATGCTGGACCATTTTTCTGCATCAAATTCTTCACCAATGTCCCTTTGCCAAATTGTCTTTAAGTTTTACTGTTCATTCTTAATGTGAAGACTTATTTTGTTAATAAATCTGGTATAACTGAGCCAGTGATTTGTAGAAAAGGATTTATTGCTTTTTCTATTTTAAAAAATAAAGTTTACAATTGATAAGCTTATTGAACTGATATTTTATCATGGTACTTTAAAGTACCATGCTCTGCACTCACAAAATAGTCTTCTTTTTAGCATTTATTTTACATTATTATTATTATTATTATTATTATTATTATTATTGTTAGGCTATTATTATTAGCCTACTTATTTATGTTACATATGCATTTAGAAGATTTTATCAAAAACGACTTACAAAAGAGGAAGACATTTGTCAATAGTCAGTCATAAAACAATACCAGGTTTATTATTCAATAATAATAAAGTGCTAAGATTATTATAAATAAACAAGATTTTGATGCACATCTTATTAAATCGTTGTATTCCACAAAGACAATTTGATGTAGGCCTATTCCACATAATAATATGCAATAAAACAATATAATTTGTTAACAGGTAGCCTACTGCTGATCTTCTAAAATGAATCCGTGAGTACAGTTTACAAACCCGTGGGAACGGATTGTGAAAGCGTGCTCACGGATTATGAATTTGTGGGTATGGATTCAAAAACCGAAAGTACATTTTGCAAAATCTGAGCGCACGGATTGGAAATTCGTGGGTATGGTTTATTAATCTGGGGGCACGATTTGTTAAACCGAGGGAACAGTTTATGAATTTGTGAGTACGGTTTATAAACTGAGGGGATGAACTGCAAAACCGTCACCAATGATTTATTTTTCTTTCTCCTATGGTGACTTCCCAGTTTTTAAACATCAGAATTGTTTATAAATAGGCTAAATGACACATGAATTAATTTCACTGTTATTTATTTAGTTGATACTTTTCACAGATCACAGAGAAAGTGTAATTTTGCCTGAGATTTCAAACTGCATTTTATGATGATGAAATCTGAAATGAAAAACAAAAAAATAATAATAGTAATTAATATATATATATTTGTTGACAATTGCCTAATATTAAAACTTAATTTGTT